>CM060949.1:175808827-176496327 GCA_030765055.1 Mantis religiosa | reverse complement strand
CAGGTCAGGTCAGGTTAGTTGGCTCAATCGGTTGTACTTTCTGGTCAGTGATTCTGTCCAGTCAGTCAATTCTGGATCTTCGAATCAGGCACGTCATGTCACCCTCCAGTGATGGCGATGCTATATGCATGCTTAACCATACAATACAAAGCATCCTCAAGGTAAGCCCATGTGGGTCTGTAATATACTAATGTAACTGTCAGCACCATTTCACCCCAAGTCTCCTCCAGATTTCAGGAGTAACTTGTCTTGAGATCCAATCATTAGGTTGTAGTAAACTGGCATCTGAGACGGAAACCTGAGGTTTCCGATGCTATAAGCAAGTGAGGGAAGATAAAACTATGTTAACTAAAGAATGTGTCACATAATCTAAACGTGAGAAAGGGCGACGAGAGAGCAAAAAGTTCCCCTAAGGAATGTGAGAAAAAGTCAGAATATCTCTTCCCATGACCTCAAGGGTTAAAACCCAGTGGGACAAACACTGAACTTGCCTAGATATAGGAGGAGGTGAAAGACTAATAAGATTAAATATAAGGAAAATAAACCTCAAATCAAAATTGCTATGCATTACGTGATACGGGCGGAATGGTCATGAAATAGAAAAATGGGCGTGGATAGATAGGTCCGCTGTTGGAAAGGACGCAAACAGACCAGGAAAGCGGCGACACTTAATCTTGGGAAATTTCAGGGGATGAAGGCGTAAAGTGACGAGACAGTGCAGAGTAAAAATTACAATTAGATGCAGGAAAGTGAAACGTCGACAACTTGAATAAAAGAGTCATACTGACATCGTGACGAGCAAGTTTGTTAAGGGAGCAAGCTCATGATCTAAATGTTCTATCAATAAACTGGTGAGAAAAGTCAAGGAAGCATAGTGTATTTCCACTTAAATGTTGGACCCTGGAACAGAGTACACTTATGCTCACCCGTACTTACAACAGAGAAGAACTTGCTAGTCCGGAGCATAATCTGCTTGTCCCTGATTGCATCCTTAATCTGCTTGTCCCTGATTGCATCCTACACCAAAAGGATCCTGACCTCAACGCCTTTTTCCTGAACTAGGATTATACCCACCAATTCCCGCCTCACATTTCATAGAACTCTGTGTTGTCTCTATATCTCTACCTATCTCTACTCTAACTGCTAAGCTTGCTCTACCATTTAGTTCTACCATCTGATCCCCTATCGTTTCCGCTACGCTCCGGTTGCAGAGTAGAATGTAAACCCTTAAGGTGAAACCCCTTTAAATATACACAATACTATTCGCAACATATAGTGTATAGTCATCCAGATTACATCTACATTATGCAACAATAGTTAATTTTCAATGAAGACAATATTGGAACATACAATATCTGTTCAAAAAATTCCAGAACATTCGCAATTTCAAGTGAAATGCATTGGCATCCCTGCACACACCTGTGTTTAATGTATAACTGCCGGAAGTTTCATTATTGTATATCTGTTATTGTTCAGTGCTATATAGAGTAAAACATTGTGCTGCAAAATTTCCAGATTTTGAGATGGCAGATTTAGAAGAGCAATGCATCTAAATAAAATTTTGCAAGAAACTCCAGAAAACCTTTAGAGAGACACACCAAATATTGCAGGAAGCCTATGATGATGAGTGCTTAAGCTACATTCATTGTTATAAATGGTTCCCATACTTTACAAATGGCTGGAAGGAAGTTAAAGATCACCCTCTTCACGATGTCCTCTGACGTCTACCAACAATGCTCATGTTAGGAACGTCAATGAAATTTTAAATACTAATTGAAGACTGAGTGTCCAAGAGATTGCAAAAGAATGTAACATTTGGATAACATCATGATAACCTGACACAGCATCTTGAAATGTTGTGTTGTTACCAAGTTTGTCGCTTGGTTCATGAGTCAAGACCAGAAAGATCATTGCCTTGCAATCGTGAAGAGCTTTTGTATCACAAAATGAGAACAAGACGTTCCTTAAGAGAATCATAAATGGTGATGAGACATGGGTCTATGGTTATGATGTTGAAGCCAAGCTTCAATCTTTGCAATGGATCAGTAAACGTTCTGCAAGACCTCAAAAAGCCTGCTAGATCAGGTCAAAGTCATACTGACAAGTTTTCTTTGACTTTGAAAGATCAGTCCATCATAAATCCATGCCATAAGAACTGTTAATTGATGTTATTATCAGGAAGTGTTGCAACATTTGCAAGAAAATGTGAGAAGGGAATGGACTGAAATGTGGCGAGACAATTCATGGCTTTTGCATCACAATAATGCATCTGCACATTCATCCCTGTTGGTGTGTGACTATTGCAAAAAAACACAAAATCACTCTGCTGCCTCATCCTCCATACTCTCCAGATCTGACCCCTGGGGATTTTCTTTTATTTCCAAAGTTGAAAACCTGTTGAAAGGACAAAGAGTTGCAATGCTAGACAAGGTAAAGAAAGAATTTTGTGGACAACGTTTTTGAATTTTTTGAACAGACCTTGAATCTAACACACTCTTAACTGGAATATGTTTAGGAAAATTATCTCCATTTTGATTAACAGTTACTTTTAGTACAGAGCCAATCAGCTGAAACTAAAAAAATGAGCTTTTAAAAACTTGTCACAGACCAGTTGAACAATAAGCTAACTTTGTTAAATCTCATCACACAGTTTTGTCCAGCCAAAAATTGCCATCTACAAGCCAGAGGAGGAAGTATAGCTGAGGTCAAGTTTCTGAAACATGTTCCAGACATTTTGATATAGAAGTAAAGCAAGGGTGATTAAAAATGAATTTTGGGTATCTATGTAAATGTCCAATCCTTCAATTTGTTTTCCTAAAGGAGATGAATTCGAATGAGCTCATTAAAATTATTCCTTAGCTGACCATTATATGTATAGTAAGACTATCTGCCAATCATCTTTCTTTCAAATGTCAGCAACTACACCAGATTTTTCCCATACTTACATTGTTACGTGATATGCCATTCACTGGAAAAGTCAGACTGTCTGCTACTATGTCAGCATATCGTCCAACATGGTAAACCACTACTGTTGCTACTGGTGCCATTTCTGCACTCAGTGGCACTGCAAATGTACGTATTGTTGTCTGCATCTTCTCTTCCCCATGCAACAAAACTATACCTTTAGACATGACAGCATAGTTGAAATTATCCATATAGAAGTTGCTTTGCACATGAAGAATTATATATTCTCCAACCTAAAAGCAGAAAGCGATAAAGATATATCAATACCAACAATACATATGTCTACTACGTGAAAGAAATGAAAATTTAACTATATGCATATAAAAATTAATGTGTGTCAAATGTTAGTGATATAAAATTCTGCTTCAAGCTACAACATGGAGCAGTTAATTTACAATACTGTATGATTATATTTTTACCATATAATTATATCTGACATGAAAGTAGATTTTTTATTTTTTTATTTTATTTTTTTTATGCTTAGTAAATAAACTGATTTCTTCAACACCATTTAAAGGGCCATTCACACAGAAATATTAACATTAATGCAACATTATAAATATATGATATGAACACAAAATTTGTCTTCCCATTTAAAATCCAACAAAATATTAGCATCAAAACAAGAATATTAAAGCGTGAAAGTAATTAAAAAAGAAGGCTGCACTGCATTTTATGTTGCTGCAATTGTTGTGTGTATTAATATTTTTCCATACATTGAAGAAAATAAACAACAAAAGTCTGTGTTTAAGAATATTAAAAGGGTTAAACTAAACTAAAAAAAAAATAAAAAAAAACATTTTTACTGTGTACAACCATATTCATGTTTTTACAACCATATTTACTAAACAAAAAGAAAACAAAAGCATATTTGGTGTATTCATGTACCACCCAAAAACATTTAATAAATTCAAAAAGATCTTTAACCCTTTAATGAACTAATTATTTTGCCACTTAGCCATGGTCGTTAGATACAATGGATTGGTCATCCGTTCAACGCTTAACGTCCTAAGTTCAAATCTCAGCCACTGCAGTCAAATGTGCCTGTAGTAAAGGACAGGGAGGGCCCAAATAAAATAGTGTGAAGGCATGCTTGGATATTGACGGGGTATCATTTGACTGCAGTTGATTGTAAAAATAATATATTTACACGTGAAACTATTGTAGTCGGTTTATTGACACTCATCACTTACTTTTCTTATATTATTGAGGGACTAGTTTCAAAGGCTATTGTCTCCGTTTTCAACCTCTCTCCAACCTCTTGAAAATGGAGGCAATAGCCTTTGAAACTAGTCCCTCAATAATATAAGAGAAGTAAGTGACGAGTCTACAAATAGTTTTACGATTAATTTTGAAGTCACTGTTACTAAATTCCTCCAAACACACATAATATTTACAATTCAAAAGACTCAAAATTCTGTTAGTATAACCGACAAAGGCCAATACAATATTATAAAAAAATGCACTAAAATATTTTTAAGTTGAATACAGTTGCCCCAGGGCAACACCACCCATTAAAGGGTTAAGAAACAAAATATCAGCTTGCAAACTCGATATTAAAATTGCTAAATTAAAAAAGAAATGAAATCCCCCCAATTAACAGATCCAGAATATATTAAATAAGTTGTAAGGTTTGTGAAAAATGCTACATAACCTAAAACCAGAGTCAAAGAGCACTTCAGAAACATCAAAATGAAACAAGAAGATAAGTCTGCAGTAGCATTTCATTTTTGGAACAAAAAGCATGACATTGATCCAAATCCAAAATAACTAAAAGAAGTGATAAAACAAACTGAAACATGGGAGAACATATTCATATGGAAAAATAAGGACTAAGTAATGAACTTTGAAATCACACCAGCAGATAATTTGACAAAGAAGTTCTTAGTTCCACCACCAGAGAGAAGAGAGCAGACGACAATAACAGACTAGGTTCTAGGTTGAAAATGGACATAACAGCTTCCAAAACTAGTCCCTCAATAATAAAAATGTAAGTGACAAAGTGTTAAAAATTACAAATAGTTTTTTCAGAAAAGAAATAGTTTATAACTCTGTAAATTTTACACAGTAATAATAATTAAATCTTACCTTAACATTTCAGTTCATTTGCAATGTACTACCAAGCATTTTGTTTAACAATTATATTTACAGGGTTTCGTTTTTTGTCATAGAGAAGGATGGTTTTCAAATAAAATAATTAACTCCTTTCTTTTTATTTCTAAGCAGTGCAAATGGTTCCCCCCTCTTGAATTCCAAATATCTTAACTTGGAAACTGCAAAGGATGGCATTCATTACACAGATTAATTAATGGCATTAATTGATAAATCGGCCGTAGCAGATCATTTTTGGTCATTTAACCATGAAATAAATCCCGAAGTTAAATTATTAAAACAATTAAATGGTCCCATAGATTTAATAGTTTGGGAAAAAATATTTATTTTAAAAATAAAAATCGCATAATGAATTTTGACATACCGGCAATTGATTCTGTTTTTAGGTTTGTTTCGTCTTCAGATGTTTGTAATACGTAAATACGTAAATGCATAGTATACACAAACGGTATCCTTGACAATGAATTGTGTTGACTGAAGATGTGGGCAAGTGTCCATGAAATTAATTTCACAAAAACATAATTGAAGTATTGTCATCGGCTTCTTAAGTTAAGTGGAGAATATTTACTAAATATTTTTATTTGTGTAGTGATGGCATTCATGTTAAGAAAAATCAGTGAATGATCCCATTTATTAATCTGACCTGCAGCTTTCTGTTCACATGCAATTGTGTTAATATTTCTATGTGAATCAGCACTAAATGGTCTAATTCTGAAAGCAATAAAAAAGTTTCTATTTAAAACATTTTTCTGTTGTGTGCACATGAACCCCATAGTTTTAATCTAACATTTGACTCAAACATTCTCCGATCCTTAAGTTGGGGCAATCTGGATAATAAATAAGCCTAAGCCTGTGCTGGAATTTTACAGTCTGAATACATATCCAAAGATGCAACTCCTGTATGTTTCCTGATCTTTAAAATTCCTTGAGTCTTATTTTTGAAATTTTCAGTTGTTTGGCAAAGTCAGTCTACAAAAAGCCAGTCTCACCTCCTTCATTTATTAAATGCAATGATTTCAAGTTTAAATTATCTCCATTGCTGCAGTTGACTCCTGTAACAACCATGCAAGGTGATCTTTAAACTTTATGAAATTTATTTTTGAAGTGTGTTTGCAGGACCTTAAGCCAACAAACCAACACTCTTATATGTTAACAATGGTATGATTAATCTGGTATAAATGCAATTGACATAGCAGATCTTAATCCCCATCTCTTGCAATGCATGTGTCTAACTACTTTTGTTTCTGCATGTTTTACTACCTTATTTAAGTGATGGTTCCAGTCCAGCTTGGGATCTAAATGAACTCCCAATTTCATTTCTTTACCCTGAGACAGAAAGCTCCTAATCCTTTTATATCTTTCCTTCTAGTAAACAGTACTATTGCTATCTTTTGAGTGCTAAGTTTTAAGCCCTCATTTTCAACCCATTCTGTCACAGTATTCAGGGCCAACTGCATAAGTTCCCTGACAATTCCTATAAACTTACGAGCAATGATGGCAAGCTCATCAGCATAGCCCATGATGTCAACCTAGGTTAAGTTTGGTATTCAATTACTTTTCAATTTCAAGTTATGCTGTTTATAGACAAACAGGCAGAGTCAGACCTTTTTCTAAATATGCTTATTTTGGATTCAATGAGGAAAATTGGATTCAAAACACATATTTGCTATGAAATTTTCATATCAAATTTTTGGGTAAAATACAATAATTCTCCTACTTACTATACCTATAGATACATAGTAGAGAAAGTAAAAATAATATTTATGAGAGGTTAGGGAAGCATATTTTGATCTAAATGTTAAATGCACAGGCACTGCCACATCTCACATACGAGGGCCGTTTTTTTTTTCAACCTCCGATAGGCTATAAATAAAACACAAGTTCATATAAAACAATAATTTTATTACCAAAATAATAGTACACTTATGGTTACTTTTCGACATAATCACCGAAGAGATTGAGACATTTGTCATATCTGTGGACAAGCTTTTCAATTCCCTCTTCAAAGAAAGTTGCCGCCAGTGAATTCAAGTAGTCCTTCTGGAAACTCCGTAGACAAAGCAGTGATGGTGAATCTGCGGTTTTCTTTAACCATTCTGTCAACTCGTTGAACAAGGTCATCTGAAACGACAGATTTGCGTCCTTGACCCCCTTCATGCACATTATTACGACCATCTTTAAACTTTCGACACCATTCACGAACAACACCATCACTCATGAAGTTTTCGCCATACACACGACTCATCCTCCGATGTATTTCTGCAGCACCGTGGCCTTCAGCCTGTAGAAAACGAATTACACTTCGCAATTCGCACTTGGCGGGAGCATCAATAATGGCGGCCATGTTTACGTGGCTGTAGCACAACGCCGACTGACGACTGAATGTCAACAATGGCGGAGTGTGTAGTGCGAGAGCTGCGCAGTCACCGACAGCGCATACCCCCTTTCTGCTGCCCGCGTAGCGTCGGCATGGAGCGATCAGAGGTTGAAAAAAAAACAGCCCTCGTATACTGGCAAAGATGCAAAAAGGATGTACTGCACTCTACAATAAATATAACCCCCCTATATCAGCAAATTGTTTGAGGATGGTTTAAACTACATCAGCATTAAAATGCCTTTAGAAATTACAAATGTAAAATTCTCTAAAACTTCAGAAATTTACAAAAGGTTTCAATGGGTAGCTGCTATTATGAGTTTTTGCAATTATAATTTAAAGAGCCTCTCCTGTTTATTGTTGTTTTCCATCAGAAAATAAAATAAGATCTGTATGTATATTAGAAGCATTGTACACTGATGTAATGCATACCAGCATATCTTTTCAATTTAGTCTAGGTGCATAATTGTAGATATTATTTATGTAATGCTCAAGACCATAAATAAACGAGTTTAGTTCTTAATAAAGTTAATACTTAAACACATTTATATTTTATTATCAATGAACTCAACTGATTAATATTAAAGCAAACACCATAACATTTGTAAAATCTAATATTATAAGTTTAATATAATTTTGAGTCAAACTAGTACTCTGTGCTCCATATATTGGTAGTGTTTACCTAGAATGCATTTCATTAGGACCTTCCTAACATCCTCAGCTAATGTCAAACTCCTAATGAGGACTAATGAGGATGATAGGAAGGTCCTAACAAAATGCATTAGGAATATATGGAGCACTAGCAATATATGAAACTTGGAGTACTAGTGTGACTAAAAATTATATTAATTTTGTACTTAGTTGTATCATACTTTTTACTCATTACATATGTTACTTTGAAAAAGTGATGAAATGTCATACCTTGGCATCCTTGGTTGATGTGGACACCTTGATATGATGATTGGTAGGAGAGAAATGAGAAAGCAAGAGCAAATTTGCTCCAGCACTATGTTGTTCCAGATCTGAATATTCCGCAGTGATTCGCATGGACTGAATATCATTCAACAGTTCCCTTGCACGTTTATTTTCATCATACCCTATAATAAGAAACAAATTTTACTCTAATGAATTTGTTATTCCCACTGAACCTCAGTGAGCTGATAGAGGACATAAAAGCAAGAAAAATGCTTTTACAAACATTTCATCGATTTAATTTTTAGCCATATTTACTTCTTAAAGAAAAGAATCTATAGCTGTTTTTCTTTTGTTTGCATGGGTTATGTATAGTTTCCAAATATTTAAATTACTGCAAAGATAAAATTTTTAACATGCAAAATAAAAATAAATCAATTACAGTGCATACAAGAAATACAAATGTTATTGGAAACCATAAAATGTATTGTTTTAAACATTATCATCAGTAGCTAATGCCAAAATTATTATTCTTAAGCAGAAATGGCAGATATGCACATTATGTAAGGATATGAACACTAATGACACCTTGTGGGTTATTATGATGTGGATTAATTTAATGTTAAGTCCAGAAATAAGAAAGATATTATATTTTAGTTATTTTCAATCAGTACTTGCACATGGCATAATTCTATGAAGTAATGGTTCTGGTTGGGAAAAATTATTTAAAATTCAGAAAAAGATAAGGCTAATGATGCATGTAGGATATAGAGAGTCATGTAGACCATTATTTAAAAAACTAGGAATACTTACACAGCCAACATTATATTTATACAACTTAATCGATTATGTCAGTCAAAACCAGCATAACTATGATACACGACATAAAAACAGTATAAAATTTTCAGCCATAGTCTGGCCTTGCTTGAAAAAGGCCCCTACTATATGGGAATTACAGTATTCAACTACCACTGTCAATTTGGAAAGAAAAAAGCAAAACACTGTTCAAAAAACATGTTAAGAACCTACTTATTAGGAAAGCCTATTACTCAATTTAGAATATATGCAAGTGAACAGATACTAATTATTGAATTTTGTTAGCTGCATAGTTTTAAGCTCTAGCAAACATATTTATACAATCTCAAAAACTATTTGTAGTTGTTACCAAAATTAGGCAAATGAGTCAACCTTGTATATACTTTTCTCCTCTTACAAGTTTTTTGATTAAGACTAGTTTCTGGGAACCTCTTCCCTATCGTCAGTTCTATGGTTGACTGATGATGCATCCGGTGTCTGCATCTGGCTTGGTGTTGTGCTGCCATCTAATGTCCTGGTAAGTTTGATGATGTCATCTACGGCGGGAATTTCAAAATTCATCAAGAGGTCCTGTTTCTTTGTAATAAATATGTTTTCCCAAATCTGTAGTTCCAGAGGTTTCTTTGCCTGTTTGATCAGTTCTATTTCTTGTTTTATGTTGTGATTCTCAGACCAAAAGTGATGTGCCAAGACAAGTCGGCCGTAGTACATCACTTTTGGTCTGAGAATCACAACATAAAACAAGAAATAGAACTGATCAAACAGGCAAAGAAACCTCTGGAACTACAGATTTGGGAAAACATATTTATTACAAAGAAACAGGACCTCTTGATGAATTTTGAAATTCCCGCCGTAGATGACATCATCAAACTTACCGGGACATTAGATGACAGCACGACACCAAGCCAGATGCAGACACCGGATGCATCATCAGTCAACCACAGAACTGACGGTAGGGAAGAGGTTCCCAGAAACTAGTCTTGATCAAAAAACTTGTAAGAGGAGAAAAGTATATACAAGGTTGACTCATTTGCCCAATTTTAGTAACAATGGCACTCCACTTTCAAAAATACTTCTTTTTATTCTATATTTGTAGTTGGTTTATTGATAATCATCACTTACTTTTTTATATTAATGAGAGACTAGTTCAAAGGCATTCGCCTCCATTTTCAATCTCTTTCCAACTGGCATCTGTTGCTCTCTCTCCCCCTCTCCCCCCCCCTCTCTCTCTCTCTCTCTCTCTCTCTCTCTCTCTCTCTCTCTCTCTCTGGTGGTGGAACTATGAACTTTTTTGTCAAATTATCTACTGGTGTCATTTCAAAGTTCATTACGTGATCTTTATTTTTCCATATCAATATATTATCCCATGTCAATTTATTTTGGTTTATCACTCCTTTTAATAATTTTGGATTTCGATCAATGTCATGATTTTCATTTCAAAAATGAAATGCTACTGCTGGCTTATCTTCTTGTTTCAATCTGATGTTTCTAAAGTGCCCTTTGACTCTGGTTTTTAGATTTTTTTTAGTTTGACCTATGTAGCATTTTTCACAATTGTTACAACTTATCTGGTATATTCCGGATCTGTTAACTGATGGGATTTCATCTTTTGTTTTTGAATTTAGCAGTTTTAAAATCGAGTGTCTATTAGTAGGTGCCAAGGTGATATTTTGTTCCTTGAAGATCTTTTTAAATTTATTAAATACTTTTGGGTGATATGTGAAAGAACTGAATATGCTGTTGCTTTCTTTTACTAATAGACACTCGATTTTAAAATTGCTAAATTCAAAAACAAAAGATGAAATCCCATCAGTTAACAGATCCGGAATATACCAGATAAGTTGTAAGAATTGTGAAAAATGCTACATAGGTCAAACTAAAAGAAATCTAAAAACCATAGTCAAAGATCATTTTAGAAACATCAGATTCAAACAAGAAGATAAGTCAGCAGTAGCATTTCATTTTTGGAATGAAAATCATGACATTGATCCAAATCCAAAATTATTAAATAGTGATAAACCAAAATAAATTGACAACATGGGAGAACATATTCATATGGAAAAATAATGATCGCGTAATGAACTTTGAAATTCCACCAGTAGATAATTTGACAAAAAAGTTCATAGTTCCACTACCAGAGAGAGAGAGAGAGAGAGAGAGAGAGAGAGAGAGAGAGAGAGAGAGAGAGAGAGAGAGAGAGAGAGCAGACAACAGATGCCAGTTGGAAAGAGATTGAAAATGGAGATGAATGCCTTTGAAACTAGTCTCTCATTAATATAAAAAGTAAGTAACGAGTATCAATAAACCAACTATAAATAGTTTTTGAGATTAATGTTGATGTCACTGTTACTAAATTCCTCCAAACACATATATTTATATAATTTTATTGATATTACCTACATTTTCTTTTGTATTAATCATTAATTTTATATGTAGTTTTTACATTGTAATTTGTATACTGACGAGATACCAAGTAAATGGTGAGCTTTGCTCAAACATGTAAATGTTATTGTGTCAATAAAATTTGATTTGATTTGAAACATAAACATATTATGTTAGTATAAAGTTTTAGTACTTGATGCTCCATATATTGCTAGTGTTTACCTAGAGTATGTTTCATTAGGACCTTCCTAACATCCTCAGCTAATGCTGACTCATCTGATGTTAGGAAGGTCCTAATGACACACATTCTAGGCAAACATTAGCAAATTATATGAACCAACGAGCACTAGTTCGACTCAAAATTAATTTTGTGCTTCATTGTATCATAGTCCTACTCATAAGAATATGTTAATTTAAAATCTACTCAAAAGTTTCACACTAGTATATCTTGCTTTTTTAAGAAGCATTTGCCCATGTACTCCTATTATGACATAATTACCATATCTAACCAAATACATGTGGGTTGTGCACACCTGAAGACGTGCACCAGTGCACAAAGTTTTTCATGCAATCTGTTTCAATACTACAAGTGCCATTTTATGTCAATGCTACTATGTGTTAGGAACACTACAACAAAAGTTAAGTCACAGTAGCAGCAATAGGTGATTTACAAAAGTGTAGAAATATCTCGCAACTTCTTCATACCATCCATAATTTCACCTTACTTTGTATTTATTTTAAAATGATGTACTTAATTATATACACAATAAACATTGACAAGAAATCATTCTTTCTTCATATATTATTATAATTGTTATTAAAGTAAGACCTGAAGCTTTCCTGGCAACGAATATATTCCAGATTTTCTCGGAAAACAACCCAGGTGAAAAGACGATTTGAAATCGACATTTTGGGAGCGTACATCACTCCCATCATCAGGATATTTTAAGAAATGCTATAACCACAAAATGCATTACTGGATGTAACACAAATATCAACAAAGATAAAAACTATTTGTCCCGAAACGTCGATTTCAAATCGTCTTTTCACCTGACTTGTTTCCCGAGAAGATCTGGAATATAATTATTATTGTTGAAAGTAGCTACAGCTGTATCGTCCACAGTAGTTAAATTCTATACACATAAATAAACGAATTAAAATTAAAATGATTTATATAAAGAGAGATATACTTTTAATTTTCTTACTGCTATAATCAAAAGTACAATAGCTAAATTTTATTAAGTCACTACTAAGTGCTTAAAATGATAAAGTGTTCATTTGAAAATGCATGTTTTGTTTTTATAAACAGTATCTTTCTGTGAATCTGAATCATTTGTCATTTTAGTAACAAAATACTGTCATAGTATATCAGAGAAAACATTTTTATTTCCTCTTCATGTAAAACTTAGTGATGACACTCAACTGATTCTGATAGCTTTTGAAACAGTTTAAGTCAAAATTGAATGCAAGTGATAAAAGTGTTACAATAATCTTACTCAATTTAACCATAAACATTAAATCCTGTCCTTTTATTCAGTATAAACTTTTCAAGCAACTAACATGTTACAAATGTTAGATTTCCAGGCTTTGTAGTTCTGGCATGACCCTGGCAATTGACAGCATCATTATAATAAAATAAAATTAAAAAACATACAAACTCTGTAGTTAACTACTAGCACACTTAATTGAGTTTTGATAAATATTCTTTCGTAATAGTTTTAAGTATTAATAGAATATTGAATCACATTTGAAACATTTAAGCTCTATCAGTTTTAAGTATGTTCGCACAAGAAAATATATTACAAGATCCCTCCTCCTACTTCTACATCTTTCCTCTATCTTCCTCATACACCAGTCACAATATGCTTGCTTCAACATTTGCAGTTGTATTATCACTTTTGAAATACCACAATTTCCCCATATGGAATAAATAAGCTTAAAAAAATCAATAAATAACCAATTTGTAAAGTGACACCAATAATCTTGTGATCGAGTGGTGTACTGATGTATACAATATGCTGCTGTATTTGCCTGGTTGATCTTCAGCAGAACTTAAGGCATGAATATTCTCACACACTGTCAGTTCAGCTTCATTGCTGATGCTTTTTCAAAGTATGGTGACTCATTTTTACACTGTGATTGAGAAAATATAACTACACTACTTAGAATATATTTTCTGTTACACTCACAGGAAACACAAGAAAGTTATTCTCTGCTTACCTAGCTGTGTCCTGAGATCAACTTTTAGTGACCAAACTCCATCGTTTTCTGCTAACATTTTCAAATCTTGGTGTTCAATGCTTCTGCGGCCACCTGCTCGGGTAACAACCTCTGAATTAATTCTCACTTTGCTGTTTAGTAATCTCTCACGAGGGAGTGGAGATCCGTCTTGAAAAGATACTGCTAGCTGCAACAAATTGTTTTCAATTTTCACTGACAACATAAAACTTCCTGAAACACTCTCCTATATTTAAAATGTCCTATTTTATGTTATTACATAAATCCCAAGTATTTCTTAATGGTAGATATTACTGTTTTTCCACTCAAATATAAACACAAAGTATGCTTTAGTTGAGAAATGAAATGTGATACAAAACTTACATAGCAGTAAAATGGCATTGATGGTTTGAAAACTTGAGGTGTTCCACCTAGAAAAGCCAGCTTGATAGAAGAGCTGAATATTCTCGCTTTGGAGTATCCTTCTATTACCTCATCTAGGAAGCGGTCACCAACTGTGGCAGTAATTATAATTTCTGTACCATCCAGTGAAGGAACAAACTGTTCAAGTTCTTGCATTGGATATTTGAAGTTGTAAACTCCATTAAACTGTAAAAAGGAATTATTATAATGCTTAAAATATGAAGTTGGTAAATTAATAAATTATGCAATGACATTGTTTAATGGATTTTCTGGCTTAACAATACAATAGCAAAAAGAGTATCTTATCTGATACGTATTATAAACAATAAATTTTTTGAGTTATTGCCACAACTTTTGAAACCTCACCATAGTTTTACACCCTACAAAATGACTGTACAAATTATATGATGATTAGCACTATTGGTACTATTAAATTAATGATTGTAGTGATGCTGATTATTGTTATTTTTCCTTATACAGCAATATTACTTACTGCACTACAGAAATGGAAATGATACACCACTATGGTCACTATCCTGCACTGTACCTTCATTCAGTAAAATAATTTTAAACAATGATGACCTGGTCTTAACCTTTTTCTTAAGCACAAATGAGATTATCTTCCTTGGATATAGTAAAACCACTTCTTTGCACTGCTTAATGATCTCGGAAAGGGCAGTAATACACCCTTCTCAACAAAATTTAATTTTTGGGTAATTTGACCCTGTACTTATACTACAGAACTTTCATACGGTTCTGCACGCTTCAGCATGAAGCTATTGTGCTCATTTGAACTTGTTACCATAGTTTGCAAACTACCACATTAGTGAAGTATGAGATAATGAGTAAAGTTTTGAAAATTACAACACCAAGTATCTCCTAAGCTCTTAAAAAACAAGACATTTTCACTGAAGTGAAAAGGAACATCTAGAAATGCAAATGCAGTCTTTAACAAATAACATCACCTGCGGTGATATTCTGATTTAACTTCTGTTTTTATTCTTACTGAGGCATGTATTGAATGTTTGGAAACAATTTTGTTTATCAGTGCTGCAACATTTTATACGCTGCAAACTACTTTCAATGGATTAGCAGATTATGGGGCATTCCATATTGATTTACACTTTTATTTCCCCCTGCCCCCATCATTCATGGTGTACCACTTCACACATTGTTACACGTGCAAGCCTGTTGTAGCAACTACTGTCATTACATGAGGCGGACAACATGGAGTTTGATCATCAAGAGCAGAAGTGGATTATGTGGTTTCTGTGAAAAAAAGGAGGATATTCACAGGGAATTGATGAGAAATTGGTGGGAGAGAGTAGATCCTAACAAAAATCCATGTACAACTGCGTGAAGAATGACGGAAAGGTGGCTGCACATCGACAAAGAAAGGAATCAGTTCTGGAAGGAAATTCTATGATAGCACCAGTCAACATTTCAAAAGTGGTGAAGTATAGGTAGAGTCAGACTGAAAAATTCAGTGTTATAGCCAGGTTTTGAACTACAGATTTTCCGGTCTTCAACTGTTCTTAACCATTGAGCTACCATGGTCAACATGCCAATATGACATTAAATTCTCCAGCTGACACTTATTTTTCCTTGTAAACCACTAGTGGTTCTCATATATGAGATTTGCATCGTTTGTGGCAACTTACTATGCTATAAGTACAAGTCCTAGGTTTCATAGTTATCTCTATTTGATTAATTGATGGAAATTGATCTTTCTTTCACACTAGCAGGGTTATAGGTTAAGATTTGGATAAGCAGAGTGGTAAAGTATATTCAAGAGAATAGGGGTATCACTTTCAAGGAACTGGAGGCAGCCACAAAAGTTGCTAGAATCACTCTGTAGTGCTTAGTGCATCAGCACCTTAAGTTTTGAGAAGGATATGGAATCTTCTTACTGACTGGCTGAAACCAGGGACCATCACTGCCAGCATGGTGTATGTGGAGACTCTTCAGAGGTTGTGCCGTACAATTCAAAAGAAAGAGCCAGGAAAATGGGCAGTAGGAATACACTAGCAACATGCCCACCTCAATAGCGTGGTGGTAGCATGGCTGTCTCACGTTCAAGAGGTCCTGAGTTCGAATCTCGATCAGGGTGAGTTACCTGGATGAGGTTTTTTCCGGGGTTTTCCCTTATCCTAAAGATGAATGTCGGGTATCTCTAAGCTCTATGAACCCTGGGATCATTTGAGCATCATTTCACCCATTCCATTCATCATCCGATATGACTTAACGTTGGAGGACGTAAAATTACAACAACAAAAAACAAAACAAAAACTAGCAACATGTCAACTTCTGTCCTCATTAAGAGTCAGAAAACCACAGCTACCATTTGAAATGGAATTCCAGGTACTGCCATGCACACTATATAATTTTGACTGATTAATGATTATCACCTATTCAGAGCTATGGAGAATCCTTTGCATGGACATCATTTTGCAGAATTTTAGGAATTGCCAGCAGCTGTGCTGTTGTGGAAGTGACAGAATCAAAAAGTGTGATTTGAGAAAGGCTTACAGAAGTTACCACATAGGTGACACAAATGTTTGTCACTATTTTGGAAATATGAATGTATCTCCAAGGCATAGAGGTTCTTGGTGTGTTTAAAAATAATAAAGTTAAAATAATATGGAATGCCCCTCACACTGAATTTAAAATTATGAATTGATTGTTAATGGATGTATACCAATTGTCTATGTTACTATTTTATCTGATAATGCTATTCTTCTCTGCTCTTGTTGCATTTAAAAAATATACAACCTTTGATAAAAATTTATTTTAATAACTATCAATTCAGTTTGTCCTCATATGTCCTTCAGTTAAGCAAAAACAACGATATCATCAAGACTGAGAAAAAACATTTTGTTGTCTATGGCAGTTAGCAGATTAGCATAATAATTATTTGTATCAGTTACGCTTTGAGATAAATTATTCATTGTACCATTCATATTATACAAGGTGATAAACAAGTGACCGCAACATAAACCATGTCTTTTAGAAGCAGCAGCAATAGGTTACACTGGTAAGGGCAACTGATAAGCAAACAGGATGCAATGTTTGGAAATTATGCACCCCTGAGTGACTGACAAATATGCAAAAAGTTTGGTGAAAGTTCAGCAAGTCACTTGACATAATTACTGCATGCTGTAATCTGAATATTCGAGAAAATCGGTCATATAGCATAAAAACCCTTTAAACAGAGGAACAGAGGGTAATGCATGCAGAGCTGAGGGAAACCTATGCAAGTACATTGAGACAAGGACACTAACATTGGGCCTGCTACCCTGTAATGTTGAACTATTCAACTGAGGCTCTTGCATGCCAAGTCACTGTCCAGGTATATCCCAGATACTGTAAATTACTTTTTCTACAATAAACTAAGAATTGAATTCTGCATCAATGTCACTTGGCTCCATCAATCATCCAGCACCACCTGCTGGTCAAAGTTGCTAACTGCTTAGCAATCCTCATTCCTTCCCACACACAAGGATATACAATTTTAGGTGACAGCAATCTAAAACAGCCATTATTCCTTGACTTTCTGAATTATCACCAACAAAAAAAATATAGCCTTATCTAAAAGTGAATAAAACCTTAATTTTTAAATCCCTTGTACCTTCTTCTACTTACATATTTCATATGCGGGATATTGTCCCAGCGATTTTCATTCTGATAATATGGTATCCAAAATGGGAAGCCCTGGTCAGGCTGAAAAATCAAAACAGCTATTTAGTAACATGTTTAGCCATTCTCATGTCAGCTTATCCCTAAAAAGCACAGACTATATTTCTGTTCATTAAAAAAGCAGTTACATGTAGTCTCATGATATTTTCTAGTATTTATAATTTCAATCTAATTATATTTGCTTCTGTGCTGCTTGATGTGCATCAAATGAAAACAAAGTTTAAGTCATTTTCAGTTCTAAAGAAACTTGTAAGATATCCTGAGATTAAAAAAACAAAAGAGGGAGAGAGAGAAAGAGAGAGAGAAAAATGAAATTTGTCTATTTATAATTAATTCCACACTCCAGGTCTTTTCAAAACTCAATTATTACAGGGGCAAAAATCGATAGGTTACTTAATGCCCATTTTAATAGAAAGGAGCTAGTGAATGTTACATTTGAACTTTAAAATTAACATCTCATTCATTATATCGAGATTCAACTGTATTGGAACACCACAGTGAAGCGAAAAATTATTAAATTTTAGATGAGTCGCATTTTTTACACATCTGCTTCACTTTCGTACCTATTTTGAGGACATGGTTCGCAAATCTTCGTTTGCATCTACGGCTCTTGTGCGACTGACGCTAGATCCAGCGGTGTGGGTAATTCTGGGGTTGTTGCTGCCATCTGTTGATTTAGTGATGAACTGAAATGTGGGATTCTCTTCTAGCGGGATTTCAAAGTTCATTAGTTGGTTTTTATGTTTTTCTATGTATATCCTCTCCCATATGACGAGTTCACTATGTTTTTGTACGTATTTTAGTAATTCTGTGCTATCTTCAATTTCATGATTTTCAGACCAGAAATGAGCTGCTATTGCGGACTTATCAATATTTTTGTATCTTAAGTGCCTGAAGTGTTCTTTCTTTCTAGTGCCTATGTTCCTTTTTGTCCTTCCTATGTAAATTTTTTCACAGTCTTTACACTTAATTTTGTAAATGCCTGACTTTTCCTCTGGTTTTATCTTATCAGTATTATTACTGTGAAGTAGGTTTTTAATGTTGTAATTGTTTTTTGGTGCCAATGTTATATTGTATTTCTTGAATATTTTTTGGAACTTTTTTGTGGCCCAGGGGTGGTAAGTAAATTTAGCAAATCTAGTTTCTTGTTTTATTGGTGTGAGAGCTGTGATCTGTTTTAATTTCTTTTGAAGTTTGAATAATTTTAGTTTTTTATCTACAAGGTTTTTTCCATATCCATTTTTAATTGCAGTTTTTAAGATTTGATGGTATTCGTTTTGATATTCTTGCTGGCTGAGAGGTAGATTTACTAATCTGTGTGTCAGACTGTTGATGGTTGCATGTTTGTGTGGAATTGGGTTGAAACTATTTGCTTTGATGTAATTATCTGTGTGTGTTGCTTTTCTATGAATGCCAAATTCTAGTTTTTCATTGCCTTTTTTGATTTTAAGGTCTAAAAAAGGTAGAGTACAGTCCTCTTCAGTTTCTACTGTGAATTGTATGCTGGGTTCTTGCAGGTTGAGTAGTTTCAAAGCATCATCTATTAGTTTGTAGGGCACTATTGCAAAGATGTCGTCTACGTATCTGTACCATGTTTTAAACATATGAGGGTAATATGTGTTTCGAAAAAGCTCATGTATAGATTGGCCAAAAATGGTGATAGCGGGCTTCCCATAGCTAGTCCTGAAATTTGTTTGTAATATTTTCCATCGAAGACAAAATAATTTTGATGTATACATAATTCAGTCATTGCAACATATTCTTCTATTGCATTGGCATCCAGGTTTATAGAATTTAGCCATTTTTTCAGTTGAATCAAAAGTTTGTCTAATGGAATGCTAGGGAAGAGGGAGCGGACATCAAAGGATACTAAAGTGTCATGAGGTTTTAGTTTAAGATTTTGAATTTTTTCTACCAGGTCTAAAGAATTTTTTATACTCAGAGTATGGAATTGTGGAAAGGACTGAATTCATTGCAGACATAGAATTAGCAGTAGAAGGCTTGGAAACCATGGACAAAAATATAATTAGAAAAAAATCAGCTCCTATATTGGAAAACTTAATAAATAAAAAGCCAATAAAACATTTGAAACAAATTCAGATAATTAAATCTTTAAGGAAAAAGGATGTAATCTTCTCAAGGGCTGATAAAGGGAACAAAATAGTAATCTTAGATACAGCTACATACAAAGAAAAAATGTTAGAGTTACTACAACAAAAAGAATTCCAGGAAATAGATTCTAATCCACTCAACCGATGCATAAAAGATGTACAAAAAACCATCATTAATAGTAAAATTTTAACAACTACAGAACAAAAAACTATCAAACCAGACAACCCTACCCTTGCAAGAATATATGGTTTGCCTAAAATACACAAACCCAACATACCCATGAGACCCATTGTAAATAATATAAACACTCCTACTTACCTTCTGGCAAAATGGCTAACCAAAAAATTTCAGTCCTTTCCACAATTCCATACTCTGAGTATAAAAAATTCTTTAGACCTGGTAGAAAAAATTCAAAATCTTAAACTAAAACCTCATGACACTTTAGTATCCTTTGATGTCCGCTCCCTCTTCCCTAGCATTCCATTAGACAAACTTTTGATTCAACTGAAAAAATGGCTAAATTCTATAAACCTGGATGCCAATGCAATAGAAGAATATGTTGCAATGACTGAATTATGTATACATCAAAATTATTTTGTCTTCGATGGAAAATATTACAAACAAATTTCAGGACTAGCTATGGGAAGCCCGCTATCACCATTTTTGGCCAATCTATACATGAGCTTTTTCGAAACACATATTACCCTCATATGTTTAAAACATGGTACAGATACGTAGACGACATCTTTGCAATAGTGCCCTACAAACTAATAGATGATGCTTTGAAACTACTCAACCTGCAAGAACCCAGCATACAATTCACAGTAGAAACTGAAGAGGACTGTACTCTACCTTTTTTAGACCTTAAAATCAAAAAAGGCAATGAAAAACTAGAATTTGGCATTCATAGAAAAGCAACACACACAGATAATTACATCAAAGCAAATAGTTTCAACCCAATTCCACACAAACATGCAACCATCAACAGTCTGACACACAGATTAGTAAATCTACCTCTCAGCCAGCAAGAATATCAAAACGAATACCATCAAATCCCAAAAACTGCAATTAAAAATGGATATGGAAAAAACCTTGTAGATAAAAAACTAAAATTATTCAAACTTCAAAAGAAATTAAAACAGATCACAGCTCTCACACCAATAAAACAAGAAACTAGATTTGCTAAATTTACTTACCACCCCTGGGCCACAAAAAAGTTCCAAAAAATATTCAAGAAATACAATATAACATTGGCACCAAAAAACAATTACAACATTAAAAACCTACTTCACAGTAACAATACTGATAAGATAAAACCAGAGGAAAAGTCAGGCATTTACAAAATTAAGTGTAAAGACTGTGAAAAAATTTACATAGGAAGGACAAAAAGGAACATAGGCACTAGAAAGAAAGAACACTTCAGGCACTTAAGATACAAAAATATTGATAAGTCCGCAATAGCAGCTCATTTCTGGTCTGAAAATCATGAAATTGAAGATAGCACAGAATTACTAAAATACGTACAAAAACATAGTGAACTCGTCATATGGGAGAGGATATACATAATAAACATAAAAACCAACTAATGAACTTTGAAATCCCGCTAGAAGAGAATCCCACATTTCAGTTCATCACTAAATCAACAGATGGCAGCAACAACCCCAGAATTACCCACACCGCTGGATCTAGCGTCAGTCGCACAAGAGCCGTAGATGCAAACGAAGATTTGCGAAACATGTCCTCAAAATAGGTACGAAAGTGAAGCAGATGTGTAAAAAATGCGACTCATCTAAAATTTAATAATCTCATTCATTGTTGATACAAGGGGAGATCGAAAAGTATCACACCTTTTTCCCCTGACATGGTATTACAGCTGGAAACTTGAAATTTCACACAGATGTAGTTTGAAGTTTTCTCTACAGAGGGTTTATTTTTGCTCATGCACAGTTCTAGGGAGAGAAGCGTGAACTATTCAACAAAGATGGCACACATGCTACTATTGTCCACACTTGAAGAGCAGCAAGTTGTAGTTCTATTTTTAAGGGCCAAAGGGTATAAACCGAATAAAAGTTACAGGGAAATGCATAGCATGTATGGGGAGGACTGTTTGGACCGTAACAATGTCTCCAGGTGGTGTGCATTCTTCCAAGCAGACCATGTGAATCTTACTGATTTGCCATTCTGGGCGGCCTGTAATGCCCAGTACTGACCAGAATGTCTGAGCCATTAAAGCGACAATTTTGAACGACCAGCGAGTGCATTTGTGAACCTTATCACAACAGTACAACATTTCTTACGGTGCTGTGTACGATATCGTTCATGACACACTGAATTGCGACAGATGCAGAAAAGAAATCAGCAGTCTGCAGATGGCTATATGCTAACCAAATAGACTTCCTCGAACAGGGCATATTGAAACTGTTACCATGATGGGAGAAATGTGTTGGGAAACTTGGTAACTATGTCAAAAAGTAGATAAAAGATGTAATTTCAGTTGTGATTTTTTATGTAGTCAAAATGAAGGTCCACTCGTACATTTATTTTTTTCAGACTTCATAAAAATAATCATTAAAAAAGGTCAGTTTTGCATCAGTGGTATGCTTGAAGGATTAAAAGTGGTATACTGGAAGAAAGCAATTACAATGTAAGATTTTCATGGGGAGCACTATTAATCAAGCCTTCACAGGTGATCAGATCAGATCAGATCCTGAAGAAGGCCCTGGAGTATAGAATGGTCGAAAGCTCGACCTTCATAAACCTGACATGGCAGATCATCCAAGAAGCCTTGATTAATAAAGCAATTACAACTTTAACTAAAATATATGTATACAATTAAAAATGGTGAAGCATTTAAAACAGCAGAGCATGGTAATTAAAATTGTTAAAAACTTTGTTAACCTTTAAAACACTTTTGCTTCACTTACTTTCAAGTAATCAAAAGATTATGGAACTCAGAAATCTTAATTCATCTTTCTAAGCATATCTGAAAAGGTAAATTGGAAGGAGCCAGTTGATAATTTCTTGATAATGCCCTCAAGTGGAGACGAAACACATTGAAAGAAAATTTGTGGTATGTGTGAAGTACAGAGCATCTCAGTCAACTCATAGTATAATTATAATTAGGAGTAACTATTATGCACAAGCTACTTTGTATCACTGGAATTGTAGCTATTTCTTTTTCTTCTTTGGATTACCCTACTCTTTATAGGATTTACAAGCCAATGCCTTGGTTGAGTAGCTTGTCAAGGAACAAGCAAAATTTGGATCATATGAATCTGAAATGGAATATCAGCCCAATAACTGATATGATAGTGAAAAAAAAAAAAAAAAGAAAGAAAGAAATGACGTGAAAAATATCCAACCCAGCATTCACCTAGCAACTGAGGAAAATCATGGAAAAACCTTCAATCAGCTTAGTCATTCCCAGGGAACCTGAAATCGCCCAAATGCTAACAGTTACTCGGTAAATCCTTTCATGGATGGAGTCGATGTCCGGCTGAAGATAGAGGGAAGGCCTCAGAAACCGGTTCCGGGAAAATTTAAAAGTAAGTGTTGTTTTGTGTTATTAATCGACTCCCAATTAATTTAAGTTACTCGGTAACTATTTTTCTTTGAGCTAAATATGTTTTAAAGGAGGTTAAAACACAAGGAATGAAAAATTCACTCAGGCATTTAGAACCCTCCAAGTAATTAGAATATGAATTGATAGAACTCTTTGTAGTCCGTTTTTCACACTGCATCAGTTACATTTTTATTTTTTTGAGAGATTTAGTTTCAGGAGCTGTGGCTTCCATTTTCAAACTCAGAGGTCCAATTGTCATATGTTGTTGTTGCTGCTCTCTGCAGTCTCCCTCTCTCCTCCCCCCTTCTCTCTCTCTCTGCCTATCTCTCCCTCTACCCTCAATAACAGACAACAGTCAAACCATCGAGATTGAAAATGGAAGCAACAGCTTCCAAAGCTACTCCCTGAAAAAAAATCAAAATGTAAGTGACAGTATGAAAAACTGACTACAAATAGTTTTATCAATTAATTTGTATTTCACTGTTACTAAATTTCTCCAAACACACGTAACTAGAATATGCTTTACTCCAGATGGAATTCCATAATCGTTCCTTACTTAGTTAAATAATCTTATATTCTTTTCCCTTGTTTGTTCTCACCAACATTACCTTTCTCATTATAACATATACAGAGGTATTTCATAATTAAATTTGATTTTCAGACCAACTTGCCTTTTAGTCTTGTGTCTCTGCATCTGCTCTAAACAGAGGTATTCTACATTTTTTATATGCTTTGCACAATACTTTACTATAATTTTATGATGAAAAATATTTTGCAAAAAGTGTTTTAAAAGGTTATGTGGAGCACATATTGTTAATTGATTAATATTTAGAATTAATTTGTACTAATACTCTTAATTTAAACTTACTACTAAGAATGCAACCAAAATAAACAAAATATAGGCAAATTTCTTCTATACAACACTTACAAAAGTGAAGTACTTCTCCACCACATTGCTTGGACCAAGATTCCTTTGGCGAGGATTAATGGGTCGTATAGTTGCTTTCAGAGTTAAATTTCCTCGAACAGGAGCACCACTTGTATAGTTTGCCATGATTGTGCCATGTAAATATTTGTCCGTATTAAAGAAAAATGCTGGCATGGTTACATTTACCTGAAAGAACAATCCTCTAGTAAAGTAACCAGTGATATTTAATCAAAAACCTACAGGTAAATTAAATTTAAGGGTGAGTCGATTAATAACACTAAACAATGCTTACTTCTAAATTTCCCGGAACATGTTTCGGAGGCTACTTTCCTCCATTGTCAACTGGACATTGACTGGTTCTCTGTGGTGTAGCTGCGATATTTTGTAAGAGGTCTCCTCGAACTGCCACCAGAGGAGACCTCCAACAAAATACTGCCTGCTACACCACAGAGAACTAGTCGATGTCTGGTTGACAATGGAGGAAAGTAGCCTCCGAAACATGTTCCAAGAAATTTAGAAGTAAGTGTTTTTTAGTATTATTAATTGACTCACCCTTAAATTTATTACAACAATAACACTATTTTCGACAAAAACACTACAGTTACTAACTTTCCTATATTGCAGCTTACCTCAAACCTTGTTTGGTAATATTCTTCTACCAAGAAAGTAGCTTCTTCTTTCTGACCCTGAGCCCAAACTTGTATGATCCAATTACCAAACACTGGTTGATCCGACAGTTGATAGTTCAAGCTCACTGTACCAAAATTAGACTGAGGAGAAGAAAATGGATTTAAATTGTATTGCATTATACAGAGTTATTGATACAATGCTTCTATAAATTCTCTAGTGGGCAACCACTTTTGTTCTCAAAATGCATATATATTCTATTTTTTCATCAGTATATTTGGTATACTCACACAATGCAAAGAAATACCAGATCCCAAACATGTAATTAAATTAATACTAGAGCACTCCCCAGGGGCCTACTACGGTACGTATAGGATTGGCAATCCCGAGGTCTCGAGCTGAATTTAAAAAAGCATCTGAATTACTGAACTTAAAAAAAAAAAAAACAGAAGATGATCTTCCTAAAATGATTTAGTTAATAATCTACAGTCTATTATTACAAGTACAGAATTATTTAACTAAAATTTTAGTGAGGAGATAATACAATAAACCTTTAGGTTTCAATGTTAAATGCATAGTACCTCACTCCTCCTTTATAATAAGTCAAGTTAATAATAAGCAGTAAAGTCATTTTGAATATAGAGTGCTACCTTTAATGGGTCATCAACAACTTCCTCCGCACCTACTCATACTCGCTGTTCAAGAAACAGTTGGTATCCCCTATATTCCATTCCAACCAGATGATTTTAGCTTGTAAAGCACTACTGCTAAGGGTTGCAATTGTTACTTGTGACTTGTAAATAAAAGTGGTGTGCAAGAAAGAGCAAATAGAATGTATTTATCAAGGAATATGTGTTCAAGTGGAAAATGATTATGCCAAAGTGGAAATTGAATTGCAAAAGTGAAACAGGATTTCATAGATAGGTTTCCAAATCTGAAACTACCACTACCAATAACACTCAGATATGTGCAGATTTAATTAATTTTGGGAACCAGGCGCAATTTAAGATGCTACAAATGGTGGCAGACTGAGTGTCTTAACAGGTAATAAACTGGGAGATATTTCAAATAGAATCCTTAAAGCCCAAAGAAATGAACATAAAAATTGGCCCAACAAATTTGTCTTATCAATACACATACAAAACAATGAAAAAATAACTCAGTTTGTATCCAAATAAACTGTTAGACATTTACTAATAAAACCTACAGATCAAAGAATAGAGTGCAGTATTATCAATTATTTCAGACATATATTGTTTGCCATGTATCACAAAGGACACTTGCTGATGAAGCTTGGTTCCATCTATTTGGATGTGTAAATTCACAAAATATACGCATATGGTCTACTGACACTCCTGCAGAAATCCCCTTCAGAGAAAACTGCAATATGGTATGCAATTGTAAATTATTAAGCGGATTCTTTTTATACCTTTGTTAATCCTGATATTTAATGCTCAGATATTTTATTCTTTTCATTGGACAGCTAAATGAAAATGAGGCAAAAAGTGCACTTTTTAGCCAGACAACACAACTTTTACATAACATCAAGAAGGAAAGTAGGATGGGAAATATATTGTCGCGAAGCCGTTATCTACGATAACGCGGCTAGTGTACACAAAGAGCCGGCAAATAAAGATAGCCGAGATAAAGGACTTGCCGACATAGATTAAGTTACGCTTCTGTAAGGTGATAGAATATTCGGTTTCTTTATTGTTCCGGAAATATCTAGAATTTATCAATGAGGTATTCAAGAAAGCGACAACCCGCCAAGAGTCAGTCGCGAACAGTCGTAAGCAGAAAACAGCTGTAGAGTGTTGTTGTAATGAGAGCTGATGTTGTAATCAGAACGCTGTTTGTTATTGTCATTGACCTTGGTAGACTGTGTGTATATTACGCAATATTGTTAAGTGAGAATTGAACAGTGTATGTCTGCGAAATAAAGAACATTTGGAATATCTGTAACTCGACTTTTAATTCTACGAACCCACAAAGTCACAATATTTTCATTATTCTAATACATCACTTTTTCATTTCATTTGCATTAGGTACATTTCACTTAAAACTTCTAAACCCAAACATTAAAGGAATGACTCCAAGTTGATTTCTAAATTAATAAGATGTTCTAAATTTCTATACAATAAAATATTACTAATGTTAAGTAAGCAACAAGTTTTTATACTACTGCATAAGTAATACTTGCCTGTCTTGAGAGCCATCGCCGCATAATATATCCATTAGGATCCAACATGTAGACATCAATTGCATCATTGAAGGCACGTAATTCAGTAGTGATAGGAATTGTACGGAATCGCACTGAAAAAACATTTACATAAGTTTACTAGCAAAGCTTTCAACTAATATACAGCAATGCTCAGTTACTTAGATTTTGCCAAGTACTCTGTTTATGAGTAATAAATAAGTTAAAAACAACTTTCTGAATTACGTAAACAAAGCTTATTTCAGTGCTGACAAGAGAAAACTGGTTGTGACTGTGGTATTATAGTTTCTAAACTTCATACTCACAGATTTTACATTAAACTGAATCTACTCTAACAAATACACTTTTGTATTACTCCGCACATCATGTGTACCACATATAATTTACATATGTGATAATTGTTCAGTTTCAGTAAACTGATTGATTTCTTAAATTAACTTTAAAGAGAGTCGATTAAAGACACTAGACAACACTTACTTTTAAATTTTTCCGGAACTAGTTTCAGAGGCTTTGCCTCTATCATCGGCCGGCTCTCGACTGGTTCTCGTTGGTGTAGCTGACGATACCTTGTCACAGGTCTCCTCTGGTGGCGGTAAGTGTTGTCTAGTGTCTTTAATCGACTCTCTTTAAAGTTAATTTATCATAACAACACTGTTTTCAACACTTCCAAGAAAGTGATTGATTTCTACTTCTAAATAACAGTAAATATGCATACTGCAATGGAATAATTAAATGGATTCATCAGCACATATTAAAAGATGAAAGATAGTATCTATCTTCTACTCCTAAGTTGAGTTATGCAATAAGGAACCTATGAGAGCGTTCACTGCAGTCACATGCTTAGGGCTGCTTATTTTTGTTTGCCACAAGTGCATTTGTTATTTTAGGAAGAGTACAGTCTTGCTTTTCTCTGAACTAAGCTAGTCTAATAATATTAATTTATTGTACTCATAGATGCCTGACTGATCAAGTCCAGATTTCACCAAAACATGGCATGAAACTTTGCAACTCACATGCACAGACCCATAAGCTATGTCTCTCTTTCCAACTCCTTTCCCTCTCTACTTTCTTGAAGCAATACTATCAATGCCTTTATACAGACCTAGCAATAAACAGATTGCCATCAAGTTCATAGGGCATATGAAGTGCACATTTTATACTTCCAGAAAAGATATCATTGAAGTGCTTACTTGCACAATTTATCTCAAGCCTTCCTTCTTAATATGCACTACAAAATTGTTTTGGCCTTCTCAAGGTTCCAAATGGCCTTTTGTCCAAAACAGGACTTTGCATGTCTTTTATACAGTCATATTTAAATGTTATCACAGTAGGCTGCAAGTTTCAGTTTCCGCAATTTTTCCAGGTTAGTCAATGCTAAAGTACAAGGCTAAAAATATGGCTGCCTCTTTTTTCACTCTTTACAGGAGTTTGCAGTATCAAAGCTAGATGTGCTTCAAGAATTTGGTAATTAAAATTGTTGTTGAATTAAACCGAAAGTAAATCAGTATGATAACACAAGAGAATGACAACAAAGGTAACATGATAGAGTAAAAAGCTTAAGTGGTAACACTGGAGTATGTAAAACAATGCTCAGTAGCCATGATTAACCTAATTAATGTGCTTAATTGATGCCATTGTGCTGAAAAGAATCAAAGTGCTACTTGGACACATGTCTTTAAAATTGAGGTTTAAATGCTAGGATGCAACCGTTCTGCAGTAGTTGTTCTTTTCAATAAGCATGGAGATGTTTCTAAAATTGATACTGTCGTTTTATTTCTAACTTTTGATGCGTATGGCTTTTCTCTTTTTATTATTTCATGCAATGATTACACAAAAGTCAGACAAAGTTGGAAAGCCCATTTGAACAATCATCTCTGGAAAAGAGTATATTTAAATCTGTACATCAGCATTTAAACTTCAAACTACCACAAGTCATGGTTTATAAAAATGAAATCACTTAATCTGCTCTTGATAAAATCAGATTTGCTACTTTAAACCACATAAAACTATCCAAGAAAATTTGTTTATCACTGATTCCAGGAAAAACCATTGGATAATGAACTAAAGAAACTCAGAAGTTCACAGCGGTTAAGCACACCAGAATTTTCAAAATACTAACATAAAATCTTGTGGACTATTTACACATGCATTAGACAAAAATTCTATAATTTCATAAATAATCAAAAGATATAATCATATTGCATAGAATACATACCAGTTTCACCCTGCATGTACACTGGTTTGTCTGTCTGAACAAATATAGTCATAGATCTTTGTGAAAATGTAAGCGATGTTTCATTGACGAACATTATACCTCCCATAAGTCTATCGTAACTACCCTCCACACGAAGCTTGTATGACCCAGGAACCATTGTTGGTGGAATCTGCAGAAAAAACACATAAAACATAGCATTAAAGCTAGCATTTTGTCACAGTTATGTTTTTATTTGAAGAATTTTCACAGAAATACTTTTGAAAAGCTGGATGACCAAGCATTCTAGATTTCAAGAGCCAAGAATGAGTACAGGTCACTCAGGTATTTTCATGCAGTGGGTAAGTCGTCATGGTATCTTTCCACTTTGCACATTTACCTGTGCGATACAGAAAATAGGTTAATTTTGCGCAAGCTTTCATATTCATGTTAGTAAGGATGATGGTGGTGTTTGGCCTCTGCATGTGCTTCTGTCACCAGAGTGTACACTCAAATTATGGGTGACCATGCTGGATGCCACTTCGTTTAGATCAGCTGCTTGCAGAACCTTCAAGTCAGGCAGGAACAGATGCAACAGACCCATTACAAATAGGATATATGATTTGTGGGCACAGCCAGGTTTCTACCACATGGTTTCAGGCACGGTAGTATGGTCAGCCTCCAGCTGTGACCAAGTCCAATGCAGCTTAACCTGGTGGAATTTGGTGTGAAGGGAGGAGAGGTAGCTGTTATCTACCAAGGGCATCCTTGGGTAAGCAGTAGCTCTTCCATCTCCAGGGAAACTGCTAATTAGTGTGTAGAGTGATCTTGGCATACAATGTGTATGTTCATTCATCCACAACATCCTTAACGTAAGGTACGCCAGACTGAGTATGCAGGAGGTGTGAAGGGAACCTATAGTCGGTGTCATAGATCATTCTTAGTGGCCTGTCCTGGAAGGCCTGCAGCCCGTTAGAGTAGAACGAGCCACTGAGCCACAAACCTTGCAGCTGTACAGCATCAGAGGCAATGTAATTCAATAAAATTAGGGGTGAGATGTTAGACATCAAACATTCTTCTCTATTACCCTGAAGCTGTCAAAGCTGTCCCCAAAAAGGGGTGCCTGGTGCACTCTGGGACTCTTTCCAGAAGAGCAAGACCTAGAGATTAACAAGCATGCCCCCCAATTACAGAATGGAAGTGGATGTGCCACTTACGTCTGCCAACCCATCCAGGAACACTACCAATTGCCTCGGTCGGGCCGCCAGTAATCCAGCACACTGACTACTAGCTCTGCAGGTTAGCACCCGAGAACTTAAAAGTGTCCCTCAACCCCACCTGACAACAGAGCTATCCAGACATCCCCAATCTCCTATGGGTATTGAGAACCACTGCCACACCGAAGCCTACCCAAATGAACAACTCCCCTAAGGGAGTGGCTCAGATGTTCAACCCAATGTACTTCTAGTAACATCAGAAGTACCACAAGTGCTAGGAGCGCCATAGGTTCACCAACTTACCAGCTGGCCAAAAATCTGACCACGTTGCTGAATCCTCTTGCCGGCTCCTGTCACCACCATATTAGGAATTCCCGGCATTTTGTCCAGGCGATTTCCTCTCTGAAATTGGATGCAGAAGACAGTTTTGATGTTGAGTCCCTCTTCACCAGAGTACCTCTTGAAGATTCGCTTAGGCTTATAGCAGAACATTTCCCACAGGACATCACCCAGCTCTTCCGACACACGCTCACTTCCACCTATTTTACCTACGACGGCGGAACAAGCGAACAAGCGGATGGAGCAGCCATGGGCTCTCCTCTCTCATGGCAGCTTGGGCCATAAAGTATACAGGAAGCCCACCCATACAAACAGATACTTAGATGCCTCTAGTCACCATCATCCGACGCAGAAGAAGACAGTCATCTCCACCCTGTTCCACCGGGCACTGGACATATCAGATGCAGACAACATTGACCAGGAGATACAATATCTCTGGAGTACCCTCCAACAGAATGGCTACAGTAACCGGGATATCAGGGAGGCCCAGAGAAGAGTGTTCCGCAACAGGACCATTTGCTCGGACCCATCACACACCAGCAGCAATGATAAATGCCTCAAAGCCGTCATCCCGTTTTATGGTTCCCTGTCGAAAAAATTGCTTGAATCCTCTCCAGATTCAACATGGTATGGCATGGCAGCCGACAGGGCCGTCAAGCTCCATGCCGCCGATGCTGCGCCTATGGGCATGCAGCCGAGTCCTGTGCAGCCGAGCCTAAGTGCCACTACTGTGGTGCTTCCAGCCTCAACCTCGGCCTGCAGAGAGCATGACCTCTGCCGACGTAGTAGCGGCGGCTACTGTGCCTCCTGCGGCGGGCACAGCCACTTCACCGGGCAGGCGCTATGCCCCCTGCATCCCTGCAGGAAGGCAACGCCTGTCCCTCCTGCACCGCCAACCACTCAGCAGCAGTTGAGTGCTCAGCCTCAACAAATTTACCAACAGCCGGCAACACCAAACTACACCACAAATCAGGAGCTGCTCAGGGAGCAAGTCCGGGGCCTAGGGGAGGCTGTTCAGGCTCTCCATTCGAAGTTCCTGGTCGTAATGGCCAAGCTTACCAACATGGAGGAACTTCTCACAGAGCTCAGGACTTCATCTGCGCAGCAAGCTATATCACACAAATATCAGCTCAGAGCTTGCAGAATTGCAAGAGGACATAGAGGAGAAGCATCAATTCTCCATCAAACAACGCAACACACATACATTCATGCTCCAAAGACTCATCAAGGAGGAAGTGGCAGGCCTCCAAACGATGTTCGACGGACCCAACACCAGAGGTCGACACCAACCGCCGCAGAGACCCTACAATAACCAAAATTCCTCATCCACTTCCAAACAAGATCGCTCCTAATAAGCAAGGGCGTAAGCAGGGCCTTGGTCATGCTTACGTCCTGCCGCCTTCCTCACCTTGGACCTGGCCTCGGCCGGGCCAATATATCCCTTCCCTGAATCCGCAGGTGCTTACAGCGGTACTGCCACAGCACCACTCCTGAATACTCACCGGTGGAGGTTTTTTAGTGGGTAGGGCTGGTGGTTCGATTCCCCCAGTAGAGTCCCACACTCCTATCCCAGGTTAAGTGCATAACATGCATTTTTCCTCCACTCGAAAAAAAAAAAAGCCATCACTCAGTTCCTGATGAAGGCCATAGAGTTCACAATGGCCGAAAGCTCGATCTTCATCAATTTGACGCGGCTGATCACCCGTGAAGCCATAATCCACAAGTGCTAGGAGTCCTCAGCACTCACACCACAGCAGCTGAAGGGGACGGAACCCCTTCCTTACGAGAAGTATCAGAAGAAGGATGATCACACTATACATGTATAGTTTAAGGTGTATGGGCATGGCAGTGCAGAATATGGGGTACAACTGTTTGGTATTTAGCATGTTGATTACATAATCTGGAATTATAATGAAATTACACATTATATTCAATATAGCTACTTAAGATTGACTTAACATGACATAATCTTAGTTTCCAATTTTCATCTTGGATGTCATGTGACTAATTTGAACCAAATAGAATGATGCAATGGCATCTGTAGCGGTTATTGTTGCAACTGTGCGGATGGGGAAGTGATGGTGAAATTATTTGAAGATTATCTTGTTCGAAGATCTCGTAGTCTAGCTCCTGATGATTCTCGGCTGCTCCGGTGCTCAAGATCTTACCTCTGGGCATGGTCACAGAGTAGAAGAAAATAATATTACTGCTGAAGGATGACCAAATAATTCTTTTCTTGGAAAAATTAGGTTTTAATTCTTGCAAAACATTTCTATTCTCTGATATAAATTAAATAATATTAATGTCGTCCTTTTACAAACAATGGTTGAGAACACTTCAGGCACTTAAGATACAAAAATATTGATAAGTCCGTAATAGCAGCTCATTTCTGGTCTGAAAATCATGAAATTGAAGATAGCACAGAATTACTAAAATACGTACAAAAACATAGTGAACTCGTCATATGGGAGAGAATATACATAGAAAAACATAAAAAAAAACAACTAATGAACTTTGAAATCCCGCCAGAAGAGAATCCCACATTTAAGTTCATCACTAAATCAACAGATGGCAGCAGCAACCCCAGAATTACCCACACCACTGGATCAAGCTTTAGTCGCATAAGAGCCGAAGATGCAAACGATGATTTGCGAAACATGTCCTCAAAATAGGTACGAAAGTGAAGCAGATGTGTAATAAATACGACTCATCTAAAAATTAATAATGGTTGATGTGTATATTAATTATTCTTCTATTACACATCCTAAATGCACAATCAAAATTGTTTCTGCTCAATCTCGGAATAATACATCTTTCTTCTTCGATAGCTGCTTGCAGAAGGACATTTTGCTAGTTAAATTTCCTGCTCTTTCCATTCACATTGCTATCGCAAACAAATAACTCATCTTCAACTGGTCCATGTCACCACATTATGTAATGTACAACTAACAATATCACATTAACATTGCATCATCTTGTGACCCACTGGATTACACACTTTCATTTCCATACAAATTAATCTTTCCATAACAACTGTAAATTAATTTTTTTTTTTTTCCCCATTTAGAATATGAAATAACTGTTTCACATCAAATGATAAAACAATTGAAAATCAAAATTTTCTCCATTGCATTCAGTGCTCCTAATTACACCTTTAGTTTAGTATAATTTCTTAATTCACATTATGTTCTGTTATGTTGTGATATTGATTTCATCTTAACCCCAGTTTGACCTACTATCAGTAAAATACTGCAAAAAATTTAAATTATTAATGGAAAATAACTATACAAAATGCTGTTACTATTAGCATCTTTCAGCAAATACTGGTGCTTTCTTCAACTAGAGGAAAAGGCTGCTGCACTGCTTCACCAGAATGTTTAGGGTCAAGACAGTAATTTCATTGTTGTTAGAATATATGAGGTTGACAGAAACCTGCCAATTATGCACTGGAGAGCCAGTTGCCTAATAAATGTATGTATACAGTTGATAATGTATTTAATGTCTCTCTGGGTGCATTATTCTTTTGATGCTCTCTAATACCCCGGTCTTCATTGAATCAGCTGTCTGTGGCTCCAAGAGGAACTATGAGATCTTCTCAATGTATGCATGGATGAGTATGAGAATGAATACTGGTTAAGCTGGCTAATGAATTTAATAACATTAATAACTGAACTATTTGAAGCGAGCTGCTGACTATTGAAGGTAAAGAATTTAATTGTTTTGAAATTTTAGCACAAGAAACTGTAATTATATAATTATTCTATCTGACATATCAACACTCTACAGTTAAAAAGTAACTGTTTTCATAATAACAATGATAGTGTCAGTTGCCATGAGTAACTGACATGCTACTTTCAAGCAAACATCAAGTATGGTTGCCCAATGCTGTATGTATAGCCCAATGCTGAAGACTGGTGATAATCAATATGGTACAACTCTTCTGTAAGACTGTAATACATTACAGAAAACAAGCAAATATTTAAAAACACATGCTCTTTTACCAACTTAAATCCTGCCTACTTTATGACTCCCATGTAAATCTTAAGCTGTTAATTTATATTTGAAACACAAATGTTACTCTGTGACTTGCAAAATCCTAAGAATTCTCTTGTCACTCTAATTTTCAGAATTGGTTTAAATTCATTTTTAAACACAAATTAATTATGAGCATTACTGACGACCTGAACCTTGAACAAATGGGTTTCTTAATGAATGAGAAACTAGTACACTAATTGTGTATCCTTAACACAGAAGTTAGCTAATAACTTCTTCAGAGAAATTCATCTTACATTGATTTAACATACACATGGAAATTATTACAATTATTTACCTCCTTATAACTTCTTAATAAAATTATTTATCTTATCCATCAGTGATTCTAGCACCATAGAAAAATAAAGTTCTTATACAGCATCCGATAAATGAGTATTAAGATCACCTACTGATAAAGGTGCCAGTAGTCCTTGCTTTAATACACAATATTTAATTGATCTTCATTTTCACAGTCCACAGAAGTAAAACAACAGACATACATGCAGACAGGAGCATTGATAAATTTGTGTTACTAATACCATAAGGTCCTACGCCAAGGCATAGTAGGCTAGAGCCTTGTGCTTTGGTTCCCTGCCAGAGAAGGCACCTGAGATCAAACTCACCCTTCGGGGGTGCAGATTTTAAGTCCTGATGCCCACTCAGAATGAGCAAATTGAGGAGCTATGCTAGGTAGCGAACTCTGATCTAGAAAGCCAACTTTCTGGTTGGTGGTGCTGTGATGCTGACCACATCATCTCCTTGTACTGCTTTGATGACAGCCCACCTCTGCCTTGCATATGTGGTTGTGGCCGGCAGTCGGGTTGGCAGGTTCTGGCTCACTTGCAGACTGTTATGCCATGGTTTATTTATTTAGGTACTATTAGTATGATTTAAATATTTTTAGCTTCTGTTGATAATATTCATTATTTCATTCTGGTGTCCTACTTCCTGCAAATCTATCAAGCTTCAGAACTTCATTGCTTTACTAGCTGTATATAATGTTGTGATTCTGTCTTGCATAATTTATAAAACAATATTTTGTTATAAGTTTTAAAACAAAAGTTATTTCTAAATAAACATGCCAAAACATACCCTTAATATGATGGTCTCTGAAATTCCTTCTTTCACTTCCATGCTCTCTCCTGCAATCTCTAACCCATTCCTTTGAATGGCAGCACGTACCACTACTGGAAGTGCCGCCTGCAGCACCATTACAGATAGTCGGTACACCATTCCAGGGCGTACCATGCGACTTGCCACAATAAAATACGTCCTGTAAATAAATATGTACAAATGGATTCTCTTAAGCATCAATTATTACTGAAACTCTTTAATTTTTTATCCCCTGCAAATGACAAAGCTTCAAAGTCAGAAAAGCATTTTAAACTACATATGATCAAAAAATTAATTTAAACAATCTCTCCTTTTCTTAATATGTTGGAATGAACATTTTTGGAACTTTTAATGATCTGTATTGTATCTTTCAACTTTTCTTATATATTGGACAACTGACTGATGCAGTCAATATATCAGTACATACTTCTGCTGACTGTATATTAGATTAATTTCCATATAATTATATAACTTGATGTGGGTTCAGAGTATGACCAGCAGCAGCCCTGAAATGTTGGTAAGGGATGAATTGATTATTCACGCATGAAAGCACACACTGGCGGCCAAGCATCCTAAGTAATTTAAGGAAATCTGAGTGCCCCAATAAACTCTATCAATTAATAAGGAATTACTCCAAGGACAGAACAGCTAGCATAAGTACAAACACACATCAAAAGGCAAGAAGAGTACAGAAAGGTTGCCCTCAGGGCTCAGTTCTAGCCCCAGACCTACGGAAAATTTTATTTAACACTCTACTGAACCTGAAATTCTCCCAAAGAAGCGAAGTAATAGCCTTTGCAGATGACTTACTTAAAATGACCAAAGAGAAATGTATAAAAGAAACTGAGAACTACGCAAACCAAGACATCCACAAAATAGAAGTTTGAGCTAAAAGCAACACAACTCAATACAATTTTGAGTCAAGGTAGTACTCAATGCTCCATTTATTGCTAATATTTACCCAGAACGCTTTTCATCAGGACCTTCCTAACATCATCAGCTGTTGTCGACTAATGGATGCTGGTTTGGTGAACTCCTTGGAGGTGATAGGGGCGTCTCAGTCGGTATCTTGATAAACTTGAAGTTTGGGTTCTCTTCAAAGGTAGTATCGAAATTGAACAATTTTCTTTCATATTTCTTTATGAAAATTTCTTTCCACGTGGTTAATGTAGCTGGGCCTTGGACATTTTTTAGAAAGTGGATTTCTCATTCCATATTGTGATTATCCTTCCAAAAGTTGTACGCTACCGCCGATTTTCTATTTCTTTGTTCCTGATGTTCCTAAAATGCTCCTTAAGCCTAATGTTAAAATTCCTTTTAGTTTTTCCAATGTAAAAGTTGTCACAGCCTTTGCGGATTATCCGGTACACACCTGAATTTTTGTCTGTAGGTATCTCATTTGTATTATGTGATTTCAAAAGGTGTTGTACACTAAATTTGTTCTGTGGGGCCAAAGTAATGTTGTGCTCTTTGAAGACTTTTTGGAAAAGGTGTGTAGCTCTGGGATGATATGTAAATTTTCTGTATGAAGTTTTATTGCTGATTGAGGAAAGAGTAGTTACTTGTTTGCATCTTTGTTGTCTTTTGAATTTATCAATTTTCTTTTTGACTAATGCAGCACTGAATCCATTCTATTCTGCAATGTGAATTAAATTATATTATTGTACTCTTTGATATATTCCATTTGATATATTCACAGCAACAGGCGTAAAAGTTTCGGCACAAATAAGAAAACAGTCGGCGGATAAAGTTTCATGGTAATAATGAGCCTTGCTAAGCAGTTAATGATAGCACGGCTAATGCAAACAAGCGCCAGTAAAGGACTCGCCAGCATAGATTAAGTTACTTTGGTATTAGTTCGACTCAAAATTGTATTAATTTACTTTGGTTTCTTTATTCTTCCAGAAATTTCTGGACTGATAGAGATTGTTCGGGTTCTGGCTGATTGTAGAACAATCTAGAGTTACGAATTAGGTATTTAAGGACATGACGGCTCGCAAAGTCAGTTAGTTGTAAACAGCGTGAGTAAGCAGAGTTAGTTGTGTAACCAGAGTGTGGTTGTAAAGAGAGCTGAACTGGACGCAGTTATCATCGACCTTGGAAGATTGTGTTGTTATGTGATGTAATGTTGTTACGTGAGAATTGAACAGTGTATTTCGACAAAAATAAAGGAGACTTTTAATTTATGCAACTCTGCCTTTTAATTCTACGAACCCACAAAGTCACAATATTACAAATAGAAGCATTATTAACAGTGAAGTTGAGTCACTAAACTGCTCAGGAAGAGGGCGAATATCCTGGAAAACGTTCCAGCATTTTTAAAAAGAATAAGTGAAGGTGAGTGTAAACAAGTGTGACTCAACAAAACTTCAACATATTCCATCTTGTTTAAAGATACATTAACCAGCCTGTAAGTTAAACTGTTGATAACAGCATGCTTGTGTTGTCTTGGGTTATATCCATCTGATTTTATGGAATTTTCTGTGTGTGTTTCCTTCCTATTCTGGTGGCGACAGGCATAAAAGGTTCGGTGCAAATAGATAACAGATGCATAGAGTTTCACGGAGATCAAGAGCTTGCATGAGCAGATAAACATAGCACCGGAGATAAAGGACCTGCCTGCACAGATTAAGTTATGCTTCTGGAAGATGATAGCACATTCGATTTCTTGATTGTTACAGAACAGTCTCGAATTATCAATGAGATATTTAAGGAAGCGACGATTCGCCGAGAGGGAGTCATAAGCAGTAAACAGCTGTAAAATGTTGTAAACAAATGTAATCAGAACGCTGTTTGTTATGGTCATCGGCCTTGGTAGATTGTGACTGTGTTTGTAACGTAATTCTGCTAAAATATGAAAGTGTATTTCTATGGAAATAAAGAACATTTAGAATTTCGACAAATTGGACTTTTAATTCTACGAACCCACAAAGTCACACTATCTATGTCAAATTCTCTCTTATTAATGGTTAAAATCAAATCTAATATTGATAACATGATTGAAATAGAAGAAATTGAAGTACTAGAATAGCCAATTGATTGCTGTGCTGGATTAGTGTTGGTTCCAAGCCTAATGCCATAATGCATATACGTTATCCACAAACACCTCAGTATGCATATTCAATGGGAAATGTATTGAATGCCAGCTACTGAGAATGTGTTTGGATAGTTGAGGAACACAAATTAACTGAAATAGTTATGAATATTTCTTATGTAAGAAATTGTCTAAGAGAGGGAGTGAATTACAAGAGACATACATGACAACCAATTCTGAAGACAGTAGTCAGTTGACAATCAGCTGAGAATGGGACTAGCACAGTACCAAAAACATTCCTGTTTTTGTAGCGTGGGTGAAGTTTTAAGTTTTAATAAAGTATGATTCAATAAGTCTTTTATTTTGACACAAGCTACCTTTCCCAAAATAGATGCCAATCACAGATTCAGGCAATATGAGTTGGATGACTTTTGGTTACCCATTAATTTCATAACACTATTTGGACAATATAAATCTAAGCAACTCCCATTTAATATCACTGCAGCTCAAATTTTCTCCAGAAAAAATGAATCACTTATTAGACATGTGAAAAGAATTAAATTAATTGGGAGTCGATTAATGACACTAAACAACACTTACTTTTAAATTTTCCCGGAACTAGTTTCAGAGGCCTTCCCTCTATCTTCAGCCGGACATCGACTGGTTCTCATTGGTGTAGCTGGCAATATTTTGTCATCGGTCTCCTCTGGTGGTGGTTCGAGGAACTTGCTGAACAAATCTTTCTGGGGGATGTCGAAATTGAATATTTTGTTCCTATTTTTTTAAATAAAGATTTGTTCCCATGTGGACAGTTCTTGTTTTCCTGTTGTATGTTTTAGTAATTTTGGTTCTGGATTTATGTTGTGTTTTTTTTTTCTTCCCAAAAATGGGTGGCAACAGCTGATTTTTCTAATTGTTTGTATTTCATGTTCCTAAAGTGTTCCTTTGCTCTTGTTTCTAAATTTATTTTGGTTTTTCCAATATAAATTTGACTACAGTGCCAAAAAAACACATAAGTGATGCACTAAAACTTTTAAATATCCAAGAAAAAAAGCATCAAGTTCACTGTAGAAGTTGAAAAAGACAAGTATTTACCATTTTTAGATCTAAAAATAATCAGAAATAAAAATAGAATAAACTTTGGCATTTACAGAAAACCAACCAGACAGACAACTACATAAAAACTAATGGCTACAATCCAAGATCCCACAAACAGGCAATCTTTAATAGTTTAGCACACAGACTGGTCAACATCCTTCTCACAACAGAAGAATACAAAATAGAATACAACAAAATTATTGAAATAGTACAGAAAAATGACTTTCCCAAATCACTAGTAGACAAAAAAGTGAACTTAGCAAATAAGAAGAAACTACTAAAGGAAACCACAATCCTCTCAGCTACAGAAACTAAAATGAACTTCAAAAAATTCACTTACCATCCATGGGCCTTTGATAAATTCAAAAAAGTCTTCAAAAAACAAAACATTCAACTAGCTCCAGTGAACCATTACTCCTTAAAAAACCTAATTTGCTCAAACATCAAAGATGCCATTCCATCTAACAAAAAATCTGGTATATATCAAATTGAATGCTGTGACTGTAGTCAAATTTATATTGGAAAAACCAAAAGAAATTTAGAAACAAGAGCAAAGGAACACTTTAGGAACATAAAATACAAACAATTAGAAAAATCAGCAGTTGCCACGCATTTTTGGGAAGAAAAAAAAAACACAACATAAATCCAGAACCAAAATTACTAAAACATACAACAGGAAAACAAGAACTGTCCACATGGGAACAAATCTTTATTTAAAAAAATAGGAACAAAGTATTCAATTTCGACATCCCCCAGAAAGATTTGTTCAGCAAGTTCCTCGAACCACCACCAGAGGAGACCGATGACAAAATATTGCCAGCTACACCAATGAGAACCAGTCGATGTCCGGCTGAAGATAGAGGGAAGGCCTCTGAAACTAGTTCCGGGAAAATTTAAAAGTAAGTGTTGTTTAGTGTCATTAATCGACTCCCAATTAATTTAATTTATACAACACTGTTTTCAACACTTCCATGAAAGGATTTATTTATGTGAAAAGAAATTAAAATTGAGTTTTTTTAAATATGGACTCTCTAAATGCTATGGTTCTCAGAATCCCATTCTAAACTGGGCATAAAAGACCATTTAATTTTTCTCAGAGGTCTCTTCATAAGGTTTGAGGTTCTTTTAAGTATTGTAAATCTAAGACACGGGACAACCAGCTTTATTTTCCTTCCGAAGGAAGTCATACTAAGGATTTTCACATCCAAAAAAATCCACTGGCCTCCGCTGGGTTTGAATCTGCAACCCTGGGAACCAGAGACGACAGTTTGAAAATAGTTTGCATCAAGTGACATAGCTTAAGGACAATCCATTAATAAACTTGATAAAATTTACATGATTTGTGAAATGTATCCAGAAAGGATTTAACCTTTTTGTGAAATTTCTTGATCATACAATTAAAATGTTGCACATCAGTGACAATAGAAACAAACAGAACAAATAACAGGTTTATTTCCCATTCCATAGTTACAATGTATAGCATACAAAAATTCCATCTTATCTTCTTAATGCAATATAATAAATATAAAACACAAAAATTCCTTTATAACTAATCTTAATGAACTTAACATCAAAAATCAACAAACTATCAACAGATGGGTTGATAGAAGCAATACTGAAAACAGAAACTCTGCAGAGCGTGATTAACTGAGAAACTTTGTGTGTTCAGTTAACTATCAAAGTTTATTCTAATGTGTCACTGATCCATAATCTGGTGAATCAGAAAAATGTTTTCATTTGCAGACTGGCTCAAACTCAGGCATTCAATCAATTTAGTCATGAACTTACAAAGGCACCTATTAATATAGGAGACCCATCACAAAGCAATGAATGCAGCCAATGTTCTTCATATTGGAATGAAACAGTCAATAAATAGTAACACAACATAATTAATGGTCCAGTTGAGTTTGCAACCAAAGATTTACTCATATTAAGAAACTGGAATAAATAGAACTTGGCTCATTAATTTAACATGAAACATACTGCAAGCAGAAAGCTGGAAATGACTGATATTCTATCATGGAAACTTGTTAAAAAATCATAAGAAATTTATTTTGACAATTAACTGCATTCATTGAGGTGTGATTACTCAAATGTAACTTGTTCAGAAGTATTTTGGAAACATCAATCAAATCATTTTATATAACAAAAGTTATGCCAATATAGTCAGTCACAATGGTGAAAGAAAAATGAATGGAGACAAAGATTCTAGTTACTGGCATGAATATGGACTACTGCTAAAAGGGACCATTTTAATCAAACCTGCCTCACACAGACAAAACATTTTGGAAAGTATAAATGATGGTAATTTAGATACTGCTAAATGTTTTTGTGAACACACCAATCTGTATGAACAATTTTCAACACAAAATATAAAACTTGTAAATCAGTGTCAAAGAGGTATGCAAAATCACTGGGAGCCTCTGCAACATTTTCATGAGAGACCACAAAATAGTGGATTTATTTTACTGTGGACATCAATTGTATTTTGACAATATAAATTTGTATTTGCATTTCCTTGAAATTGTACAACTGGAAGCTTGTGAATTAGGAAAGTTATAAGACATCTAAGTCTTAGGTTTGCTTGTCATGGAACTCCAGAAATTTTAAGTAATAGTGATACATGCACCACTGGCATCATTAGTTTTCCACATTTGCAGACACACACCTCACACCAAATTTCATGCACAAAGTATTGGACTGGCTAAAGTGGCTGTCAAAATGATTAAAGGGAGCTTAAAGAAGAGTGAGGATCTTATTTATAACTTCCAAATTATACAGTAACTTTTTTACTTAATAGTTTCTTGTTGCTTAGTTACTTATGAACCAACTGCACACGTAACTAACAATACAACCAGAAGGTTTAGAAATGCTTATCAGATAAGGGACATTTAATTGAAGTATACACTTAATGAGTGCATTGAAAAGTGAATTATGATTGACAATATAAACAAAGAATTTTACATATATTCATCCACAGAATAATCTTCAATTACTGACCTACAATCTTATTGGAAAAATGCAAAAGATGATCATAAGAGGTATTACAATGTCGATATACACAAAGTGTGTTCACCACAATAGAATTCATTTTATACTTATGAGAGGGGAACAGATGCAAGAAAAGGCTTCTACACCAGATGAAAAATAAGACAAATTGGAAAGAGAGGATTTGTCTCACAAACTGAGTTAATATAACATTTATAATAGAGCTCCAGGTGCTCTTGACGCAAAGAGAAATCAACATGACAACAGTTTAAGCAATCACAATCCTTGACTTATAAACCCAATCTGTACTACAACTACACATTTTAAAATAACATATCATACTTCTGTATAGTTTTATTTGACAAAAATAGTATACACATTGGAAATCAAATAAACAACAGATGTTAGTTAACTTTCAGTTTTATATGTAATGCAGTAATAAAACAATTTCTACTTTTAATATGATGAAATTCACCTTATTATGACAACACTTAACAGATCATAGCATATTAATAAAATAACAATGTATTAAAATCATGTGTAATACTGCAATAATAAAAGTACTTACGCTTCATTGATGATGACATTGTTATCCCACTGCTGAGGATTATTGTTGCGTTGCCATTCATTTCCTTGTCGTGATGTATCCTGATTCCCAGGAACTCTTTCTTGTGCCCAGAGTGCGCCTATTTCCAGCAATATTACCACAACCGTAGTTAACAACCTGCAACAAATGATTCCAAAATTTAAGGGCAAGATATTCTTTTTTGCATGCTTTTGTAATATTAGAAGAGTTAAAATTTCTGTACAGAATTTTGTTTCAACTTTGCTTAAGCTTATTTTTATACATAAGTTATAACTTTGTTAGAAAACAAAATACTTTTCTTTTAAACTGAAACAGCACATATTGCACAATATTATTTGTAGTATGTTTGTCACACTACATCACTTACATTTTAATGGTTTGAGGGATTAGTTTTAGGAGCTGTTGTTTCCATTTTCAACCTTGAAGGTCTGATTGTAATCTGTTGTCTGTGGTCTTCCCTCTGGCGGTGGAAATATAGCATTCTTTAACAATCATATAAAGGTGGGATTTCAAGTTTATTACTCAGTCTTTATATTCCCATATTAAGATGTTGTCCCACGTCATTTATAATGGTTTGTCACCCCTTTTAATAATTTTGGATTTGGGTCAAGATGTGGTTTTCATTCCAAATTGGAATGTTACTGCTAACTTGTCTTCCTGTTGCAATTTGATGTTTCTAAAATGTTCTTTGGTTCTGGTTTTTTGGTTCGTTTTGGTTTGCTCTATGCAGAACTTTTCACACTCCTGATAACTTATTTAGTAGGTATATTCCAGGTCTATTGATTGGTGGGATTTTTTCTTTTGTTTTTAAAATTAACAATTTTAATAGTGAGTATCTATTTATATGTGCTAAGATGATATTTTTTTCTTTAAAGATGAAAGTGAATTTCCCATACATAAACCCCCAATTTCCCCCTGTAGTCTTGTTATTTTTGTCTGGTTTCATTTCATGTCACATTATTCCCAAGCACAACAGAAAAACTACAGATGCTGTTAAGAAAATGGCTAACTACAAGAGAAATGGAACCAGTAGAAGCAGAAGAATACATCTCATTAACAAACCTATGTATTGAACAGAACTTCAACTTTAACTGCCAATACTACAGGCAGAAATCAGGGTTTATCTATGGGCAAACCACTTTCACTTTTTTGGCAAATTTATTCACGAGCTCATTTAAACATATAAAAATGGCTTCCCCATAGATCTTCAAAGTTTTGTACCAATATGTTGGCAATAGTTCCAAACAGACACTTAGACAATGCATTAAAACTAGTCAATCTGCAGGAAGAAGCTATCAATAGAAAAGAAAGTCAAAGACAGATATATTTCTTGAACCTAAATATCATAAGGAACGATGCACAAAAGCCACACTTGACATAGCACATTCACCACAGAGAAAGATAGCAATAACATGTTCAGTCAATTCACCTAACACCCATATACATTTAATAAATTCAAAAAGACCTTTAGAAAAAAAAAAAAAAATATCCTCTTGGTATCTATAGACACTCAGTACTAATTATTAAACTAAAAAAAAGAAAAAAAAAGAAAAAAAAAAGGATGAAATCCCACTAATCAACAGATCCAGAATATACCAAATAAGTTGTAAGAATTTGTGAAAAACTCTGCATAGGACAAACTAAAAGTAACCTAAAAACAGATTCAGAGAACATTTTAAAAATGTCAAATTAAAATATATAAAGACCGAGTAATGGTTTTGAAACCCCACAATTTGCTAAAAAAAAGTTCATAGTTCCACCACAAGGTTGAAAATGGAAGCAACAGCTCCTGAAACTAGACCCTTAAAAATTAAAATTTAAGTGATGCAGTGTGAAAAACTTACTATAAATAGTATTATGAATTAATTTGGATACCAATGTTGCTAAATTCCTCCAGAATATCGTGTAACACACAATGTTTTTGAATTAGTGACCACTGCTTTATTTTACACTAATCAATTCAGAACCATTATTACATTACACTATTATATTTAATGGTTAAGATATTTATTCACCAAAATAAATTACAAAAAGTCAAAGGCTCTGTCAAGTAACAAATTATATTTGTCTAATATACAACTTGCAACTACTATATATGATTTAACACAAATTTAAGTTTACAAATTACTTACAAATTAATTATTTGTCTAGGAAAATGGAATAGCTAATCATGAATTTCTCAATATTGTAAAACAAGTGCGTTAAGAGATGATTTCTACCTTAATATAAGTCTACTATATATTTAATATAAGCTTTTTATCACAATTATGCATACTTCCTCTTTCTTTTATCTAATAAAATATGTACACTTGTGTATACTGTGTGTGCCAATTTGACTACATATCCAGACATCACAGAGTAGGAGTAACAAAGGAAAGGATTTCGCAATTAACCTTCTGCAAGTAATCGTACGTCAAAACCGGGAGGAAGGAATTATGAGAGTACCCAACGGGTATCTCAAAGCAGCCGCAGGAAGCAGCAAGTCAACATGGTGGGTTCCTAACAGAAGTTGGACGTTCAAATTAGCTGCTAACACCACAGATTCCGGTCTTGACAGACAGCCTCCGTCCAATGACAGCGACCATCTCGAACTTACCGCCGAGAACAGCATTTACAGATCACAATCGCCACCAGGCAGCAGTACGCGACACTTTAGCCCCTCCAAGACCAGATGAAGACGAAGTGCAAACGAAATGAAAGGTGAGGAAGTTGGAGTAATGAAAGAAATTAGTCCAGCATTCGCTTTTTACCCGGAAAACCGCACAAAAACCATTGTTGAGATTGGTCGGTCACCGGATAACGAATGCGCGACTCCAAGCGCTTCTGCCTGAGCTACCTTGAACATCCAAACATGAAGCATAAGTTTATAACGAAATGTGCCAATTTTTTATATAGGTGTCTTTGATAAAATATAAATTTAAGTAATCAGGTGTTTAAAACTCAAGGTTAATAAAATCTTAATTCATAAAATGATCACCAAATTTATGAATTATTTAGCAAATCAACACTATGAACAAATGTAGCACTAACAACATCGCTGCATACCATGTAACAGAATCTGTTAATTCGGTATACGGGGAATAGAGTGTGCTCAATGGCCTTCGCACCTTGACTTCACATTTTTGTGCTACTCCTACTTCCTATCAGGAGTTAAAGTGAATTGAACATTGAAAGAATACATGCACTTAAAGCTCCACGATAATGGGAGATATCGAACCCGGAAGCTTTCTGTGTCTGGGGACCAAGCTCACATGCTGTAGTCCACTACACCATGGCAGATCATTGAATTCTAGGTTAACGCCACAAAACAATTTAACATAAACTGTGATTTAAAAGATTCACATCTTTTGTCCAATAGCTACCTACATGTTATAAAAAATCGTCCAGAATAAGAAGCCTTCGTAGGCTATTTCATGAAAAGTCAACACATTTTCTTTGTCGTAAAAATATCGTACAAATGGTATTTTGGAGCCATTTTGAGAAAATCCAAAATATTTTCTTTCAATGTAAAGTGTAATGTGGTCTTGAAAATTGTGTTGTAACCTTGAAAGGTGCTGAATTTAAATACTAAGTTTGGTATTTATCCTTTTTTTTTTTTTCTTTTCTTTTTTGTTAAGCTGATAGCAGGCACAGGCCTTTAGGAAGCCTCAAAACAGAGAGAAAGGATGGAAATCCCCCCCCCCCCAATCCTATTAGATCGAAATCTCAACTTCAAATGTTTGGATGGAATACAATACAATAACAGCGTTGCTGAGAAAGTTAAAAAAAACTGTTTGCAATCATGGGCTCTAACTACTATTTACCTACTGTGCATGCGGAGTTGTATTCGTATGAATTCGGCCACAAGCACTATTTCTAATTCGTAATTAAACACGGTGAACAGGAGCATTCTCTTATTTTCGTACTTAATGTACATATGCTGTAAAATTAGTAAATCATTATATCTCTAAAATATTTTAGCAAGTACAACAATACAAATATCCTAAAATTAATATACTATGGATGTATCTATCCATATCTAATCTATGGAATAGAAATATGGGGTTCAGCAGCCAAAACACACATGGATAAACTGCTTATTTACCAAAAAAAAGTGTTAGGGTCATGTATAATCTAAAAGCAAGAGAATCTTGCAGGGATACCTTTATATATATATATATAAATAATCACCATCTACTCTATGTATGCTTATACAGCTATAATGTTTATTGTGGACAAGTGTAATCCAGTTAAAAACAATCAGCTACATGAACATAACACCAGAACCAATATGAATTACTATAGAGATAGTGTAATTAAAACTGTCTCTCAAAAGGATGTACATATACTAGGAATTAAGCTTTACAATAAACTGCCATCTGATATTAAATCAATAGCTAGCATCTCAAAACAGCAGTTTAAATGGAAGTTAAAGGCTTTCCTCATAAATAAATGTTTATATAACTTAAATGAATTATGACATTGCAGCTTTAATTATATTTGAAAGTGATAAATTCATTAAGCTGATTAAGGGATCATGTGTAGAATTAGTTTCTAATGCGGTAATTGACTCTGTAAATTAGATCCTACTGTTGTAGAATTGACTATGTACAAGTAGTATTAATGATGAAAAATTGACTATATCAGAAATTGTAGCCAACAATCTATTTACAATATTTATTTGCTTTTTCTACTTCAGACTTTTGTTGGATCTCGTATCTGTTACAGTTTTTAGTCTTATGTAACTTTTTATATTTATCTTTGTATCTTGAACTGACGTGTCCTATAACATATGTATTATGTTCCAAAGGATGAAATAAATACAATTACAAATACGATATTCTCTTTCGTTGATTAAAGCGTTCACTTAACACGCTCGTCACGTTGCATAAATTCCTATTATACCTGCACCGTATTAGTCATACGCTAATATCGTTGACTTGCAGGTAGAGAACAGTCTGACTCAGTTTTGCTCTGAGCAAAGTTCTCCTAGAGAGAAATGTATATAATGTATGTAACATGCAGATTTTGCACATTGTGCGCCATAAAATGTATTATTAATTATTATTTATTTTTATTATTATTATTATTATTATTATTATTATTATTATTATTATTATTATTATTATTATTATTATTATTATTATTATTATTATTATTATTATTATTATTATTATTATTATTATTATTATTATTATTATTATTATTATTATTATTATTATTATTATTATTATTATTATTATAAGTCATACGCATTGCAACAGAAAGCAATGCCGAAATTACTTGACGTCACTGATTTGTCGGTTATAACAAGACGGTGGTAATAATGCGTGCTCGCGTTTGTAAATGATATCTGAGAAATGCTGAAATATCATCAAGCCAAAGTGCGCAAAAGTAGACTAATAACATTATACATTTCTCGTCCAATATGTAAATTGATACAGTTAAAAATATAGGAACACCACTGGCATGAACTATGTACATCCATAACCACCAATATGCGCATTTTGTGTATTTCCATTTAATAATAAAGTGGTGATAACGTGATGGTACAAAATATATCAATTATTAACAATTACTCGTAATTTCGGTGAAACGCACGCAGCTGATCTGCAATTGCAGGAGAAGTTGAAACAATGTCGCAATCTCTATAGCCAGCGTAGGTGGACTTAATTAAAATTGGTTTAAGTTTAGTCCATGCAAGGATAAGGCAGAAATATTTTCTAATTGTGCCAACATCTTTGCCTCAGGTACAACTTTAAAATGATTTTGCATGGACATACTGTGTCAACACTGAACGCCCAACATTCCTCGCGATATATCCCTCCAATTTTGAGTTCTTTATTATCAATGGTGTTTGCTTTCAAAAAACTATTCACAAACACTTGTCAGTTCTTTAGCTTTGCTTCTTTAAGTGGAGAAAATCTTTACCATACATTATTATTTTCTTCTCCTCCTTTGGCGTTATTAGACGAACAGCTTTGCTCTTAACCACTAAAGCAAATCGCTCAAGAGGGCCGACTTTTCCACAGGATGATCTCCAACGACCATGTCCTTTGTTATATGCCCCTTGAAGAGAACAATGGACGCACGCGGGACCATACGTCCATAGGGCGTGAACATAATCTATTGTGTTCGAACTACAGAAACGTGAACATTACATTAACGTTGAAGAAACCTATTACCCTTATCAGGCTCCAGCACACCGTGTAATTCTCCTAAGCTATCATTCGGAGACATTTTGGTTGAAGACTCCTCGTTTACCTTCTTCCATTAACTTCCTTTGTCGGTTAATGAAATGGATTAATAATTAAGTAAGAGAGTGCTGTTTCAAGAAACGGAGTCGGCAAGTAGACGCCTGAAGTGATACTTCAAGAACCGTTTGTCTGCTTTCAGGTTCCCATTCACGATGAATGCTTAACGTAAACGTAACCAAGACGAGAGGCAAGACCATTGACAATCCTGCCGTAGGCGTAAAGCAGGAACTTGGTACGCGTTTTACTACATAGATGTAGATGCATAAATCTTAGTAACACATCGCAAATTTCAAACTGAATAACATTACCAATAATATCTGACATGACAATTCATTCAGTCTTCTATACGTAAGCCATATTACAAATTACACCAAAGAATTTCTGCAGAGATTTGGATGAGTAGAGTATCAGACTGAAAAATTCAATGCCCTAGCCGGGATTTGAACCACGGATCTCCTGGTCTCCGTGCGGTTATTCTAAACCTCTGCGCTACTGTGGCCAATGTGCCGATATAACATTAAATTCTCCAACTGACTGGTATGTTTCCCGGTAGACCATTAGTGGTTTAACTATGAAGCCTGGGACTAAAGTACTTACAGCATAGTAAGTCGCCACAAAAGGTGCGTCACTCATAGCATATGAGAACCCCTAGTGGTATACCGGGAACATACGAGTCAATTGGAGAATTTAATGTCATATCGGCACGTTGGCCATAGTATCTCAGAGGTTTAGAGCAACCGCACGGAGACGGGAGATCCGTGGTTCAAATCCCGGCTATGGCATTGCATTTTTCAGTCTGACTCTGCTTATCCAAACCTTAGCCTACACACGGATAATGTGGAAGAAATGATTTCCAACATAGAGTTTATCACTGATGGTTTCAGAACGGTGCCTGTAAACAAATTGGCAACTGCACACTATACCTCTATTTTCGGGTCTGACTTAAGCTCTGCGGTCGGAAAATCAAGCGAGCCCGTTAGATCCGTCACTATGATAGGTACTACATGCCGAAGAGTATAGGCGTATCGGAAACTATGTGAAATGAGTTGTTTACTGTCCGGCCGTTGTATCTCCGGCTCTGACGTTTTGCGACTGTAAAAGGTGGAAGGGGAAACCTAATAGTACCAACATACAGTAATGAGCAATTGAAAATATGCCCTCAAAATTATCTTTAGAATGAAAATATAGGACTATATTAACTTTAAAACACTGAAATACAATTTACAATTTCATCATAATGCAAGATATTTATTATAACACCACTCTATTCGAATTATCCATTCACACCTTTCACACATACACTAACTGCATCTGTTGGTAGTACTGGGAGTCTCTACATCCGGTGTCGTGGTCAGGAAGTTAAAACTGTCTGCTAGCATCAATCAGCATTGTCGCTGGTAGGCGTGGCTCCCGAACCCAACACCGTGTTGCCAGCTTAAATTTGTTTGAGCCACGTGGCCTAATAGCGGCTTGCGCTGGTGAACTTTCTTTGGTATATTTTTCGTGCGTGAATTCCGATGTTTAGTGTTCGTAAGTCCTATTATTATCGCTATTATAATAATATGGCTCCTGGTTCGTGTAATATGCAAGTACTGAAATATTTAAAATACGCATTGTTCCTCTGCTTGAAATACCCGCTAAAGAACTGGCAACAGCCTGCTTCCCCTCTCGAGAAATGTCAGAGCTGGAGATAGAATGGCCGAGGTATACATAAGCCTATCGCACGCACGCACGCACGCACACACACACACACACACACACACACACACACACACACACACACACACACACACACACACACACACACACACACACGGCGAGTCAGTATATGTACACGCAGTGCAGATACAATCATGTCTTCTGGACAGCAACGTGTCACACATCGGCAGGCGCAAGAAATAATATAGTGAGTATGTGGTGTTTAAGGGCCCGTCGACAACAAGGTCATTTGGGCCCCAGGAATAATATATTATTCATAGAATATTAATAGAACATACTGACAGAATATTGTGGCAGGGAGGAAAAACAAAAGGAATCAAAATCGCTTTGTGAGCGGCTGCAATGGTAATTTACATTAGCGTGTTATAATAATTAATTGGCTAATCTTTTATATCAGACACACAGCTACCAAGTTCTTCATTTGTATTTCCGTACTTAATATACAACAGGTTACTAATATTTCACCCATCTTGTAAACAAGATAACAAGCGAATGTAGCGCTCATTAATGAAGATCAATACGTCTCGACCAAGACCATCTTACTAAGTCTTTTATAGTCAACACTGCCATGTAGTAACAGCCGCCATATTGCCAGCGTTGCCTACCACACATTTAACATGTGGTTATTCGTTGCTCGTATGCAATATTCGCGTTACGCTTTGGTTTTAGCTTGCACTGCATCTTGTGTTTGGTACATGATATCCATTCACAAGTAATAATTTAAGTCCCTTGCCCCGAGCAAAGGGCTGTTTTCCTTTATTTCCGTTTCCTATCTGCGTTACTAGTTTACATCTAGTAAACATTAGTATTTATTGGGTATTACAGGACCAAAATCAAATTTCTTCTTCCTAATACCCTTAGCCCCCAAATAATGAAGCACACGCGTGCACGTGCTTACAAACACTATTTAATGTTAGAGCTATCCTTAGCAAATAAGCAATAAATACGGGAAACATCATTCGGTAGGCATTAACCAGGACGATTACGTCCTCCAACGTTAAGTCACATTGGACGACGAATGAAATGGGTGAAATGATGTTCAAATGAGTCAAGGGTCCCAGGATTAGAGGTACTGCCCGACATTCATCTTTCACGATAAGGGAAATTCCCCGGAAAAAAATCGAATCCATATATCTCATCCTTACCGAGATTCTAATTCGGGACCTCATGAACCTGAGGCAGGCACACTACCACATTCTGAGGGGAAGAGGCAGAGAGTGCAACTATCACTGAGAATCACTTTTCTGCCGCCTCTCAAAACCAACCAAGACAAATTGTCAAAATAGAAATAATAGATACAAAGGACAGTCGAGATGTTAAGACAATGAGAAATATGAGGCAAAACATCTGGGTCTTCATTTAAGGCGAGATCATGCTACAAATCAGTGTGCTTAAGTCGGATGATTACCTCTCTATGAAAACCTCTTTATACTTGGCCTCTATTATATTGTCTACAATTTCTATAGTACATTTCTCATACACAGCCAAACACTCATTTTCCTGCACTTTTACCGTTTTCTAATGTCACTGATAAGCTCTTGGTAACAAGGTTCAAATACTCGTTTACTGCTGTACAGCAAGTTAGAGCACAGAAAGGTCGAACTAGTGTGCTTAAGTCTCGGGGTAATATAAGAAGTTAGCCGTGCTACACTTCTTAAGGATTGAAGCCATTGTCATTGTGTACTTAACGAGCAATAGGGTGCTTAAGATCAAGCTGTTGACCTGCCGTGGAGAAATTCAGTTTCTCCCCTGCTCTTGGACGTTCTACGGATTCAGCAAACTTCACGTTCAAATAGGGTAAAGCTCCGAGTTACGTTCGATTTGAGTCCGCTTCTCCCCGACAATCAAGTCGTCCTATCTAGTGTATTCCTCATCTTTTTAAACTTAAATACCTACCTATGGCTTGAGTCCGAATGTTTAACGTATTTATAACAATTTAATGTACAACATTCACCTCACTTTTTCTACTCAATGTTCAACTATTTTATCTACTTCATTTTAACCCTTTACTTTGTGATTTTTTGAGTGAAAAAATATATTTTAGTTAGATTAAAGGTCACTGGTTATGGGGAAAATGCTTAAAAATTTTCAAGCTTCATTGTAGCACCTTTTTATTTAAAAAATAGGAGCGTGTCATATATGGCACAACATGCGGTAAAGGTGTCACGCTCAACCACGTATATGTAGATATTATGTTATAACAGATTGAACAATTTGAAACAATTTCTATCTTTGTTTAAACAGAAAGTCACTTCACACTTTTCACAAGCAACAAATGGCCTTTCCTAAGTCAGGGAACTTGAATTGTCCTGGGTTTGACAAGATGTCATCATCAGCTTGAGGAACTTCTGCCGTTGGCCCTCTTTTTCGTTTGTTGCTCAGTTTTTGTTCATGCCATTACCTGGATGACCACTTTTCGGTTGTAGTGTCTTCCCTGCTCTGCACAAAGCATCTGCGATAGCAATCTTGAAATCAATCAGAGGCATATGTCTATCTTCATTATGTTTACGCCAGAGAATCCAGCCATTGATAGCAGCCAAATCAAATAGGTGGAATATTATTTTGTGAAACCAGTACTTACACCTAATTTGGATCATATAAAACCCTAAAATAAATTAAGGAGGTCTACACCTCCCATATAACTGTTATATGTAATGACATTAGGACAAGGAAGGATTTTGGAATGCAAAGTAATGTCAACCTCATCCTCTGAGTCAGTAATATTTGATTTAACCTTCTCAATGTTATATTCCTTATCTGATTCTTATGCAAGCCCATCACTGTTGGCAGTTTCATCATCTGACATCTCAGAATCTTCACTTATCTATTCATCATATGGTATAAATACTAGCGATAAGACTCGGAAAATGCCCATAGAAAGCTGTGGTTCCATATTGGTAAGTTCGTCGTCCTGCAATGTTAAGTCATATCGGACGATGAATGGAATGGGTGAAATGATGCTCAAATGCGCCCAGGGTACATGGAGCTTAGAGTTACCCGACATTTGTCTTTTTAGGATACGGGAAAACCCCGGAAAAACCGTATCCAGGTAACTCACCCTGACCGAGATTCGAACTCGGGACCTCTTGAACGTGAGGCAGATATGCTACCATCTACGCTACCGAGGCGGGCATAAAAAATATGGAGCGGGCCATATATGAAACACCATGCGGTAAAGGGTTAAGATATTCATAGAAGTATCTCTTAATATACATTTCCTTGTAGATACAATGGGAATATAGAAGTATAATAGGCGCAGGCGAAAATCAAATATTTGAAAAGCTGGTTGCTATGTGATTACGTTGAAATTAAATTGAAATTAAAAACAGATCTGAATCTTCCTAATTATAAAGAAAACATTTTAATCAAAGAAACCCCACTGACTTTTGAACCAATTAATATTCAATTAGATTTAGAACAAATAGTTACAAAATCTGAAACTTCCAAACCTGTACTAAAAGCACTAGCATTAGAAACTGTGAACAATAGATACCCACCTGAAGAATGGTTACATATCTACAGAGCTGGAGTGAGTGAGTGAGTGAGTGAGTGTGTGGTGTTTAAGGGCCCGTCGACAACAAGGTCATTTGGGCCCGATCTACAGAGCTGGATCTAACTTGAACTCAAGAGCAGGAATTAAGTGTGCACTGTTCTCATTGTATCAACCAGCAGGATACCACACAACAAATTTTGATGCAGAAGTAACGGCTATTCATATTTCACTCCAACACCTTCTATACAGAATAGATAAATTCAAAAATACTGTCATACTTTCTGATTCTAAAGCAGCATTATGTGCAATAAGTTCATATAAAATTAGGTCAATCCAAATTAAAGAATGTCACAAAATGATCCAACAACTTCAAAAACTACAGAAAAGAATTATATTACATTGTGGAATTGCTGGAAATGAATCAGCTGATTTTCTTGCCAAAAAGGTGAAATATAATTGAGAACAAAAGTAAAAATTAACATTTACATCCATAAAAAGATTAATCAAAAGCAAATATAAAAACAAACAAAATCAATCAATATCTAACAAAGCCAAAGATAAAAAATGGAACATTTTAAATAAAAATCCAGAAATTATTCCAAAAATCCGACGTAAAGCAGCAGTAGCAAATTTTAGATTACTTACGGAACATGATTATTTGGCCAAACACTTACACAGAATAGGACTTTATACAAGTCCAAATTCTTCTCTGTACAACAAAGAGGAAATGACTGAAGAACATCGTTTAACCTGTGTAGCCCCTACCTGCCGAACCCACTACACAGAAATATTGGAAAGCAAGAGAGCTAATGGCTTCATTGCCACAGTCTAGCATTTGAAAACAACATTGAAATTCCGTTCTCTTTCCATTAGGTGCCAAACGAGGAAATGAACAGTCACTTCCTAATTGAACAAAACAGTAAACTATAAAAATTAGTAAACTATGTTTTAAATTTTAAACCAACAACAAGGAATACCTAACCAATGTGTGCCTACATTTTTGAAAGATTTTATCTCACGGTTTACTAGCCCTGTCAGTCTTTAATAATGAAAAGGTCTTTACAGATTATTCTTAACAAAATTAAAGGTATACCTTTATTTATTACGAAAATATTTTAAACTTGTTTAATTAAAACCTTAAAGGAATTTCTGAGGATATCAAAATGTTCGAAAACTTTCCTTGCAACCAACAGACACGAAAAAAAAGACAATACTGTAACCGCATGCATTGAAGGCCCACAGCATTAGTGACCGAAAGGCTCTTCAATAATCCGCTATTTTTGGTCTCATCAATTGTAAACATTGGGACAAATATCCTACTAATACCTACGAATTCCGTTGTTTATTCAACCTCTTGCAAGTGTGTAATGGCAACCGTACTTAGTGTACGAGAGTTAACATTTTAAAATGGGTAACAAAATTTACTACTCTGCGCCGCAGAACACATCCTGAGATGTCAATCATTTAACAACTTAGGAAAATAGTTTATACTCCATGTCATTTGGCAGCATCAAAAATGGTGGTAATACGCGGTAACCGGTGTCTCACGTTTTGGCATTTTGTCCTTTGTCGCTCCTGCTCCGCCATCTTCAGTGTATGGTGATGGTGTGCTAGGGGCGTTTTCATTTAAAATGCATTAAAAATTGACGTTGAGAACCTTCATCCATGCACTGGTTAAAAAAGGCTCAAGTTAAAATACATATGTTTATTTTCTGGTGAAACTCTCGTAGGGCGTTTGCAGCAACAAGCCCTCTTATATACATTCTATATGCAAACAATAGATGGTGCAGAAGTGTGGGGTCAGATTGATTGTTTTCTGATTTATGATTATGTAGTCGTTTTGGGAAATTTTATTTCGGCACTGTAACACAGTTATACCCTACAGAGAGTGAACTGCCACCGTATTATAACATTTAAACTTTAAAGAAAAACTGTTGTGTACAGTAGACATTTTAGTTACGGTATGTTCTTTTTTTATCCTGCCGCTCTTTTTTTTTACTACCACCCATTTGTAATAGGTAGAACAATTAAGGTGTTAATTAAAATTAAGTATTTAACCAAAAAGCCGATATTCATATCCTACGTAAATACAAGTTTTGAGCCCCCCTAAACGAAAAATAAATAACACGCACGCTTGTGTCAACTTTGTAACTGAACATCGAAAAGCCGATTAAATACTAAACTTGGTATATAATTCTGAAACTTCCCAGGCTGCAACACGAAGATTTTGAAGATGGTACTTCATACTTTCCTCAATTGCAAATTGCTACTCTATGTTCTTTCCTTTTAACTGTACTGTATTTCACCCAAAAATTCGACACGAGACTTCACTGAAAACGTTTTAAGCTCCCTAAAACAAAAAAGTTTTTTTTAGAAAAATGTAATGTGTGTACAGCATTAACTCAAAAACGAAAAGGTGTTAGACACTAATCTTGATTATTTGTTAAGCATCTTCCAAGTGATGGTAACGTGTCTGCCTCACGTTCAAGAGGTTCCGAGTTCCAATCTCGGTCAAGATGAGTTATCTGGATTCTGTTTTATCCGGGGTTTTTCCTTATCTTGAAAGACGAATGTCGGGTAATCTAAGCTCTATAGACACTGGGTTCATTGAGCATCATTTCATTCATCGTCCGACTAATTAATGCTGAAAGACGTTAATTTAAAAAAAGAAAAGATCCAGAAGATGACATTATCTATGATTACTTATACTCTACCCACTCCATTAATTTACAACCATAAATGAGAACGTGCAAATAGGTTTTAGTATTAGTATTAATAAAATCTGCATTTAAAATGTATGGCATATATGAGTTTTCAAATCGAAATAAAACAGAAAGGTATAGGCAAAATGTTTCTTCACGTGAACTTTACAAGCACTTTTAATAGGACTTAATTTCAATTCGACGAGACGGGTGGCCGAGATCGTATAAGCACAAATTCTCAGGTTAAAATTTCGCTAAGACGGTGGTTCCTAACAAGCATTTTCCAGGTTTCCCTTCGGTCCTCATAAGCAGCAAATGCCGAGGAAGTACACTAAACTTAGACATGGAGCGTTTCCTTCCAAAATATCCTTACATAATTATAATTTCATGTCATCATCAGTGCTAACGCCTGTGGGCCTTATACAACAAGACTAAACATTTTTAAAAACACCATTAAACACGCGAAATATGGTATACATATGTGAAAATATCCAGTAATATTCAGTTGCAATGCTTACAATTCAGTGAGAAAAACGTATAAAACAAATATTTTCTTACAAAAATACTTAGGTATTTTAGGATTAAAGTGTGCATTTGCATTGTGATCCTAGACCTGTAAGTAGACTTCACACTGGTTAAAATGCCCTGATTGAAGTAGCACTACTTCAGTGAGTCAGCCTGTGTCAAAGGTTAAAAGACAAGCTTCTAATAAATGAATGCAGTTAAAATCCAACTAGTCGAGGCTACCGCCCTCTACTCTACTTTTTCCTCTGCTCCCTAGTCTCATCACAGCTGTTGCTGCCCTTTGCAAAGCTCTTTGCTATCCTCCCTTTCCTCTCTCCACTCTTTCAGTGTTACAACATTCGCAATGACTGCGTTAAGTTCACAAGATCTTCTTGATCGTTTAATTCATAATATATATCTATCCTTTATTGATTGTTATATCTCTTCCACAAGCTAGTCTTATAAAAGTTTCTTTTTATATTTACATCTTCACTGAGAAATATTTACAGAAATAGTTTCATTACACATTTAGCTGTAGGTATAAGTTAAGTATACAGGAGATCGGAGAGGTAGGGTAGTCAAATGCTTAAAAGTGGGCCGCTAGGTGATAGCTTTGAAATTCCTTAATATTTCCATGACATTGCGAGGCGCAACTGAATGTGATAATGTTGATTGAAAAAGTCAAACCTATAATAACGAATAGCTCAGAAATGGCTGATGCTAAACTAAAAGTTATTTAATATATATATATATATATATATATATATATATATATATATATATATATTAGCATATTATAACAATCGGTGTAACAAAGATCGGAAAATCGATAAAGAGAAGTCAGCATGCCGGAGAGCACACACACTAACAAGACTGCAGCATATAGAAGATTATCGCAGAAAAAAGAGAGAGAATCCAGTACAGAACATAAAATTACACATTATTCAAAAACAGTCTCTAAAATCCTCTTTATTCGAAATAATTTCGTTTAATTGTATACAATTAGTAAACAAAGAGTAGAAGCAAATGTTAACTGCACAAAAAGTAAAGATATCCTTAAAATATACAATTAATTTCAAAAGAACTTTCTAGAAAACTATTGCATCAGTTGTTATCGGTTTGAAGTTTTCAATATTTCATGTTTAAAGTTCTGTCATATGCAATTATTTCCTGGGATATACATATTGGAGGCAGTACGCTATACCAAGGCCATCATACTGTCACGTGTATGGTTGAGGAATACTTAGGAACATATCAAAATCTGGAATCTTGTTATTTAATGCTCACTTCCTGTGATTTGATTCACTTGCACATTAATTCCGCTGACCTATGAGAACAGCATTTTGCCAGACTTCTTATGACTTTAGCTTATACATCAGTTTCCTGTTTACTCATGTCGACCACGTACAGGAGGCCGGACTGGACTTTGTTGACCAAAGTAATCTGAGTAAAGTAGACGCCGAATTGCAGTTAGGATGAGGAATATGATCATGCTTAGACTAGCTTGGGAAACGTCTACGTAGCTTCTTTGGCGTGAGATTGCCGAATTGGCACTGTCACAATATTGAAAGTAACAGTAACAACTGCGTATTCTGGCAATCAAGGGTCACTCTGGTAAGTCATTCTCGTCTGGATCATTCCAGTGGTTCTTCTAGTTCGGTTATTCTAGAGGTCACGCTGAACTTAGATTCAGGCTCGTCATGCCGCCTTTCAGTGACGGTATGCCACGCCGTGGCTGAGTGGTTAGACCGCTTGGCTCTCACCAAGGCGGCCCGGGTTCGATCCCTGGCGACCGTAAAGTGAGATTTGCAGTAGACAATACGGCGGCGCTGTTTCAACCGCCATCTCATTCCACCGGTGTTCAATCTTCATCTCATGTATCATCAATGTGTGTTACGTGGTAAAAGCGGGCGTTAAACATTACATTTCATTTCCAGTGACGGCTACTCCACACGCATCCTCTGACCATACACGTCTACAGAGCCTCAAGGTAATCCCGTATGGATCTTCAACATAATGTATTTGCTATCACTATTTCACCCCTAAGTCTTGAAGAGACTTAGGGAGTACATTGTACTTAGATTTAATAATTAAGATATAGTAAATTAGCATATTATAGAACTTGGTGTTGTCCCTGCATTCGATCTACCTACTTCATTTTACCTACTTCATTTTACCTACTTATTGTTCCTACCTTGCTCTACCACTTAGCTCTACCATCTGCTCCCATATCGTTCCACCTAGTAACAGGGTAGATTGAAACTCCTTTTGGTATACAATTTATTTATTTTGCAACAATACAATTTGCCCCTCTTATGGCATAGTTGAATTCCCATAAAGTTTTGAAAGGCATGTTGCAAAAAATAAATAAATAAACGATAGTCATTTGAGTGAGTCATAAGATTTCTTTTTCAATTCTTTAGTTAAACAAAAGGAGCTATGTTGATCGCTCCCTTCATTTTATTAGAGGCGGCAATGTAAAACTCACCCCTATTGGGAGATGAGGTTGAACATTATTCCATGGAAGGCAATTCGTTGAATTTTCAGTATAAATACAAAACGTATACCTACATATATTCTTTAGTATAAAAGTAAAAATACTGTGGGGAGTGCTGTAAGAAAGAACCACCCCAACGGAAGAGGGAGAGAAAAATGTTGGGCAGGAAGCAATTCTGAGATTGCATGAAATACTTTTGTGGAATAAACATATAAATCGTGTCCCCCTTCGTTCTTTTAGGATATAACAAAAACCACCCCACGAGAGAGGGATTACATATATTTGGTGGGTAATTTCGGGAATATTCTGTTTTGAACGGACCTTTATCTTTAATAATAAAAGGATATAACGATGTTCCTTATTCTTTTAGATTAGTAAAGCGAAAACCCGCCTCTGATAAGGGATGGGGTGGGGAATGTTATGTGAGAAGCAAATTGAGGACTTTCAATATGAACGTGGCATTTAACACAGTGAAAGTAAAATACAATTAAAACAATTGAATGCAAGCAATGCTGTAATTACTTTAATTAATTTAAGTGTAAGTATATACTTGGAAAATTGATGTTTTACAATACATGAAAGCACCAAGGTCACGCTCGGTGCTTAAAGCAGTAGAGAACATTTAGAAATACGTACATGTTTGATAAATAGGAAAGGGAAAACCCCGGAAAAACCCTTATCCAGGTAACTCACCCTGACCGAGATTCGAACTCGGGAGCTCTTGAACGTGAGGCAGATATGCTACCATCTACACTACCGAGGCGGGCAGTTCCGACATGAACTTAGCCATTTAAAACTTATTTCATTCATAATTTCTATTGAAAACTGCAATAGCACGTGCTGAAATATTGTTATTCAGGAGATAATTCAGTATCGCCAGGATCAAGACGTTTTCCTCTTTTCTTGTTTTCTTTTTATTAGCAGGAACGGATGCCAATATCACGACAATGAAGCGACTGAACTTCACCTTACTGGCTTATACATATGGATGGTAATAGCAAAAAGCCGACAGCGCCAAAGCTATGCAATTATTCCATTTGCATCGATCCTCCATGGATGACCCAGTCACCAAGATCTATGGATCGGAATTAACTTTCAGTTTTTCAATTCCTACAACTTACACTGAGAATGTGGTTATGGAAATAAAAATAGAAACATGTGTGCAGGAGGAAATGACGTACCGATAGAAAATGTTCCGAGTCGAAGTAACCATGCCCCAATCTTGTTCCAAAAGCAGATGGAGTACAGAAGAGGGTATAAATAGCTGGAGCACCGGGTCAATGCAATTGCTTTTATGATCAAATTTATTTTGAATTATCCCAAGTGAATTCCAAGAAGTGAGGTCATTTATTTAAGAGCTTTTTTTCTCAACAATCGGCCACCAGTTTCCAGACACTAGAGTAGCGGTAACGAAGTTTTGGAAAAAGTGGAGGTATGGAGGGAGAACGGAGAGGGAAACAGGCAGAGTCCAATTTGGTTCTCGTAGTGTAAGAATTTTCATAAACCTATAGTGTCATCAACACTAAAGTCTTTATACTTCAATAAAAATATTGCATAAAGAGCATAGCATAAAAAGCAAAATTACTAATAAGAAATGAACTACTAAGTTTTCTTATTGTGGTTTATTTGGAACCCTAAGCAAGTTAAGAAAAAAAAAAAGACATTTCTCAAGTTGCCCTCTTCTTCCATCAGACATTTGCCTGCCACTGGATAGGTAACTTAGATATATGCAACCAGAGCGATCCATCCCAAATTAAAAAAAAAAAAGTGCGTTCTTAATATTTCTTCAACCATTGCAGTAGGGCATTGCTCGCTTCCCACCAGACCCTCCACCCCTTTAAAGGAAAAAATGCCAAACATTATTCCATGTGCGATAGTACGTTTTCCAAGCAACTAATAATAATGTTCACCCCTTCCGCACATCAGTAGCCTGACTGCGTTGCATTGAGCTCAGGAACGGATTGTTCTGTACCCAATCTTTGAACCAAACTAAAATGCACTGATGCTGGGCTGTGTGTATCAAACCATTCATTGTATGGAGTATACTTCACGTCTTTGATGCTATACATCCAAAGTTTTCTTGGCCGTCTTCGAATCTCCTCTACTTTTTCTGCTACTTAAATGAGGGAAGACAAATATTATATTCGATCAAAGACCCATGAAGTTCTAAAATTGGAAAATCTTAAATTTAGGGGGGGGGGGGGGGTAATCCCAATGAGAGGAAAATGAAGATCTCCTTAAAATGTACAAATGCTCAAAAATTATTGTTGCATAAGCATATTTTGTCTTCGTTTACAATTTTCCAATATTTTAAGCAGCATGATTGGAAGTGCTAACTGCTTATCTTTTTTGGGAGGTACGGGCTTTTCATTAGGCTATGTTAAGTTGTAATAACCAGGCTAGCATAACACTGCGCTGCTGTTTTAAGAGTAGCCTATCCGTCTCATTTACGCTCCTTAATCGTTACAATAACATTCACTGAAAATATTTTATGTAAATATTTATTGTGATTGCCATTTTTATAAACTTTTGTAGGAATCACTTTAGAATAACCACGAATATGAATGTGTAAAGTATGTCGATCGTTATATATATTGTCTCCTTGGTTTCCAAGAATCAACGCAATTCATGTATGGGAGATGCGAGCTACGATAAGATTAATCTGTCCCATTATTTAATTCATACATACTTGCTTCCATTGTACCCGTACTCGGAGCACCATCAATTATATTTATTCTCCCCTATACTGTGTTCTTAATGCGTAATATCTGTTCGATATTTTAAAAGCAACACATCATATTTTGTGCAATCCATAAAATTGTGATTACTATGAACTAACGTAAAAAGGCTTTACGCGACCTAACGTTACAGAGTATACCAATGTATTAAATGGCGCTGTTTAATGTTGACAACGAGACTAAACGCAGAGTAGCTTAAAATAGGTAATGTCAACGTCATTTTTATGTTACGTTTAATATCATTAAATAATTAAAAACAATTGCCATGAAACTAAAGAATTAATAAAACCGATAATCAAATATCATTCCCTTTTTAGTTAAATGCAGAACTGTTTTAACTTCACGATCCTTCTGTCACTCAACTGTTTTCCCGGCATTATCATAAATGCCGGGTAACATTTCAAATAATTTAATTCAATAACTTTCAATATGAATACCTAAGCATTGTTTAGTACAAAAGTATTGTAGGTAAAGTGGTCATGAATAAAGGCTTGGGTATCCATTCGTTGGATATTTAGCACAACAGTTATTTCGCAAACGGTATCGGTTCCTGAGAAAACTCACACACTCATTACGAAGTTAAAGATCTGCACTTGTCACGAAAGTTATGGGCTATTTGAAGCAAATATCCATTCATTTTTGTTGATAAATCTGGAAAAAAGACTATAATACATACCGATGCAAAGAGCTGTGTGAATTCATTAAGTAAACTAAAAAGGGTATTCGAAGATTTGAAAACCATTACTAAATAATTGCAAAAATAATGTATGACAAAGTTTAACTGGGCCGTTCATAACAGAAGGCATTGCATTTTCACATATAGTTTCAATCGCAAGAGTCGTGCATATCGATTTTGTTACCTACAGTACAGTTAAATGAATTACGGCAGATAAAATGAAATTAAGCGATTAACAGTTTTATAATTAAGTTCAGATACCGATAGAGCGAGGCGTAATATTGGGTCATATGCATAGTTGCGATTTCCAATATGGTGAAACCAAAATTCGAAAAAGTTTAGCGCAGTTTGTTTTTACTTGACCGTGCGCTTTCGTAGTCCGTGCAGTACATTCGCCCATTGGAACTGAATTTTACAGAATGTTTCACAATACACCGAGTACTTATAATACGAAACTACACTTCAATATCATTATTTGCTTGTGTTGAGTCATTGGTAACATCTGCAATTACTAATTACCTATTGGAATAGCCTTTCCGTTGACTCGCACTTGAGCAGGGCCTGATAACTCAGATAGGAGACCAGTAGACACATTAAGGTTCGCGAAACACCCGGGGTCTAAAGATACAGTTTTGAGCGCTGCAGGCGCCGGATTCAATGCCGCCAATATAATTATTTTGGCTGCCGTGTTGCATACTGATTAATATATAAAATAACTTCTGCTTAGTTCAAAATTTAATAGTTATTGTATTATTTTACGACTTATGAAGTAATTTTTGTAATATTATTGACCTATTATCGACCTTATTTGAGCTCAATGTACGATATGAATAAGACACTACATTGGCTAACCTGTAAATATTTGAATTAAAGCTTTAACGGCAAGGAGGCCAAGCCAAATTAAGTTCTGAATGCAATTTTCATCGATTTGTGAAATTGTAAACATTTGAGAGAACTACGAGGACGTATGGGCAGCAGGAAGAACGAGAATAGATTTTCACAAAGACCTATTGGTAAGTAAGATTTAGCATGTAGCTAAATACAGACAATTAATATGACATAACCTGAAATGTGCCTTAATACATATTCATGCATAGTTAAATTCTCTACATTAATGTAGCGCCTTATAATGGAAAAAGTGTGTTGTTTTACATACAAAAGCATTAGTTTCATTAACCTTGTTACTTTATTACTGTAATAATGGCATTTTCTGTTTTTTGTCTTTCAGGGGTCATCCATCATCTCAGGCTACCAGGAATACGATGGCAGAAATCAGAGTGCAGGATTATTGGATATTGTGTATGTTTCTTGTTTTGGTGATGTGCAGTGATCTTCAGGAACTTTAGTAATGTAGCACAAAGCATTCTTTCCCGCGTATACAGCAATTTAATGTGGCATATCAAATATTTCTGAAAGTTTGAGTTTCATTTCATATCAGTGGAAAATTTAACAAAACTTTGAGGAATACTGTGACCAACAAGGAAAAGTGAAAAGTGAAGTTATTTTAGACAGTTGATTGGGTGTATTAATTTTTGCGTTTGTACTTGTAGTTTTAAATTTAAAATATATGTCATATATAAGTCCATGTAAGGTAAGTAATATGCAGTTTAAATTACTGAAAAAATAGCTGTGAATTTTCAGACATACCAAAATTAGCATCATCTGTGTTTACGTATAATGTAGGTGGCTTAAATTAAAATATTTGGGCGAGATGCTTGATATGAATTTTATAAACTTTTTCTTTAAATTGCAATGATAAGTATTTTGAAGAATTAAGTTCTCTTAACCTTACTCATCAGTGTATATCGACATCATTGATCAAGAATGTCACAGCTTTTAACAGCAATTAAAAGTATGATCTGAGATTACATAAACCTAATTTGTTCTATATTGTTTAATACAGTAGTCACTATGCAATATTATTGTACACACTACACTAAATTATTTACCTGAATAACCACCTTTGAAGAGATCTGATGGGATTAGAACTTATTTGAAAAAGCTTTACAAGTTTTTAGGTGTAATTGTGCAATGCAAGAAATGATTAAAATGTCATTGTGTCATCATCATTATATGCCACTTTTAATTTTATTTCTAATATTTCAGTTATTCTTAAAACATGCACAATGTCAGCTAGCTAGGACCTAAACACAGTGTGGCTTGATCTCAAATTAGTAAAACTTCACAATAAATAATAGGTTATAAATCCTCTTCCTTGTTAACACACACACACACACACACACACACACACACACACACACACACACACACACACACACACACACACACACACACACAAATGGGTTCAGAAAAATAACAAGTTAAAGTGATATTTGCACAGCATTTATGTATTCTGTGGTATATCTGTTCTCAACATGTACTTGCCACCATTTATGAGTAACATTGGTACACAATTTCTGTAATGCTAACCATTTTAAGGGTGATATAACGTTACTAGCGTGACCCACAGAAATGTTACATGTCACATTAAACTACGCTGTTAAACATCCTCTCATTGTTCTAAGTTGGAATGAAAATCTCAATCTTTGGCATGGGAAAAAGATGTTTAACCTAATATATGAGCCATTCGTTACATGCAGTGATGCGAAGCCACATAATAATTTTGAAAAGTAGATAAAACTGCACATTATTTTGCTATATAATGCACTTCTTGTTTCTTTGTAGTGAACACATAAGGGAATTATGGACTGTTAAAAGAAATAATGGTTAGATGTGTGAGCAAATAAATTACATTACTAAATTATTTTCTATTAACTACTCAAACACACAGTTCCATCACTTTCACTTCTTAACTAAAACTACAAACAGCATTAATAGTTCATAGTGTAATCTTTCATTGAGTTATTTATTTGACACACATTCAGTTGTATGTCATGGACTGAGAGGTTTACACTATGCAGAGGTCTCCATTTGCCATCTTAGTCATAAAGTACATTGCTTAAAGTCTTATCAAGTTAAAGCAAGCCATTTATCCAAACAATTGCTCTGCACATTAAGCAAATTATATTTCACAGTTAGATAACTACATGAAATAATCTCTTATTGGAAGATACACTGTGCATTAAATTTTATTTTTAAAATGCACATTTTCTTCTTCAGCATTCACTTCTGTGCATATGCATGTCATTGAAGCATTTAAAAATTCAACGCTATAATATTCTTGTGTTGTGAAGACAGAGTTAAGCTTAGGACAATTTTAAATGAATGATACAGCTTTAATGTAATTATTATTTTTCATAATTTATTCTGCACTTGTGAATGTTAATTCAACCAAAGTGATTAGAAGTATATAAAATAGTGCCATTTATGAAATTTATGTCACCAGTTGCTAATACTGACTTCTGTACTAATTTGACATTATTAATCTTATATGAATCGATTACAAATTTCAGGTTTTTCTCTGAATATACTTTAGTATACTTGTGCTGAAAATAATGTATGTACTATTGAGCTTTTAAAATTCTTATTAAATATAACCATTAACAGAGCTGCTTTGTTGTCATTTTAAAGAAATAGTGCTATTTTTTTGTACATAGTTGTTATCATTTCAAATTTATATACATATTTCTTTAGGTTTTTTTTTTTTTTTTTCTCAGTTATTCCAGGGAATTTTTCAACATTCTGTGTACAAAGAAATTGCATTACATATAACATTATGGTAACCTTACCTGCTTTCCTGTATCTACAGAATCATTATTTTAGTGTTAAGTTATCTTTATTTTAAGTATTACATTAAGAAGCTTGAGGGAAAGGGTATACAGATGTCTTGTATAATCTCAACAGCATCTTAAATGATCTCACTCTCTCGTTTTTTAAATTTTAATTGTTTTTAAAGACAAAATTATCAATTTGCAACAGGAATAAAGATATAATGCTTTGTGGAAGTCAATTATTCATATTTAACAGGAAAAGTTCAAGTGGATTCTTCCAATTTCTTTCACAAATTGGACAACTTCTTTCGAAGTCACATTTCGCACACTGATGAATAGTTTATCGCACATTTCCTCACGTATTTGACGCGTATTATCCTAATATGAAATAGTTGATATGTGCCGTAAACTATTCATGTGTGACGAGAAGTGATTTCGAAAGAAGTTGGATTCCATCAGTCAGTGAAAATGGGAGCCGAAGGGAAGGGGAGGTGAATGCACCACAGCTCGGTCGCAATAGAAGCTTACTACATTACCGGCCGCACCGGCCGTAGTTGCCAAGGTCGCCGGGGTCTAAAGATTTAGGAAAGAGCGCCCTATGCGTCTTCAGATTTTAACACGGAGTTGAGCATCTGGTATTAATCTGTGCACTTGAGTCTATTCGTTATTAACTTACTTTGGCAACAGATTCTCTTCGTTATTCAGCTGTTCCCAAATAGTTTTGGAACATGGTAAATAAATATAAAAGTAAATTCCTTTTTAGAAAACGCTCGGATATATCGACTTTAATACATGCAAGAAAAAGTGTCAGTCATCACAAAAACTTTGTATTCGTTTCTTCTCTTATTCAGGGCCTAGCATTTCTCTCAGTTATATTAGGACACAGTAAATATGTGTAACCCGATGAACTCCTTCCTGCTTACGGCTCACGGTTTTTGTGAACTGTCAAATACGTATAACGTTATGCATGTCGCCAGTTTGCACACCATGAAATCATTAGATAACTTTGGCGCATGTACTGTCTTATGATATGAAAAAATGTGTGTAATACTTTGTTTTTATCATTCAACTGAGACACTTTGCCTCACTATATCATAACCTCAAAACTTGTATCAAAAAAGTAATAACTTCTTAACGGGTTTTAGTTGTGTAAGTACCTTGTGTGGCTCGTTTCGGCCACACTGGTTGTACCGACTATATGGTTCTCATTTTACTTACAATTCTTCATTACACTGAAGGTAATGTATCTTCAATTTCGCATTTAAATGTTCAAACTTCTGGGTACTTTAAAGATTTATAGAAAATATTCCAGTCGTAGCATGTCTGCCTAGAATGTCTATAAAGGGGATTTAAACATTCACTTGAAAGGTGCTCACCCCAACCTGGAAGCCCAAACGTAGGGGGGAAATATCCTCGTGATTCTATAAATAGCCTCATCGGTATTACTGGACAACACGTGTGCTGCAGCAACACGCCTTCATTCAATGTGAACATCGTCCTAATTCAAACATTTAAATAGCATGTGTCACTAATAGGCATGCCAAGTTTACGAAAAAAAATATGCATATTTTATCTGAGTATATATGTAAGGCCGTTTATACACGCTGGAGCCATAAAAAGTTAAGCACTCTTAACGAACTTTGGTTCTTCTCCCTTTTTAAGTAAATGCCTATTTAGTCGAATTTGTCTCTAATCTTCATGGTTTTTATTTAATTGCTATGTTTATACACCTGTTTTATTTCTTTGCTATTGTCATAACTTCTTTAGGGAATGTTATATTTCATTCTTGACCGGTTATTTTTATTATTTAAAGTTTAAATTGTCCTGTGTAATAATGAACTATTCTAAAATGTACGATTCAGGTAGGTTGATCAAAGTATTCTTACAAAAATATATAGAAAATAAGAATCCCAACTAACATTTTGTCTTAAATGGAACACATTCAATTTTGTAACTATGTTTTGCTAAGCAAGTGCATGCAACGTTTTAGACAACCTGATGAATAATTATAACGGAGCCTGTTGTCACATACATAATTAGAAGACGTCATAATTACAGTCACGTGCACTAAATACCTATTATAGCTAAGCAGTTTATATTTGGATATAAATTTAAACTAGGTAGTTCAAGTTGTGCGAGGTGTCTGAAATAGTATTTTGGATGACTACTTAATGTGACAAATTAAATCTTCGAAGGTCATCTTGCAGAAGTATGTAACATTTATGTTCTTCATAATGAACTCTCTCTCTCTGTTGCTAGTCTGGCACTGACAGATCAAGAATGCGGGTTCAGCATGATACAGCTCTCATCACGGCCGTCCATACTCATCCAAAATTATATTCTTTGCCGTAAACATTCCAAAAAATAGATAGGAAGGGAAGGATCTACATCGTGGTCCGACAGATCTTCAGCTACTTTTCCCTATGCGGCCTATGGCAATTGAAGTGCATTCAAGAAACAGAGAATCTTATTTTCGGCAACTGGTCAATTTAGCCTGCAGATTCATTAACATTTCAAAGGTTGCAAGACTGTCATTGCAGCGTCGCGCACAGGGCACAGGTATAACAAAGAGGGAATCTACAACCTCTAGAGGCTTACGTAATAAAATGGTTCTCCAGTAGATATTTAGTGTTGTTAACTTATATAGATTGAATCTGCCTTTCATTACTCTTGAAAGTGTAATGAATAGCTACTTAAACTTAAAAGCATTATATGCCCTCGTGTTTGTTTTCTTTTTATTTCCTGTGAGTAGATAGCTGGAGGGAAGTAATCAAAATCGTAGGTACTAGATCCCAAAACGCATTCAATTATTTTAAGACAACCGCTGGATTATAGTGACAATGTTTTGAACCACTATAGTTGGGAACACAAAGGTAGCTGGGAAAGTTACTGCCTAGAGAGAGAGAGGGGGGGGGGGTTATGAACGAAGACACTCATTCTCGCTCACTATGCGTTAACAGGTCACATAACAATGATACTGCGTACTGCACTCACCTGCTTTCCTGTATGCTCCCAGCTCTGCTACAAATGAGGTTACCTTCATTTGTGGTCTGCGTGGGTGGATGTGAGAACAGACAATTTAATGGCTAAGAATCAACTCCTTGAAGCGATTCGCCAACTTTCAAGAAAAAAGAGTTAAACTGTTTATAAATCTTAGCAGTAGAAACTGTAAATATTACAAGTTAAAACTTTGGTAAGTTCTGAAGTATCAATAATGTATGGTTTAAAATGACTACGTAAGAACAATGGGAAGAATAATTAGCCATGAATTCCCGAAATACTAAATGGCGAATCTCTTTGCAGCTACCGCAGTAATAATTCGAGCGCAGTCTTTAAAGCGCTACAGACCGTCAATAATCTATAACAAAATGTACAAAGCATACGACTGCAACATACAATTTTAGAAATGCACGTTTTTGTCAATTTAAGCCCTACCTACTTTATGAGTACCTCACTAAAGTCCCAATAACAAACCTTAAGCTTATTTGCACATTAAACACAATTTGTTAAATTCAAAGACTCTTTTCCCTTTCTGATTTCCAGAACTGAGGTACGTGATTTCCGTGGAATTCTTATTTCTGAATGCAATTAATTCTAATTACCTGAACTTTCAGTTAGTGAGTTTCATGTTTAAGTTATCCGAAATGCCTAACTGCATTAGCTACTCCGATATAGTCACATAACTAATTAATTCCTTCGCTTCAAAATGTCAGTTACCTGGCTTCTCATTTACTGACAGAATTTTTATAACTGCTTCTTATGCATTAAAATACATGAAAATTATTTATCTTTATCCATGTCATTTCTCAGTAAAATTATTAGACTTACAAGTTATCTGCAGTTTCACAATTGCTAAAGTTAGACAACAGAATTTCATATTTTGGAGGCACGTCCACACATATTAGGTGGTCTCATAAGTCGGCTTCTTTTTTTTTTTTTTTTTTTTTTTTTTTAATTTTGGTGTTTTGAAAAATGCATTGGGCTTCTTTCGTTTAGCAATGTTATTTACAAAATGCCATGGCTAATGTTGCATACATTGCGAGCATGTAGCAGTCTTCAGTTGTTAATAAACAATCACAACAAGCAGTCCTCCTGAAAACACTACTGGAAACAAGATTATAAAGCCACTGCCACAGCTCGAAGAGTATGTGAAGTGGAAGGAGAAGGTGTCGTTTGTGAGCATGTCGCACAACGATGGTTCCAAAGTTTCAACAATGGAGACGAAAACACGGAAGATTTCCACGTTCTGGAAGATCTAAAGTATGGAATATTGAGGATGCACGGCAAGGTTTGCGAGAAAATTCGCAAAAGAGTACCCGCAGGCTTTCGGAAGAACTTGGTGCATCAAAAGATAACATACATCGTCACATAAGACACTTGGAAAATCATACATAAGCTGTAGATCCGCACCTAATGTTCACCTGAACAGGCTGAACGTAGAGTGAATATCTGTCGTCAGCTTATCAGTAATCCCATGGATGATAGATGTCATGGGAATTGTCACTTGTGGTGGAAAATGAGTATATTACCGAAACTCTTATGCCTCGAAACAGTAGCTTGATCCCCGCCAAACTGCCAAGGTCTTAGTTTAAAAAAAATCAGTTCGGTCCCAGTGTCTGGTGGAATTTTGAAGGTGTGATTCACTGTGAGTTTGTTCCAAATGGGCGGGCGATTGGTGCGGATCTGTATTCTGCAACTGAAACGAGTTCCATGGAATTTTGAGACCAGATATCCAGCATCGGTTAACCGAAACAGAGTTCTATTGCAACAGGACAGTGCAACACTCCATACTGCACGAACCATGGAAAAAATCAGGAATTGGGAGCAATCGAGCTGCTACCACACCCAGCATATAGCACTGATCTTGCACCATTAGTACCATGGCCCATTTTCTACGTGGAAGAAATTTTGACAACATTGCAGCAGTGCAAATGGGTGTCACCGAATTATTCCCACTAAAAACCAGAGACTGGTACCATCCTGGGATAATAAAATTCGCTGAAAATTGCTAAATGGCTCAACATCATAGAATCTAATGGTATATACTTTGAAAATTAGTTAATTTCTTGTCAGAACGCATTTCAAATAATCGTTTTTCTTAAAAAACGACATTATTTATGAGGCAGTCTCTATATCAAATCACTTAGTATGAATAAAAAATTGACAGGGAAAAATGATATTGACGCCTTCAGGAGGAGACGTTCAACCCATAGGCCACGCCAGTTGAGTCCATTCCAAATGTTCATTCAATATGTTTATTGACAGAACTTTTGGAATGCATTGACGATGAAGAATCACTATGCTTTTTGCATTTTCAGTGTGGACGAGTCTGAATTATACACCATACTGAATTTTGCAGCGACGGACACACAAGGTCTCCAGTGCGGAGAGTCTGTAGACATAACTGCTGCGTAAAACATGAGCTTCTGATGCCAACAGTATAAGTTTAAACAGGCAATGGAAGCATCCTGGCCTACGCACTGGAGACCTACTGGTTGGTAACCTAGTTGTATCGAGACAGGTCATAGAATAAGAGCGATCTGTTTCTATGGTGACTAAAAATGTAATAACATTGCGAATATTTTGAAACCAAGTCAAAACCGTTAGTCTCTATTGGATGACCACACCACTCCAAGAATTTAGAAGCAATTGTTCTTGCAGCTGATAGTGGACTATTTATTCTCCAGCTGCAGTTTATATTCCATAAGGAGACAAACCTTTGCATGACAGTGTATTCCTTTCCTTTAGAAACAATATATGCAAAATATGTCGGAAAGCGTTACAAACAAATCAAGGAAAACTGTAACACAATTTGAAATGCCGCTATCTTTGCTGAAGCCGTAACTACCAGAAGTGCTGTCCTTTTGTCAGATCTGTATTTTTAAACAAAACTTTATTTAAGGTGAGCTTTTGAATGTTGAAGTGTAAGTAGGAGGTTCATGACATGCAGCAGTTCTAATTCCATCAGATGGACCAATGCAAGTACATGCTAGAAGCTGACTACGAAAGGAAAACTGAAGATTACAACAGTCGCATTGGCGACTTTGCTTTGGTAGAAGAGAGTAGACACATAATGAAACATACATCCGAGAGGAACGGTTTTGCGCAACAGAACGAAGTATCTCCCTTTAAACATATAGGTGCATAGAAGTGAAATTTATTAGACTCAAAGAAAGGTTTTGGTTATTTATTGCCTGGGGTTACGCCCATAAATAATTAAATCTTTGGTGTACCAAATACTAGAATCTTCCACCACTCTGAATTAGACTATACTGGACTGTATAAAACCACAGAATTAACAACTTATATAGCACTACTGAACTGTGGAGTGGAATAGAACAACAGCCTTACACTACTGATACGGAAGATAAGATTTCTCAATGAAATAAGTTTGTCAACAATGGATTTTGCAGAACCATTTTCATTTATTACACCCCGTATCTGTGAAAATTGAAGACAATATCTGGAAATTAATGAATCGTTTGTTCTATGACTGTACCTTTTGTACTGAGTAGATATTTGAGGCCGTGGAGGAATTCAACTTACAGTTGCTTGGAATTCTTAATTTGCATTCATTGAAGGCCGGTAAGATCCTTCTGCTGCAAATGAGGATTTGCCCACATTTTCTCGATGATTGTAACATTAGCCTTAAATTCCATTATTAAATATTTTAATTCTAAAATTAGACTTAGCTAAACTTTGTACATGCTGTGACTATCCTCCCTCCCGCCCATTCATACGTCGCGTCTTGGAACAACTAGTCATAGCTGTTCCCTAGTTTACTATTCTGAAAATTTTTGGACTTCTTTCCCTTGGGTTTTCTTTAAAAGCTTTTCATTCAAATACACATTTGCATTCTCGCTTTTTACTTACAATTCTAGCAGGGAAGAGAATAATCCTAGCTAAGAAAAATACTCATCCTTGGTCGAGAATTGAAATTGGAACCTCTGGATTTGGAAGTTATACACAAGAGTTCCAATCAGCTGATGATAAAAGTTAAACTATTTCAGTCCCGAATCGTGGAATACGCAATCGAACATCTTTACCAGCGAAGGACAAGTATTCCGAGCTTTTGGGTAAAACTGTTTGCGAGTCAGCTTATCAACATCTACATATATCACAGTCTCCAACTCCTGAAGTCGCTTAGGGAGTGCCCAGATGCATGTGGCTTACAGTTGTATTGCCGCACCCCAACTTTAAATCCCTAACGAGGGAGATTACCCCCGCTGGACCATCCCACCTACCTCCCCTTCAGTTCGCTGGAGTTGACAGCTGGCGTCGCACGTGCTTCCTAGTGCCGATGGCGTGACCAAAGCAGCAGTAGCTTTTGAATGGACCCTCTAGCCCTCGACTGTCAGTCCTTAATTTTGTTTTCAGATTCAATGGAACAATGCTCTTAAAATGAAAATCAACTGCAGTCTATCGCTTGTCACAGCTCAAGCACAACAAAAATCCGACGTCAAGCATTCATACGACTTTTTCTACATATAATATGTATTTGTATATGTTTACAATGTTCTCATAACCTCTATAATCACTTCGTTACTTCCTGAGATTGTTCCAAATTAAGAAGATTTGAATGTGCAGAAACAGCATTTAAATGTTCCTTTGTTGTAACAAGCTCCTGAGATTGAGAAAGTGAAGGGGTGAAAAGATAGCAAGAACTGAAGACTTTCAAGCATGTCCTGTGCGAGTTGTCATTTTAATGGAGTTTGAATACACCAAGTAATGTTGAAATAAATAAAAAATGAACTTACACACGGTTGCGATGATCAGCAATCATCACTCGAAGCCGTCCTTCGTGGTCCAGGGATAACATAATAGACTGTTTCCCGGTCGCGCATTTGAACCCGGGGGAGGGCGATGGATTTTTTCAGGCGTAAAAATCCTAAGTACGGCCTTCTGAAGGGGAGTAAAGGTAGTGGTCCCGCGTCGTATATTTACGTAGATTTAATAGAACTTCAAGCCTGATAAGAGGTCCCTGAGCAAATTAAGTGGTCTTTCACGGCCAACAGTTACAATCGGACACCGAGAACTACAGCAATTAAATAGCGTCCAAGAATAAACCTCGAAAATTTGAAAAAGACTGACTTTATGGTCTGGTGCTTAACATACTAGCTTCCAAAGTAAAAGGCCCGGGTTCTATTCCCGGCTGGAGGGTAGGAATTTTTTTTTAGTCACGGTTATTTTCCATCCTCCCTAGAGTCTGCAATTACGAGTGAAAGTGTAAATGCGTATATGTGAATTTAATGTTTTAAAATTAGACAAATAGTGAACAAGTGACCAACATTTTCCAAGAGAAAAGCTGCCGACAGGACCTTAGATTTTAAAGGCGGCATATAAATGGAACACCAAAGAAAATAATAATAATAATAATAATAATAATAATAATAATAATAATAATAATAATAATAATAATAATAATAATAATAATAATAATAATAATAATAAAGTCCCTTAATATTATATATACAGAGTGCCCAAAAATTAGACCGACACTTTGGGAGCTGATAGAATAGCATATAATTTTAAACACTTTTTATTAAGGAAATTGTTTTGCTGCGGTGCTTCATTTAAGCGCAAGACGAGTTAATGTCAGCGGCTTTAAGGCTTTATCAAGAACAGTTCCGAAACCGAAAGACTACTTATCAAACATTTGCCACATTGAATATGCATTACATGAAAGAGGCTCTTTGGATACACGAGCAGAAGGTCGAAAGCCATGTTCTGTAAGGATCCTCAGAACAAGGAAGATGTGTTGCGGTGCATTGAGAACAAACACGCGCCATCGCTCGACAACCGCACTTAAGTGCTGGAAGAATTCTGCAGGAAATGTTCTTGTATCTTTTTCACCCTGAGAACGTACGCGCAATGAGGCCTGAAGTCTATCCGTGACAGCAATTTTCTCAGTGGTATCTGGACAAAACGATGTACTGTTTGCTTCCCATGTCATGTTCACGGATGAAGCAAATTTTACACGTGAGCAGTTATTTAACTGTTGGAATTCAAGTTTGGGCTTTAAAAAGTCCCCATGCTACATGTCAGAGGTCACACCAACTGATATTTGGGGTTAATGTGTGGACCAGATTTGTGGATAACTTAAATAGGACCATATATTTTGCCGGCCCGACTCAATGCTTGCAATTTCTTATTATTTATGCAACAAGTTTTGCCTAATCTAATGGAAACAGTTCCCCTTCATATCAGACAGGACACATGGTTTCAACACGATGGGGCACCAGCTCACTTTGGTGCTGAAGTCGACACGGCTACATACGACAATCACTGGAAACGAAGAGGTGGGCCCATTGGTAAATACTTAAAATGGGTGGGAGGCAGTAATGACACTAACGCGCCAAGCACTTAAACGAATCACTGCAGCAAACAAAAAGGGTTTACAAGTGTTTAATAATGTTATTTATCATCTCCCAAAGTTTGTCGGTATAATTTTGGGACATCCCATGTATATCACCGCAGGTTATTTCTGTAGGCGTTGAAATTCCTCACACTCAACTAATGCGTAAATTGAACTTGTGTGGTTAAATCAGATAATTGTATGAATCGTATAATTTAATATGTTATTCGCTACATCTCAGGGAAACAAACATCAATAATAATTTACTTGGGACAGATATTTCTTAAAGAAAATATTATAAATCGGTTTTATTATAATACTAAAGGAGTACCTAAAACTACAATAATAAGTAACAATATGAAAGGGCGAATCCCAAAAGGAGTAAGTTCGTTACCACTCAGGATTGAGTATTGTTTTCTTTTCTGAAGAACAATTTTCCGCTCTGGGTTCGTTAAACAGATTCGGTAAAACAACGAAATGAAAACCTTATGATGTGAATACGATCTATTTCTTTTCTTCCCCCCTCCCTTGGAGACAGTTTTCTTTCTACATGATACTTGGCACTCTAAATGATTGTGCAAAATAAGCCAGACATAATGAATCACTGAAAATGTAACAGTATATTAAGCACGGTCTGTAAAAAGGTTATCAGTACGCTACAATTTACCTCCCTCTGTTATTGTTTATATTGCTAAATTTTACTGCTAATATTTAAGTATATTTACATATAAAATATGCAGGAAGCTCTTAAACGAATGAATGATATGCTGCAATTTCTCACTTATGTGTTAGTTACTACCCATAAATTTATGTCAGAGAGTTTAGTTTCAACATTTCTAGAAAACGTGTTTTGCTAACTTTGGAATTATTAGAGCTAACGTTGAAGTGGTACGTGATAGGGAGATAGTAGCCAACAATCCCGCCAAAACACCTTCGAAAACCCGAAATTTTCCAAACAAATCTCCAGACTTTTTGCAAGTAGATATTATCATTACTAAACTAAGCCCATTCCAACCACTCACTGCAAGAATTAGTGGTGTTCGCTCAATGCTACATAATGTAATATGCAATTATGGTTGGCTTTTACTTTTTAGAGGAAAACGAAATGAAAAAAAATGAAATACTTAATTCACATTAGATTATGTCATGAGAATATTCAGCATCATAAGCAGTCCCACCATCTTGAAGTCAATGGTTATCGCGTTATCTGAGTCTTTCTCCACAAACGGTTATGTCATCAGTTCACTCACTAGGAAAGGAGATAAATGCTATAAACACGCAGATATGTAATATTACAGGTACTTTAAATGAAAGGCAAACTTCCCATACGATTTTAATTATTTCTATAAAAAGGGAGCGGAACTAAAAACTAATCAATCACTTCTCAAGGTTCATTTAACACTAGGTGATATGCATCAATTATGCATTTGTTTTTAAATTTTTTTTTTTTTTTTTTTTTTTTTGTAATTTACGTCCTCCAACGTTAAGTCATATCGAACGATGAATGGAATGAGTGAAATGATGCTCAGATGAGTCCAGGGTCCATAGAGCTTACAGTTACCCGACATTCGTCTTTCAGGATAAGGGAAAACCCCGGAAAAAACCTTATCCAGGTAACACCCTGACCAAGATTCGAACACGGGACCTCTTGAACGTGAGGCAGACACGCTACCACCACGCTACCGAGGCGGGCGATTCTGGGATAGTGACGCTGATGCCATCCACTTGTTTGTGTGAAACAAATGTGCACCTAACAATGAGGAGTGACTGTGCAAGACAGCACCCTAATGTTCACAAATTCATTATAGATCGCAATGCCCTGAACATTGTAAGACAATTCAGCGTTAAAACAAAAAATCAGATCTGAAAGGAAACAACTTTCACAAGACGTCTAACTTAAAGGGGACGTCTAAAGGCGTCTAACTTCTCGAGCGGGACGAGAGAATTTACCGCAGAAGGCCAGACCGTTGAATACTTATTATAAATATTATAAATAAAATATGAACTTCAATGCTATATCGCAAAGATTTAACTAGAAAATGTTAAATTCTATAAAACAGAATACTCTTTCATTCATTAAGATTATTGCTTACTGAGGAAAACGAAATCCACAAAAATGTATGTCGACTGTCTCTTCTTATTAACAGAAAATCAACTGATAATACCAAACGTGTAAATATCACTTTATTTTTAACATTACATATAACCTTTCTTCTGGCAAAATACTTATTAAAAGAAAATTGTTAAAAATAAAGTTGTCAAAAGTAAATAGCTTTTCAAGATTTATGAGAATACAATTGGCGACACTGACTAAACAACAAGATCATAAATGGTAGAGAACAAAAGAAGGAACAAGTAGTAAATTGCATGTGATAAATTAACACCTTTTGTATGAAATAATTCCCAATAATCTTGTTAAAAATATTTGGCGACATCCTGCTGCAAACAATTTGCATCAAAATTAATTTAGGAATGTTACTGGAAAAAGAAGGTACTCTCCTAAGATGACAGATAAATCCAGAAATGTTATATTTTATAACCATGGTAGGTTCCGCATTATGAATATAATCATATTATGAAGTTGATAAACCGCGACTTTTAAAACAAATTAGTTTACGTCAAAGCGACATTTTACGCCGCAAAAGGTGATCTATCTTGAAAGCAAATTGACGCACCCGGAAGTAGGTACGGAAGTAGGTACGGAAGTACCTAACCCCTTAGCTCACTCACAAGCGTTCATTTCTCAGATGTTTCTCTATTTCCTCAACCTCATGTCAGTAGAGACGTGCCCAAACCTAAGAATTGGCAGGAGGATAGAAATGATGAACAAGTGGTGCTAGGAAATACAGAATTGGGGCACAGAGGTTTTTATAACAAACATCCGTGCGGAGGCCAGCGGATGTTTTGAATGTAGAACCGCAGTGCTTTGGATTTACAGAACCAATTTTAAGTCAGTTTCAAGTAGTCTACAAGCAATAGTTATTTATGTAATAACTGTATATCCTTTGGGTTGTGGCAAAAGTGAAATATTCACTTAAATATTAAATCAGCGAAAGCAAATTTTGGCGTAAACATTAGATATAGTACTCGTACAACAGTTGCGTAGAACGCTTTACACAATCGTAGCATAAGAAACTAATAATAAAACGTCATTTCATAGCGAAAGGGAAATGCAGTTTACTCGTTTAAGGTGCCAAGCGATTTTGTGTGTGTGTGTGTGTGTGTGTGTGTGTGTGTGTGTGTGTGTGTGTGTGTGCGCGCGCGCGTGTAATTCATGTCCTCCAAAGTTAAGTCATATCGGACGATGAATGAAATGGGTGAAACGATGTTCAAATGAGCCCAGGGTCCATACAGCTTGAGTTTCCCGACATTCGTCTTTCAGGATAAGGAAAACCCCGGAAAAAGCTTATCCAGGTAACTCAACCTGACCGAGATTCGAACTTGGGACCTCTTGAACGTGAGGCACAGACGCTACCGTCTACGCTACCGAGGCGGGCAAGCGTAATATGTTTGTGTAATTATAGAATTAATGGAAACCTAAGATGAAATCCAAATTGAGTGTTTATTAATGAAGGCTCTTTAACTGCTGGGTTCTCAGCCCCCGTTCTATATTGAGCGTGAAAGATGTTTAATATTACTCAAAGGTCTCTATTTCAGGCTTTAGGTTCTTTCACATGACGTAACTCTACCAAAACGGGACATCTACTTTACTTACCTTCCGAAGGAAGCCATGCTAAGAACTTTTACTCCGAAAAAAATATCCAGTCCTCCACCAGGTTTGAACCCGCGACTTAGAACATCAGAGGCTAGCGTATTATTCCTAGACCATAGATGGCAAGCTCAAATTGATTATGTTTCTTTAGAAATTGTTGAAGGACTTGGAACAACTAATTCTACGAGAGATATACACAACCAGTAGGAATCAATACCTTCAGGAAGTTTCCAATGACCATCGATTTAAGCCGGATATTGCTTCGAAGTTCAGCAAGCATTCTAGCAAACAGCGGGGCCAAAATTACTGCAGTAAAGGAGAAGAGATCCAATTCTTTATCACCATATATTCTGACTCTAGTTACCCTAAAGTTTAATTTCTACTGGGGAGATGGAAGTCCAGAGAAATATTCCAAACCTGTCAATAATTTGAACTCCATAACAGGATTAATCTTAATAAAAAACATATGCAGAGAAACTAAATAAAAATGTATAAAGAGCTGAAACATCTCAAAGAGAATAAAATCTCGATAAAAAGACATATCCGTCAGGCCTAAAATTGCATTGAATTAACATAACTGACTTTTCCAACATGCCTGCAGAAAATTACACTTTAACAATGTATTTGTGTTTATTACCTCCCATTAAAATGATCAATTTTCATAAAATTGTTAAGAAAATAATCGTAATCCAAGCAAAGTGAATCTGATAAAATGTACACCAGACATTAACTGGATGGTAGCTCAGTTTTGAGCAGTGTTCAGGGATAGCCTGCTGTAGCTGAACAAGCAGGATGAAAGGGTACGTCCGAGATGGTTATGCAAAAGAACTTAGCAAACAGGGTTGTATTAGAAATATTGTTAGGAATAGCGTGTGCTGGCACACTTATATTTTAGCAAAGGTTGTATTAAATATTACTGCTCAACGCCATGTAACTTATGCCTCGTCACTTACAGAGAGAGAGAGAAAAGAAAGAAAAACATCGGTCAGTAGTGCGATCATTAACATTAACCAACAATTATGTAGAAATTAGTGCGACTCACATTATCCTAATAATACGGTCACACGTCGAAACAAAGGCTCTGCACTTATCACTAGAGCTCGGAATCAGCAATGATTCGTACGAATATTTCACCCAGATACCTTAAGAAGATATGAGAAAATTCCTCTTATTGCTAAATTTATATCATGTTTCCAAATCCAATATAGCTTAAGCTCATTTTATCCTATGCAAAATTAGTCAATACAGGTCTGTTTAAGCTTCAACTAAGTTTTCATTCTTACTTACACCACTGCTCAACATTTGAAGCTTGTAATTTGTTACTCTTTTACTCTCGTGAATGTTGGCGTAGGTGCATACATAGCAAATGCCTATGTAGCGTGCTTACTTAAAATCAGTACTGTATCTGCAATTAGCTCACAATTTTCTCGGCTTCACATGCAGGCAGTGTGAACATGCAGGGTGACCTTCATTCTACGAAGGCAAATCGATTTCTTCCTAACCCTTTATTTCATAAGGTCCCTTCTAATTAAGCTTGAGCCACTCACAGCAGCAGTTTCCCCTTGCGTGTTTTAGCCAATGGGAGCTGACAAATTACGTTGCGCCAATCTTACCAAAGGGCAGTGAGAAACGCTGCTTTCAGAGCACGGGCTCATATCAACAATAACAACACCCCTTCATTGCTGCTCCATGTACATAGATGGTCGAAAATAGGATTAAAGGAATGGTTGACACGATGCCGATTTACCGCAGTGTACTGCATTCCATTAAAAATCCAATGTTGATATTTCACAGAAAATAATGTTTTGACACCCCGTTAAAAAGATAAAAATGTGACAGAACGCATATTTTAACTCAAAAACAAAAGTACCAACCTTAGCAGTAATGCTCAGTATCTTTCAAAGATTGGCCTGCAGGTTTTCAAGAAACTTCCGTAACACAAACTACCTTGTACTTTGAAAACATTTGGATATTTTGACTTTCTAAAACTTGACCAAGGATTTTGATTAACATGTAATATATTTAAGACATCTATACGGCAAACTAAACGTACCCATGTTAAACTTTCTTTGAATAGCCCATAAAGTCGGCTTCTTTAAGGAGTGTTGTATAAGTTTGAATAACTGATAAAACTACAGTTATAAGCGAAAACGTGCAAAATAACATATCTTTAAAACACACTATTTGTAATAACTTTTATCGCCTTATCTGGATCAAGAAAACGGAATTTCAATTACACAAATATTTGACTATCGATTCTGTGGAGTGAAACCATTTCAGCAAAGACTATTTCGATTAACATGAAGCAGACATAAAAATACGTTTTCATTGTAACAGTACCTATGTAGTAATTTGTAACATTAACTAGAGAAAATTGGGCAAAGAAAGTCGTGTGAATGTAACATGAGATTTTCTTAGTAGCATTGTTATGATATGGATATTAAAAGGGTATCTTGTCATTTTATACGCGAATTAAACCTTTCCTTTGTGATAGTGTACCCGTATTTCTACAAATGCGTTTTGACAATACAAAGCAAAACTGGGAGGGAGGTATTTTTAAGTAGGAAACAGCGTGTTAATAAACAGGGCCTGTTAGACATTTAACTACGAATGCAAATTCACGTTTCTATCAGGTTCATATCGTGTAAAAGGGGATTCGCGACAATATTACTGATAGTATTTCTTTTATGAACTGTGTAATAGCTTTACAGCTAGATAATGACCACTGACCAACAGACCGACACGCAATTCTTCAGTACTTTCTTTCTCCAACGCCCACACAGCCCAGATTACATCTATGTCGTTAAAATCTTCCATGTGTAAGAAATTAAGAGCCAATGCGGGAATTTCACTGACGTCATAATGCTACCATACTCGACATGTGATTCTGCTTGTCTTCGACATGCACAAAAACTGAGATGCTATATAGGCTCAGTAGCTCAGTGACGATTACGTGCGGCTTTTCCTCCACCAGCTTTAACACGGCCAAATGATATCAAGATGTCTACTTAATTTTAATCGATATGAACATTTGCTGAGCTCGTCGTATTTCAATTTCCTTGTAGGTACAATGGGATTAAGGGAATTCAGTGGGCTTTAAGCAATGAAATCCTTTAAGAGCGGAAAATTATCTAATGGCTTTGAAATCCAAGAAGGAAGCGAGGGGAGAATAACATCTTCCCATTTGAGAAAATTGTATTTGAAAATTCAAACCAAGAACAAGGAATATCTTAGAAATGGTCAAACTCTATAAAACATTTGGCAAAACTTGAATTTTAATAATGTTCTGCATCTTTTGCGTATTTTATCTTTCTTACGTTTTCCCAGTTATGTAAAATCACTGAGGTTGAAGGGAACTCCAGAGCCTATTTTCAGAAAATTCAGTATATATAATTAGTTTCTTGCAAAGAAAATACCTTAAAATATATGGTACTGTAATCAACTTCTAATAACCATGTTTAAGAAGCTAAAAATGTTCGAAAATTCTCCCATGTAAATGGTAGTTATGGTAGCCGGGAGGATGGATGAATGTGTAGTGTAAAACGCCCGCTTTTACTACTAAGGTACATACTACCGCTTTTAGCACATATGACACCGCAGGCGGTGACACTGATACATGATATGAAGATGGAGCACCGGTAGAATGAGATGGCGGGGGAAATTGAAGTCCCCGGGGAAAGCCCGCCCCAGTGCCGTGTTGTACACCAGAAATCTCATATGCAGTCGCCTGGGATCGAACCCGGGCCGCCTTGGTGAGGCAAGCGCTCGAACCGCACGGCCAATTTGGGAGAGTGCTGAACATAAATACAAAGTTTAGTTTTTAACAGGTTAAACATTTTTCAGTCATGCTGTGCACAGAAACATGCGCGCGCGTCTTTTTTCTAAAAATTATTTGTGGGAGGGGGGTTCTTAAGGAGACTCAAAACGTGTTTCCAGTGACATTTTGGCACTGAATTTTTGATTTGGAGACAGCATTCCCGTACTAGTATACATAGTAGAGAGAGTAAAAAATACCAGAACTTAGTATAGATATATGTTCAATACATACAAAGATATGGCACGAAAATATGCAAGAAAAATTCCAACTTCAAACTATCCTTTACATGGAAAATGTTTCGTTATTCTACCCCTCATAAATAGCCCTACAAAGAATTTTTATTTAAATATTATATATCTAAGATATTTATTTACACACAATTTGTTCAATTTTCTGGAAATAGTCTATAAAAGTCCTCTTCATTCGAAACGAATTTTACATAATCCTGTATCACTCGTAAACTGTAAGGGCTCAACAATAACTTATTTCACAGAAAAATGTAGATTTCTTTACAACAATTTACAAGTAACACATTTTCTGAGGCAACAATCATTTCCGTAATATCCATTATTGGTTTGAGATTGTCAACACTTTTGTCATTTTTAAGTAGTGTCAATACTGAATTGTTTGTCGCAAAGTTGTGGAAAGAGTGTGGAATTTCCAACATACACCAATCTGCTTTTAAACTTCTGACTGACGCTTCTGTTTCCTGTATTCTCCTTGTACTTAAAGCGAAATGTTATTTCCATTAACGTAAAGCAGATAGAAAAATAAGATTCATCAGTCTGCAGAAACTAATGAAAAACACAGATGTTTATTGATTGTTATATTCTTGTAACACATCACACTTTTTCATCATATTTGCTAACAATTGACACCTAACTGACTAGTATGATTTTATAAAGAAACTAAGAGAGATAAATAATTTCGCAAGTTACAACCAATGCATAATGTAATATCACACCTGAGTTACAAACATTACCTAGGTAATGTAAAACTCTGTCACAGAATGGGAGTCATTAGCAATGCGATTTAGGTGGGGAAGGTAAAAGCAATTAGGCTAAGGTAGCGAAGAAAACCATTAACTCAAGTTGTTTCTGGAACTGAGATATCGCAGAAGTTGCTATGGAAGTAGATGTAGCACTGGAAATTAGAATGAAAATGGAATTTTAGGACTGGGCGAAGTTAGAACTGTCAGAAGAATCAGCAGTTTTAGTACTGGACACCCAAGTAAGGGCCCGCCTCGGTAGCGTAGATGGTAGCGTGCCTTTCTGACGTTCAAGAGGTCCCGAGTTTGAATCTCAGTCAGGCTGAGTTATCTGGAAAAGGCTTTTTCCAGGTTTTTTTTTTATCCTGAAAGATGAATGTCGGGTAACTCTTAGCTCAACGGGCCCTGGGCTCATTTGACCTGCAACTCTGGCAACGTACTTTTGGCATTATCATTAACAAAACTATTATTTTTTAAAATCGTATAAACGTCAGATACGTCATACGTCAGGAATTAGGAGATATAGATAGTTCAGGTTACAATTACGAGTGATGCGATAAACACGTTAAGTCGACAATTCGCTTCCAATAGATTTAATATCTCAGTCGATTTAAGGTATGATACCTTCACACCCAACACGCATACCCTGAGATAAAAGATCTTATGCTTCATAACAGCTGGCAACAATTACAATGAAAAACGAGATTTGAGACTGCGTCAAAGGGCCATGCACACTTAAACGACTTCATAAATACAGCATTGTTGTGAAACTATTGCCCTTCTGCAACTTCTACCACTAGAACTCATCTAACATCCGTATAATCCTATAATACTCGATTTAAGCATGTACGAGGGCTGTTTAATAAAGAATGATGCTAACTTTTTACGGTCATAATCTTTCGCGCTAAAATTCAATCTTACTATATTCTGTTAGCTTAATGTGAAGCAAACACGCCGTAGTAGCTCATTGTTGGTACTCCTGGTTCCCGCCTGTGAGAACCAGGCAAATTCAGACATGTTCAGTATCGTCTACCGCTGCAATGGAGGTAACATGCAGTTAAAGTTGATGTTTGAGGAAGATCCGGAGTTTCTTTCAAACCTAATCACTGCTGATGAAACTTGGCTAGATCATTTTGATCCTGAGAGCAAACAGCAGAGCTTAGTGTGGAAATCTCCTTCATCACCAACCCTCAAAAATGCAAAAGCGGTTGCTTCTGCTGGGAAAGTTATGGTTATCTCGTTCTTTGATATTCATGGAATGGTTTATCAGCATGTTGTGCCTGCACACACATCAGTAATTGGAGAATACTAGAGGGATGTCCTGAAAACATTGCAAGTCCATATCAGGCGCAAAAGACCACATTTCCGTGAAGCAGGCTGGATGCTGCACCACGATAATGCGCGGCCGCATATTTCAAATGTTGCTGAACATCGTGCAAAAATCAACCTCACCCTCCCTATAGTCCGGATTCAGCCCCATGTGACGCTTTTCTATTCCCTAACTTGAAGAAACGCCTTCGTGGGAGGCATTATTCAACATCAGCAGTGGTGAAGGCTGAGGAAGCGATTTTGAAGGTCAAAAATGGTTTCCAGCATGTCTTTGAAGACTGGCAGAAACGCTGGGACAAGTGCATCGAATTCAGGGGAGACTATTTTGAGAAGGACCATCAAAATTATGAGGATGAGTACAGGTACGTTTTCAAAAAAAATTGCGATCATGCTTTAGTGAACAGCCCTCGTAATTTTACGGAACCATTTAATAATGCAGACTGACGATTAGGTCAGGGGTACATTGCAGTGAGAAGCTCTAAAACGGTTATATATTGTTTCGTTAGTAACGAAAACAAAGAATGCATATCACTCAATAAAGCCTACATATATGGTGAACATTTTAAGGCGTCCATTTAAGTCATAGTAATATTAACTTTATATGTTTCTGTAATGTTTAGTTCTTGCCTGGAACCTTGATGCAACTTAATATGCCCTTACTAGATGCAGGTACTTGTAAACTTAGAAGTGTAAGCCATGTTTTTTTCTGATTCTATAACTGTCAAGCACTCCGCTGTCGGCCTAACCCAACGTTCAAAGTAATTTCATGAAAATGTTTCCACTCCCCCTCACTCACTCACACACACACACACACACACACACACACACACACACACACACACACACACACACACACACACACACACACACACACGCACATTAGCAGTGATTCATCTTTTCCACTTCTAACAGACGGCTCAAAGGGAACTTGCAAATTATCTTATGGATTTCGCAAGCTCCCCTTCATCCCTTTTGGTTTGAAAACTTAAGAGAAGGCCCTAAGCTTCAACAGGGCGTCTAAAACAGGCAAGGATACATTTTCCTCCTAAGTTAATGTATGTCAATTTAAAAAAAAAAAAAATCAATAATAAAATGCAAAATGCTACACGTAAAAGATAGTTTATAGTGGGAGGATTTCCTTGAAAATATCCAGTATCTTTATACTTAGAAGACCCTTTTTACTTTCTCTACTGCTTACTACCGCCCTAAACTTTGACACCGTAGTAGTTTAAGTTTAGAATTTGTCTGAAGAAACATTGTAAAAGAGGAAGTTTTAGACAAAAGACCACCCGTGTATGTGTGTCCATGAACAGCGTAAATCAAAAACTAAAATCGGTTAATATCAAACTTGATGTCTAAATTAAGCGTCACCCAAGGAAATGACACGAAAATTCCCAACTAAACCCGTAATATGTCTAGCTATCCTTTATATGGAAAAACAGTCATCAATGATTTTCTCAAAAAACGTCTGAGTTGCATATGAAATATCACGTGTTGATAGAACCTTTTAACTAACGTCCTGCAACATAAGTCATTTCAGATGAATGAAAAGGGTGAAATGAGGCTCAAATAAGTCCAGAGCTCACAGAGCTTAGAATTAGCAGATATTTATCTTCCAGGATAAGTGAAATCCCAGGAGAAAAAAAAAAAAAAAAAAAAAAAAAAAAAAAAAAAAAAAGCTTATCCAGATAAGCACCACAACCGAGATTCGATCTCGGGACTTCTTGAATATGAGGCAAGCCAGGACAACGGACATCCCACCCTGCTGTGATTTGGGTAGAGCCCCAACACGAGACCTGGGTTCGAAGACCGGCAACCGTCCTGCTGAAGGACATCATCCTGCCATGATCCGTCGAAACTCCCGCCGACACTTACCCTGAAAGAGACCACCAGGTGAGATATGAAATAAGGATGGAGATGAAACGGGGCAAAGGAAATTTGGTAGATGTAATTAACCTACCCAGAATTCACCTGGCGACCCGGGAAACATTCGAAAAAAATAAACTATGGATCAGATAGTTCGGCCATGGGAACGGAACGCGGACCTCCCGAATGCGAGCTAAGAGACGAAACTGCCTGAGCCATCTCACTCGGTGCTCAATATCTATGTTACAGTATGCCATCAGATAAGCTGAAGTCACAATTTAAATTCTCTGTTCGTGTAATGAACGTTGTGTTTAAATCATGTTGATAACATTCACACAACTTCAGATGCCGCCTTTAATACTGATGAATATGCTGTCGGCTGCTACCGCGATGAACCAGGAAATCATTATCTAAGAATATGCACGTGGCTGTGAGAACACATGTAGAATTGTACTTTTTCTGAATCTTAGCACTAGGGAATGTAACTAATGAGATTTATATCGGTTCGACTTCTAAAGCATCAATAATTTTTATAGTTTGTAATAAATATATCCGTAATAACAATAAATACCGTGAACGGCCTATAATAGCTGAAGTATCAAGCGGCCACGCCAGTATATGATAACCAGAGCTTGGTCTCTAAGTACTGACTGCCAACAATCGATCACACTAAAATACATAACTTTTATAGCAGACCAAGATGTTTTAAGACTGTGAGACAAAATAAAACGAATTTTAGAAGTGCGCGCTCTTGTATTAACCCAAGTGTCGCCTTCAGGGACTCCACCATCAATGTTCCAAAATCTATTGGCATCTCATTCTATGAAATGCTTATTATATAACTGTAACAAGGAATTATTTTGCTTTCTAATTTTCAGAACTAGCATAAGTATGCATGTCATTCTTTGATTTCTGAACTACTTCGTTCTTACTATCGGAACCTTGAGCTAATGGATTTTTGAGTTTCCGGAACGCCTAGTTAGCCTGAGCTGACATAACTGCAGCTACTCACATAATTTTTCTGGCTAATAACTTATTGCCCGACAAAATAATTCTTTTTCTAACATTATACATATCTCAATATAGGGAAATTGTGATTATTTGTGTCCTTATTATGAAAATATAAAGTTATTAATTTTACCAGTCAATAAGTCCGATATGAAAATGAGACCAAATTACAACGATTAAAATATGTGGATCACTGTGAAATTCATTGCTATGTTATTCAATGAAGGTGTAAAAGTCAGAGGTAACCACGAACTGAGTATCACAGTATGTCTTACCTTAAGGATACTGTCATTTGGTCATAAATGGAAGACTTCGCCCCTTGTAAGTATTGCCAAACAATTTGACATCTGGAGTTTTTAAATACCAAATTAAGGAGCGAGTCTCGTATAGACGAAACTTCTGGATTTTATAAAAATGCTCCTGGCGGTGAATCACTAACGTCTGAACAAGTAGCTTAGATTTTTTAAGAATATTATATTAATAAACAATGTGTGGTTTCCAAGAAACAACTTTAGCTTCTTATTAGTATTACAATAACGCACTTCAGTATATCCTTTTCTTCACATCTAGGTGGTATACGAAATATTGATTCAATTGGTTGTCTTTTAATTTATGTACCAAAAAAGCTCAAAGTTTTAATTCACAGTTGATACACCAGTGATAAAAAGTCAGAAAACCTGCATGAAATAGCAATGCAAGTAGCACTTTCACATTTCATGCTATCAAAGTATTTATGTGCAGCCCTTTAAATATATTTATCATGCATTCGATTACAACGTAACTTCCTATCACACCGTTGTTAATACAAGAAACGTAAACAGTATCGGCCGAGTCACTGACGCGCAGGTACAGTTTACCACAGCTAAGAAAGTCTCCGTGGCCTGAGACGCAGGGGGGGGGGGGTTGGAGTAGGTTTCCACACCCTCTCTGGATAGGTTTATGACACTCCATGTCAGTTCAGTCACAGACCATTCAAAAACATTCTGACGGCTGCTACTTTTGTGAATAAATCTTCTCGGTTTTAGTGTACAGAGTGAATAGGACGCATGCTTTTTTTAACGGTTCTACTCACTGTGTAAGGGTGGCACATTCCTTTCAGGGACTTACTTTGCGTTGGATAGAAAGTCGGTCTGACAAAAGACTAGAGGGCTGGCCCCGTAGCTCAGTCGGTAGAGCACCTGCCTGGCATGCTATGGGTCCCGGGTTCGATTCCCGGCGGTGGGGATAGGGATTTTTCTCTGACCAAGATAATTCCCCATCTTCCCCAGAGCCTGGAAGTATGAATGAGAGTGTGATGTAATGATTAAAATAAACCTAACGAATACGAGTGAACTCCTTCGATATGTTCCAAGGGAGAACGGCCGCCGATATGACCATTGTAGTTAAAGGCGGGGTATAAATGGAACAAGTAAAAAAAAAAAAAAAAAAAAAAAAAAAAAAAAAAAACTAGAGGGACGGAGTTGGTTCTAATCTATGACTTTACTGCGTTAAATCCAATAAGAGTTCAACTTAATATCCTTTCGCTCTAACATCAGTTCTGGTCATAATTTATTTAACATAGTATCAAACTAGAAGGCATGAAGAATAAAGATGGTTTATCTTTAAACTGTAACGTTTTGCTATTTTAAGCACACAACATCGATGCAAATATTGCCCTAAGCTAAAATTATCCGAGTTGACGTTTAACACAAAGTTCAGACATTCTAACATTCAAGAGGGAAGTTAAAGGTCCGAAAGAAGGCAGCGGATATGCTCGGACAAACCTGCCGGTAGTATACAATTTCACAGCATCTGCACTGCCTTTTGATGGGGAACGGAGCGACGGTAATATAGACACGCGCCTACCACGTGCCGTACAAGGGAACAAGCAGCATGTGCAGGCCTAATAAAAATCCCCTTCACAATATACCAACACCTATTGTGGTGTAGTAGTCAGCACTTTAGGGTCGCTATGTGATAACCATATTCCCACGGTACTCTACCTACCGTCTCAAAAACATAATAATATTTCAACATACCGTATGTCAGTAAGTGTTCATGGCTTAGGGTATCCGTATTATCTGTTGATAGTTGAAGTTCTAAAATTTATTCATAATTTAACAGGAAGGACGTTTATGATTCACTTACTAAAAAGTTTGCTTTCAGAAAACTTCAACTAAATGTGATTTTATTCAAAACTAATCCAACAGAAAGACATCCACGAAAAGAAAACAATGCCTGTGTATAATTACGCACAGAAATAACAGAATCTGATTTGTATTTTGTTCAAGCTTCCTTAGTGAAATATACTTTGAGGTATGCAGCCAGGAGTCAATTTTGGGGGGATAGTATCGAATTTAAAACTTTAGTCACGCTCCCTGCTAAATGAATGAGAACATTTGTGCCGCTTTCTGAAAAAGAAAGATACAATCACATGACTCCTTACTTCGTGCAAAACATTCTTAAATGCGATTATTTCTGCAAATAGGTACTTCATATTAATCGAGACAGACGTTTGTAAAAATGGTCTTGTTGTGTATTTCCTTATAAGCACAATGGGAATGGGCTTGGCTATTTAATGAACAAATTTTAAAACATATTCGTATCAAGTAATTTGAAACAATATATAATGAGGGATTAATACCTAAAATAACATAAATAGCTGGTCTCACTTCTCCAAATGAAAAAAAGTCATTTTTCCATTGAAATTCCCAGCAAACTCATTTCCAACCCCACTGTAAGCATCAAGAAGAGTTCAGCTTATTGCTGTTAAATGCAGCCTTTGAATTACATAATCATAGAAAGAAATATTCATAGAGGATTGCACTTAAAATTCATCACTGATATTTCCATATTAAATTAAATGACAGCGCTATGATTTTGAGTAAGAGCCTACTTGTGATTAAGCAATAGATATACGTGCTTCAAAGAAATAAACCATACCCCACTACTGGGAGTAGGCACTTGATATGCAAAAAAAGCTATTCATGCATCACTAAAAATGTATAAACACAAACCACCGAACGAAGACCTGCTGGCCGTCGCAGCCATGGACGCTAGTGTGTATGTCTCTAGCGTCCGCCGCCTAGAGAGTCGCGGGTTCTAATCCTGCCTTGGGCAAGGGTGTTGTGTAGTGTAAAAATACAGGAAACAGTAATCAAACGGAAACAATACAAAAATGTAAAATAAGGATATATATCGGTATATACTTTTAATAAGAAAACAATTTGCAGTAAGCAAAACATTTAGTGTTTGTTCTGATGCGAAGTGAATGTCGTGCAACTGAAAAATGGGCTCCAAAAGTAAAGAAATTACAGAGGAGAAACAGTCAGTCCATAACAATGTGATATAAAGAAATTCTCTCATCAACAGAGAAAGAAGGGGTCGACCATACAATCTAATGAAAAAGAAATAAAATAGTTTAAATGAATAATCAAACTGACATCCTCGGAGCTTTCTGCGTATGTTAACTATCAGTTCCGCAAACAAATCGCACCCAAGGCTGCATGCTATGTTTTAGCACAGGCTCTGGAGCTAGAGCACTTATAAGAAAACCATACCTAAGTGAAAAACAAGAAATTGACGACCTGAATTTGCTGGAGAGCATATAAGTAAGAACACAACTTTCTGGGACAAGGACATTTTCACAGATAAAAAGAAATTTAACATATTTGAACATAATGTATTTAGAAATTCTGTAATGGTGCAAGAAAGAAATTCGTGAAACAAAGGTTCAAATAGTGTTACAACATCCAACAGTACAAAATTCCGAAGCAGTTCGAATAGCGCATGTGAATAAAAGTTTAATAAGTTACTGTTATCATTTTGTATTATGATGGTGACTGTATTAATTTTCAGCCACCCATACCGTAAAGATTACGCATATAGTTTACAGTCTTTGCAGCTTTGGATTCATGTTTCGAATGAAGACGTAAGTCTGAAGGTACGTTATTCATTTTGAAACATATTTTGAGACACACATATATTTCATGCTTAGCAATTTGCTCCCCTCTGTACATCTTTTTCAAACTGCCACAAAAATGCTCTTAAGTTTTTTAATGTAGTGAAGCCTCTTAAGTCATCATTTATCACGATAGAAATAAACTGGATAAAAAGAAGTGAGTTATGAATGATTTGTAGAAGGTAAAAAAATAAATTATTGTGAATAAAAGAGTTATGAGATGCCATGGTAAGCTGAACATTCGATTCACATTTAAAATACCAGACATGGCATTGAATTAATTTGTCAGAATCTACATAATATTTTCACATTTCTTAGAGATGAAGTATGAAACATAAAAAATATGTATGCACCCATTTATTTTCGTGCAAATTATGTGGTATTTTTATTGTCATTAACACCTAGTGCATGAAATAAACAGTCAAAATAGCTCTTCATACCATTCCTATCCAGTATTCCGTGATTGTGAGAATGGGTGTACAACTTAATAAGTTGTATACGCACTTAGTATCCAAGGTGATGTTTCATGTTTGAGCACATAGTGAAATAGTACTGAAAGTGTTAAAAGATGTGACACGGTTGTTAATTATTCTAGTTGCATTATTGATAATAACCTAGTGAACAACAAAGCAGGTGCTGGCATGTATAGCAACAGCTACAGTGCTATACATGTTTGAAAGAGTTTCATTGCAAGAAGTGGAATACCATTAGAGAGAAAACATACGCATCAAACTATGTTATTCTTTGCATTTTCCGCCATATTTTGCACCCAAATGTTAGTTGATAGCAAAATGACATAAAAATTCTCTAAAGATGTTTCTATAAAGCACAAAGAAAAATATATTGCAAGAAGCTTGAACTTTTAAGTTCAGCCCTAAATTTGAGATTAAATGTGATATAATTATGCATTACGAGTTAGAAATATTAGTGTAAACAATAATAGTGACTTTGCACAGCAACTATTACAAAACTCAATAATGTATTACTTGAAACAATTTATTAATGACTATTGTATAAAGTATTTTTTTTTCACATTAGCCAAGCTGATCATATGTTCTAATACTATACAGTTATAGATAACAAACTTAAATGATTTTATGTAAGCTTTAATCAAACTTCCTAAAAGTAATATGAATAGAATAGGTGCAGTCACAACTACTGAACCTCATATAACTTTTTGCTTCATCAATAATATTACAATAATACAACATACAATCAGATGAGATAGGCAGGTATGAAAAATGCAGCTGTAACAGATACCAGAAACTTGAGCATTTGGGAGCAAGATTTTTCATTGTTTAGTTATGGCCCAGATCACCACTCATACTGCAATTGCTCCATATTGTCAATGATTAATATGGTAGCTCTACTTCCAAAAGTAGTTGTAGGGAACCAAGATAAGATGAGACAGAAATATAAAGCCTTTTGAATAATTAAGAGAATACAAAGTGTATACTGCAGATTTGAACAAGATCCTCAGCTGGGTAAATATGCAATTAAATACATTTCACTCTACAAATGTGACAAGACATAAACTGTATGGATACAAGAACGCAAAAGAATTGAGTGAATATTTTAGTTTGAGAAGAATGGAATCAAGTGATCAAACCCATCATCAAAGATTTCCTATTTGAGAAGAAACAGCTCATGTCCCCTCTAGCCAGTCACAAGATTGGAGGTGTTCTGAAAAATAACTGGATTACAAACAGATTTTAGGGTAAATGCATTTTGTTCTTTTAGAATGAAAAATATGATGTGTATTCGCAAGACTTTCTTCACTCCCTCTTGTACCAATTATTCTTAAAAATACTTTTCTTGCATCTACAGCATATTAATCAAGATATGTATTAGTAGAAAATAGTTTTACTACAAGTTTCCTTGCAAGTACAATGAGAAGACAAGAATAAAGCAGGCTTAAGCGACAGGTAAATCTACATGTTGACTTTCACATCACATTCTCTTTGCATGTTCAGAACAAAGTGACAAATGACTTCCCATTTGAAAAAATGGCAAATAAGAAATAAGAAAAAACAAGAAAAATAAGAAATTTAAAAAATGAGAAATAATTTCTCAAGTAAGAAAAAATATCTTGAATATAATTCACTCACAAGAAAAAGTATTCAATCTACATTGTCTATTTTGATGAGATCTAAATGTTTTCTATATTAAGATTTCATTGGTCTTTTACAGTTTCAGTTATGCAAGTCATCCAGAATTAACAGCGATTCTGAGGACATCTCCAGAAAATTCGAAATACACATTTCATTATCACAACAATATTTAAACATATGGTATTTTAACCAAAATAATTTTAGCCATTTTTGAGAAAATTGTCATTTTTTAAAACTAATCTCCATGTAAATGACACACACACACACCACGCACTTTATTCTAAAACTGCTTTTCTTGAATTCAGGGAATCTCAAAAGTTGTATTTCTAGTGAAATCTTGGCATCAACATTTTGGATGGAATAAAATGCATCCCCTATTACTACACTAAGGGAATACTAATGGAATGGGTGAAATGAGCCCAGTTTCCATAGAGCTTAGAGTTACCCAACATTCGTCTTTCAGGATAAGGGAAAACCCCATAAAAAGCTGTATCCAGGTAACTCGCCCTGACCGAGATTCAAACTTGGGACCTCTTGAACGTGAAGCAGACACGCTACCACCTATGCTACTGAGGCAGGCATGTGGCATATGTTGTTATAGTTTACCAGTTCTACAAAATTCATTCCAAACAGGAGAGCTGCACAGGCTATTCCCAGAAAATTCAAGCTATATTTCACATTTTATTTTAATATATATGAAAAATAGCATGCAACTATATATACATATATACACAGGTTGTTTTGAAATGACACCGAACAGATATAGCCGTTTCATACTTTATAACTTAACTAGTCCAAATTTTGGTGTCACAGCTTCGAAATTCTCTTAGGTATAATTTTATGCAGCATTAAATATTACATTATTTTGTGATTAGGTAGCGCAGGAACCACTGGTGTGCGAACCTCAAAAGTTGTTGGGACTCGCTGGTCACAAAACAAAAGCATTGTTCCTTGCTCGTTATCAGTGACCCTAGCTTCGCTTCCAGGTAATGGGGCAAAGGGCAGTTATTTGCCAAAAAGTTGACTAATGACTTGGACAGTTCCAAGGTTGCTCATTCGCTACGATCTTATTGTATAGCACTTTCAACCAGTTGTTGTAAAATCAACAGCTTCCTTTTTAAGTTACAAATGCTTTATTTAATATTATTAAATACAGTGAAATAAAATGCTTGTCTCTCATTGCATAAGACATTTAGTTTTGAAAGGATAGACCCAGACTGAAAAATTCAATGCCACAGCCGGGATTTGAACCACTGATCTTCTGGTTTCCGTCCAGCTGCTCTAACCATTTGAGCTATATGGCCAACGTGCATCATAGTGCGTCCTACACATGGCTAGTGTGAAAGAACAATTAATTTACATTTAGTTTTGGTTAACTTTATCTACAATTCTTTGATATTGTTCCCTGTTTTGTTTATCATGTAATGCTTCCATCCTCATTCTCACTTACATTAACTTCCCTCTAAAAGGCTTATGTTACTTATGTCCATCAGCTGATTTGCCGTCGACTGTTATAACGGAATGTTGAAACAGGTTAAACACCCAAAAACAAATAACTAAGGAATAGCTTCTTTATTGCGGTTTCATAAGGCAAAGAAAATTTTAATAGTGACAAGCTACCGTGACATATGCTGTATGTTTACAAACTGCTACAAGAAGCGGCACAGTGTGTCACCTCTGCAATTCATTCGCTAGCATAAGGCATGCGGTGTTGTTGCTATCACTGTCTAATCTACTCATTCTGAGCATATTTTATGTGGCTATTTTGGCGTCACATAGAAGCTGAGCAACAACTTTTATATTCCATTGTGTAAGGACTATGATATAATGAAGCACAAAATTAATATAATTTTGAGTCGAAATGATACTCAATGCTCCACTTACTGCTAACATTTACTTAGAACGTGCTTCGTTAGGATCTTCCTATCATCAGCTGTTGTGAGTATTAGTTCGACTCAAAATTATATTACTTTTATACATTCATTTGGTGTCATTTCGAAACACCCTGTCTATGTATGTACATATATAATCATTACACAAATAATCATTACTCCTTAAAGTATACAATTTATGACAAAATTGTTAATGGAAATTACCATTTCCAAGAGACCATTGGATTAAATTTTCTCATACTTTATATATCTCTCTACTTCAAAATGCTGTTCTTTTTTATGTTCTTGCAAAGAAAACAGAGTATAGCTTTAGCTTAACACTAGTATACCTACAATGAAACATGTGAATGAGTAATGAAAATGTATCTGTTATAAAGAAATAGAAGAATACCCTTTTGTAAGAATAATTTGTAGAAGAGTAATGGAAAATCTGAATACAACACATCCGACTTCTGATAGATACTTGAGTTTATGCAGTTTCATTGACATAATTTTTATTACAGGTTTCTAAATGTACTTTTAATGCCCTGTTATGGCATAATTTCAGGGAATTAAATTGGTTTCAGCCTTGATATGTTCCTAAAATGCCCAATTTTACTAAATTATACTTGTTAAAAGTATAAAAACTATATATTTGTTAAATTTTAGGCTTCTTTAACACATCTAAGAGTACAATAATTCCTAAAATCTGATGTTTGATTACAATAAACCTGATACATGTGTCTTCAGCATTCCAAGTTAAATTTAAAAGTAGAATTTGCATGGGAAGCTTGAAATAAAAATAAGATATGCCAAAATTAAAAGGTATTTTATAGAATACAAGTGTATGAATAAATCACATTTAAAACTTAAAATATGATTGTAGTGACATATCAGAATGCACTAGAATACAGCACTGGAACTATTCATTGAAGAATCATTGATAAGGTATGCGAAAGAAACAGCAGACAGGTCAGTTACTTTTCAAACATTTGACTATCACTTCAGACTCTTAACTGAGTGAGATGGCTCAGGCAGTTTCGTCTATGGCCCGCATCTGGGAGATCCAGGTTCGATTCATGTGGCCAACCTACCTAACCCATGGTTTTTTTCCGGAGGTCTACCTGGGTCGCCAGGCGAATGATGGTAGGTTAATTACATCCCCCAAATTTCCTGTCCATATCATCTCTATTTCACATCATCTCTCTTTTGGTGGTTTCTTTCAGGGTAGAAGTGTCAGCGGTTGTCTTGCTGCTATCGTGATTCCCTGAGTCAGCTGCCCTCTGTCTCCTCTCGCCTCATGCTTCCTCCTGGGGATGCCCCACTTGGGGCTTAGGTACAATAAACCACAGGTTTCAGTGCCAAAGCCCCTCCATAGTAATCCTGATCAGACTCTTATGTTCCTCCTTGTAGCCATCTTGAACTTATGATAACAGTGACAAAAATAAAATGTTCAGATTATATAATACAGTAGTTATAATAAGCTGTACTAGCTTTTCTATTTATTAGAATCTTAAGTTCTAAAAGATATTTTTAGTACAATCTAATAAACCCAAAATACCTAAGACCAATTACACATGAACTATTACATACATTATTATGACTAAATATAGATTACAAATATGAATGTGTAAAGCAGCAATGGATTCAGGTTTCCATATGAGTATTACGAAGAACATTTTCAGGCAAAACAACCAGTATAAAATAAGACACACAAAAATTACAAACAATACAGAAAATGAACATTCTGCTGTTAAAATTCAAATTCCAATAATATAATAAAACTGACTGCAAGATCAGTCTACAAAAGTTACATCATATGGTGCCGTATTATGAAATAATTAGTTTTCATCTTCTAAACACAATTTTTTAAGCATAGTCAAACTACAGATGCTACCCACTACATTCTAACACCTTTTTATTTATGTTATGCATTGCAAAATAAACATCCTGGAAAGAGGATAATCCTGCAGCAGGTCACTGTATTTACTCAAACCATTCATGTCACCATGGAGAAGGTCAAGGCATTTGGTTAGGAAATTCTTCTAAATCCTCCTTATGGTTCCTACTGTATTCCTTCAACTATAGTATCCTTTCAATTCTGTCAAAGAACAAATGTGAGGTCAATGAAAAGAAATGGTGGAGGTTGTTCAGAAAGCAGTATATCAGTGTCTTCTGGAAGTAGGACTCAACTTCTTTGTAAGGGTATTCCCAAACTTACAGAACAATGGGAAAAATGTGTAAAAAGAAATGGTTACTATTTTCCAAAGTGACAGAAAAGTCAACAGATTAACACGTAACACTTGATTTGTCTAAAACAATAAAGATAAAGATATTTAAAAGTTGTTGCCCACAACTTTCAATAAGCACTCAAATATTAAGCTCTAAAAAGAACAGTAGTGTAATATGTAGTGTTTATCTTAACTTGAACAGATGCCAAGTGTTTCTAAATACTCTTTATGCTCAACTAGAAAGTAACATGATGAAAAACTATATAAACATTGCTATAACAGAATGAAATGAAAAGAATATACAATTGACCTCCATTGCAACTAAAGAAGTACAAAATGCTATAAAAAGTCTGAGGGCAAACAACATTACTGCTCAGAGAAATCCTTCAATTAGTATATTCAAAAGGCATTCAAATAATCTAAATATGTATGCTGTTAACTGAGTAACCCCCTGTTAATCAAATTATACATACTATGATAGTAAAGCAGAATCATAAGAATCCTGAAGGGTGTATACCACTATAAATTGTAATCTACCATTACATAAGATAAGCATAGTTACTGCATAATGTTACCATTAGTCAGTTTTATAGACTAAAAGAGATTTTGAAAGCCATATGAATTTAAGACTTAAACTTCACTAAATAGTGGATGTCAATGAACCAAAATAAATATTTTATTCACTTAAAAATAAAATTAAACAATGCTGCTAATTGTTACTATTCGTAACTGAACACTTCTGGACTCAACTACTTAGTACATGTAACAGCAATGATTTCTTGTGAATTAGCAGAACACGGAGAAAGTATGCTAAAAGACCAAGGGAGTTGCAGCATCTGCCTCCAAACGAAGAAAGAACTATAGGGAACAGCAATCCTCTTTAACTCACCTAAAAATTTATACTAATCATTGAGTTGATACCACTCTTGAACAGCTTTGAAAAACCAATGTATTCAATGCCTGTGATATAAAAAGTTTTCTCAACCTTGCAATCAGCAATCACAATTAAAACACAGAAATAGTAATATACATGCTTAGTCGTTCATGGCTGTGTTAATCCAGAGAAATGTAAGTTCCAGATTTGAAGACTGTGGTGCAATCAAAATTTCACCTGTTGTTTTGCCCAGCAACAGAGAAATTGTAATACAAGTATACAAAAATTATGTGATAGTCTTTCACAGTCAGCATTTATCCAGTAGAATTTAATTTACATGTCCTATTTCAGAGAAGTAGAAGTATTAGTAAGTCTGATCAAATGGTCTCCAGGACAAAAAAAAAAATGTATAGATATGACACATATTGTATGTGCAATAAGGTTAGTCTTTTACGGTTTACCAGTTATGCAGGTCCTCCAAATGAGGTCTTCTGAAGACATTTCCAGAAATTAAAGACATACATTTCATTTATCATGTAAATATCTTAAAATTTATGGTATTTTAATAAAAATAATTAGAACCATTTGTTCAACAAATGCCCCATGTAAAGGGTAGTCTAGGGAACGGAGCAGGGCTGCAGCTTCTTAAACTTTTTTGTATTAGATCCTTGGAAGATGCTTATGCATCTTACATTCAAGATTAGTATTTAATCGACTTTTCATTTTGAAGTTATGCTATTCACACTTTTATCCAAAAGTACCTCTTTCATATTCATTAAGAAGAAGTGATTACTTCCAATAAAGTTTCAGTGTGAAACTTTTGGTTGAAATGCAATACCTTCCCTACTTATTATATAGGTGGCAAAGTAAAAATATATTAAATTTATGATCAAAACTTTATAGGTTCACAATTAAAACAGGACATATGAAATAATTATTGCAGAATGGATAGTGTTAAGAGTAACTCAAAACAATCTCAATGTAAAAGTCTATTTTATATTAATGCACTTGCAGAATGCCTGAAACTTCTTAATGGAAATAAATTTGATAAAATCTCTTTCTCTGGCACCCAAAAAACTACAGTGCTGTCACTGAAGATGGCACTCAGTGTCATTCTATGTGTAATAATGTAAGCTTTTAATAATTATCTAATCTAGCCAAAGCGAAGCTTATGTAAAAAGATGTCCGCTGAACCTGAACTATCCTGTCATGGTTTTTGAATTACACAAAAATTCATTAAAAATGAGACCATATTATTACAGGCAAAGGAAGTGCTAAAATGTTATCCAAATTGCAGTGCAAAAGTAACGACTTTTAGTGACACAGTTAATTTTGGGCCAAATATTAGACAGAATAATGGACATATATGTGCATATGAGTTTAAAAAGTATTTAATTAATAAATGTCCTTATGACCTTGAATGGCAAAAAATTAATTAGCACTTAAGACGCTATTTACAAGATGAAAGATAGCATATTTTTAACATTTATACATAAGCCTATTTTGGCTATAAGTACAAAATGTAATGTTTTATAGATTTTACTTTTTAATGTGTTCTATTACTTTGTTTAATATCTTTCAGCACAGTACCTGCATATTTCAAACAATAAAGAATCTTGACTCTATAATTTCTTTGTTCATAGTTGCATTACCATAAAATATATCAAATAGTCATTGGTGTACAGTTACAGGATTCTCAGCCACAAAACAAATCAAACAGAATTAGAATCCTCTAATAGGTTGAATGATAATAAAACTTGAAGAATTACCTTGCATTCTTAAACATACTGCTTTTAATTGTCAACAATGATTAATATGATTACTGGAATGTGACAGAGCAAATGCTTTTAGTTAATTGGTAGAAATTAATCATTTCTTCACACTAGCCGTATATAGGCTAAGGTTTTTGATAGTCAACATGAAAAATTCAATGCCATGGCCGGGATTTGTACCACGGATCTCCTGGTTTCAGTCCAACCCCTCTAACACATTGAGCTACCATGGCCAACTTGCCGTCATGACATTAAATTCTCCATTTGACTTGTAATTTCCCCGGTAAACCACTAGGGGCTCTCGCATTCGAGATACACTGTTTGCGGCGACTTACTATCGTAAGTACTTAGTCCCTAGTGAAACTGGTTCTTGGTCAGGACTAGGAATGGAAAATTCTGGACATGTACAAACCACATAGTCCACGTAGTACATGTTCAGGTTATTCACAGTCCATTGAACATTTGCTAAGAATGTGTATAATCTGGCCTTTCAGAATTAAGAAACTAGAAGATAAAAGAAAATTAAAAGAAATTAAGCATTATTTGATAAAAATGTATGTTATTCAATGAGAGGTTTTATAAACTAATGAAATAATATAAAATAATGTTTTATTAATAAGGTGTTAATATAGTATCACATTACACCAATATTCACTGTATATACCATTTTCATATTGTAAATAATTGTTGGCATGACAAAGATTTGTAATTTAAGCAAGAGGTGAATAAATGAATAATGATCAAACAAAAAATATGGAAAATGGGGCATACTCTCTGCATTCAGCAAAATATATTCATATATTTCATGTCACATTTCGAAATTATGTTGATCACCTTCTGCCATGTGTATCACAAGGGTGGAATCAAGAAGACTGAAAGAACAGTGTAGTGTTTCAATTTTGAGTGTATAAAATTCTGAACCAGTTCTGAGAATGTACTCAACTGACACATGCGCATAACAAAATATCGGTATTGGTTTGCAACGTGTTCAGAACCGCTTGTTGAAACTAACCTAATAGCCGTTTTGAAGAATTCATCAAATTTGAAAGTATTTGAGTCTTGACATACACATAAGCCCATTTTTATCTTTTAATACTAGTTTAAGTTTACTGATATGCTCACCACTGACTTATTGTTATAATTTCTTTTTCTGTTATCAGTCTGTTTGCTTACTAAGGTAGGCACTAATAATAACTGAGCATTATGATCCATGCCATTTATAATAGGAGTTATATAATTCGTAATTTGTTACGATTCTAGGGAAATGTTTATACCTGTTGCAGTGTTCAAATGAACTCTCAGTTAAATTTATGTAAAAGTGAGGTGAGATTAGTCTTAATTGCACTAACATCAAGTGTGTTTACAGTGAAATTTCTACAAAAGATTACTTTAGCATTTTTGGGATAAATAAATGAGATCATTCTTCATCACACTAATAAAGACTTGGTATCATGGATAGTTAAAAAAACCTGGTTTTAAACACAGATAAGACTGTCTTAAATTTAGTATTACTGACAGAGGAAACAATGAAAGTATTCCTGAGGTAAAATTAAATAATAAATTAATTTCATACAAAAGTGAAACAAACATTTTAGGCTTATGGATACAGGATAACTTAAAATGGAAAATTCAAACAAATCATCTACTAACCAAATTAAGCAGGAATATATATGCTCTAAGAATATTAAGTCAAAATGTCAGCCTTCATGTACTTTTAATGTCCTATTATGCACATATACATTCTATGACTAAATATGGAATATGGAATAATATTTTGGGAAAATTCACCAGAAGTCAAAGATATATTTATTTAACAAAAACAAGCCATTCGAATTATAGGCTATGTTCATGTAAACCACTGTTCAAAAAGCTTTGCATACTTCCTTTGGCATGTGTTTATATTTTGGAGACAGCTTTATTTGTAAAAAGAAACAGATTTAACTTTTAAAACAACGGAAGTGTTCATATGCATTACACTAAGCATATTAAGGATATACATGTAACCTCAATCAGAACTATGTTTAAGAATGGAGTACTGCATTCCTGTACAATAGTTTATAATTCCCTTCCTAATGACATCAAAAGCATAAATAAAAATGTGTTTAAAACTAGAACAGGGCTTTCTTGCAGGAGCACTGCTTTTACACAGTAAAGGAATATCTGCAATTTAACAAATCCAGATAATCATAAAATATGAATTTACTTAGCTTGTTCATTTCTCTCATTTATAATTATATCCAATTTGTGTTACATTATAACTGAATGTAGGTTAGGTATATTTGATGTTTAACCTTGTAATATTAAGTGTAAATTTACTGACGTATCCTAAATCAAAGTACTACGTACAGATTTGATTTTAAAGAATGAATAAATAAGTAAATAAAATCTGTTTAAAAATTCTTTGCAATTTCCTGTATACTGCCAAAATGATATATGATTCTCTTTCAAGTTCGTTTTTACTGAAATGCATTCAAATACTTTTTCCTTTTTTTTAAAAAAAAGTCAAAATTTATGCCTGTCAACTTCATCATGAAAGAAATTTTAATATCTTAGGAAAGTTCTCAATGTATCACGTCGAATGCATACCACACTAATTTGTTAACTTAAGATTTTTATTGACCTACTGTAGTGCCTGATCCATGGATCCACTATCTAGATAAAATAACATATGTTTACATTAAAAGGAGTACTACATCTCTCTTTGTTTTGCAGTCAGATAATCGCAGTACACATGCTTAACACAATACAACTTTTAATTCAATATCGCATTCACATTACCCGCCCTTTCATGTTATAAAAGTATTATACATTAATTCCAAAGTAGGTAAGTTTGTATCCGCTATCTCTAACTTACATCTATTAACAAATAAAAGTTAAATAACAGACGAGAAAAAACACAAAACAAAAATACATGCATTTTATACTTTCAGAATTATGTGAAGTCGACGCCCAGTTACCTGCCATCCATTCTCATTCCCAACTTCATTTTCCTATTTTCCTCGCTATGTAGCAACTTAATCTTTTCCGTGGTATTCAACGCTTATTCACACGATAAAATTTAGTTTCCATTCATCTAAACATCACAATAAAACATCTAATCGTCCAAAACTTGATTAACTGTGCATGCTGTCACACCACAACCCATACTTTCCCCCCTCTATACAGAACACCAACAAACGTTTGCTCAAGACACGCCTGCTGTGTCCTCAACGTACCAACAACAAAAGTCAGCTTCACTCACAGAATAACGGCAGGATTAGCCGGTTGTGGAACTCGGAGCATTTGCAAAGGAATGCTTTACACCTCCGCTTTTGAAATCGGCAGTTTCCTTAGAGTTGGTTCCATAAAACTACATCTTGTACCTTTTTCTCACCCTACACATCTTAGCTCATCAAAGTTAAATCCCCCGTGCAAACTCTGCATTGCTTAGTTATCGTCATTTTATTTAAATATGAAGCAAGCAAAATCAATGGGCAAATCCTACGAATAAATCTAACTTTCAATCCAGACTATTTAACGACTTAGTTACATTTAATCAATATTAAGATCATGTTTCGTGGAACAAGCAACAAATAATATCAGTAAGCATTGCTAATTACTTTCAAAGTAAACGCCGGTAAACGTAAAGCGTGATGGGCTTATTAAATGCATACTTATTAAAACAGCGTGAGTGTGTTATGATTTGAGAGCACAAGGTTTAGGCATTTACATCAATTATCGTAAATCAAATTTTGTAGAATGTAAGTTTATCATATTAAGGCAATTGTTGACCAGATATTTGGAATTCACTGGATAGGATCTGCATTTGAGACATCGGTTCCAAGAATCCTTTTACAAAGCAGGAAATGTTTAGAAATCACAATACCACTAACCACAACCACAAACATCTGCATTTTGATTTTTTAAATATATTGTTACAACAATTTATCACAGCAAATAAAGCCTCAGGGGAATAAGACACATGAGTGACTGGACACTGTTCCAATGCCCTATCTGACAATGCTTATAACTGTTGGATCGTGGCCTAAAAGTTTGGGTGGTGCGAAAACGGTACTGCTTGCTAAGTGTTGAAAACAATAAAATATTACACCAGTAAATTTTAAGAACGATTCTTTTTTTCAAATTCTACCTCTATAACCCACGGAAATAGTGGTTCTCAAGTTGTGATACATACCTGAGAAATAAGTACAAGAAGCCCAACACAATCTTTGCTCAAAGCTGCATATTAATATGCATGAAACATATAAAAGGATGTTATTAGAACATCCTTCAAGCTCAACCAAATCCACATAAGCCGCCATCACACCAGTGTAATTTTTTCACAGATTCATCCACATTCACTGAATGTACACATACACACATTAATTCTCGTATTTGGCATTTGTTCAGATTATCATGAATTACACTTTTGGCCTATCCATATGTTCTTTAATTTAATTTTCCATCGCTCTTTCATCAAAATCCTGCATAATACTGAGAGGGGTTCCATTTATTGACAGCATTGCTAAAGTATTGAGTCTGTCGTTTGTCATAGTATTTCTCAAAATCGTTTTATCCTTTTCAGATTGGAAAAGCTACGTTCAGATTCCGCGTTGTTGTGACAATTTTCAAAGGTTTTGTGACTTCACTGAACACTGACGAAAGTTTATTTTCGTATATGAAATGAGCAGTTTTCAATGCTCCTTGAATGTTAAAGTCATTTCGTCCTTAAATTAGCTGCAACTCTGTGCGCAGTTTTCCCTTCTGTAGATAAGGACAGCATTACATTACTTGTGTGAAAATTTCTTCCGGGAAACGTTCATAAAGTCCTTAAATAAGTCGTTATACAGCAAATCTGCAGCTCCTAGATGACCATTATAAGCAGATCGATATGTGACAGTGGTTTTGATGGCGCTAGACACCTCCTCGGGTACCTCCAACACTTACAATTTCTTATCTTTGGCAGCTGCGGAAATTATTCAGTTAAGTTTCTGTGTACTTCATCAATATGTAATCTTTTGTTTTCCATTTGTTGTTTAAATATAAGGATGTCATTCTGTAACGTTACACTAGCTTTGCCCTTGTTTTGAAGTTGCTGGTAAAAAATGCCCTTATGAGGTAGGATTTTGTGGAAAACTGTAAACCAAAAAATAAAATTTGGATCTTCAAAGCTCTTCTATAGCTGCTGGCTTAATTTATTGTGGTTGTATTAGTACAACTTTCTTCAATAATTTCGAAGCAATCTCTCAGGTTTTCTGTTTTTGTACATTGACGGTACATACGAATGTTATAATCCCATTTTATTAAAGCAACTCTGGGGAATCTCACTTGCACTACTTTTTCTGAAATATCAGATCGCAAAGAGGAATTGGAAACGAATGCTGGAATATCCGACAGATTTGAAAAGAACAGCGTACCTGGGAATTAAGGTTAACTCCCCTTTGTATGATTAAATTCAACTGGTGTGCATATCAATGGATGCAGTACGCATATGTATATGTTTCCCTTATTTTGGCCTGTACTCCATCAGTCCTTCCTCTCATAACACTGGCTCCGTCAACGGTTTGAGCAATGAGCTTGTCTTTGGTTTTTCCAAGAGGTGGGTAGATTTCATTTCCCTATGCTCTTTGTCAGAGATTCCGCCTCTCTTCCTTCATGGTTCACAAAAGTCCAAAGTCCTTAATTTACGAATTCCTCATATATGTAATGGAATAACAAAACCATCTGACAGTGATTTGAAACGTCAGTTGTCTCATCACACTGAATGGGAACAAATTCAGAAGCCTGTATCTGTTGCTCTATTTTCTCCCTATACACTTTCAACATGCAGTGTAATAGATCATTCTAAACTGTTTTCGAAGTTCCTCTAAATATTATGGCTGTTTCTAAAGGTTTTTTATCACTGTATAGGGTTCAGTTGTATAGTAAATGAGGCCACTGTGCACCCCTGGGTTGGAAGAAGTAACAGATTGGTAAAGTTTGTTCAAAAACAGCGCAAAACACACATAAAATAAGCCTTTTTAAAATATGTCTATTTTTACTCACTTGAATGTTATGTTTCTTAGCATTTTCTTTAAACATGGAGTCAAGACATGATGCAATGTTTTGGTTTCCTAGGCGTGACATATGTACTACACTAACCTTATGGTGCACTGAATATTCATGTTTGTTTATTTTTTCCGTTAAATGTTATATATTAAACACAACCTTAACTGTCAACAAACAACTGACACATTTAGGAACAAACAAAACACGCAGACACAAGAAAAAGGACTTAATGATTTCGCAGCCACAGAACAAGTCACATTTCTCATACATGAGCTTAGAACTAAGGTGCCTCTTAAACAGCCACTTTTCATTATTCTTAGTTGCTACGTTTCCCAATAAGAATTCGGGCGTTGGTCTATCCAAAGGTTTCAATTATACTTTTTCTTTAAGAGTCAACCTTGAAAATTGCACCTCTGTTAGTGATTTTACAAAGTTATCCAACATTCTTTAGTCACTGGATTTTATAGAGCAGCCTGTAGCACTCTGTTAATGTTCGTAACTCCACAAAGAACACTAAAATAAGAAACCCGTGCATTTAAGCAAAATAAAACTACTCTGCGGACTGCTCTAGGCGCGAACAGAACCGCACCGGATGAGCACATAAGCAAGTCTTTTCCCCACTGCCTTGCCACCCAACTCCCTGCATGCCTTCTATTACGTAGAAATGCAGCAGGCCAGCCCTAATCCTCCCGTGCCCAGACATATACTGTAGGTATGAAGACATCACTTTTACCAGCTTAAGAAGCTTTCGCATATTTTAAAAAGAAACTGGTTCATTCATTTCCGTAAGAATTCTTTTAGGGAGGATGCGCCTTTGCGCCCTTATGACGAACCGCCCCTGGTGTTTATTACACGGGTCAGTTCAGTTACAACCCATTGAAAAACATTCTGACGCTTTCTACTTTTGTGAATGAATCTTATCGGTTTTAGCGTACTGAGTGAATAGGGCATATGTTTTTTTAACGGTTCTACATTTTGTTAGCATGCACTCTCTGTCATCGTATTCATTGTCCTTGTCACACCGTGTAAGGGTTGAATATTCTTGTCAGGAACTTCTTGCGTTGCCGAACAGTATTCAGTGTGGTAGCCTTCCAGAGAAAGTGCAGCTTATAGAAAACAAAGAATATACAAATTATCTTAGACAATAAACTTTTGGAACTGCAAAATGGATATTTTGGAACAGTACAAAGTGGATGACGGAGGTTTGGCATTTTTTAAATAATAATCTTATTTAAAAACATATTTAGTCCATACTACTGTCAAAATATGAAAAACAGCGAGCATTGTTTAGCACTGAGTATGTTCACAACTGTTTAACTACATCAAAAACATCGTTCATCTAACCTGCCTACAGAATCTGCCTTATTTTCTTTCCATTACCCATCTGAATGACCTCTGTTATAATAGGAAAAGACACGGCTTTGTAGAACAGTAAGATAGTTAAGTTTTTTTCTGTATTTTTAGTAATAAGGTTCACGAAACCTTTAAAATCATCTTCCTTGTTGTTTCCCCCTTTGCTGATATTCCAATTGTGATCTGTTTTGAATGAATGTTTCCTATCTCCTTGTTTGGTTTTCACAACTTCTTTTCCGTACCCACATTTGTGCTACATGTATGTTCTCCACAACAAATACATCTGCATTCTTCTAGTGATAACACATCTATTACATAGAGAATACTGGAAATACCACTAGTATGATTTCTTCAAAATTTTCCTGCTGCTGCTTTCTAATTGTAAACATTGACGCCCAAACTATCTTCAGGACAGTTCCAAACTTTTGAAGAAGAAAGAACACTAATAATTTCCTGGTGCATATCGTATCATTTACGATGTGGCTAAATACTCTGTCGCGTCGTATGAACGAATATTCAGAAATGAGTAAAGTAAGGTATATCTCATTGTTGTAGAGGGATAGTAAGTACAGCTGAAGGCGAAGTTCTGACAGGAGCTTTGGTAATACTTTCATTAGTACTAAATCATTATTTGTATTGTATTGTAGCATCGTGTTTCATTTTGATCCCAAAACCACCGGTAGACAACAGAATTACTTCAAAAGCTGCTAACACGATTTTAATAAATGAGTGCTACGTCGCTACGGCAAGTTGGCATGATTTGGACTAAACCTTTCATCAAACGACTAGTCGTCTACTGATGTTCACTCATATATTTTTTAACATTGTATGAATTGTCGTGAGTAATATATAGCTTAGTTTGATATTTTAGGTATAACGAGTATTTTTGTTCAAAGGAAAGAAAAGTATATGCTTTTTCACACCTGTTTTCAAGAGCGGAAAAAAGTGAGTTGGCATCCCCGTTATGAAACTCAACCTCAATTTTAAACCATTTGTCTTTCTCTTAGATTTATAGGTTCCTCGTGTTGCAAAAAGTTTAAAAGTCATATATTGCAGATAAATCAAATTTGAGTCATACATCTTATATTCATATATTTCAAGCCTCTTCAGAACAATTATTGTAACAATTTTTCAAGCTTAAATATTATCAAGGTGTTACATTTATATTTCATGCGAGTGTTAAAAAGTAGTGGGATTCTGAAGGAGCAGAGGTCTCAGTGAAGCTTTAAACAGATTTTGTTTTTAAGCAAGTAGAGACGGTCTTCTCAGGTGCTGTTGAACGATGATTACTGTCACGAGTTTCTTTGGCACCTGCGTCAATTTTAAAATGAATTTTGCACACCATTCGAACCCTTTCATTTTCACTAAATATTTAAACTGCATCCTGTCTTTTGAGAGATTTGGTATTACTTGGTTTCGCCTTGTTTATCGATATCTGTGTAGCATTTTTGCCAGTTTCAATGGTTTCCTTACTCCCTTCTTTGACCCGGTTCTGTTTATAAAACTCATGTCTATTAATACTTTTTGTAAAAGATTGCTGTACATTTGAAAATGCTGTTATTCGAGTCAATTTTTCCACTATTGAACTTCTTATGAAATTTAAGAAGATCTTGAAGTATGTAATAGAGCTTTCCTAAGTTGCGTGTTGAAATTTGTATGCTTCGAAAATTTGTATTGAATTAACTTTGTAATTTGAATTTGATGTATTAATTTTGCTTTTGTTTGTATAGAGGGATGATTAGTTCTCAAAATTATGTAGATGTAATTAATTTGTAACCACTGAAATTTTCTTTGTTCCAATTAAGACCCAATCGGTGTGTACAATTTGTATCTCAGAATCCTGGTCTCGGATTGATGTGTTCTTTTGCGATACATTTGTTTAAATAACTACGCAAATTCTATTCCGTACATAATAATTTACTTTAACAACAACTAAAAGATAAAAACTTGAGGTTCCACTCGATTGCCGATTAGGAATGATCCATATACATAGTTTTCTAAGTTAGACTCTCGAGTGAAGGCACTTCTAAATTTGATGACCACTTCGAACGGAAAAACAAGAACTCCTTTAGTGGTTTTCAGATCATTGATTGGCAGTTAGTTGGATTTTCAGATCTTGCTGCAAGTGCGCAACTTATCCCATATGACAGAAGACAGGGTATCCCTATTAAAGGAATATACTTTTTTTCGTGCTGTCTGTATGTTAACCTTATAATACCTCAGTATTTCGCACCCATTTTCTTGTACTGGATCAGATTATCCAGTATTGTGTCATACTGGAAATCATAAGAGATCACTTTCAAGCACGAATAGCAATCCGGCATTTATCAGTCCAACAGAGGATGCGAAATCGACGGGTTTGTTGAATACAGAACAAATTAGTCAGCAGCAGAAAAAATAATCTCTGTGAGATCTTGGAATAGATCATCATTCACAAGTCATACTGGTTGTAATTAAAAACAGGCAACTGTGAGTAAAGGTTCTAATTCGCACGATCTAAATGATTGCAAGGCAAAGGAGCGGAACTCACATTTTTGTTAAGAAACTAGTAAGACATGGAAAATGGTCGCTAGTGTGTATATCAGATATGATATTCTACAACAAGCACTGTGGGGAGCTGTGCTGAACAAACCACGAAATCTCTCTGAAAGGTATTGAAAGAGCTAAAAATAAATATGGACTCTGGGCCAGACATCAGTTTCACGAAAAGAATGGCTTCTTCCCTGAGAGCTACCACCGCTCTGTCCTTCAAATTATTTAGCTGTACACTAGAGTACACTCTCATCTGGAGATAGTCCTTTAGCCCTATTCTGGAGAGCGTAATTACTCCAACTCATCCCTGGTTTGATGATGTAAATCATAATGTGCTTCCCCTTTCGGCATTCAGAATTCAGCGAGGGCACTGTGAGAACAAAAGAAGACGTGGGAATTCTCCCAAGGCGTAAGTTCACCGAGGTAAGAGAAAGAGCAGGGCATGTGGAACTGCGATCGTTAAGACCTGTTTATGGTCAAACTATCATATAAACTATTTGGTTGTGAAAAATCAACATTTTAGCCTTATCATAGTGGTCAATATTATGAAGATGACACTGTAAATTCTGTGAGCAAGTGTTAACTTCAAATTTACTAAACTCGTACGACTGGAAGATGTGTGAACAGTGTGAAGTGATCGCCAATGAAAACCACAAATACTAGGCCACCAGCACTGAGAAATTTTGTATAAAGTACAAATGTATTTTATTTATCTTGAAAAGTGCAGAGCGATGCGCAGTGGTATCTGGACGAGTCCACCTCAGAACGGTTGCAACTGGAGGGGAGGGCAGATCAGTTGCGTACCAGTTGCGAGCAACTAAACACGTGCAAAGCTACTCGGTAACACTACAGCTTGTTTCAAAATGTGCTTGTCTAATGGTTCCAAGAGGGCATTTATAAATGAGGCCTCCTAGCAGCACATTAGGAAATAAAGGGCTACATTTAAAAACACGCGAAGTAATAACCAATATCCATAGATTTATAAAAAAGGAACAATGGTCTGGGTCAGCTATAAAAATCTTGGGAAGGGTATATGAGGCAACAGTTGTGTCTGAAAGCAGTTTAGGTGAGTTATTAAGGAAAGAAAAGCCATTGGTGCTAGTGCAACAACGTTCTTCTCTATGCCCAGTAAACAAAGATTAAGTACATGCACAAAATCTAATTTGGATGTTTTAATTCAAAAGTAGTTAGGCGAAATATGAATAACTTTTAAAGCACAGAACAACAAAGACCAACTTTGAAGAAAGTGCTTATGCAGTTAAAAATTCTACTGACTTCCAAGGCAGTGTCTAAACATTAATCGAACATCTCACCATACGTGCAAAAATGCTTAAGTATTTACGAAATATTTGGAGATATCGAAGTGAAGTTTATATAGTTTATATGGATGAAACTTATATAAATACAGCACATACTGGACCATATGCCTGGAGTGAAATACGTTACAGGACCCTGCAGCGATATTGAAAGGCCGACAGTTGTTTATCATGTCTGCTGGAGGAGAACAGGGTTTTGTTCCAAATGCCTATGTAATACTTAAGATCCAACAAAAGCGTAGAGATTACTACCATGGTAAGAATTACACCATAGTTTATAAAAGCTGCAAAACTGGCTTCGAGAATGAAATTTGTTTTTAGACACCTTATGCGCCGCCCTCCCCTCTAGTAATCTTACGCGTGGGACGCATTGTGGCGATAGGTGCACTATCCCCACCACGGTTGCTACTCATCCCTACCGCGCAGGATTCCTGTCAAGATAAAATAATACATCCATACCTGGTTTACCTTTTAGTTTATCTGGAAATAAAAAGGCAATACCAATGTGTTTTATGTTAACAGTCTGTTCTTTTCTTAACGCCAGCAAAGAAATTAGAGAGATTTATTTTCTCTGGAGATTCATTCCAAGGAAATACAACAGCGTGATTCTAAGCTATGAGATAATTAATATATCTCGTACTTCGTACTTGGCACACCTCGTGCAAGCCCTACTTGTGTCCCAGAGCGGATAATTGACTAGCCTTGAGGTCTCTCACCAATGAAAACAGCTTTGCTAATAGGGAAGCCTGATCTTCTGATTCACTAAGTTAACTATAATCGGACGGAAGTATATATTACAGCGACAGACTGGATGTCAGAATGTGATTATATATTCTCTATGAAAGTATCATTTTCAGGAGCATCTGATGCCACTGTGCACAGAGACCCTCTTGAGTTGCAAAATCACACTTTCATGGGGTATATAACCAAATTTCACAACTGTCTTGGAGACCTAGGCTACTGTCTTGTAAACATAGGACCAAAGTTACGCGCTTAATGAGCAATGGATCAAGCTCCAGTCGACGTGTTCTAATTCTACGTATGCTACATTGAGGGATAGCCATGATAACGATAATGGGATGTTCTGGAGCATAACTCTACATTACCTTCACTTCAGAGGTGGTCGAATCAATTTACTCTTTTCTTTAGATATTAACTTAACGCCTTTTGTAGCAGGTTTATCCTCGATCTTTTTCAACGACATTCTGGCAGTTTGAGAAGGATACATCTGTTCCATCTCCTCCATATTGTAGGACCTTTCTGCATTGATCAATTTGGCTCTAAGAACCTGGAACACCCCCAGAAGTCAAAATCAATAAAAACGATAGTATACACTGTATACATATCTAACAGTTTTGTCAGCCCTGTTAGTTGAGGCACATACTACTGTTGATAACGAGGCTGCGGATACCTTAAGCTTTTGCTTCAGGTAGTCCACACACAAAGCATTAGATCCGTCACATAAAATATTGTGACTTTATGGGTTCGTACAGCTAAAAGACCAACTTGCAGAAAATCAAAATGTTCTTTATTTCCCTAGAAATACACTCTGTTCACCAGCACAATTGCGTAACAGACAAATACAATCTTCCAAGGTCGTTGACCACAACAAAGAGCTTACTCAACTACACTGTTTACAACAGCAATTGTTACAATTGCTGTTTATGATTGTCTTTACAGCTGTTTATGAGTACTCTGCTGGCGTGTCGCCCCTTATATACATATATATATATATACATATATATATACACACACACATATATATCATTACACATATTACTAGATATTTCTGGAACAAACCAGTAATGGAATGTTCTGTAAGACAATAAAGATGTCACTAGAAAGTTCCATTTATTTCCTTAATTCCGTACACCTTTATCTCCGTGATATGTTTACCTGCTTAGGCAAGCTGTTTATATTCTACCGGCACGATCTGTCCCTTATCGCTCCGTGCTATCGTAAATAATGGGCTCGCGACACAGCTTCCTCCTCAAGGCTGGTAGTACCGAACAGAACCATTCTAGCGGGCCAGACGATCCAAGTGCGCCATCAGCATCTTCCCTCGGGGCACCTTCTGGATGTGGCAGACCATGTCGTTAATCCTCTTCACCACATGGTACGGCCCTTATCGCGGATATTGGAACTTCGAGCATCGTCCCTTGGTCCGGGAAGGGCGGTACAACCAAACTAGGTCACCCTGCTGGAACGTTAGGCTATTGGCCTGCCTGTCGTATCGGGTCCTCATGCGGTCGCTTGCCTTCTGGGTGTTCTGACGAGCCATCTCATGCATTTCGTGGAGATGGTCCACTAGGTTCGCCACCTACTCGGTTGCTGGCTATTTTGCTTCCGGGGGGCTTCCAAAAGCCAAATTACGAGGGAGGCGTAACTCTCGGCTGAACATTAAGCTGACTGGCGTCATCCCAGTGGTGTCCTGTATTGACGAGCGGTAGGCCAACAAGAACAGAGGCACCTTGACGTCCAATTCTCACTGATGGCTGGCCACGACCTTCCTCATGTGTTCTTCTAAGGTCTTGCTGAACCTTTCGCCATGTCTTCCGACTGGGGATGTATAGGTGTTGTGAGGGTCTTGTTAACCCCAAGTCTTTCCAGTGCCTCGATCATTAGGTTGGACTCTAAATTAGTACCCTGGTCGCTGTGGAGCTTTAACGACACCACAAATTGGCAGAGCACTTACTCCACGAGACAGGCTGTGATTGTCTTTGCCTCATGGCTCCGGATGGCGTACACCTCCGGCCACTTGGTGAAGTAGTTCACGACCACCATCAGGTACTTGTTGCCTAGGTCGGACACTGGGAATGGTTCAGCTATGTCGACGGCCATCCGTTCGAATGGCATTCCGACGTTGTACTGCTGCATGCGACCACGGCACCTAGTCGGGGGGCCGCGACTCGCCGCGCACACGTGACATTGACGGCACCATCTCTCAGCATCTACTCGGAGCCTCAGCCAGTAGTAGCGCTGTCGGACATTTTCGATTGTCCAGTTTGCTCCCAGGTGTCCTCCTGAAGTACCGGCGTGTAGTTCCTCCAAGACTTCCGGAACCTCACTTCCGGGAAGTAAAAACTGCTCCCTCCATGTCTTCCCATTGGGTGATTACCATAACCGCAACAGAACGCCCTCGTATCTTCAGCGGGCCCCATTGGGTCCCTTATGACTTATAGGTGGCACTCCTTGGTGCAATGTCTTCTCAGGTCGCTCTTATCCCTGCCTCCACTTCTCTCAAGAGTGGCCCCCAGTCTGCGTCCGCCAGCTGCTCCCTCCTCAGGCCTGCGCTATGGTCATCCACAGGCACTGCCGTGACCACTCTGACAGCTGTGGCACCTTTCTTCTATTCCAATCTTGTGCACTGGCCGCACCCTTCTGGGTAGAGTCTCTGGAATATGGTGTCTGCGATGCCGTGGCTATGCACTCCCCGATCTTCAGAGGTGAAGTCGTACTCCAGCAGCCTCTGAACCCAACGTGCTGTCTGGCCTTCCAGGTTTCTAAAGTTCAGTAGCCAGGTTAGGGAGGAGTGGTCAGTCCTCAGGTGGAATGGCTGACCATACAGGTACTTGCGGAAGTGCTCTAAAGTCTTCACTACCACTAGTAACTCTCGCCGGAGGACGAAGTAGTTCTTCTCTGCCATGGATAACGCCTTGCTGTAGTAGGCTCTCACCCACTCCTGGCCGTCCTGGACTTGGGAATGTTCACATCCGAGGCAATGGTAGCTGCCGTCAGTGTCCACAATGAAGGCACGACCTGGTTATGGAAATCGAAAATTTGGAGCACTGCAAAGCGTCTTCTTTAGCTGCTGGAAAGCGCCTTAGGCGTGCTCCGACCACACATAAGGTCGGTGTTCTTGTGTCAGTCGGGTGAGGGGTTTGGCGATGTTGTAGAGCCTCTTTATAAAACGGCGGTAATAGCAGTACAGCCCTGGGAAACTGCGTAATTCTCTCTTATCCTTTGGCCGAGGCCAATCTTCCATGGCTTGAGTCTTCTCCGGGTCTGCGGCCAGTCCGGTTGGTGAGACTATGTGGCCCAAGTAGTTGACTTTGCGGAAGAGCTGGAACTTCTTCGCATTTAGCTTCAGTTTGCCTGCAAACTCTGTAGCACCTTGCTCAGGTTTCGAGATGGTTTTCAAAAATCTTGCCAACGATGATTATGTCCTCCAGGTAAAACAGGCTGGCGTCATTAGTCGGTCCTCTCATCACTGACTCTATGAGGCGTTGGAAGGTATCTTATGCGTTACAGAGGCCAAACGTTACAGATGCTCTGAGCTGCCAATGTCCTTGGCCTGTCAAAATGCGGTCCTCTCCTTGTCTCTTGATTCCAGAGCTACCTGCAAGTAACCCAACTTCCGGTCCAGGGGCGAGAACCACTGCGCACCAGCAATCGTGTCCAGAGTGTCGTCAATCCGGGGTAAGGGAAAGCAATCCTTCCTGATGATAGCGTTCAACTTCCTGTAGTTCACTCAGAAGCGTATGTCGCCCGTCTTCTTCGTCACCACAACTACAGGGGAACACCAAGGGCTGTCAGACTCTTCGATCACTCCCTTGGATCTCGTGTTCTCCAGCATGGCTCGTACCACCGGTTTCTTTGCCAGCGGAACTCGTCTAGGTGGTTGCGGAATAGATCGGGCGTCTCCGGTGTCGATTTGGTGGAACACTTTTTCCGCACAGCCATAGTCGCCTTCGCCTTGGCTGAGGACGCGCTGATATCGTCTTAGCAGTTGTTGGACCTTCGCGAAATATTCTGCAGTCAGGTGGTCGGCCGCCCCCTCCAATAAGCTTCCAACCGGGGCCCCAGGTGTTGCGTCGGCACCGGCTCCTATGTCTTGTCGATTGCTGTCACGCTGACTAAGGGCTCACATATCCACAACTCCGTCCCAGCCTGGATGTCGTTATCGGCCTCCGTAAGGTAAAGCAGCCTCACCGGCACCTCCTCTTGGCAGGACAACAATGTCCTGGCTACACATAGTCCATGTACGGCCGTCTTCTGGTCCAGCATCATGTTCTTCGTCCGCTGGCCTTCCAGTCGCTCCGTCACCACGACCTCGCTTCTTGCGGGGATCAGCTCGTCTTCATTCAAGATGACCCTGCTGATTCCAAGGCGCTCTTCAGGTTGGCGGAGTATGACCTCTTCTCCATTAAGCCGCAGGACCTTCCTGCCGACGTCGACTGTGGCTTCGTGGCTCCTGAGGGCATCCATTCCTAGTATCAGCCCCTCAGCCACCTTCGCGACGAACACCCACTACGCACGGCACTCCGTCCCAAGGTCAAGTTCAGCAGAGCCTAATTCTTCAAAGGCAAGGTGTCACCCGATACCGTCACACGTTGATATGGTCGGCTTGGCTTCCTCGTCGGCAAACCCTTGGCCAGGTCAGGTCCGATGACGGTCACGGCTTCACCGGTGTCTACGAGCACGCTGGGGAAGATGGTGATGGCGCCGACGTGCCCCTCGCCACGACAGTTCTTACTCGTTTTCCGGCTGCTCTCCGTGGTGTGGGCAAATCTCTCTCCAGGTGTCCCGGCTCTCCACATCCCCGCCACAGGCCACTAGGTCTTCGCCGGCGTCCCTCGACTGGTCTTCGGTCTCCATTATAGGGGACACTCCTTGTTCTGGAAGTCATCCGTCATCCTTAATTCTGCCGCTAGCACCTCGTTGATGATTTTGTAATCGCCGAGTATTAGGCGCCCACGAATCTCTGTGTCTCGTACCCCGTCGACAAAGGTGTAGGCAGCCTCTCGGGATACGAAATCAGGCGGGAGGTCAACTAAGGCTTTACTGGCCAGTTGCTAGATTACCATGGCGAACTCCTGCAGCGACTCCCCTGGCAGTTGTGACCTTGATTTCAGCTGGCTGCGGTACGCTGCGGCTAAGCGGTGGTTTCAAAAGCAGTTCTCTAGGACCTCCAAAATGTCCTTGGGTGCCGCCGCTGTCTGGACCGCGTTCAGGATTTCTTTGGCCACTTCCTGGAGGCTGGCTATTAGCTGTGCGGCCTCTTCATCTGGTGACCACTTGTTGTGTTAGGCCACCGTGTCGAACTGGCGGCGGAAGACTTCGAAGGTTGATGTGCCATCGTATTTAGGAAGTTTGACGCGCGCAGATGTGTCGCGTCCCGGTGCGTCGACTTTTAAATCCGTTAACCTCCTGTCGACGATGTCCTCTACCATGGCGTTTAGGAACTTGGTGTTACTGTTGGCCTGTCCCTCCAGGTTGTTAAAGTGGCTCGCCAGGTGTTCGATGCGCTCATTCAGCTCCAAGACGTCCTCCTTTACGCCGATCAACTGCTCTTCAAACTTTGTGGCGAGGGCCTCGTTTTCTGCTTTCATTTCCATGGCCCATTCAGTCATTTTCGCGGTCAGGCTGTTGTTTGTAGCCTCCATGTTCTCGGTGAGGTTATCGCTAGCCGTCTTCATTTCTTTCAGTTCTGCTGCCAAGTTGTTATTTGTGGTCTCCAGCTTCGCACACAGGTTGTAATTTGCCGCTTCTGTTTTTGCAGCGAAGTTGTCATTCACCCTCTTCATTTCTGAGGTGAGTTTGGCCTGCATTTCCATCATCTCCTCCAAAATCTTTTCCAATGTAGCCTCCAGGTCATGTTATGTCGCACTCCTGACACAAATTGTGACTTCGTGGGTTCGTAGAGTAAAAGTCCGAGTTGCAGATAGTTCAAATGTTCTTTATTTCTGTAGAAATACACTGCTCAATTCTCACGTAACAATATTACGTCACATAAACACTGTCTACCAAGGTCAATGACAATAACAAACGTTCTGATTATAACATCAGCTCTCAGTACAACAGCACTCTACAGCTTTTTTCTGCTTACCACCTCTTGGCGAGTCATCGCCTTCTTAAATACCTCCTTGATAAATTTGAGAGGTTTCTGGAACAAATAAGAAAACAACTATTCTCTTTCAATCCAGATATCACTAGAACCTTCCAAACGCGAAACCCTATCTGTGCCGGCAGGTCCTTTATCTCAGATATCTAGCCACGCTATCGTAGATAACAGCTTCGCGACAGTATACATGTTACGCTTTTACAAGAGCACCCCTTTAGTGATACAATCCTCCAATAAGATGCACATTTTTATTGTTAGTTGTTCCTGTGCATGCACCTATTGCACTGAATCACCATGCGCACTTTGAAGTTACTGAACGTGAATCTTTTACACTTTACAGTAAGATGTTCCTTATATCGTGAACAACTGCGTTTTATGTCAGTGTACATCAAAGATGCAAAGCGATAATATTTGGCGTTAATTCCACCATTGAAGACAGCTCGACAAGGTGCAATGTAAATGTGAACAGGCTGTATATTAAGTGGGGGTAGAGGTTGAACCTCTGATGACCCTGCCTATAGTGCAGTTTTGGTCCGACTCGGTAACGTTGTGGTAGCGTGTCTACCTCATGTTCAAGATGTCCCGAGTTCGAATCTGGTTCAGGGTGAGTTATCCGGTTAAGGTTTCTCCGGGATTTTTCCTTATTCTGAAAGACGAATGTCGGGTAACGCTAAGCTCTGTGGACCCTGGGCTCATTTGAGCATCATTTCACCACTTTCATTAATCGGCCGGTATGACTTAACGTTGGAGGACTTAAATTAAAAAAATAGTATAGTTACAGGACATCCTAATTTCGGTTCGTTTTGGCGTTAGCTAAGCCTAGTGATGACACTCATATAGCGTACTTAACATTAGCGCATTTGTGAGATTTTGTAGATATTCATGTTAACCTTAAACGCTATGGTGGCAAGCTAGGCACGATAAACTTTTCAATAATATTATCCCAGCTTATACCGCTAGTTTACTTGATTTACTCATCATCTCACCCATATCATTCTTCTCCGAAATGACATAACGTTGGAGGACGTGAAACTTAAAAAACTTACAGTTTTACGTATATGAGGTGACAGTGCGATACGCAGTGAAGCACTAGGGAATAGTGTGGTGGAGGGGATATGCAGAAGTGCGATATCTCTCTTATTTCATTGGAAGCTGTGAGAATAATAACTGCTAAATTAAGGTTGATTTCATGCATAATGTGTTATTGCAGTTCTGTGTGTATTTTCGCCTACTATTATAACCTTTTGCTTCATAAGAAATATTAATTTTCTATTCAGTTGCCCCAAAAGAATATTCCGTAATCCATAATAGCGTTAAAATATGCATGATACACCAGTTTGTGTCAACAGAACTCACATTAATCAGTGCATAACAGGCAGGACTGACGTAAACTACCTATACTTTATGTGAGCTTTCCAATTTAAATATCTGTTTACTTGACGGCCAAAAATTTTAGGCTGCCAGTTTCTTCGAATAACGTATCATTAATTCCAATTTATGTGACGTTATAAGTTAAACAACTTTGGTTATCTATAGAGGGGTCGGGTTTTGGCAGTTAACACCCTGCTGGAAAGCGTCTAGTGGAGTCTTCATAGTTAGTGGGAGGTAAGATGTCTTGCGTGTGCACGCGACCCCAACCAGACAGTGCCAAAAATGCTGGCGGGTTCTCGTCCCGTTCCTGGGTACTCCCGCATGTCCGGAGCTGTAAATCACAAGACAGAGGGAGAAAAGAAGCGGATGTCTTTAAACCTAGAAAGTCACTATCGAGATCTCCTCCGAAATCGGATAGTGGACCTTCTACAGTTATTATGGTTGAAGGTGAGGTTGTGGCTAGGGAGCAGATGCTCCCTAGCAGTGTGAAATATCTAACAGAGATAAATGCGGCGATAGCCGATGACAAAGTTGGAGTGAGAACAACGAAAACAATAATAGCCCAGATGGGTAAAATTATGGAAAAATGTAATGAACTAGCTGCAAAAGCAATAGGTTTGCAAGCGGAAAGCAAGGTATTGAGGGAAACCATGACCCAATGGAAGCAAACATATGGCCAAATGACAATGAAAGCAAAATAACAGTAAGAAGACAGATTGCATAAAGCCTTAAAGAAGTAAACACATACTGTGCTTATTAGATCTACCCATGGAAAGAAAGGTAAATGAAGTGCAAGATATTGTTACCAAAATTTTAAACCTATAGAGGAGAAAATTAAGATAACAAATGTACGTGCCACAGTTTCCATTGTTATAGTGGAAGTTGAAACTAAAGAAGACATGGAAAAGATTGTAAATAGCAATAATCTGAAAGACAAGGGCATAAAGGTTGAACAAGCTAAAAATAAGCAACCACTAGTGATACTTTTCGATATACTATCTGCAGAAACGGCAGAGGATATAAAACGAAACATGCAGGAGCAAAACTACAAAGACGAGATGCCATGGGAGGAATTTGATCAAAAGGTTACCTTCAGATTCATAACCGGAACGAAAGACAAAACAATAGTAAATCATGTATCGGAAGTTGACCTAAACTGAGACTTAAGTTGATTCAAAAAGAAAAAATATATATTGTTTTCCAAGCCGTTCAGTTTAAAGACTATATAGTAGTCAAGTTTATGACGTGCCAGAAATTAGGCCACGTAGCCAAGTTCTGCAAACAGAACAATGGGTTTTCACATTGCGGTGAACAGGACCACAATAAAAAAGAATATCAAAAGGCCAAGGTTAAGGAAAAGTCAGTATGCATACCGTGCAGCACCAGAAAGAAGAATGTAGACGCAGCAATTAAAATTCTTTGCACCAACAGGAGTAATTACCAAACTTATAGAATGTTTTGAGAGCAATTAATACATAGAACTGATTATGGACCAGACAACTCAAATCAAACGCATACAGAGGAAAATAAAGAAAAGTAGTCCAAGCACACTAAGATGGAATGGATTATGGGCAATGAAGTATAAAGAAAACTGAAAGAATAAGACGATAAATGCAGCCACCCAGATGGATGGAATAGATAAAGGTAATCAGATTAACAATCAGATTATGACAAGTACACATGGAAAGATAAGAACAAGGCAAAGAACAGGAGACAGGTAACAGTCATATTAATGAGGTGAAAAAATACATGTTTGAGAGAAATAATAGTAACGATATAGTAGGATGGAAGAAAGGATCTTAACAGGAATGAAATACAAGAGCATAAGAATTGGTCAAATAAATGCGCAGAGAGCAACAATGGTAATGCAAGAATTAAGGAAAATAATAGAAGACAGAGAACTTGATACATCATGTATTCAGGAACCTTATGTACTGAAGGATAAACCCATATACACGGCAGCGACGTCAAGAGTGATAATGGAGGGAAAACAAACTATGACAGCTACCATAATAGTAAACAGAGAGATAGAAGTAGTAAAAGTGACACAATTCTGTGATGAGCACGTTAACTGTTTAGAGGTGATTGCAGATGGTAACAGCTTTATTCTAAGCAACCAGTTCTTCCAGTATAGTGATGATATATATATATAATCTCATTAGGAAGATGGAGAACACACTGGATGCATATCCTACCAAATCGATAATATTTACGATGGATTGTAATGCGAAATCTGCATGGTGGTTCAGCACACACCCAGATCAGTGAGAACAACGACTAGAAGAAGTGATCACACCGAATGATCTGGTAGTAATACATACTACATAAACTTTAGATAACAGAGCAGGAGCACAAGAAAATATTGATGCTACCCTAGCTAAGCGGTATATAGCAGACAGAATAATAGGTTGCAAAGTAGCACAACAACTGCCGACAAGCGATCACAATTTAATATATTTCGATGTCATAACATGGAGATAAGGTGAAACATTACACAAGGAGAGGAAAAGTTATCAAATTAAAATGCAGACTGGGCAAAGCTTAGAGAACTGTTTCAAATACATGCAGAAATACAAGTAAGGGATGACCTGAATTCAACAGTATGGCAACTGACAAAATGTATACAAGAAGCAATATAAAATTATTTAATAAAACTGCACAAACACTAATAAGGGATATAGAGTATGGAATGATAAATTACAGAAACTTAGAAGTAGAGTACGAAAAGTAAGAAGAAGCTACCAAAAGAGTACCACTGCACTGGAGAGACAAATAAGGTTAAATGACATAAAGAACTGAAACAACATAAACAAAATCTAGAAGAAACCAGACAAAAAATTTGAAAAAAGATTTGTAGAAGACAATTTAGATGAAAATGTATGGGGAACAGCATATAAGTTAGTTATGGAGAAATATAAGGGCACCAGAAATTATTTCAACAATGAAAAACCTGATGGGACATTTACAAACTCATGGATTGAATCAACTAATCAACTCCTAAAAACTCTATTACTATCTGATGACCATGATGAAGTAACTGAAGAACAAAAAGAACTGTGAAGGAAATTTGAGAAACAATACAGTAATCCCAGAATAATTTATCCGTTTGATGTCTCCGAAGCAAAAGTTGGAATGAAGAAGAAAAGACCCCAGGTCCACATAACATAAACGCGGATATTATTCAAGCACTGGAGAAAGCAATCGCCCTATATCTTTGCAAATTATTAAATGAATGCATAGTACAAATCAGAGTACCTTACTGTTGGAAAGAATCCAACGTGGTTATACTAAAAAGGTCAAAGATAAAGATCCAAAGATAGCAAAATCATATAGGCCAATCTGTCTACTTAACATGCCAGGCAAGATACAAGAGAAACTGACTTTGAAGAGAATAGACGAATATAGGAGATTGATAGGGATGACCAACAAACAATATGGATTTAAGAAACGAAGATCAATAGAAACTGCGATTAACTCAGCGATACAGGCAGTTGAAAATAGTGTTTGTAAATATGTGTTGGACATATTCATAGACATAGCAGGAGCTTTTGATAATCTATGGTGGCCCTAATTATTCTATGTCATGAAAGAAATAGGATACTCCAAGGCCATATATAACATATTAAAAGACTACTGCAAAGACAGCAGAGTACATATAAATTGAAGTGAAAAGAGAATAACCAAGGAAATAATGAAGGGATGCTCACAGGAATCCATTTCAGGACCGCTATTTTGGGATATTATGACAGAACTGATTTTAGAAGAATTAGGTGAGTCGCAATACACAAATAAGTTTGTGGCGTATGCAGATGTTATACTGATAATAGTGGAGGCTAGCAGTCAAACAGAGTTGGAGGCACATACCAATACAATCCTGGAACTTTTCAATAGATGGTGCAAAAGAGCAGAATTGCAAATTTCAGTAAATAAGTCAGCGTGTGTCCTGCTCAAAGGAGACTTTAAGCGAGATTCAATAAAATAGGGAACAAAAGTATAAAGAGAGAGAAACTAATAGGATATTTAGACATACAGCTCAAGAAAAAAGGCAGTTTGATGTCCATATAAGAAAATTCAGGAAAAGACAAGAAATGTGATATTGAAGTTATCAACGCTAACCCAAAGAACTTTAAATACCCAACAGCGGTAAAGATGCAGCATTTCACGGTAGGAATAACAGCGCATGGGTCAGTAATATGGGCATAAAGAATGCTTCTGAAGAAGAGTGTCAAAAGAATAAGAGAAGTACAACGACAAGGACTAATTAAGAGCATTGGCGCAACAAAATCTACACATACAATGGCCTTACTGGTAGCAATGGCGATATGGCTCATGTATTTGATAATCAGGCGAGGAGCAAGATTCTGGCTTAAGAAGGGAAACCACATTAAAGTTGAAGAAATAATAGGGAATCCATGCACGACAACATCAAAAATAACACAGAAGCTACTTGATGAATTGCAACAGGATTGGGATGGGGTACAAGAAGGAAGAAGAACGCATGAATTATACCCTAGTGTCAGAGAACAACTTAAATTAAAAGAGATAATACCCAAAAGATGAGGATTACCTACACTATTTTATTGGACATGGTCATATAACACCTATTTCAAAGAAATTGAGAGTCAGAATGATGATTTATGCAACATATGTGCAAGAACAGACTCACCTGAACACGCCATGTTTGAATGCACAAAAGATGAGGAGGACTTCAAACAACAAAGGAAGTCACTGCAAGGAAAGCAAATATTGAACATCATCAGGAATGTACAATGCTACAAAATACTGGAAGAAATGGCAGAAATAATATCAGGGAAAGTAATGGAAGAATACAATCAACAACGTCATGGGGTGGAGGAAAGAAGGAGAGAGCCACGGCAAACAGGACAAATTATAATGGAAACAACACCAAGAAGGTCGGAAAGATTAAGGCACAGACAACCCAAAATTACAACACAAGAAAAAGAGGCGGAGGAACAGCAAAGAAGTGAGGGATCAATTTTAACAGCAACTAACACCGGACAAGATTAATAGAAAAAGGAAGTATTGGACATCAATATGGAAAATGGGAACCGGTTCCAGTAACAGAACGGAGGAAGATGTAGAGTAAATCCACTAATGTGGACTTTAGACATGGACCGCAGAACAATCACTCGTCAGAGAAAGTGGCTACAGTATAATTCCAGTCGATCGGATTTGCACAGCGGATCATGCTAACAATCGATAGCCGGATGGAATATTAGACTTAGACTTGTAGCAGGAATTATATTTAAATATATATTGCTGTAGAAGATTTGTAAACCTACTGTTTCCAGTAGCTATAGGTTAGAGTAGGTATAGGATAGGTTAGGATATATCTGCACAGAATATGTAATCTAAATGATGAAATAGATAAAGGACAAGAAAAGAAATCAAATTTGCGGACACTTGTGCTGTGGTATAGCCTCTACATACCAGGGCAGAAGATGAGCAGATTTTATTTTATTTTTGCCTAGATTCACAGATAATTTATTTGATTTAAACCAACATGACATACAGTAAAACTATAGTTTTATTTATTTACACACCCATTAAAATTTTTACTTGTCATAAGGACACTAGTGTCATCGCCGAAAAGAACTGTACCTGCAATATCCTTTACATAAAATGATCAGAAATAGCATAAAGGCTCCAACATGTAACATCGCGGTGTTTCACGTGTTACTATTTTCAAACTGAAGCTTGTTTTTCATAATCAATATCACTACTTATTTTTAAACTCTGTTTTATTTCATTTAGATATGATACCAGCTAACTAAAATGTTCATTTTAGTCCATAGAATTTTAATTTTGTTATATCCATGTTATGATTAACTCAATCAAAATCCTTCGCTAGGTCACAGAGAATTGCACCTACGTTACTTTTCATTTAAAGCAGTCCACATTTAATGAGTAAGTTTATAAGTTGCATTATTTGTCAATATTCCTTTTCTGAATCCATACTGATCCCTGAGAAATACGTTGTTATATTCGAGATATTTATGCAGTCTGTTAAACATTGCCTTTTTCGAGAATAGTTGTAAACATTAGCAAAACAGATATTGGTCTATGACTTTAAACATTACTGCATTCTCCTGTTTTGGAAACAGATTTAAAAATTGAGAATTTCAGTATGCCGCGACAACCTACATTCTTTAAGGACTCGTTGCATAAATTACTATGGGGAATGCTAGTTTCAGTGGAGCAAGGTTTTTAAGATTTCTAAGTTATTTCATCATAATCAGCAGAATTCTCCATTTTAAATGAGTTAATAATTTTATTTATTTCAGAAGGCACAGTGAGATAGATTTTAAACATAGGCACTGCATTTGTAAAACTAGATCTCAAAAATTCTAATACTGCATCTTTTCTTCTATAATATATTTTGTTTCAGTTAGTCCAAAAAGAAATTATAAAACTCTACGCAACTTCCTGAGTTTTGATCATTTTATGAATGTCAACATTGAGTGTTACTCAGTTAAGTTTACAATAAATGTTTACCTGCTTCTTATTTATCGTGCTCCAAATGGGATTATACGTTGTCAGTGGATTAGTTTACTATAATGCAATAGTCTAGCTGCTTTTATTAGCTTCTTTATAAGTGTAGAGTATTTTTATACAGCTTTATAAATATCTTTTTTGGAATTTCTCGTAGAATTTTTTTAGTATGTCTAAATAAGCTAAATTCCTATTTTGTTGCTCGTTCATTAGAGTGATGAATGAAAACCAGTTATCGGCAGAGATGTTACGATTAATTCCTGCAATAGGCCTGAAAAGCTTGAGTAGGGCCTATGTTGTAATGTCCAGATGTATTTCTTAATTCTTCTATGGTTAGAACTTTTTCATTGCTACTTTGTCAACTATATGTACATCCATTAAAATAATGGTGAGTTAAATATGAGTTTAATCTTTCCTGGCGGCGTATATGTTCTAGAAGTTCTCGGGCTTCAAGCCAGGTAAGCAGATGTTGAGACATTGACGTTTCGGGAGCGTACATCTCTCCCATCTTCAGGATGTTGAATGACTTAGGGCTGGGGTGACCCATATATATCTGCTTACCTGGCTCGAAGCCCGAGAACGTCTAGAATAAATATTGAGTTAGTTCGTCATTTTAAGGCAATACTTTCTAGGCTCTTCCAGTACGTACATCCTAAATTTACATTTTCCTTGAAATCCAATGAGCATTTCATCTATGCATGAATATTTGCATATATACGTTCCTTGGAAGTTCTCAATACGCATCTGGAATATCCCTAAAATGGCTGTTCTATCAAGTCCTTTCCCAGCAGCCCCAGTATTGGCATCATCGAAACGAAGGCAAGTTATATCTAATAGGTTTAAAGGACATTACACGAAGGGCACTTCTTATATTTTGAGCCTTGGCAACCCTGAATTTTGTAAGTGGAATGTGACGTGTCCAGTGGAACGTTTGACTTCTTGACCATAATCTACTTCAGATATTTTGTCAATAGAGAATATTTTTTTTACATTTACTTGAAATTGTGTCTGAACAAAAACACTGACTTAACTAGTGAAATCGTCCGATATGACTTAACGTTGGAGGACGTAAATTACAAAAAAAAAACAGTGAAAATTTTCGTGCAATTATTTATTATGAATTTCGACGTGGATTATCAAGACTAGGGCGCATCTATCAACCAACTTCCACATTTGACAATACAGCTTCATCCTTTGCCACTGTGAAACGCTGTTATAAATAATTTAATTGTGGCCGCCGTTCACTCAATGATGAAGTTCGTGAAGATCGTCCAAAATCAGTTGTTGTGCCAGAAAACATTGTTGCTCTGTAAAAACTAATAATGCAAGATCGTCATGTGACATATTGTCAAATTGAGTCAACCTGAAGCATTAGTTCCACCAACATAATATTTTATGATTATTTAGCCGTAAAAAAGATTTGCCCTCGTTGAATACCACGTAATTTGACACAATCTCATAAAGATGCTCGTGTCGAGTGGGTACAAAAATGGTCAAGATATGCAATGAAAAGGCGTATATAAGTTTGTAAAGGTGAGGAATAAGGATCTATGCGTATGCGCTGGAACGTAAACAGCAGTCGACTGTATGGGTGTTTCAAGATGAAGCGAAGTTGTTCCTTTAGAGGAACGTAAAACGGGCAATCCCAAGTGGTACACAAGCAATTGTTTGCCGGAAGTCTTCGAGAAAGTAAGGAAAACCAACAAGAACCGTAGGTTCGTTCTTCATCAAGACAATGGGAGCTCACATCATCTCGTCTAACAACAGAGTATTTGAAGGCTCGACAAATCGAATTGAAGGGCCATCCGCCACACAGTCCTCCTGATTTGGCAACCACTTACTTCATTTTGTTTCCAAACATCAAGAATAAATTGTATGGACAACGATTTTAGTCCGCAGAAGCCGTGGTTGGCTTCAAAATCATGGAGGTTTGTCGGAGTCTCAATGGTGATGATGATGTGTATAGGGGCACTCAACTATAGCGGTCATCAGCGCCCTACGGAGTCTCAAGAAGGCTGGAATAAATACTTTTACAAATGTCTCAAATGGAGCAAAAGTGTATTGATCATAAAGGAGAATATTTGGAAAAACAATAAAGCTGTTTTCAATCATAAATTACTGTTTTAATTCTTAGGCTCAAGATATAAATAGTACGCGTCATACACATGAATATTTCCCGGCCTGTGACATCTGTAGCAAGGATTGCTCCTAAACTTTCATTATTTAATTTAAATATAGCTGAAAGGAGCAGGAGTCTTATACATGCTTTCAATTCTTCAAGAGATAGCTCTTGACATTCCCGTGACTTAGCTACTTTAGTCTTGCTTTCCCTTGTTTCAACTTACTCTTGGTATGCACCACTACCTATGTTATCATTTCATCTTTCTTTGTGCTATCTGTAGAAATTCTTTTCCCTGCAGTAACCATCCCTTACAATTGTGTTATAATATGGTGTGTCCTTTTTCGAATGTTTTGTTGCCGATCCCTTCTTACACATTATGTTCACTTTTTCCATTGGTCCATTATTTTCCAGTGGTGTATCATGTTCTACATTCACAGAAATATGCATACATTTTGACAGCTCCTCATCTGCCTCATCACTATTACCTTCCATTTCTGTATTACTATCTAAATCACATCTAAATTACCAACATTGTCACAAAATTCACATACTCTGGATCTATATTATACCGTAGCAAATCATGAAACTTAAAACCGTTCACCCGTACTGGCCAGATGTCATCGTCATCTAAAGGAAAACAAATAACCCAATTTGAAAGTAGGAACCCAAACCAGAATTGACGAAGTTGAAATTGTTATTTCGAGCAACGGCAGCAAACCATTGGGGCATACACCCGCGACTCATGCTTAAATTAATACCACCTGTAATACACTCCCGCCTTGAGTATGGATTATTAATGGCACCAGCACCAACCGAGGGTGTGCGTCGACAGCTGGAGTGCTTCTTCTACCAATTGTATCATATAGTTTTCAGTATTCCAGGACGACCAGCGAAACTCCTCACTTCCAAACCTTTCCCAACATACGACACACAAGAAAGGTCGTGGAAAACCGGATGTCGCTTTACAGCAGATCTGCTTACACACACGCAGAATATATTTCTCCCCAAACTGACTCGCCTAACAGAACTAATGAGACAGGAACGGGAAGATGATGGACATCTTCATCGTCTACTGACACTTTGTATAGTGGCATTTCAAACTCATACATACATCTAAAGGACACCGACGTGGCCCATATACTTGTTACATAAGCCACCATATGAACCGCCACTCAAAATTAAAGTAGACACGCAGTATTTTAAGAGAGTGGCGACAGATTACGAACAGGCATGGTGGGAATTTATATCACCAGTCTTAGCTACCAGACGTACACAGTCGCCAGTTATCATATTCACAGACGGATCAAAAACGACAACAGGTACAAGTGCAGGTATCTATATATGGAATTTAGGACACAAAATGACATGGCGACTGCATACGGATACATCGATATATACGGCAGAAACCATAGCTATATACCGGGCACTGAAATATGTGCAAAGTCACGGATCAACAAAGGTATTTATACACTCCGACTCTCTTAGCTTGCTAACGGCCCTATAGCGACCAGTGAAGGGGGTAAAATGACCCATATATGAGATAATTATACGAAACCTGTTGGAAATTTTACCGCCGTCGACAGAGATCGAACTTATATGGATTCCGAGCCATGTAGGAATTCTTGGAAACGAGAGAGTGGATGAGGCAGTGCGAGAAGCCACTATCAATAAACCGGTATCAAACGAGTACCTCATACCACCAACAGACATAGCGAGGAATATGACACACAATAACACAAATACAACCTGCTCAGCCGGACAGGGTAGTAACGCCTTGAGTACTTTCATTAACACGCCGTATTTAACAAGGAAGGCGTTATCGCTATATTTCAGAATACTGTTTCAGGTGGCATTAACACCGGTGTACCTCCTACAGATAGGGCGACGAGATAACGACCAATGTGAATGTGGAAGAAGAGGTGATATTAATCACCTCTTCTTCGCCTGCCCAGTAAGACAACATTTGTTGTTGTTGTTGTTGTTGTTAGGTTATTTTTAAGACGCTACTGCCAGCCTATTGAGACGGCTACTGCGTCTGAATATAACGTTGAATCCAGGAAGCTCTGATTTCGGTGGTGTAAATACATAACGGCAGTGTTATCTTACTACAGCTTCATTCTTGTCCTCGTTGTAAATCGGAATAATGCCTTGAATATTGGCCCTGAGTAAGGTATTAGTAGTGATGGGAGCTGATATGGTCCCAAAGGGTGAATGCGTGTTATGTCATGTAGTAATTTCAAGGTGTCGGCACGTCTTACTGGGCAGGCGAAGAAGAGGTGATTAATATCACCTCTTCTTCCACATTCACATAGGTCGTTATCTCGTCGCCCTATTCGTAGGAGGTACACCGGTGTTAATGCCACCTGAAATAGTATTCTGAAATATAGTGATAACGCCTTCCTTGTTAAATACGGCATGTTAATAAAAGTACTCAAGGCGTTACTACGCTGTCCGGCTGAGCAGGTTGTCTTTTTGTTATTGTGTGTTATATTCCTCGCTATGTCTGTTGGTGGTATGAGGTATTCGTTTGATACCGGTTTATTGATAGTGGCTTCTCGCACTGCCTCATCCACTCTCTCGTTTCCAAGAATTCCTACATGGCTCGGAATCCATATAAGTTCGATCTCTGTCGTCGGCGGTAAAATTTCCAACAGGTTTCGTATAATTATCTCATATATGGGTCATTTTACCCCCTTCACTGGTCGCTATAGGGCCGTTAGCAAGCTAAGAGAGTCGGAGTGTATAAATACCTTTGTTGATCCGTGACTTTGCACATATTTCAGTGCCCGGTATATAGCTATGGTTTCTGCCGTATATATCGATGTATCCGTATGCAGTCACCCTGTCATTTTGTGTCCTGAATTCCATACATAGATACCTGCACTTGTACCTGTTGTCGTTTTTGATCCGTCTGTGAATATGATAACTGGCGATTGTGTACGCCTGGTAGCTAAGACTGGTGATATAAATTCCCGCCATGCCTGTTCGTAATCTGTCGCCACTCTCTTAAAATACTGCGTGTCTACTTTAATGTTGGGTGGCAGTTCGTATGGTGGCTTATGTAATAAGTATATGGACCACGTCGGTGTCCTGTAGATGTATGTATGAGTTTGAAATGCCACCATACAACGTGTCAGTGGACGGTGAAGATGTCCATCCTCTTCCCGTTCCTGTCTCATTAGTTCTGTTAGTCGAATCAGTTTGGGAAGCAATATATTCTGCGTGTGCTTAAGCAGATCTGCTGTAAAGCGACATCCGTTTTTCCACGACCTTTCTTGTATGTCGTATGTTGGGAAATGTTTGGCAGTGAGGAGTTTCGCCGGTCATCCTGGAATACTGAAAAGTATATGATACAATTGGTAGAAGAAGGACTCCAGTTGTTGACGCACACCCTCGGTTGGTGCTGGTGCCATTAATAATCCATACTCAAGGCGGGAGTGTATTAAAGGTGGTATTGATTTCAGCATGAGTCGCGGGTGCATGCCCCAATGGTTTGCTGCCATTGCTCGAAATAACAATTTCAACTTCGTCAATTTCGATAGTAATGTCTGATAATATGTTTTGTATTGCTGGTTCTGTTGTAAGTGCACCCCTAGAAATTTGATACTTCGCACTGGTCTGATTATATGATTTTGTATTCTCAGTGTGCATTGTGATGCACGCATTGATTTCTGGAAATGTACGCTGTGTGTTTTTTTGAAGTTTATTTCCATGCCTATATCACTTAGATACTTGACGACCTTGTTGCAATCTGCCTCAAATTGTTATACGTCTGTCTGCGACCCCAGTGATATTGGTGTGTATATCACTATGTCGTCTGCAAATTGTAGAATCCTAGCCGTGACCCTTGCGGACGAGATAATATCTCCAACATACAACGCGTAAAGCAGTGGACTGAGTGACGATCCTTGGATCAAGCCTCTTGATGTTGTCCGACTGTTTGTGTTTCTCATGTACGTTGCCAGGGAAGTTTGTCGATGCCTATATAGGTTTTCTACGAGTCTACCAACTATCCCAGGAATCCCGTATATTGCGGAATGTTCGGTTAAACGTTGTATGCAGACATGGTCATATGCTGATGACAAATCCAAGAACAGGGCCAGAATCTGCCTTTTGGTTCTGAATGCTATCTGGATATCCGTGGTCAATACGTATATCGGGAAGGCTGTCCCATGCCCCCTACGGAAACCGAACTGAGTTTTTGGCTATAGCTGGTTTCTTTCCAGATGAAAGGTTAGTCTATCCTGCAAGATTTTTTCAAATAATTTGCGTAGAGTAAGCAGCATCCCTATGGGTCGATAGTCTGTGGGATGTAGACCCTCAACTCCCGGTTTCATGATTGGATGTATTATGATATGTCACCACGAGTCTGGGGGGTAGCCAGCATGTAATATTTGTGTGTATGCTTTGGCTAAAAGGCGATACCACGCTTCAGGAATAGATTTTAGATGTTTGTATGTGATGCCATCTTCGCCCGGCATAGATATGTCCTTGGTTCCTCGCAGGTGGTTGAGGACCTCCTGTGCCACTATTGTACCTGCAACTCCTGTTGTCCCGTTATTGGGTATGGTTTCTGCTGATTTCTCGAATGTTTGAACCATTTAAGCCGCTGCCACATGACGGTCGTCGGTGTGTTCGATGTAATAGATGCGCAATATGTTGCCCACGACGCTTTCTTGATCTTTCGGATCTTCCGGTGTACTCGTGCCTCTGTGTTTTTGGCCGTCAGGTACGTCTCTCGTGTTCTCTCCCGCTGGTATAGTGCATAAGCTCGTCGTTTTTCCGCCACCAGACGTGAGCACTCCTGTGTCCACCAAGGTGGTCTCGATATTCGGGATTGTCGTTGCAGTGTCACCGGATGGTTATCTTCCACGTATTGCCTTAGTGATGTTTCTAATTGTACGTATTCCACCGACGTCTCTTGGATATGTTCCATTGACCTTATTATATATTCGCGGAAGTGCTGTGGATCAAATCCTCCCTTCCTGCGCGCTTGGTATGCTGGATGTCCGCTGTGTTTGGGAGTCGAAATGTTTATCATCAATGGGAAGTGGTCACTGCCCATAGTGTAAGTATATTTCCTAACTGTAGCCTTAGATGCTATGTCCGCTGACGCGAAAATCAAGTCAGGTGTGGTGTCACTTTGTCCCGGTCTCCCTTGTCTGGTCGTGTATTGTCCCGATATTAATTCCCAGTCGTACGTCGAGACCATCTGTACTATCGGCAGCCTACACCTGCTTTGTGCACTAAGGTTGTGGAAATTAGGGATGTTAAAATCTCCACATAGTAGGTGTTTGTTATGGCGTGGCTTGAGCAGGGTTTCCCATTCCTCTCTCGATAACTGTCGTCCCGTCTTATAGATGCCTAACAGGTTGATATGTCCCAAATTAACCCTCACTGCTTCCAGGTGTGGTGGTATACGAATATCTGTCTTCCAGTTGTATACGACCAGATTCTCTTGGATGTCGATGGCCACCCCCCTCCGTGTGTTTGTCTATCCGTACGATAGTTTATATCCTGGGATTCGGAATCTTTGGTGGGTCTGTAACCATGATTCTACAATGATGAACGCCTGAGGTCGCGTTCGCGCTAGAAATGCTTGGAACTCAGCTATTTTGCTGGTAATGCTTCTGGCGTTCCAGTATAACACCGTGAAATCTGACATATTCAGGTTTGTTATGTTAATTATAAATGTAAATGGGTTTGTAACCCCATTAATGTGTGTAGGAGGCGTTCCGGTGCTTGTTCCATTAACTTCGCGAATAATTGTTTTAGTAATCTAGTACAACCCTCTCCCAGAATTCAGATAACAAGGAGTAAAGTGTGACATATGCATTTACGTAGAAATCCCAGTTTTATTTATAGCTCGTGATTGCAATTTTATGATTTAATGCGAAATATGTTTTTTTCTGTTTTTTTAAAATAGTTCTATTAGTAATGGTACAAAACTTTCAATGCTCTAGCTAGAGGCAATTTAGTAGAATATAGTTGGCTACATCTTACTGTAAGCACATAGGCGGGAGAAATTCTAATTTGTTAATTTGGAAACCTATGAAGCTGCGTTATAGGTGTGAGGTGAGTAAATAAGATTACTATGTGTTTTCATGCCGTACTTGGCATGATATTTTCTTATATGATATATGATGAAAACACCTATTTAAAGATGTCTGATGCTTAATTTCCAATAAACTTGCAGTGCACAGTTTTTAATACTAGTGAAACAAGGTTATCCTGTACAATAACAGATCTCGTTGTTTTAATTGTTTTGGATGAATGTGGTTTTCTTATGTAAATCATAAAATAAGGTGAGCTGTTAATCGTTTATATGACTTGATACCCTCTGAGTTCACTCTTAAACGTGTTAATAGAAATAACTAATTGTAGTAATTGCAATGTGAATGTTCATATACTCGTGATTTTTGTTGTTGGCATCTATGGAACCAGAAAAAGGTCCAAAATTCTTGATACGAAGTTTCCATAGTGGTCACGGGGTTCCTAAACACTGTTAATATTGCATATGATGCACATTTCTGAAGTTCACAAATCAACATGCATTATATCCTTCCCATAGTGAATAACCACATACATAGGAGAAAAAAAACCACTGAAAAGCATTTCATAAGGATTCATGATAGCCATTGTGTAATAATATATGTGAATGAACATAACAGTTATTCTGCAGAAGAGAGTCCAGAGCCTGGCCTTGGGGCTTGAGCATTTCCAATTGAGGAAATATGTATGAGCTGAAAATATCAACACTGTAACCAAACAAGTATTACAATAAAAATAGATAAGATAAAAATCAATGTTAATGCAAGTAACATGCTACACTGCCAACATTGAAACCTCTGTAGATGTAGAAAATCCAAGTGATAATTTATGTGTAGTTTGAATGTGCAGGATTATCAGCAGACAAACCTTGACTTCAAGTCAGCTTTCAAAGTTATGGTAGCAGTGACGTCGAGGGTTTTATTAGAAGTGGTCAAGTTTTGCAAATATTTCAGCTTTAGTTGTAAGTAGCTCAGACAGGGTTGTGGTTAAAAGCAAATATGTTTTGGTTATCCTGTAAAGTGACACTTTAATTACAATTTACTTTTGGAACCAAATTAGAATTAAGTAAACTAGGCTTTAAAGGCTGGAGTTGGTAAGTCTAGAAGAGTCTTCCGGGCTGATATGCCGCTGTCTGCTGGATCAAGAGGACCCAGACGTTTCGTCCATTACTGTGGAGAACGTTGTCAGTGTCATTTAGAAGTTACTAGCAACCACAGGACAGCTAGGCCCCTCCCAACAGCTATACTGTCTTAGCCATCTCCGAGTCAATCAGAGAGGATCCCTTTGTATATAATACTTCATCCTGGTGATTCAGTGCTGATGAAATGAAATGAAATGTGTAGTGTTTAACGCCTGCTTTTACTACATACGGCACCGCAGGCGATGACACTGATTATATATGAGATGAAGATGGAGCACCGGTGGAATGAGATGGCGGGGGAAACCGGAGATCCCGGAGAAAACCCGCCCCAGCGCCGTGTTGTCCACCACAAATCTCACTTTGCGGTTGCCTGGGATCGAAACCGGGCCGCCTTGGTGAGAGCCAAGCGGTCTAACCACTGAGCCACGGCGCGGCCAGTGCTGATGATGTCCACCATGGTTGTGGAAGAAATGTGTGGATCCTCTAACTCCAGCAGACCACAGCTTATAATCCCAGAAGATTTTTCTAGAGCTAGAATTAAAATTAACTGTTAACATTAGGATGCCAGTAATACAGTAATTCTTCGTAGGCAACACAGAATGGACAACTGAAATTTTCAATGCTAAAGGAAGAAAGATATCTTGTGTAACTCACATCTACATATAATGCATATATAAGGTCTGTGCAAAAAGTATTGCAAATTTTGTATTTATTCAAAAAGTATGTATTTATTCATGAATATCTATTTTGTCCCCTTCGAAGTAATCTCCACCAGATATACACTTGTGCCAACATTTTTTACAATCCTCGAAGCACTTTAAAAAATTGTTTTTTGTGATCTTGTTCATCTCCTCCTTCGATGCCATCTTTATCTCCTCAATCGTGGTGTAGCATCATCCCTTCATGGGCCTCTTAAGTTTTGGGAACAAAAAAAGTCACAGGGGGCCAGTTCTGGGGAGTATGCTGGCTGTGGCCTCATAAGTGTGTAGTTTTTGGCCAAAAATTCGCACGCAAGCAACAATGGGTTAGCAGGGGCATTATCATGGTGCAAAAGCCAATTTTTGTTTTTCCGCAAATCCGGGCATTTTGGGTGGATTGCTTCATGCAAATTGCACATAACTTGCAGGTAATATTCCTTATTGACCGTTCCACCCTGTGGCAAGAACTCATGATGCACCACACTCCTGCAGTCGAAGAACATTGTAAGCAAAACCTTCAGATTTGACCGAACTTGGCGTGCCTTTTTTGGTCTTGACTTGTGTGGCAGCATCCATTGGGATGATTGAGCTTTAGTTTCCATGTGATAACCTAAACCCATGATTCGTCACCAGTCATCGTGGAGAGAGTTCAGTAGCTCTTAGCAATGTTAATGCAGTGGTGTTTTTGGTTGAAATTGAGCAACTTTGGTACAAATTTTGTGGTGATCTGTCTCATGCCCAAATCATTGGTCAGAATCGAATGGCTTGAGCCAATGAATATGTTTAGGTTCTCAGCAACTTCTCTAACGGTGATTCAGTGATTGGCCAATACTATTTTCTTCACTTTTTCAATGTTTTCATCTTTTGTTGACGAGTTCGGGTGTCCAGGATGCTCTTCATCGTTCACATCTTCTCGACCCTCTGAGAACCTTTTGTACCACCGATAAACATTGCTTTGGTCCATGTTAGCTTCACTATATGTCACAGTCAACATTCGGAATGCATTTGTGCACTTAATTCTGTTTTTCACAAAATTTGATACAGGTTCTTTGTTCTATTTTTTGGAATAGGCAAAAATCGAAGATGAGCTAAAACACGTCCAAGCAAAATAGTTGTCAGCAATTAACTGAACTTTCAAAATGGCCAAGCTTGTCACATAAGTGAGGGACATGAGCACCAACATAGTGCTATAAAACAAATATACATAGCTTCCAAAAATTCAAACTTTGCGATGGTTTTTGAACAGACCTCGTATAAGCATATTATGCTTCACAGTAATTTGTTTGCTTCTGGATATTTTTTCTAACCATCCCTAAATTGCTTTTTTATGAATTGGGCATGGTGTATGAAAATAGAAATTCTGAAAAACTTTTTTGTCAGTTGGAAGCCTTGTAATTTGGAGCCATGCTCAAAAGCACGGAACAATCCTAAGCATCTCTTTGAAGTGAAGTTTACAACTTCAATATGTGTCCTAAGGCATTAAAATGTCTAAGTAGTTGCAATATTTAATGCCTGTAAAATATTTTTTTTGTCAATACCTTCCCCTCCAAAACAACAGTAGTAATTTAAATTGCAGAATATTATTAGAGATCATGTATGGTGAAGCGTGTTATTATATGATTTTGAGTCTGATTCTCTTTTACTCAGTTCCTCTCCACCATGGCACACGTTGCATAGAAGTCAGGATTAGTTCCACTGCATTTCTGTTTCCTTCTTTCTAGATGTTATTCATAAGGCTTGTTGATTGCAGCAGTATATGGAGCCTGATTTCCTCCATGTAAGAAGTTTCTCTGGCCAATTCATACACTAACCTAGATGGTGCATTTCTTCCTACTCCTAGTGTGCATTTGAGAAAACGTGTTTTGACTTTCTCTATTCTTTCTAGGTCTGTGAGGGTTAGTTTCTCCGATATGAAGGTGATTCCATGTCACTGTTGGCGTGACAACTGTCTTGAGTAGAACCATTGCTGTTTCGAGTGATATTCTGTCCAAGTCCTTTATATTGTAGATTGCTCTTGTCGCTATTGTTCTTTCCTAGATGTGGTGATTGAATGCAACTCAGTCACCACATCCAGCGTCAATTGTAGGGTCACTCCTAGATATTTGAAGTTATTTACGATTGTTATTGGTGTGCCGTTCAGCGTTAGCTGAGGTCCTCCCTTCTTTTCTGAATGTCATCGCTTGTGACATGTGAAGCTTGTTCTTTTGTACCCAGTCCTCTAGCCCATTTAGTGTTCTTTGAAGATGTTCTTTGTTAGCGCTTTCCAGTACCATGTCCTCTGCATATAGAACAAGCACTGTTTCGTTTGAGTTTTCGATTATTTGAGTTACGTTGGCTGTTGCGATGTTAAATAACAGTGGTTTTATGGGGTCCCCTTGTAGGACTCCATTTATTTGACTTATAGGATTCGACTTTGCTACTCGTCATCAATTATTACTGTGTTATGTGTCAAGATGTTGTAGATTGTGTCACTGAGGGGATGTGTTTCAACTATCATGTTTCTTAGTTTTGATGCTATTATTTCCCTGTTCAGGAGGTCAAAAGCTTTCTTGAAGTCTATGAAGACTGTGTAATATTTCCCTCTGAGTTTCTTAACAGCTTCTGCTCTGTTCTACATGCTTCACTGCCTGAATTGTACTTCTTCCTGGTATGAAACTAATTGATATTCCGGCAACTTCGCTTTTGTTTGCAGTCTTGTTGTTAGGAGATTCATAAATATTTTGAAAATGCTGTTTTCTAAGGCTATTCCCCTGTAAGTATTTGAATCTTCTGGGTCACCTTTCCCTTTGTGCAGCACTTTTACTGTTGATGTTCTCCAAATCTTGAGTACTATGCCTGTGTTTAGGCAGTTGTTGAGCAGTTCTATTCAGAGTGGTGTGAGGAAGTGTATTGAATCCTTGATGGCTTCTGTATAGATTCTATCTGGTCCCGGGGATTTTTTAGATTTTGACTTCATTAGGATCTCTCGAACTTCCTCTGTTGTAGGGCTTGCGGGATGTCTACCCTTTGGAGAGGTACTGGTGGGCTGATATGCTGTCTCTCTTCTGCTCCTATTTAGGATGTTTTGATGAACTTTTTTATTGCTTGGCTGGAGATATCAACTGCTTGTTCTGTTCACTGTCTGATTTATATACACTTTTTGCCATATCACAATTGCAGAGCTACCAATATGAGTTTTAACAAACAGTGGCATCCTTACACTAATAACGAGTGATTTAAGGCCTAGTCACAAAGGATGGCTGAGGAATGTCTTTAAAAATAGCAGTGTAAGATCATAACTGTAAAGTGTAGTCCTGGAATCTGTGTAGTTAAAATCCAATCAGCAGATCATGTCCTCCTTAGATTGCTATTCTCTTCCCCAGTCTGCACAAAATTGTCAACATGGCATGGTTTGATGTTATGATTCTGCTTTAAAATAAATCCACATATTAAACAATATTAGTTAATAATTAAGGCTTTGCGGGTGATCAGCCGTGTCTGGTTTATGAATGTTGAGCTTTCGGCCATTGTAGACTCTATGGCCTTCTTCAGCTCGCTGTGAAAGCTTCAAGTCTTACAATATAAGTTAGGTAACTTACATCATTTGGAACTGTTAACATTCCTAAGTGAAGTTAATTAACATTACCTATTACTATACTTGAATTTCTCTAACCAACTAAAAAATCATCAAAATTTTTTTTAATTTGTTGAAGTCTCTAAGTCAACATTTATAATAAACATGATGCAAGTAACAATATTGAGTTATGATACTTATGAAAATAAATTATAGTGAGTGGAGAAGTTGTGAGATGGCTCAGTAAGCTGAATAATATTCAAATTCCTTTCTTGGAAGTGTTGAAAACAGTGTTGTTATAATAAATTAAATTTAAAGGGAGTCGATTAATGACACTAAACAACACTTACTTTTAAATTTTTTCCGGAACATGTTTCAGAGACTTTGCCTCTATCCTCAGCCGGCCATCGACTGGTTCTCATTGGTGAAGTTGACGATATTTTGTCACAGTTCTCCTCTGGTGGCGGTTCAAGGAACTTGCTGAACAAATCTTTCTGGGGGATGTCGAAATTGAATACTTTGTTCCTATTTTTTGAAATGAAGATTTGTTCCCATGTGGATAGTTCTTGTTTTCCTGATGTATGTTTTAGTAGTTTTGGTTCTGGATTTATGTTGTACATACATCAGGAAAACAAGAACTATCCACATGGGAACAAATCTTCATTTCAAAAAATAGGAACAAAATATTCAATTTCGACATCCCCCAGAAAGATTTGTTCAGCAAGTTCCTTGAACCGCCACCAGAGGAGAACTGTGACAAAATATCGTCAACTACACCAATGAGAACCAGTCGATGGCCGGCTGAGGATAGAGGCAAAGTCTCTGAAACATGTTCCGGAAAAAATTTAAAAGTAAGTGTTGTTTAGTGTCATTAATCGACTCCCTTTAAATTTCATGAATATTCAAAGTTTGAATCCCAGGTATGATATTGAGTTAGTCTGATTTTACATATACTATTTTCATATTTATCATGGAAATTAGGTTTTGTGAAACACACACAAAGAAAAAGTAGTTTTGATTTTCATAACAACTTATTGATAAAATTCATATTCCCAGCTAATTGTATTTTAGTCCCAATGAATGTTGTTAGAAATAATTTCAGAGCTCATTTAATGATATAATAATATGAGAAGTTTGTTATGTATGGTTTTCTAGTATTTGAATACTGAATTATAGATTACTTCCTTCTCACTTATCAGGTTAAAGACTTCAAGGTTTCACGCCAGCATTATTTATTATGGCTTCATGAGTGATAAGCCATGTCAAATTTAAAAAGTTGGGCTTTCTACCATGACAAACTCCATGGTCTTCTTCAGGAACTGAATGATCAAACAGATATCTGTCTCAGTATATACTCTATTAGGTGGATAGGGTTTGCATTGCTCTAGCCAGTGATCTGTAGTTGACTCATGAACGAAGTACCATCCAATCTGGCATTTTCTGTATGGTTAGTCATCTGTCTGTGGCCAGACAAAGTTGGTCACATTTTCAATAGGTGTACATCCTAATGCCAGTAACACAAAGATCCGTTACTGCCTTCATCAATTAGAGATCTACCTTCTGTTCAAGAAAACCAGGGCAACCTGTTCCTATTCTTGGCTCCTGGGTTTAGCTGCTAAGGGTGATTGGAGTTGCTGTTGGTGTGTTTTAAAAGGTTGGTGTCCAAGCTGAAATGCAGACAAGTACTATGATAGACTTGTCAGAGAAGCTATTCAAATGAAATTGTACCCATGGAACTGCAATAGAATATTCAGGTTTTTTTTTTTAACCTAATGTCTTTCAACATGTCATGTTGAACAATGAATGTAATGAGTGAAGTGGTGCTGAAATGAGGCCATGGTCCATAAAGCTTAGAGTTACCTAACATTCATCTTTCTAGATAAGGGAAAACCTTAGAAAAAACTTTATTCGGATGTCACCCTGACCAAGATTTGAATTGGGACTCTTGAATGTGAGACAGTCATGCTACCACCACACACAGATGCAGGCATTCCTGTCACCCTAGTCAGAAAATACCAGGAACCAGGAGAGAGAACAGATTGCCCAGGTTTTCTTGAGCAGAAGGTAGATTGTTACATGCTGAAGGCAATAGTTGTTCTCAGTCTGTGTGACTGATGTTGGGGTCTACACCCATTAAAAAAAGTGAACACCTGACTGTCAATAGAACTGGAATGTACCAAATAAGTTTTAAGGATTGTGAAAAACTCTACAAAGGGAAAACTAAAAGTAACCTAAAAACCAGAGTCAAAGGACATTTTAGAAATATCCAATGAAACAGGAAGATAAGTCAGCACTAGCATTCCACTTCTGGAATGAAAACCATAACTATGAGGTAACTCCAGAATTATTAAAACGTGTGTTAAACCAAAACAAACTACAGCATAGAAGAACATCTTAATATGGAAATATAAAGACCTAGTATAAACTTTGAAATCTCACCAGTTGATAATTTGATAAAGAAGTTCATAGTTCCATGATCAGAGAGAATACTGCAGGCCAACAACAGATGACAATCTGGCCCTCATGGTTAAAAATCAAAGCAACAGCTCCCAAAACTAGTTCCACAAAAAATCAAAATATAAGTGATGTTAATGTGAAAAACCAACTACAAATAGTTTTGTCAATTAAGGTAATGTACTCTTGACTAATATGGAACTCACAATGGTATTTCGAAGACTGCTTATTCAATGAAATCTTTAATAGAACACATTAATAAAATGAAGATAGCATACTTATTTAATATAAAGTGATCATTACCACCACCACTGCCACTGCCGCCGCCTGTTTGTATCAACTGTAGCAATGTAGCACAGTCTTGTACGTTATTTAAGAAAGTTTTATTTCTTTAGAGTCAAATTAAGTGAATCACTTATGACAGTATCATTTCGACAAGATTTTAATGGCAGTGTATTGTGTTCTCTCAAACTGACGTGAACCTTGAATTGAATTGGTCAATTACAAACACCTGGTGTATGAATTAAATAGTCAAAATAATTTGCTTCATTTCCATCCCTACAAGATATGTCAGTAATAAAATTAAACTTGTCACTGAATGCTAATTGCTTTCTGCATGTGCCAGTGTAGGCATAGATAGAATAGGAATGAAAATTTAACTGCGAAAGCCAGAATTTGAACCAAGGATCCATGACATTTCTGCAACTGGCTGAGCTCCATGGAAAAATGCTGATACAACATTAAATTCCCTGTAATTCAGTTGTCAAATTCAACTTAAGATAATTTACCTCAGTAGCTTTTTTTTTAAATTTGTTTGTTTGTTAATTTTACATCCTCCAACGTTAAGTCATATCGGATGATGAATGGAATGGGTGAAATGATGCTCAAATGAGCCCGGGGCTCTTAGAGCTGAGAGTTACCCGACATTCAACTTTTAGGAAAAACCTTATCCTGGTAACTCACCCTGACCGAGATTCGAACTTGGGACCTCTTGAACGTGAAGCAGACAACACACAGCAGTCTTGTGTGCTTAGATAAGATACTTTATTCACCTTTTGATTTATACATAAATCATGGCTTTGTCAGTAATACTACATAATTATATAACATAATACTATATACAACAGTATGTACAATATGAAGTAGCTTATACAAGAAGTAATTTTTACAAATTATTACAAATTTATGTCTTTAAATACCTGGATGCTAAAAGGTACATGTTTTAAGAGTGCTTTTGTTAATGAACATTTAAATTTGCTATAGAGCAGATCTTTGAAATGTCCAGGTAATGTATTGTAATAGGCTAGTCCCATGGTGAGTAATGTTACTGCAACTCTTATTGGTGCGACAGAATGTGGTATGTTGGTGATTTAATGATTTAATGTGATTGCTTCATAGCTATCCACAATTAAATCAATCAATGTTAATTAATTGTTTGTTATACATGCCATGTGTGGACTTAAGTTCTTACAAGAGGGATAAGATTGCAAATCTACTGCTTTTGGCAGAAAATTGCTTGCTTCGTAAACAATCATTTATAGCTACTGAAGTTGACTATAAGCCACTTAAAATTGTCTATGCATTTAATGAAGCTACATATTGCATTGTATTTTTATTTACTTTCAGGAAATACCCAATAGCAATTTAAGTTTTCCTGTGATTGTGAGAATAATGGATGTAGAACTTAACAAACTGTGCCTATTAATGTCCAGTGCTGTATATACAAATATAATAAGTTGTAACTTAAAACTTCACTTATCTTATAAGAAATGATGACACTTGTTCCGAACAATTTATAAGATAAGTTTTAAGTTACAAATTATTATATTTGTATATATTTGTTTGCTTCACTGTTAATAGCTTCATATTTTACGTATTTGTCCAGTGCTGTTCAAGGTCAAGCAAAGAGTGAAATAGTAGCAAAAGTGTTAAATGATGTAAGAGTTACTAATAACATTTGTAGTATTGCTGATATAAATGTTGGCATATGCAACAAAAGCTAGTGTCGTGGGCAATACTTGTAATTACATAAATATGTCAAATTTTGTGCTATCTGGACAGTAGAAAGAATAAATAAGTGTGAAATATGTATTGTTCTTTCCATTTCCCTGTCAAATTACACATCCTATTGTTAGTTGTTTGCAAGTTCACACTAAAGGTGTCTACAAAAGATGTTTGCAACATGCTTGAACTTTACATTCAGTTTCACAAAGACTAAATGTGATATAGTCAGGCCATTTTGTTTACACTACTGTAAACAGAATTAGTGACTTGAGCGGGCAACTGTTACAAAACTTATTATATGAAACGATTGTTAGTATTATATAAAGCAATTTATGAACAACTATTACAATAAAATGTAATAATTTGTAACCAACTTCACTTATCTTATTAAGAAGTTATAAATTCCACTTTCACCTTTTCTTGCTTATCTTTTTAAGAGCTTTTTTGAAGTGCAAGTCAATAAAGCATTCCCTTTAATTTTTAAAACTTGGTATAAATACCTAGATGACATTGTTGCTATAGTTCCTGATAAACACATTAAGTGATATAATTTCTTTCTTGGAAGCGTGTGTGTGTGTGTATTTAATGCTCAGAATTTGATAATAAAATCACTTTTCTTCTTGCTTCCCAATATTTGGAGACTAGATCTTGATTTTGGAGAGTTTCACATACAGTTAGATGATCGATGTTCATTAAATCGTCTTTACCACATAAACAGCACTGTGGAGAAGTTGTTAATCCAACCTTGAATAAATGTCCATTCAAACAATCGTGGCCTGTGATTAATCTGAACATGGTACTGAAGATTTTCGAGGTAGTGCTGGAATTGTCTTTAGTTTGTTTTGGAGATCTTTCCAATTAAGTTTTTCAGAGGAAACTAGATATTTGTTATATAGTTTTGTGAAGATGTTTTTGATTAATCTTTTAACTGTTTCATAGGGGATATTTTGTTTCGTTGTTTGAGATATTTTGGAACCCTTCTTGGCCAACATATCTGCTTGCTCATTGCCAGAAATTCCACACTGAGATGGTATCCATTGGAAAACTATACGTATATTTAAATTTTGAAGATGTTTAATCATATTATGAATTTCATTTATCTTTTCGGTTTTTGGGCTGTCATTTGAAATAATAGCCTGAATAGCTGCTTTAGAATCTGTTAAGAAAACTATGTTGGAAAGCTTATTTGTCCAGGCAAATAGATTTTGTAAGGGAGTATAAATTGCATCAATTTCTCCATCAAAACTTGTTAAGTAAATTCCAACATGCTTATAGAAAGAAAAGAATTTACAGGTAGCTCCTGCTCCATCTTCTTGATTGTGGGCCCAAATGACCTAGTTGTCGACGGGCCCTAAAACACCACACACTCACTCACTCTTCTTGATTGTAAAGAGAGCCATCTGTATAGATGTGTGTCCATTTGTCAACTGGATATCTTACATTTATGGTTTCAAGGGCATATGCTTTAGCTTCTGTAGATTAGTATTCCTTCTTTTTAAAATCTGCAAGTAAATCTAGGTAGTATTCTAATTCAATGATGTTCAGTGGGTTATTAAGAGACATGAAAGGTTCTATTTTGGATGGGTAATTTAGTTTATTTCTTAGTTGTTGAACTTTCTGTATGAAGCCTAATTGAGTTTTCAAACTGAAGTGGATGTGTGTTGTTTTACCCATTTATTATTCTCTGGAATTCTTAAGAGCTTTTCATATGTTAAAAGGGCTTGCATTTCTAAATCTGTCATTATGTAAATGTAAATGCTTGTAATGCTTGTAAGGTTATTATAGGTGTAGTTTTTATAGCTCCAGTAATTAACCTAAGAGCTTGATTTTGTGTGCGCTCCAGTATCATGGAAGTTGAAGGTGATGATGTTATCAGTACTTCTCCACAGTAATTAAGAACTGGCCTTATATATGTATTATATGTAGTATTTAATGTAGATCTTGAACAACCCCATTTAGTTCCTGCAAGTCTTTTTAATATCTTAAAACGGTTAATTGCTTTATCTCTAATTTTTTCAATATGTTTTTTCCAAGTTAATTTTTTGTCAAACAATATTCCAAGATATTGAGCATTTTCTGTTCTGGTTAATTTGATATTATCATAACTTAAGGTAATACTGGTTTGTTTCTTTCTTAGAGAGAAGAGCTGATAGTTACTTTTCACAGTGTTTACTTCCATGAGGTTTTTAGAACACCATTGTTTAAGGGTATTCACAGAATTTTGAATATTTGTCTTTAGAATTTCAAGTTTGCCTGATTTCCAAATTACTAAGTCATCTGCATACAATGCAGTGTTGATGCCTGTTTGTTGAAGTTGTTTGGGCAGATCATTTATATTGTGACTGTGGGTTCGTGAAAATCAAAAGTCGAGGCTTCAAATACAAAAACTGCACTTTATTTTCCTAGCAAATACATTCGTCACATCACAATTTGCTAGCTAACCTAAAACTGTTTATTTTACAAAAACTACATTCAACTGTCTGTCGCTACCGGTAACGATTGGTTCCGAAGTTTTCCGAATCTCCACCGGCCATCATTTTTCATCGGCTTTGCGATTCTACCGCCAGGGTGACAATATAGATATTGAATAGAGTAGTGCTAAGTACTGCTCCTTGAGGTAAACCTAGATGGATTTTTTTGAATCTTGATAATGATGAACCATAAGAAGTTGCGCAATATCTTTCTGAGACAAATTCTGATATCCAGTGAAGCATATTATCTTTAATTCCCATCTGTTGTAGTTTCATGATAAAATTACATCTCCATACAGTATCATATGCAGATTTCAGATCAACAAATACCGCTAATGTGTCTTCTTTTCTATTAAATACCTCTTTAATTTCTTGACTGAGTTTAATTACTTGTTCACTGGTTGTATGGTTTTTCCGGAATCCGGCTTGGCATGGTGATAGAAGATTATGTTGTTCAAGATACCAATTTAATCTAGCTGAAATCTAGCTGAAATCATTCTTGGAAGTGTTGAAAACAGTGTTGCAATAAATTAAATCTAAAGGGTGTCGAATAATGACACTAGGTTATGTTGTAAGTGTTGTTTAGTGTCATTAATCGACTCCCTTTAAATTTAATATTAAGTGATGCTTTAAAACTTCTAAATTTGCAAGTTCACATTAGAAATTTATAATAATGGTTACCTTCCTTTTCTGGATCTAAAGATAATGAGAAATAAACTCGGGCATTTATAGGAAATCAACTCATATTGATAATTACGTAAAAAATAAAAGTTTTAACCCATTTTCATATAAAATTGATGTTTTTGATAGTTTAATTTACAAGTTAATAAATATACCACTAAATAAAGGGGAATTTAATGGAGAATATAAACACATTATACTGTTACACAAATAAAAATATTTGTTAATTAATCTCCACTTATCTTAAGAAGTTGATGTTAATACTTCTTTCTTCTTTTTAAGATCAATTTTACGAACATTTGCGCGCATCGTCAGTTAACATACTTCGTCGTCAAGGATACTATGTTTTTTCTTATTACCAAAATCTGAAGACGAAATAAACCTAAAAACAGAATCAATTGCCGGTATGTCAAAATTCATTATGCGCTTTTTTATTTTTTAAAATAAATATTTTTTCCCACACTATTAAATCTATGGGAACATTTAATTGTTTTAATAATTTAACTTTGGGATTTATTTCATGGCTAAATGACCAAAAATGATCTCCTATGGCCGATTTATCAATATGTTTATATTTAATGCTACGAAAATGTTTTTTCTTTCTGGTTTCCAAACTACTTTTCATCTTTCCAATATAAACCTAATCACAATGTAAACAATTAAATTGATAAAAACCAGATTTTTTTATTATTAGGGATTTTATCTTATTTATGAAATTGTAATAAATTTTTAATGCTATATTTATTTTGAGGAACTAAAGTTATACCAACTTCTTTAAAAAAAAATTTGAAAATGTTTATTAACCCAAGGATAAGTAAATTTTTAAAGTTTGTATTCATCTTTTATTTTTTTAAGAGTAGAAATATCATTAATAGTTTTTTGATATTTAAATTTTTCAATCTTCTTTTGTATAAAATCTTTATTAAAACCATTTATTAAAGCAGTATTAATAATATGTTTATATTCTTTATTAAATTCTTCTTTATTCAGGGGTATATTTATTAATCTATAAATCAAACTATTAAAAACAGCAAATTTATGTGAAAAAGGGTTAAAACTTTTATTTTTTATGTAATTATCAATATGAGTAGATTTCCTATAAATACCAAAACCTAATTTGATATTATTTTTTATTTTCAGACCTAGAAAAGGAAGAAATCCATTAATTTCAGTTTCTAATGTGAATTTTATAGCTTTATCTTGTAAATTTAGTAATTTTGAAGCATCATTAATTTGTTTTGCAGGAACAATAGCAAAAATATCAACATAAATATACTATGTTTTAAAAATCAAAGGAAAAGCTTTAGTGACTTGAATTTAAAAAAAAAAAAAAAAAAAAAAAAAAAAAAAAAAAAAAAAAAAAAAAAAAACTCATAAAAAGATCAGAAGAAAAGGTGAAAGAGGATTGCCCATAACTAAGCCAGAAGTTTGTTGAAAAAATTCACCATTAAAAGTGAAAAAAATTTGATCCAAACAAAAATCAGTAAGTTTAACAAAATCAACTATTAAGTCCACATGTAAATTTATTGAATTCAACCACTTTTTAAAATAAATTAAAAGCTTTTCTCTAGGAATACTAGGAAATAAGGCAGTTATATCAAAAGTTATAAGTTTATCAGTTTTAGATAATACAACACTATCAATCTTTTTTATTAGTTCAAAAGAATTTTTAATACTTAAACTTTCAAATTTATCAAAAATACTAAATTTTTTGTGTAACCATTTTGCTAAATTGTAAGTTGGTAAGTTTATACAATAGGTCTCATTTTATTTCCAGGCTTATGAATTTTAGGAAGGGCATAAATTCTAGGTAAAACAGGATTACTGACTTTTACAAAATGTTTTTCTTTGTCTGATATAACTTTCACTTCATTAAGTATTTTATTAAAATTTGTAATACAAGATTTTAAAGGGTCTTTATTAATTTTTATAAAATCTTTACCTTGAAGTAAAAGGTTTTCTCTATTAATAACGTGGTGGTGTCTGCCTCATGTTCAAGAGGTCCCGAGTTCGAATCTGGGTCAGGGTGAGTTATCCGGTTAAGCTTTTTCTGGGGTTTCCCCTTATCCTTAAAGACGAATGTCAGGTAGCTCTAAGCTCCAAGGACCCCGGACTCATTTGAGCATCATTTCACCAATTACATTCATCGTCCGATATGACTTAATGCTGGAGGACGTAAATTAAAAAAAAAAGCCCCAGGAAACTGCGAAACTCTCGCTTAACCTTTGGGCGAGGCCAATCTCTCACAGCCTGGGTTTTCTCCGGGTCTGTGGCCACTCCGGTTATTGAGATTATGTGGCTCAAGTGGTTAACTTCCTTGCGGAAGAGCTGGCACTTCTTCGCGTTCAACTTCAAGTTGGTTGCCTGCAGTCTCTGTAACACCTTGCTCAGGTTGTCGAGATGGTCTTCGAACGTCTTGCCGACGATGATGATGTCCAAGTATAGCAGGAATGCGTCATATGTCTATCCTCTCATCACTGATTCCATGAGACGTTGAAATGTGGCTGGTGCATTGCAGAGGCCAAAGGGCATAACTGTGAACTGCCAAAGCCTTGGCCTGTCGAGAACGCAGTCTTCTCTTTGTCTCTCAGGTCTAGAGCCAACTGCCAGTAACCCGACTTCAGGTCCAGGGTCGAGAACCACTGTGCACCAGCTAGCGTGTCCAGGGTGTCGTCAATCCGGGGTAAGGGGAAACAGTCCCTCCGGATGACAGCGTTCAGCTTCCTGTATTCCACGGAGAATCGTAGCTCGCCGTTCTTTGTCACCAGAACTACAGGGGAACACCAAGGGCTGTCAGACTCTTCAATCACTCCCCTGGATTTCATGGCCTCTACCATATCCCGCACCGCAGCTTGTTTCGCCAGCGGAAAGCGTCTATGTGGTTGCCGAATAGGCCGGGCGTCTCCAGTGTCGATGCGGTGGAGCACGCGGTCCCATCTGCGGTCAGGTGGTCGTCCGCCCTCTCCAGTAAGCCTTCCAGCAGGGGTTCCAGGTGTTGCGTCGCCACCGGCTTCTCGGTCTTGTCGAACGTTGTCACGCTGACCAAGGGCTCGCACGTCTCCAACTCCGTCCTGGCCTGGACGTCGTGATCGGTGTCCTCCAGGTTGAGCAGCCTCACTGGCATCTCCTCTTGGCACGGCAACAATGTCCTGGTTACACATAGTCCGTGCACAGGCGTCTTCTGGTCCAGCATCATGTTCTTGGTTCGCTGGCCTTCCAGTCGCGCCGTCACCACCACCTCGCTTCTCGCGGGGACCACCACGTCGTCCTTCAAGATGACCCTGCAGATTCCCAGGCGTTCTTCGGGTTGCCGGGATATCACCTCTTCTCCGTTAAGCTGCAGGACCTTCCTGCCGACATCGACCGTCACCTCGTGGCTCCTGAAGGCATCCAGTCCTAGTATCACCTCATCAGCCACCTTCGCGACGAACACCCACAGACGTACGGCACTCCGTCCCAAGGTCAACTTCAGTAGGGCCTCCTTCACAGGCAAAGTGTCGCCCGATGCCGTCACAATCTGGTATGTTTGGCTCAGCTTCCTCGTCGGCAAACCCTTGGCCACGTCAGGTCTGATGATGGTCATGGCCGCCGCGGTGTCTACGAGCACGCGGTATGGCTTTCCTCTTATCCAACCGTCCGCGATGAGGCTGTCATTCAAACGCCGGCTGACGGCGCGCAATGTGACTCGAGGGGATGGTGGTGATGGCGCCGACGTGACCCTCTCCACGACGGACCTTACTCGTATTCCGGCTGCTCTTCCTGGTGTGGACAGTCTCTTTCCAGGTGTCCCGGCTGTCCACATCCCCAACACAGGCCACTAGGTCTTCCCCGGCGTCCCTCGACTGGTCTTCGGTCTGCATTATAGCGGATACTCCTTGTTCTGGAAGTCAGGGTAGCTGTCACCTTGGCCGCCTCCATCCTCAATGCTGCCGTTAGCGCCTCGTGGTTGGTTTTATAATTGCCGAGCATTAGGCGCTGACGAATCTCCGTTTCTCTTACCCCTTCGACAAATGTGTAGGCAGCCTCTCGGAATACGAACTCTGGTGGGAGGTCGACCAAGGCTTTGCTAGCCAGTTGCTCATTGCCAGGGCGAACTCCTGCAGAGTCTGCCCTGGCTGCTGTGACCTTGACTTCAGCTGGCTGCGGTACGCTGCGGCTAAGCGGTGATTTCCAAAGCGATTCTCCAGGGCCTCCCAGATGTCCTTGGGCGCCGCCGCTGTCTGGACCGCTTTCAGAACTTCCGCGGCTCGTCCCTGGAGGCGGCTATTAACTGTGTGGCCTCTTCCTCTGGTGACCATTTGTTGTGCTTAGCCACTGCGTCGAACTGGCGGTGGAAGACTTCGAAAGTTGTTGCGCCGTCGTATTTAGGAGGTTTGACGCGCGGCGATGTTGTGTCGCGTCCCGGCGCGTCGGCCTTCCAGTCCTTCAACCTCCTGCCGACGATGTCCTCTACGATGGCGTTCAGGGACTTTGTGTTGCTGTCGGCCTTTCCCTCCAGGTCGTTAACGCGGTTTGCCAGGTCTTCGACGCGCTCTTCCACTTGATTCGCTTGCCCAGCTCCGTGATGTCCTCCTTCACGCCGGCCAGCTGTCCCTCAAATTTAGCGACGAGGGCCTCGTTCACAGCCTTCATTTCTCTGGCCGGGCTGTCGTTCGCAGCTTTCATTTCTATGGTTAATTCGGCCTTCATTGTAGTAATCGTCGCGGCCAGTTTGTTGTTTGCTGTTTCCGTCTTCGCAGCGAAGGTGTCATTTGCCGTCTTCATTTCTTCCATTTTCTCAGTAATGTCGTTAGCCGTCTTCATTTGTTTCACCTCTGCGGCCAGGTTGTTTTTTGCCGCTTCTGTTTTCGCAGCGAGGTTATCATTCGCCGCTTTCATTTCCGAGGTGAGTTCGGCCTTCATTTCCATCATCTCCAGAATCTTTTCCAATGTAGCCTCCATGTCGTCGCACTCCTAATACCAGTTGTGACTTCGTGGGTTCGTAGAATTAAAAGTCCAATTTGCCGAAATTCTAAATGTTACTTTATTTGCGTAGAAACACTCTGCTTAGCAACATAATTACATCACATATAACAATCTACAACACCAAGGTCGATGACAATAACAAACAGCTTACTCAACTTCCACTGTTGATAACACTCTTGTTACATGTCTTTACAACAACAAGACTTTACAGCTGTGTTCTATTAGTCACAACTCTTGTTTTACAACTGATTCTTGGCGAGTCGTCGCCTTCCTAAATACCTCATTCATAAATTCGAGACTCTTCCAGAAGAATAAAGAAACCAAATATTCGATCACATTCCAGAAGCTTAACTTAATCCATGCCGGCAAGTCCTTTATCACAGCTGTTTTTAGTTGCCGGCTCTTTGTGTACACTAGCCGCGCTATCTTAGATAACGGCATCGCAAGTTCTTTATTACCGTGAAACATGATCTGCCATCTGTTATCTATTTGTGCCGAAACTTTAATGCCCGTTACCGCGACATTATAATCTAATTTAGCTAAAGTTACAATTCTATTACCTTTATCCGCTTTAGTGAAAATAAATCTTTTTGATTTAATGATTTAATAATATGTTTATTATTATTATTATTATTATTATTATTATTATTATTATTATTATTATTATTATTATTATTATTATTATTATTATTATTATTATTATTATTATTATTATTATTATTATTATTATTATTATTATTATTATTATTATTATTATTATTATTATTATTATTATTATTATTATTAATTAATTAATTATTATTATTTCATTTTGGTTTGTATTTATCTAAATTGTGCAATATTTTGCTACATTTTAATATAATCAAAGATTTATTATGTTCACTTAAATCTTCACTACCAGTTTCTATATCTACAATATATCATCTATATTGTTTGAAAAAACTACACACGTTTTTAAACCTTGATTTAAAAAATTTAACTATTTTTCATTAAGGTTATGAAATGAAATGTGTAGTGTTTAACGCCCGCTTTTACTACATACGGCACCGCAGGCGGTGACACTGATGGTACATGAGATGAAGATGGAGCACCGGTGGAATGAAATGGCGGGGGAAACCGGAGATCCCGGGGAAAACCCGCCCCAGCGCCGTGTTGTTCACCACAAATCTCACTTTGCGGTCGCCTGGGATCGAACCCGGGCCGCCTTGGTGAGAGCCAAGCGGTCTAACCACTGATAGGTCATATAATTTAAGTTCAATATTACTTAAACTTTTTAAAAGTAAACTTCTTTCGCCTTGAATTACTTTTTTCTCCGCTGCTTTGTTATGAATACTATTATTATCAAATTTAATAGTTTTTTTTAACGAATATAGGAACTACTTTTTGTTTTAAACATAGATTTAAAAAATTAAAAAAAAATTGAAAAAATTAAAATCAAAATTTAAAAAATTTAGTTATTTTGAAAGTTTAAGTATTAAAAGTTCTTTTGAACTAATTAAAAAGATTGATAGTGTTGTATTATCTAAAACTGATAAACATTTCTTTTGATGTAACTGCCTTATTTCCTAGTATTCCTAGAGAAAAGCTTTTAATCTATTTAAAAAAGTGGTTGAATTCAATACATTTACATGAGGACTTAGTAGTTGATTTTGTTAAACTTACTGATTTTTGTTTGGATCAAAATTTTTTTCATTTTTAATGATGCATTTTCTAACAAACTTCTGGCTTAGTAATGGGTAATCCTCTTTCACCTTTTTTTGCTGATCTTTTTATGCGTTTTTTCAAAATTTAAGTCACTAAAGGTTTTCCTTTGATTTTTAAAACATGGTATAGTTATGTTGATGATATTGTTTTGATTGTTCCTGTAAAACAAATTAATAATGCTTTAAAATTACTAAATTTACAAGATAAAGCTATAAAATTCACATTAGAAACTAAAATTAATGGATTTCTTCCTTTTCTAGATTTGAAAATAATAAGAAATAATAACAAATTAGATTTTGGTATTTATAGGAAATCTACTCATATTGATAATTACATAAAAAATAAAAGTCTTAACCCTTTTCCACATAAATTTGCTGTTTTTAATAGTTTGATTTATAGATTAATAAATATACCCCTGAATAAAGAAGAATTTAATAAAGAATATAAACATATTATTAATACTGCTTTAATTAATGAGTTTAATAAAGATTTTATACAAAAGGAGATTGAAAAATTTAAATATAAGAAAACTATTAATGATATTTCTACTCTTAAAAAAATAAAAGATGATTACAAATTTTAAAAATTTACTTATCATCCTTGGGTTAATAAACATTTTTAAATTTTTTTTAAAGAAGTTGGTATAACTTTAGTTCCTCAAAATAAATATAGTATTAAAAATTTATTACAATTTCATAAAAAAGATAAAATCCCTAATAATAAAAGATCTGGTTTTTATCAATTTAATTGTTTACATTGTGATCAGGTTTATATTGGAAAGATGAAAAGTAGTTTGGAAACCAGAAAGAAAGAACATCTCCGTAGCATTAAATATAAACATATTGATAAATCGGCCATAGCAGATCATTTTTGGTCATTTAACCATGAAATAAATTCTGAAGTTAAATTATTAAAACAATTAAATGTTCCCATAGATATAATAGAGTGGGAAAAATATTTATTTAAAAAAATAAAAAGCGCGTAATGAATTTTGACATACCGGCAATTGATTCTGTTTTTAGGTTTGTTTCGTCTTCAGATTTTGGTAATAAGAAAAAACATGGTATCCTTGACGACGAAGTGTGTTAACTGACGATGCGAGCAAATGTTCGTGAAATCGATCTTATAAAGAAGAAAGAAGTATTAACATCAACTTCTTAAGATAAGTGGAGATTAATTAACAAATATTTTTATTTGTGTAATATTTATTACTCCACTGTAATTAGCTTCATTTTCTGTGTAAACATTAATACTGCTTTAATTAACAGTTTTAATAAAGATTTTATATAATTATTTCCAAACAATTTGGCACGTGAAAAATTCTTTAGAACTAGTGGACAAGCCTATACGAGCAAGGGTTGTTAATATTGTCTTGGACATCACACCTCTAGCCCTCATTAAGCACCAGAAACAAGTAATTAGTTAACTTGCCCGGTCAGTGAGACTACTCAGTTACTTACTGCAAATAGTGAAACTAGCACGTGTTTGTTTTACAGAAGTTTTCATTTAGAAGTGAAGATACAGGTTTTATATTCGTGCCTATTTATTGTTCATGATAAACACATGATGAAATGTTGGGCATAGAGCGTTTAGAAGACTGCAGTGATATATAACTGATACTGATATAGTCTGGGGTGAAGCAATGCTAGGGAATCAACTTTCTGCATGCACTGAGTTTACCTGCCTCTGCTGCAGCAGAACCAAGAGCCAAGACATAGGGTGGATTGGAGAGATCACAAGAGTAAGTGACTCGCTCCATAGTTTGCTATTTGAAATAACAAAGTAAAAGATGATTATAATTTTAAAAATTTTTCTTATCAACCTTGGGTTAGTAAAACATTTCAAAAAAGTTTTAAAGAATTTGCTGCAATTGTGGACCCTCATAATAAATATAATATAAAAAAATACCTTTTTTATAGAAAAAGATAGAATTTCAGGTAATAAAAAATCAAGTTTACATTGGATGGACCAAACTTAATTTGGAAACCAGAATGAAGGAACATTTTAGGAATATTAAGTATAAACATATTGATGAATCAGTTGTCGCAGATCATTTTTGAATAGCCCTGTCACAACTTTTTGCATTATCAGAGTGATACAGTATTAAAATGTATAATCTAGGTAAGCTAGACACTAAGCAGGTGTGAAAATGTAGCTGTAGTAGTCACCGATGGTGTGAGTGCAATTTTTCATAGTTTAGTTCTGGCTTCACTTCTAAGTGTAGGTGTTCTGTAATAAATAACATTTTTGAATTGGAAAGGTTAGGGTGACCATATCTCATGGGCAGAAAAAGAGGACACTTTCAGTATCGCCCCATTCTAGTTGTATCACGGAACTGTTTGATGTCCTTAATAGGAATTTGTAAGGTTTACATACAGACGTATAGTTCGATAGACATGATAAGGTTTAAGAAAGAAGCCAGCATTAAAGAGGTTAAGAAAGAAAGTACAAGTAGGTACTTAAAATAAGACCTGAAGCTTTCCTGGCGACAAATATGCTCACTATCTTCTCGGACAGCCAGCCAGGTGAAAAGATGATTAGATATCAACGTTTCAGGAGTGTGCATCTCTCCCATCATCAGGATATTTATAAAATGTTATAACCACAAATGAAACACTGGATATAACACAACTATAAATAAAGACAAAACACTATCAAAATTCACATTACTGAACAAAAGACTGTTTTCAGTAAATTAAATGCCAGGTGAGAAGATGGCTTGAGTATAGAAAATTGTGTCAAAGAAACGTAACTACTTAACTTGATTATCAAGCTGTATTGATCTTTCCTTTTTAAATCGACGGATTTCCATTTTTAAGGCCGGTTTCCAAGAGGAGCTGAACTGAAATCCAGCATCACGATTAAGCATGCTCCTTTCAGAGGAAATTGCCAAAGCCTCCTTAATTCTCCGCTTCCAGTAAGTGTTGCATTTTGCCAAGATGGTCGTCTCCCGAAAATTGGCTCTATGGTCATTATCAAAACAATGCTCTGCCAGTACAGACTTCTCAGGTTGCATTAAACGAATGCTCCATTCATGTTCGGTTATTCTAGTAGCGATGATCCTTTTGGTTTATCCTATATACGGTGTCCCACATTCACAGGGAATGGGTACACTCCCGGAACTTGGAAGTCCAGTTTGTCTCCAGTTTATCCTATATACGGTGTCCCACATTCACAGGGAATGCAGTACACTCCCGGAACTTGGAAGTCCAGTTTGTCTCTCACTGGTCTCAACAGATGTTTAATCTTCGGAGGTGGCTTGTGGATGGTCCTGATGTTGTATTTGGCGAGAATTCTGCTGATTCTGCCAGATAGATTGCCGGCAAACGGGATGCAGGCTGTAGCAGTAGGCTTTTCTGACGTTTGCAGTATTACAGGTTTCCCCTTCCTAGCTTTGGTGATCGAGGCTTCAACGTCATATTCAGTGTAGCCGTTTTGACGGAAAGTGAGTCTCAGGTGCTGTAATTCTTGTTTTAAGTGACTGGGATCAGAGATAGACAAAGCTCTGTGGGCCAGTGTATTGAGAACTCCCAGTCGTTGAGACTTATGATGGAAACTATGAGCGTTCAGATAGACATCAGTGTGTGTAGGCTTGCGATATACAGCATGCCCCAGTGTACCGTTGCTGTTTTTTGAAAAAGTGTCCAGGAATGGAAGAGTTCCATCCTTCTCCACTTCCATGGTAAACTGTATTTGAGGTCGAAGGCTGTTGAGTAGCGCAAGAAAGTTAGGCAAGGTGTCTGATTCATGTGGCCAAATTACAAAAGTGTCGTCCACGTATCTATAGAAATGAGATGGTTTAAGTGGAGCTGTGGCAAGTATTTCATGTTCTAGGTGTTCCATATAGAAATTACCTATAGCTGGTGACAAAGGAGAGCCCATTGCTACTCCGTCTACTTGTTCATAGAAAGTACCACCAAACAAGAAGAAAGTGGATGTCAGGGTATGTCGGAAGAGCTCTATGATATCAGTCGGAAATTGCTCCTTCAGAAGGTGGATGGCTTCTTGAAGTGGTACTCATGAAAATAGAATAAAAGGAATTTATTATATTAATATGATGATTATAGCTAATCATCTTTTCACCTGGCTGGTTGCCCGAGAAGATAGTGAGCAGAAGTTGGTACTTGTTTTATTTCATTTAAAGGGTTATTATAACCTAGCACACAAACCTGCCACATTCTACAATGTACCCTGTATCCCTTTTTTTTCTTTAGATATCTTTTACTTTAAGTGATTTGAAGCTCAGTGTTTATAATGTGCATTCCAAAATGAAAAGTGTGTCTGCTACTGAGTTTGCTTCCATTTCTAGATCAGCGATATTTTTCTGTACAACTGCTATAAGCGACCGGAGAAAGTGCAATCTTGCCTCATTCAGTTCATCTTCAAAGATCCTTCTTATTATTACTGGAACTGAAATTTGGGATAACAAATGAGACGTAAGCGCAGGGTACCTTTCCAGTATTCTACTATCACATGGAAATGATAGCCACCATGTCTTTGAATGGGAAAGCAACTGCTGATATGTCAACAAACTCACAAAAAGATTTCGGCTGATTACGTAGAAAATGAAGTTAGCTACAGTGAAGCAATAGATATTACACAAATACAAATATTTGCCACTAAGGCTTCACTTATCTTAAGAAATTGATGTTAATTCTTTTCAAATGGAGATCAATTTCGCAAACAAATCGCTTGCATCCTCAGTCCACAGATAAACTCCATCCAGAAATTTATCTATGGACTGAGGACGCAAGCGATTTGTTTGCAAAATTGATCTCCATTTGAAAAGAAGTATTAACATTAATTTCTTAAGATAAGTGAAGCCTTAGTGGCAAATATTTGTATTTGTGTAAGATTTCAGCTCTTCAGTATGCACTGTATAAATAGAAAACAAACTGAATATTTTCAGTGTGATGGATTTGTATGTCAGCTGAAAGACCAAAATCAAGGCTATGTTGAACACATTTATGTAGAACATGTGCTGGACAACCCATTCCCACTAATTTTTAATTTAGTTTGCTCTGTAAAGGTGTTAACACATTGTTTCCTGAAGCTCTGCTCAGCACACCAAAACCCAGCAAAAGCAATACACTTTTTGTCTATCCCCAATTTCTTAACAGTATCTGTTATATAAGTAGTTATTGTTTCTGCCTTTTCATTTGGAACTGCTTTCAACTCAATAACATTTGTGTTTGTACCACCATTTTTTTCGTCAAAATATTGGATGAGGATAGGAAATATTTTGAGAGAACCACGGTTACTTGCATCTGTCGCAAGACCAAAACCTGAGATTCCTTTTAACACGTCTGTTGTTAAGTCTACTGAGTGAGTATAGTTTAACACGTGCTTTCAAGGGAACTACCTACCCGGCTGCACAAGAACAAGAAGGAAGCATAGAATAATAGCATATTTATTGCAAATTAATAGGTCAGCCACGGGCCCAAATGACCTTGTTGTCGACGGGCCCTAAAACACCACACACTCACTCACTCACACTTAATAGGTCAGCCAGAGAGTATGCAACGAGCAAAGTATACTAGGTATACAGCCTTTGCCGTGGCTTAAGCTTCTTCTATATGCCATGTCTCAGTGGCCAGAAAGAAAGATTATGCAATTTAAAATGAAATTGCATGCCTAGCTGCAAAAAACAGAGGACATTTCGCCGAATTTCCAAAATTCTGCCCGGATGCTTTTTTTTTATAGCAGAAAAGAAAACATGTCTGAGAAAAGAGGACATATGATCACCCTAGGAAAGGTTGGTGGTTCAATGATTTTATCCAGGAAACATCTCCTGCTTTCATTTAAAACCTTTATTCATTAGCAGTCAGTAGCACAAGTTCCCAGGTTAGTCATTTTCAAATTATACTAACTTTGCATCATACAGAACTAAAACCTGACTTACTTAACCTCACTATGCCACAGCTGTTGCAGTTGCTGATTACTAGAGATAGGACTTCTAGGACTCGGCATGTTGTGCGTGCATGCTGTGAGTATAGGAAGAGGAGCATGGTTTAACTCCTGTAGTAAACAAGGTTGGCTGCCTTAGGGGTATACAAATGTGCTAACAAACTGTTTTAATAAAACATTTGTAAATTAATATAAAAATTATTTGTGGTTGCTTTATTGACACTCGTCACTTACTTTTTCATATATTTATGAGAGACTAGTTTCAAAGGCCCTGGCCTCCATTTTCAATCTCTTCCCAACTGGCATCTGTTGTTATCTGCTCTCTCTGGTGGTGGAACTATGAACTTTTTTGTCAAATGATCTACTGGCGGGATTTCAAAGCTCATTACGCGATCCTTATTTTTCCAGATGAATATGTTCTCCCATGTTGTCAATCTATTTTGGTTTATCACTCCTTTTAATAATTTTGGATTTGGATCAATGTCATGGTTTTCATTCCAAAAATGAAATGCTACTGCTGACTTGTCTTCTTGTTTCAATCTGATGTTTCTAAAGTGTTCTTTGACTCTGGTTTTTAAATTTCTTTTTGTTTGACCTATGTAGCATTTTTCACAATTCTTACAATTTATTTGGTATATTCCAGATTTGTTACCTGAAGGAATTTCATCTTTTGTTTTTGAATTTAGTAATTTTAAAATTGAGTATCTATTAGTAGGAGCCAAGATGATATTTTGTTCCTTGAATATCTTTTTGAATTTATTAAATGTTTTTGGATGATATGTGAATGAACTAAATATGCTGTTGCTTTCTTTTTCTTTAATAAATGTGGTTGTTCCTTAATGGTTTTCTTTAGTTTAGATTTTCTAATTTTCTTCAACACCAAACTTTTGTTGTATCCGTTTTTTTCTGCTATGTGTATTATTGCTTTTTGTTCCTTGAAATATTCTTCTTTTTCCATGGGTATGTTGACTAGTCTGTGTGTAAGGCTGTTTATTATTGCATGTTTATGTGTAATTGGGTTGTGGCTATTATTTTTTATATAATTTTCTGAATGTGTTGGCTTCCTGTAAATTCCAAATTTTATTTTTGTATCATTCCTGATGATATTTAGATCCAAGAAAGGTAGTTGTCCATTGATTTCCTTTTCTATTGTGAATTTGATAGTCCTTTCTTGCAGATTGAGTAATTTTAATGCATCATCTAAATGTTTACTTGGTACAATTGCAAAGATGTCGTCAACATATCTATACCAAACCTTGAAGATCAATGGGAAGGACTTTTTAATTTGTGTTTCAAATGCACTCATAAATAAGTTAGCCAAAAAAGGTGAAAGTGGATTGCCCATTGATAATCCTGATTTCTGCTTGTAGTGTTTTCCATTAAAGCTAAAGAAGTTTTGTTCAATGCATATTTTTGTTAGAGAAATATATTCTCCTGCTTCTATTGCTTCCATATCAATTGTAGCTAGCCATTTTTTTAACACAGTCTGCAGTTTTTCTGTTGGTATGCTTGGAAATAAAGATGTGACATCAAATGAAACCAGTCTGTCATTTTTGTCCAAATTTATATCTTTGATTTTTTCTACTAAATCTAAAGAGTTTCTTAAATTTGCACTTTCAAATTTGTAAATTATGTCACCATTTTCTGAATCATTCAGTAGAAGTAGATGTATAACAAAACACATTTTGAATGATAAAGGTGGCCGCGCCGTGGCTCAGTGGTTAGACCGCTTGGCTCTCACCAAGGTGGCCCGGGTTCGATCCCAGGCGACCGCAAAGTGAGATTTGTGGTGGACAACACAGCGCTGGGGCGGGTTTTCTCTGGGATCTCCGGTTTCCCCCGCCATCTCATTCCACCGGTGCTCCATCTTCATCTCATGTATCATCAGTGTCATCGCCTGCGGTGCCATATGTAGTAAAAGCGGGCGTTAAACACTACACTACACATCAATGATAAAGTAAAATAAATTACTTTTGCAATACAAAATAAATGCCTACTCTTCAATTGTTCAACTTATTACAGGCTGGCCCCGTAGCTCAGTCGGTAGAGCACCTGCCAACCGTGCTAGGGGACCCGGGTTCGATTCCTGGCATTGGGGGTGGGGATTTTTCTCCGACCAAGATAATTCCCCATCTTCCCCAGAGTCTGGAAGTATGAATGAGAGTGTGAATATGTGCGTGATGTAATGATTAAAACCCAAAGATAACGAGTTAACACCTTCGGTATGTTCCAAAGGAGAACAGCCGCCGTTATGACCATAGTAGTTAAAGGTGGGGTATAAATGGAACAAGCAGAAAAAAAAAACTGATTACATTGTATAACAACATATATTTTAAACTTTTTGAAGGTGAATATACTCCTTCTGTCACTCAAGCAATATTTATAATTTGAAAAAGTTCTCTTGATCAGATGATGTAACAGGTGCAAACATAAAATACTGCAGATCACATTGCCTTGTAAGCGCTGTTTCCTCATGTGCTTGCAAATTATTTTTAATGTTTACCATTTTAAAATAGCCTGGGTTTTTCTCAAGTCCTGTTTTCATTTTGTTTTTTATTTTATCCATGATGTGTCTAGCAGCTGCTGAGTCTATCTTTTGAGCTAGTTCTCCTATGAGCCCTATGGCATGAGGTATTTTATTACCTCTTTTTCCTAGCAGGTCTGAAAAACTGTTTCTGATGAAGAGCAAATCTTTGTGCAATTTGTTTGAAATGAGGGGCTGAGCGGCTCGTACTGCAGAACTATGCTTGTTATCTAACACACTAAGAATTTCAGTAACTGTGTCGTAATGATCTGCATAATACATAGTGGCATTTAGCCAGGTGCACCGAGTTGTAACCGGCTGAAGAGGTAAAGGCGCCATTTCCTTAAATTTACGTTTTCTGCTTGGAGCTTTCAAAAATATCTTTTTTTTTACACTTGCAGCGAAACTGTCTACATCACTGTAACTTCTGCGAATTTCCTTGGCTACACAATGGAGCCCTTGCATCAGACAGGTCAAATTCATAATGTTAGAATACATGTTTTGAAGCTCCTTACCTGCTTTTATCATGATTACTTTACAAGAAAAAAAGTCAACTATCCCCCACAAATGCATTCATTAGAATTATGTAAAACTAAACCAATAGCATCAGCATGTGAACTTTACAATAAACTTCCACCATACCTAAAAAGCATCCAAAACCATAACATTTTTCAAAAAGGAACTTAAAAGATATATAAATGGATGTTTCTACCCAATAAATGAATTTTTAAACAAAGAGTTGTAAATACAGTAAATTTGCAAATAATAATGTATGATTATTGATGTACTATAGTAAATAACTTGTACCCTTTTATTTCTTTGTTTTGTACATATACTTTGTAACCACGACGTGTCCAAAAACATGTATATGTTTTAAAAGGATGAATAAAGAATGAATGAATGAATATAACTTGCAGCATCGGTGATGAAAAAGAGTGCATTATCTACATTTATTCCTTCTGGATACAGCAGCGTCATTCTTGTTTTAAATATGTCTGTAATAGTTACATGGTTCACCTTTGCACTAATTTCTGATATTAATCTAACTCTGCTGATAACATATAATTATGTTAGGAATATGCACATAATTTTATATGAAAGCAGAAACCAATACAGCAAATTGGCTGATAACCAGACATAGAAATTCATAACTACTTGACTTCACTTTAACATTCAAATTATTTCACTTTTGGAATGAAAGCCATAATCTTGACCCAAATCCAAAATTATTAAAAGGCATGATAAACCATAACAATCTCACAATGTTGGAAAACATCTTATAATGGAAATAGACCGATTATTAAACTTTTAAATCCCACTAGTCAATTTTATGAATAAGTAACTTCACATTTTAGTTAATTGATAGAAATTAATCATTTCTTCAGACTAGCCATACATAGGCTAAGGTTTTTGATAGAGTCAACATGAAAAATTCAATGCCATGGCCAGGATTTGAACCACAGATCTCCTGCTTGATTGTATATATCAAGTAACTTCACAATTGAGCACCAGAGGGAAGATTGCAGGCAACAGTAACAACATTACAACAGAGGACAGTCAGACTCTCATAAAACTAGTCCCTCAAAAATTAAAATGTTGGGTTAAAAAAAAAAAAAAAAAAAAAAAAAAAAAACCGACTACAAATATTTTTATGAATTCAGATGCCACTATTACTAAATTTCTTGAAATATCATGTAGTTTAAATATTATTTATTTGTTACAAAATATCTTTCAGGATATGATTGTATTTTACTTAAATGTTAGGCTTTAAAAGATTGAGGAAGAGTACTCTTAATTTGTGATAAGAAGCTATTATATTCTTCTACAGATCATGGATTTTGTAGTATATAATTTGCCACATGATAGTAAGAACTTAAATTGTATTACAGCTGAGGAGTGTAAGCCATGGCCAAACGATTAAGTGAGGAGAAGTATGATGATACTTCACAGCCTAGTTGCTCTAAACAAAGGAAGACCCAGGAAGACCGACTTAACAGAATGTCTTCTGTAAGTATATTGAGATAGCTAAAGTTTAGTGTGAAAGCTGGTCTTGTGAGCTTTAGTCAAATTGAGAAACATTCACCAAGAAATGGTATTTCACTACTTTTACTAATCTTTATAACTTTTCAGGACAACAGTAACCAAATATCCATGCCATTGCTTTGCTTAGTTTCAGCTTTCAATTTTCAGTTTTCCATTGTTTTTATTTTTAATTAATGCTCTTTAACTGGTTAGGTTATATCAACAATAAATGAAATGGGTGAAATGATGCTCAAATGAGCTCAGAGTCCATAGAGCTTAGAGTTATCCCACATTTATCTTTCAGGATAAGGGAAAACCTCAGAAAAAGCCTTATTCAGATAATTCACCCTTACTGAGATTTGAACTTGGGAGCTCTTGAACATGAGACAGACATAACAACCACCTATGCTACAGAGGTGGTTGTTGTTTTCATATTAATATCACTGAGTTTTATAATGCTATGTGTTAGTAGGCCTTGGGAGTGCAAATTTGTCTACTCTGTCATTATCTATCTAAAGCAAAGTATTGCATTTCACTAAAACAAAATGCTGATATCAAGATTTCAGTGGAAGTATATGTTTTGAGGTTCCCTAAATGAAGAAAATAATTTTGTGGAGAGAGAAGAAAGACCAACAACGACCTTTTAGCAGGTAACTTTTTCAATCATGTTTTTACCTTTTCATTTGTAATATAAGGTGCATTCAAAACTAAACAAGCCAGAGATATAATTACAGAAACCAGTACCTGTATGTTAGAAGTATTGGCCCTGGCTGTTGAGATAATCGTCCCACTGTGACACAAGGTGGTGAATGGCTGTCTCATAAAAGTCCTGCGGCTGTGGTGTGAGCCAGTTCCGCATGTACAACTGGACGTTGTCCGAGGTGAATTGTTTGCCCCTCAGAGCCCTTTTAAGGGCACCAAAAATGGTTTATCACAGGGAGAGAGGTCTGGACTGTATGGAGGGTGGCCGAGAGCCTACCATTTTAATTTCTGCAGGAGTGCTGCGACTGTTGGCTATATGGGCTTTGCATTGTCGTGGAGCAGAATGACCCCACGGGTGAGACTGCCTGGTCATTTGATTTGATCGCTTGGCAAAGGCTGGTCAACGATTGCAAGTAACTCTGGGCATTCACTGTTGTCTCGTGCTTCAGGAAGTATATCAGAAGGGGTCCTTCTTGGTCAAAGAAGAACGTCAGCATAAACTTTCCTGCACTTGTGTGGATGGCCTTGACTTTTTTTAGTGGCGGTGATCTCGGATGCTTCCACTGGAGACTTTGTTGTTTTGATTTTGGATCGAAGTAATAACACCATGACTCATCTGCAGCCACCAGTTGTGCCTGGAACTCATTCCCTTCCCCAGCATAGCACTGCACATGAACAAGACAGTGGGCCATTTGACATGCTTCCTGGTGTGGTTGAAGTCTGTGGGGCACCAATTGGGCACACATTTTACGCAATGGCATTCGTTCCTTCAAGATGGTGTCTACACCTCCGATGCTCAATCCGACCTCAGTGGCTATGGCTTTCACTATCACCCAGTGGTCCTGGGTAAAGAGTGCATCAGCTGGCTGAACGATGTCATCGGTAATGCAGTGTGGTGCTCCAGACCGTGCATCACCAGCTAACGACACCCATTCACCCCTGAAGCGCTTGTGCCATGCCTGACCCTTGCAAGAGACATGCAGTGTTCGGCGTACACTTGTGACATTCGTCGATGAATGTCTGTTCCCCCTACTCCTTCTGCTGTCAGAAAAGGAATAACACCTCTTTGCTCTTCTTTTGACGCCTCCATTTCATTGTTTGCAATGTGAATGGCAGTGTTGGACGATTGATGCATGCTGCTGCTAGCTTTGTATAGTCATGTGACATGCACCCTCTAGCGACGGGCTGTGAACTTCCAGGCTCTGGTCGGAACAACACTTTGTTACATTTTTCTTGCAGATATTGTGCAATTGCTCTGTAGAGATGTCTTGTGGTATACAGCATGTCCCAGTGCACTGTTGCTGATTTTTGAAAACAAGAATGTCCAAGAATAGAAGAGTTCCATCATTCTCCACTTTCATGGTAAACTGTATTTGAGGTCGAAGGCTGTTGAGATGGGCAAGAAAGTTAGGCCAAGTGTCTGATCCATGTGGCCAGATTACAAAAGAGTCATCCATGTATCTGTATAAATGGAATGGTTCCTTATAGAACACCTAGAACATGAAATATTTGCCACAGCTCCACTTAATATTCTTAGAATTTCATATTTAAATTTGGAAATTCTAAAAGTAGGAGTTTAGAAAATGTCTCAACCCAGATAAATTTCTTTTCATGCAGGATTTTACATTACATTTTATTTTTTAAATAATATTTTAGTAATTTTAAATAAAGTGAGGTAGGTGTCAGGGAAAAATATGGATCGCTGTTAAATGAGTTTGTCACATTAAACATATCTGAAATTTTAGTTAATTGATGGAAATTAATCATTTCTTCACACTAGCCATATATAGGCTAAGGGTTTTGATAGATAGGGTCAACATGAAGAATTCAATGTAACAGCCGGGATTTGAACCACGGATCTACTGGTTTCCATCCAGTCGCTCCAACCCATTGAGCTACCATGGCCAACTTCCGCCATGACACTAAATTCTCCATTTGACTTGTATATTTCCCCGGTAAACCACTCGATCCACATTGGGAAGTCACATCTATTGTGTGGTGTATATATTTATGTTACATGTTTGATACTAAAAGAGGTTAATTGTAGTTTATTTCGATCCACATAGGGAAGCCACTTTAAAAGAAGATTAATTTGATCCACATTGGAATTTTGCTGCGATGACGATTTGTGATGATTAATTTTGGAATTTTTAATTTGATTTATTAATTTTAATTTTGGAAAGATAGAGTCAGACTGAAAAATTCAATTCCATAGCTGGGATTTGAACCACGGATCTTCTGGTTGCTGTCCAGCTGCTCTAACAATTGAGCTACTATGGCCAACATGCCGATATGACATTGACATATTGAACATAGAAGATTGGAGAACCTGGAAGATAAGAGCAGACAGTAAAATTGGGTAATTATGGTAAGTGAGGAAAGAGCAAGGATGCAAGAAGAAATATGTGAGCTTTCAGAAAGAAGATTGGAAATGGGAGTAAGACGTTATGAAATTTGTGAAGCCTTTAGATTCGACAGGAGAAAGGTGAGAAGAAATAGTTTAGTAAATTTTATAAGCACGTAGTTGGTCACAGATGTGATAAGAGAAGCAAAGCAAAAATTGAGAGGAATGGACATCTACATCAATAGGAATTTACTATAAGAAAAGAAAATTCCTGGGAAACTTAATAGAATGAAGAAGATGAGCATACAACCAAGGAAAAGTAGCATACATCAGAAATTTCCAGCAGTGTGTACAGTGGAACAATGGAAAAATGGCAGAAGGGACATTAGAATGGAAAAACAAAGAGGTAGACAAAAACAGTGAACTGAGCACAGGGCAGCCAGAGAGGACAAAACAACCCAGATTGAAGCTTCAGCAGAAACAGAGAAGAAAGAGAAGATAGGGAAGAAAGACAGGAAAGAATAATTAGATTAATGGGGTGGTGTTCAGTGAGTGCAAGGGTGTAATCATGAAGAAAAGTTGAAGAAAAGTAAGTGAAGAAGTTGAAATAAAATGGACCAGGTTATTATGGGAGAACAAAGAAACAGGTTCCATGTACAAATGTTTTGTAAAAGGAGAGAATGGGTACCAAAAAGGCAAGTGTTGATATGGAAATGTTTGAGTGCGTTATTAGCAAGCAAAAAGACAGAAACTGAAGATAAAAGAAACAGTAGAACAGAGTAGCAACAGACTCGCTTCATCATGTGATGAGAGCAAGCAGAAAACAGTTTTGAAATCTGTAAAGTAGAGAGGTAGAGGAGAGTAGGGAGCAAGGATAAGGTTAGAAAGAGGGAAAGGGAAATATTAATGAGAAGAGGTATTGGAAGTTAAAGAAAAAGAGATATAGAGTAAATGGAAATAAAATAAATAGGGAACAGTAGCAAAGATGTTATGGATACAAGCACAACCAATGATAAAATGTATGTAATGTATTGCAGGGGGCATACAAAAGAGCAAGGTTCCCAAGTTCAAAAGCAGTCCAAAATTTTAAGATTAGAACCAAATAAAGTTGTTCAGATTTAAACACAAATGTATGTGCATGCAGATTAATGTTCTAAAAATGACTTTTTTAATTTCTGGCGACTTCAAAATCTACATTCGTATCCACTGATCATATTTTTGGATCATATTTTTGGGTGGAGTTCAACATTTTTCTTATGTATTCATAGTGGAAAGTAAAAATAAGAGTCAAAACAACTAAACACTTGTAAGGTTTTACTTGGTTTCATGTACATACATATTCTGCAGGACAATGCTTTTGCTATATTTTTAGCTGCTATTAACACTTGATAGGTTGATGACAGTTGGCAGCAATGACAATATGTATGACCATGTTCAAGAGGTCCTAGATTCTAATCTCAGTTGGGGTGAGCTATCTAGATAAGGGTTCCCCCCCCCAAGGGTTTTCCCTTATTGTGAAAGATGAATGTTGGTAACCTAAGCTCTGTGGACCCCTGGGCTCTTTGAGCTATTTCATTCATCTAATATGACCTAACGGATTAAAGGACTTTTAATAATATATATATCAAACTATAAAAGCATGCTCATGCAGGATATGTGCAATAAGTGAAAGTTACGGATTTTAGTTGACCACAAATCTATTTTTTACATTGTCATTGGGTTCACTGTTTATAGGATAGTGAAACTGCTGGAAAAATCAAACAAATTCATTTAAAGAATTTCATGTGTCATGCTTCCATGGATATTAATTTAAATCCATTTGTAAACTTAATTGTTGGACGCAATGGTAGTGGCAAAAGTGCAATACTTGCGGCACTTACTATTGGACTAGGTGGCAAAGCCACAACAACCAGCAGAGGCTCATCTTTGAAAGGTATGTTTAACTTTGCTCTTATAAAAAAATGAGTTTCCTGTTTTTTTATTTAGAAGCTTGCTTTAAAATGTATCTTCTCTGTCAACAGATTTTATTAAAGATGGTACACATTCAACTACAGTAGAAATTACTCTAATCAATGAAGGATCGAAAGCATTTAAGCCACAAGTGTATGGAAATCAGATCACAGTGATAAGAACAGTAAGCAAGGCAACTGGGTCTTCAAGTTACAAGCTTAAAAATGGTTACGGTAAGTAATTGAAAGCTTCTGTAAAAGCTAAGTGTAAAATGCTTATCTTACAGTACATATAGTTAAAATATAAATTAGTTAATGTTGATATGTTGCCCCTCTCTCATTTTGGAGGGAAATTGTAGGGCTGGAATATCATCTAGTGTAAAAGCTCTGTAAAATTATCAAATTGTATTAGAGTTCTTCAAAAATTTTTCAGAATGGCATACTAAATAACTGACTTAATCCAAAATATTTGTATTTTTTAATGTAGTCTTTCTGTACACTAATGCACTTGGTCCATCAATGTTCCAATGTCTTTATTCCATCTTGAAAATGAGATTCTTCCACCCTGCAAAATACACATCAACCCCAGCTACGAATTCCTCAATTGAAGAGAATCTCCTTCCACCAAGGAAATTTTTGAGCTGAACAAAGAGGAAGTCTAAGAGAGCCATACCAAATGAATAAGCTGCATTTGGCAAATCATAGCTCTGCGCTTGAATTTTTATCAAGACAATGACATATATTTGTGTGGGTGTGCATTGTGTTGATGGAGGATGATTTTCTTCCTTTTTAAACTAGGCCATTTTGGACATACTTTTTGCTGTAAACTGGTACAGAAGGTTAGCATAGTATTCTCCTGTAATTGTTTGACCATGGAAAGATAAATGTATCAACAGAAACCATTTCACATTCCAGGAAACTAATGCCATGATTGCATTGGCCAGCAGGATTGACTTAGCTGTCTTTGATAGGAGAATCGGCATGTTTCCACTATTTGACTGTTTCGTCTCTGGGGTTAAGTTGTGGACCGATGTCTCATCTGTACTCAGGCGTATTTAAAAATAGTTTGGGTTTTTCTGAAAATGTGCCAAACATTAACAGACATTTGCACTCTTACACATTTTTTATCCTTTGCCAACATCAGCAGCATCCTTCTACAAGATACCCATACCCATTTTCCCACTAAGAATGTGATGCCATTGAGTTGGTGTTCCTCCAAAACCATATCATGGGCGTTGGTAATCATTTCTGGGATGGTGACACATCTTGGCCGACAACTGTGTGGATCTTCTTCTAAGCTCTTCTGACCAAATTTAAACTCATTGGTACAATTGGCAGCATTTGAATATGAAAGAGCAGAGTACCCCAGTGTGTTCTAAAAATTGGCATGAATTTAATTTGCTTTCGTACCTTTGTTTACAAAGTACTAAGGTAGAGGGGCACGGAAGATAATTTAGATAGGACAATTTTGTTGGATAGTAAAAGGGTTTATAAATATTTGTTAGAGGGAAAGAAAAAAGAATGGCAGGAAAATATAAAAAAGAAATTAAGAGAGGCAATAAAAGAAAAAGGTAGCAAAGCAATATGGGAAATGGCAAAAAAAGCGAATAGGAAGGAAGGGAAAGAATTTGGAATATTGCTTCAGGAATGGTTAGAGTATTTTAAGGGCTTAATAGAAGATAACAAAGGAGTAGATAGGGACATTAAAATACTGGGGAGGGAAACTAAAACATAGACTATTAGATGGGAAAGTTACATTGATAGAAGTGATTCAACAGTGACAAAATGTTAAAAAAAGTTAAAGCGGTGGGAATTCCAGGAGACTTTTGGAAAAGATACAGCAATACTAGCAATGGCCTAAACATAATGACAAATGTGTTAAATAAAATTAGAGTGAAGAGATACCAGAGAGTTGGAGAATAACTATGGTAGTACCGATATATAAAGGGAAAGGAGGGGAAAAGAATCTAGGAAGTTACAGAGGAATAAGCTTATTATCTGTATAGGTAAAGTATACTCAGGAATATTAGCAAATAGATTAAGGGATTGGGCAGAAACAGAAGGAAAGATTTCAGAATTTCAGGCGGGCTTCAGAAAAGGTAAACAAACAGTAGATAACAGTAGATGTCGTCAGGCATTGTTGAGCTGTGGCCGGCACGTGTGAAAGAGATAGAGCGGCCAGTGCGTGGGTGCAGCGCTAATCACTTGCTGAGAGAGAGAGAGAGAGCAACAGAGGGAGAAAGAAACAGAGATAGGTCCAGTGGTTTCTCGCTGCATCACGAAAGGCCTTGAGGCATTGACCAGTTTCTGGAACAATTAGTGGAGATATAAAAGAAGCCGTGGCTAGCCAGCCAGGCGAGAGTCGAGAAGTGATAATCGTGCATGAGTAGTGATTTGAAAATGAATTCTTTTGTTTGTGGATGTGTAGCAGATGACCTTGAAGGTTTCGTTTGTGTATGTTACGTCATTCTGCTGCTCAGGGCTGTACAAAGGTATCTTTCTATGGAAATAAAGAGCATTTTGAATTTCTGCAAACTGGACTTTTAATTTTAGAACCCACAAAGTCACAATATTCATAGTAAAGACAATTATTGATAAATATATCAGTAGGAAAAGTTTATTTGTTTTTTGCAGATTTTGAAAAAGCATTTGACACTCTTAATAGAGATGCACTATTATACAAACTGAGAATTAAAGGAGTAAGTGATTAATTTATAAAAGAAACAAGGTAGATATGCAGAGGAATTAAATTTTGTGTAAGATGTGAAAGGAACAAGATAACAGAGTTACAGAACAGAAGATGTGTTTAAGTCAGGGCTGTAAATTAAGTCCAATATTATTTAATTTATTTATAGACAATATAGTGGACAGAGTGAAAGGAAAAAATCAACACTGCCCGATAGTAGGAAATAGGGACATACCAGGTTTCTTATATGCAGGTGATCTGGTGGTAGGAGCAGTAACAGCAGTAGGATTACAAAGAGGATCCAACAATTTTGTGAGGAGTGGGGAATTAAAGTAAATGCAAAAAAGTCAAAGGTGATGGTCTTTAAAAGAGGAACAAAACTGAAGAAGAGAAACAATGGTTTTTAGAGGGACAAAAATTAGGAGTGGTGAAAGAATTTGAGTACTTAGGGGTTTGGATGAATAACATTGGAGAATGGGTAGCATACGGCAGGAAGGTGGTTGCTAGAGGAAAGGCTGCAGTGGCAGGAATAAAGATATGTAAAGTGAAACTTGATAAGTTAAGGAAATGGCTAGAGAGAATGTATGAAACACTTGTAGAGTCAAAGATATTGTATGCTGCAGAAATATGGGGAACGTTAAAGGTAATAAATAAAATAGACCAGCTTTACAAGCAATTGGTCAAAGAGGTGTTGGGAATGCCCAGAGCAGTGCCAGGTGAAGTAGCCTTAGTAGAATTAGGTAAAATCAAAAGAAAAGTAATAATAATGGAAAGAGTTTTAAAATTTTGGTATAAAGGTTTGAGGAAAGATGAGGACGAATTCTTAAAGATATGTATGAATCAACAAAAGAAAATAGGAAGTAGGAAAAGCTGGTGGGCTGAGGTGGAAAAAGTTGTGGAAGAAATAGGAATGGGCAATATATGGAGACTAATAAATAGGAATGTAGAAGGATTTTGGAAAATATTCAGAAATAGAGTGAAGGATATAGAAAGACAAGAAATATGGGGAGGGCTAGAAAACAAAAGATCGTAGAAATTTTATAGGTTAATAAAGAGAGAATGGGGAAGAGAAAGATGTATAGAATAATGTAACAGACAGGAGAGGGAAGGAGTGGCTTGGATTAAACAGGATCAATGTTTTTAAGAGGACTAAGAAGTAATAATATAGAAATATGTGAATTATGTGGAGAAAGAGAAAGTGCAGCTCATATTTTGATAGTAAAGAGTTTGCAGCATGGAGGTAGGTATGGGAGAAGAAATGGGAAAAGGTGCATAGTGAGTTGATGGCCATAAAAATGATTATGGGGAAAAATGAAAACAGAAATAGAAATATAGGGAACATGTTTTGGAAAGCTAAAAAGAAATGGACGAAAAAAATAAAGAGTGCAAAGAAAATATTATGGGATAAGGGGAAATGGCAAGTGAAAGTAGAGGATAGAAGGGTGACTACGCTACTCAGCAAGGCTAGCCAAGCTGGCTGAGCTAGCAAGGTAAATAAGGGAAATGGCACCATAACTTAACAACTAGACTAAGAAATATGTATGTACTATAGATAAAATATTGTAAATAGCAAGTGTACTTTATTATTGCTCAAATCTCATTTTTTTCTATCTTCAAAACCATTATACATAGGAACCACACATGTTTACCCAGAGCACTGACATTCAAGTGTTTTAATTATTGCACAAGCAGTGATCTCTGTTGGTGATTCTAAGAAGTTTTCAAGCAACCCTCGGATGTAGCTGACTTAATACAAGCGCCCATCAATCATAAAATATGGTTGATATTCGTCTAAATGTCAGATATTTCTTAGCTCTAATTACCTTGGTTTTATTTAAGCATTATTTCACCCATTTCATTCATTGTCCAAGAAAAGAAAAGAAAGATCAGATTTAGTTACCTAATGAAATAACTTTGTGATATATAGAAAGTTGAGGTAGTCTACTTTGTGGATTTTCAAAACAATCAGGTACCTAATAATCTCAGACAATTGTCACACAGGAAGTATGATTTGAATAGAGTCAACATGAATAATTCAATGCCAAGGCCGAGATTTGAACTACGGATCTCCTGGTTTCCATCCAGTCGCTCTTACCCTTGAGCTACCATGGTCTATAGACGTACCGTCCTGATATTAAATTCTCCATTCGACTCATTTATTTTCCTGGTAAACCACTAGAGCCTCTCATATTCGAGATACACCGTTTGTGGCAACTTACTGTCATAAGTACTTGAGTCCCAGGCTTCATGATTTAACTCTTATTATTTTAGTTAATTGATGGAAATTAATAATTTCTTTATACTAGCCGTATATAGGCTAAGATTTTGGATAGATAGAGTCAACATGAAAAATTCAATGCCATGGCCAGGATTTGAACCACGGATCTCCTGGTTTCCGTACAGTCACTGTTACCCATTGAGCTACCATGGTCAACGTACCGTCCTGACATTAAGTTCTCCAGTTGACTCATATAATTTCCATCAATTAACTAAAATAATAAGAGTTAAATGATGAATCCTGGGACTCAAGTATTTACGATAGCCGCCACAAACGGTGTATCTCGAATATGAGAGGCCCTAGTGGTTTACCGGGAAAATATATGAGTCGAATGGAGAATTTAATGTCAGGACGGTATGTTGACCATGGTAGCTCAATGGGTAAGAGCGATGGAACGGAAACCAGGAGATCCGTGGTTCAAATCCTTGCCATGGCATTGAATTTTTCATGTTGACTCTATCTATCCAAAATCTTGGCCTATATACGGCTAGTGTAAAGAAATGATTAATTTCAATCAATTAATTAAAATAATAAGAGTTAAATGATGAAGCCTGGGACTCAAGTACTTACGATAGTAAGTCGCCACAAACTGTGTACCTCGAATATGAGAGGCCCTAGTGGTTTACCGGGAAAATATATGAGTCCATTGGAGAATTTAATGTCAGGATGGTACGTTGACCATGGTAGCTCAATGTGTAAGAACGACTGGTTGGAAACCAGGAGAACCATGCTTCAAATCCCGGCCATGGCATTGAATTTTTCATGTTGATTCTATCTATCCAAAATCTTAGCCTACATATGGCTAGTGCAAAGAAATGATTAATTTCCATCAATTAACTAAAAGTATGATTTGAGTTCATCAGAAATGGCAAGAATTCTTTCTATAGCAGGTAAACTAAAGAACTTATTCCTCAAAAGTGACAGAACAATTATGTATTAATTTTCTGAAACAGTATTGTTAGCATCTTTTTTTTTTGATTTGTTTCAGGTGAGGTTAAGCATATCAAAAAGGAAGAACTGGACTCTATTGTGCGTGCTCTTAATATACAGATTGACAATCCTATTTGTATTCTGAACCAGGATACTGCACGAAAATTTCTTAATTGTAGTAATCCAGAAGAAAAATATATGGAGTTTATGAAAGCTACATCAATGCTTTACATTAAAGATAGTTACGAAAATGCCTTGAAGAATAAACAGCGTTCTAGTGCTTTAATGCTTCGCAAGTTAGAGGTAAGCTGAGAAGTTCCAATACTAAATCGCAAATACAAAATGCTAAAACAAATTGAATACAGCTTCAATTTCTGCATCAGTTTACTAGATTACATTTTGGAGACTTCTCTACACCATCAGCTTAGAACCACTGCAAAACTTTCTAAGGAAGCTTTTAGATGATGATTGCTTACAGGATATATTGTGTGATAAGATTATATAGGATCTAGGATGTAGGATAGATATGTGTTGCATGGTCTCACTTCCCTCAAAAAAGATAAAAAGGCATATTCTATAAAGATCATTAGTCAATTATTATTAAGCCTTTTTCCAAATGAATTATTCATATTAAAATGCCATTTAATATTGCAGCAGTGTAACCAGTTCTAATATGGATGTGGTTTATCTGAATTTATTTTTTCTTACTTTTATACAAAAATATGTGCATGCTTTGATAAATGCATTTGAATGCATATGATTGTAATGTCACTGCAGGTAGTGTAGAAATCACTTTTGGTTACATGCTTCAAGCTAAACAGTAAGTCTATTAATTGAAAAAACCGGCTACAAATAGTTTTTTCAATTAATTTTGACGTCACTGTTATTAAATTCCTTCAATCACACATAAATAAGTCTATGACTGTTCAGTGTCACAGAACAGCAGAACTAAAGTGTGTAAGATTATGTTTCATTTATTTTCATAACAGGCCACTTAACAGTCATAGACATCTCATCTGGATGGCTTTCAGTTGTTTTCTCTTTGCTTTTGCAAAGATCCGTATTCATAGTTTGTGTTCATTTAATGCTAATCAGATTATTCAGATTTTTGTTAATCTGGAAGTCCGAAGCTATGGGGTAACACTACAAGCTCATGCGCACCTAAACTACAGTTTATATAAGAGTAAAAATTAAAGAGTGTTGACAGCAGTGCTTCTACAATAAAAGTGGCAGTTTCCAAAATGGTGCAAAGAAAATGAATTAAAATTAATTTCATAGGAGGGAACATTTACAAATCACCCTGTAGCTTATAATAGTAGGTCACCGTCTCTGGATTGTACTTAAAAATTTATTACTAGCACTGCCAAACAACAGGTGTGTGTGTGTGTGTGTGTGTGTGCGCGTTTGTGTGCGTGTGTGTGTGTCTGTGTGTGTGTCTTTGTGTGTGTCTGTGTGTGTCTGTGTGTGTGTCTGTGTGTGTGTGTGTGTGTGTGTGTGTGTGTGTGCGTGCGTGCGTGCGTGCGTGCGTGCGTGCGTGCGTGCGTGCGTGCGGGTGCGTGTGCGTGCACTTAATGTCCCAAAATTAGGCTGACAAACTTAAGAGCTGATAGATAACATTATTTTAAACACTTTTTGTTAAGGAACGTTTTTTTTTCTGCGGTGCCTCGTTAGGTTAATGTCAAAGCAAATGTTGGAACGCACGCCCATTGTGATTAACACAGAGTGCATCGGCATGCCATATTCTGCCTTACTCTGACAAAGATACTAGCCATTTCTCCTTGAATAGATGAGCAGAAGGTCAAGGTTGGCCACGTTCTCTACAGACTCCTGAGAATGAGGAAGATGTGCATTGAGAACATTTTGCACCTAGTTTTCACGCCATCACTCGACAATTGCACCTAAGTCGTGGTACTGTGGGAAGAACTCTGCAGGAAATGTTCACACTTTTCACCTTGGTATCTAAACATCCCATGTCATATTCACAGATGAAGCAATTTTCACACATGAGCAGTTATTTAACTGTCAGAATTCACATGTTTATGGCCTTCAAAAATCCCCATGCTATATTTCAGAGGTCACATCAACTGAGATTTGGTGTTAATGTGTGGGCCGGTATTGTGGATGACTCTTAATAGGAACATACATTTTGCCAACCCGACTCAATGCTTACAATTACTTATTATTTCTGCAACAAGTTTTGCCTGATCAAATGGAATACTCCCTTGACCGTACTCCACTTGACTTCTTTTTGTTGGGGGCACATGAAGACTATAGTGTATGAAACAGCTGTTGAATCTGAAGAGGACCTTGTAGCATAAATAACCTGTGCAGCTGGCGAAATCAGAGAAATGGCTAGTGTCTTTGTGAAAGTGTGGCACACCGATGCACTCTTTGTGTTAATCACAATGGGTATGCATTCCAACATTTACTTTGACATTAACTTGTCTAGCACTTAAATGAAGTACTGCAGCAAAAAACTTGCCTTAACAAAAGGTGTTTAAAATAATATCTATCAGCCCCCAAAGTTTGTCTAATTTTGGGACATTCTGTATAAATATTTTGTGAGTGTATATGTACTTACATGCTTGAATAAAAAAGCAATATGTGAGGTGCTGTTCTGATAGTTCTGAAATTATGGTCACCTTAAGGTGCAATAGACAAATGTTTAGTTATGTAGATAAATACGCCATGGAGTAACCTATGTTGAAAAAAATTAGTGAAGGTCTGTTGAGAGAGTGTGCAAAAGTCATGTAACATAAATGTTTTCAGATCTATGTATTATAGGGTAATTTACTCACACATCCAACATAGTATTGTATTATATTTATTTCATCCTTTGGAACATAATACATATGTTATAGGACACGTCAGTTCAAGATACAAAGATAAATATAAAAAGTTACATAAGACTAAAAACTGTAACAGATACAGGATCCAACAAAAGTCTAAAGTAGAAGAAGCAAATAAATATAAACTATATAAAGACCATAGAGAAATGCTATATAAAAGTAATTGTGCACAAATGTTTACTCTACTTCATGATTTAATTCAGTTTAATTTATTTTGTTCTTTTGATTGATATCAGACACAACATAGTATAAAAATTACATTAATGGCTATTGTCATTATTTACAATTGCTTAAAACTAATTAACATTTAAAAACTCATTCACAGAATAAAATTAATGTTACAGTAAAAAGAGTTTTACTCCCTTTTTAAAATGTATAAGGCTCTTCATTTGTTTAATATTTTCTGGTAGCCTGTTGTATAGTCTTATACCTTTATTGATAGCACTAGACCTGAAGATTTCCGTTCTACTACTTTGAATGTGAAACTCATCTTTCTGACGTGTATTGTATTTGTGAATATCTGCATTTTTTATTTGTATTTGTAGTTTATTTTGTTTTACATGGATCACTAATTCCAAAATATACATACATGCTAGAGGTAATATTTGATGGCCTGCTAGATGTTCTGTTATCCACCCCACTTAGTATCCTTATTGCTCTTTTTTGAATTTTAAAGACTCTATTTGCCTTTCCCCCCCAGAACACTATCCCATATTGTTACTGACTGTGAAAGTGACCATAATATATATTTCTCAATGCTGCTAAATTTATTAAGCTTTTCAAATGTTTAAGCAAATAACAAATGGAGCTCAGTTTATTTATTAAATCTTGAATATGTGTGGTCCATTTCATGTTCTCATTCATATGTAATCCCAAAAATTTTGTTTCATTATTGTAGCTAATGACTGTTTTATCACATACTATTGGAGGTTTGACCACATATCTATTTTGGCAAGTATGGAATGAAATGGCAATAGTCTTATACTTATTTATAATTAGTTCATTCATCTAAAACCATGTGTGCAGTTTACAAAGAATATCATTGAGTTTGGTCTGTACGCTTTCTTGATTGTTTCCTTTTATTAGGATGTTAGTGTCATCTGCAAATAAAATAACATCTGTAGAATTAATGGCAATTGGCAAATCATTTATGTACAATGAAAATAACAAGGAGCCCAGGACTGATCCTTGTGGAACTCCTCGCCTAACTTCTCTCACTTTGGACTGAACTGTATTTAATTTTCCTTTATTTTCAAACTGAAGTTCTGCAAACTGTTTTCTATCGCTTAAATAGGATTTAACCCAATTATTCATAATACCCCTAAAACCACATTTATTTAATTTCCTGAGTAGTATTTCATGATCTAAAACATCGTATGCTTTCGTTAAGTCTAAAAATAAACCCACAACTACTAATTTTTTATCAATAGCTTCTTGAATTTTATTTATTAAACTGTCCATGGCTGTTATGGTAGATCTGTTTTTTCTAAATCCGTTTTGGGCCTCTGAAAGAATATTGTATTTTGAGATGAATGGTATCATTCTATTATGAACCAGTTTTTCAAATATTTTAGAAAATGATGATACGATTGATATTGGTCTGTAATTTTCTCTTTTATTCTTCTCCCCTTTTTTATAAAGTGGCTTAATTTTTAATACTTTTAACTTATCTGGAAATACACCCAATTGCAATAATGCCTTATAGAGACTGACTAGTGGCTTAGCTATTTGATGTATAACTTTTTTTAATGATAACATCTGGTACTTTATCAACTCCAGATGAATATTTGGCCTTCATACCCTGGACAACACCTTCTAATTCCAATTCCATAACCGGCAATATAAAAATTGATTGACTGCATTGCTTTATGTTGTCACCATTCTCCTGACACCCTATATGGTTAATATTTTGAGCTACTAAGTTTTCTGCAATGTCTGTGAAATAAGCATTAAAAGTATGTAATAAAATCCCTACATAGAAAGCTCTAGGGCTCCAAAATAAATATATTACAGTAGAGTCCAAAATAGGTGTATCTGAATTCTTTAAGGAACTCTAATTTGTAGAGTAATCTTTCTGGCTATGCTGTACAAACCTAAAACAAATAGTGAAATACATAATAAAATTATAGATGAGTCGTATTTTTTATACATAAGCTTCACTTACGTACCTACATTGAGGACATATTTCGCAAACTATTGCTTGCTATAGTTTGCGAAACATGCCCTCAATATAAAAGTTTATGTGTAAAAAATATGATTCAACTATAATTGCATTTTGTTACGCTTCACTGTGGTGTTCCAATAAAGTAAAATGTTGATATAGTGAAATACATCTTCATGACATGGCTTAAATTTGGCTTGCACCATAATAGTTATAACATAAAATTATAAACAAAGAATCCCTTCATAAACAGTATATGTGCACAGTTGACTGCAATTATATTTTATTTAAATAAAGCAGTAAAAATCTCAAACAATCCTATATAATACGACAATAATATTGTGACTTTGTGGGTTCGTAGAATTAAAAGTCTTGTTTACAGAAATTTAAAGTGCTCTTTATTGAAGTAAACAATAACTTTATACACCCCTTGCCACAGTAAAAATGGCATGACATATACAACAGTCTGCAAGGTCGTCTTGTTCCACTGCCACATGTAAACAAACAAAAGAATTCACTGCGATACACTTCAAATGTCCACACACTCACAATTACTACACAGCTGCACACACAACTAACAACTAACTAGCAAATGACACTTAACATGTTTATATACCTCCAGTCATTGCTCTAGAAATCTGTCGATTGTTCGATAACAATCGCGATGTAGCGAGAAAGACGAAACTATCTGTCTCTTTATCTCCCTGTTTCGCTCTTTCTCTCTCTTTCTCGGCAAGCGTCCAGCTCTGCGCCGGCTGCGGCTTGCGGCGCAACAATGCTTCGGCGACACTGCTCCCTCCTCAAGGCTGGTCGTCCCGAACAGCACCATCGTAGCTGACCAGACGATCCAGGTGTACCACCAACATCTTTACTCGGGGCACCTTCTGGATGCGGTAGACCACGTCGTTAATCCTCTTTATCACCCGGTACGGTCCTTGCCACGATTGAAGTTTTGGGCAGCGTCCCTTGGTCCGGGTAGGGTGGTACAACCAGACCAGGTCACCTTGCTGGAACCCTTGGCTGTTGGCTTGCCTATCGTAACGGGTCTTCATGCGGTCGCTCGCCATCTGGATTTTCTGACGAGCCATCTCATGCATGTGGTGGAGAGGGTCCACGAGGTTCTCCATATACTCGGTTGCTGGCTATTTCGCTTTCGAGGGGGGAGGGGCTCCTAAAAGCCAGGTCACAAGGGAGGCGTAGCTCTCTCCCGAACATTAAGCTGGCTGGCGTAAACCCAGTGGTGTCGTGTGCTGCCGTGCGGTAGGTCAGCAAGAACAGTGGTATCTTGACGTCCCATTCTCGCCTATGGCTGGCCACGACCAGATGTTCTTCTAGGGTCTTGATGTATCTCTCGACCATGCCGTCTGACTGCGGGTGTAGAGGTATTGTGCGGGTCTTGTTCACCCCAAGTCTTTCCAGTGCCTCCTTCATCAGGTGAGACTCAAAATTGGTGCTCTGGTCGCTGTGGACCTCTAACGGGACCCCAAAACGGCAGAACAGTTGCTCCACGAGGCAGTCTGCAATCGTCTTCACCTCCTGATTCGGGATGGCATACACCTCCGCCCGCTTGATGAAGTAGTTCACGGCCACCATCAGGTATTGTTGCCTCGGTGGGACACTGGGAATGGTCCAGCTATGTTAACAGCGATGCGTTCGAAAGGCGCTCCGACGTTGAACTGCTGCATGCGACCCCAGCTCCTATTTTGGGGTGCACACGTGACATTGACGGCACCATCTCTCAGCGTCTGTTCGGAGCCTCAGCCAGTAGTAGCGCTGTCGGAGTTTGTGGATCGTTCGGTTTGCTCCCAGGTGTTCTCCTGAAGTACCTGCGTGCACTTCCTCCTAGGCTTCCGGGACCTTACTCCGGTGAAGTACCAACTGCTCCCTCTGCGTCTTCCCATCAGGTGATCCCCATACCCGGAACAGCACGCCCTCTTTGGTCTTCAGCGAGTCCCATTGGACCAGTACGACTTATACGCAATGCTTCTTGGTGCGATGTCCTGCCAGGCCGGTCTTGTCCCTACCTCCACTTCCCTCAAGAGTGGCCCCAAGTCAGCGGCCGCCACTGCTCCCTCCTCAGGCATCCGCTATCCCAACTGTCCGCAGGCACAGCCGTGACCACTGACAGCTGCGACACGCTCCTTCTCTTGCACTCTTGTGCACTGGTGGCACTCTTCCGGGCAGGGTCTTCGGAACATGGCGTCTGCGTTGGCGTGGCTCTTCCGTATACGGTGTTCAGAGGTGAAGTACTCTTACAGCCTCTGAACCCAACGGGCTGTCTGGCCCTCCAGATTTCTAAAGCTAAGTAGCCAGTTTAGGGTGGAATGGTCAGTCCTGAGGTGGAATGGCTGACCGTACAGGTACTCGTGGAAGTGCTCTAAGGTCTTAACTACCGCCAACAGCTCTCGCTGGGTGACACAGTAGTTCTTTTCTGCCTTGGATAGCGTCTTGCTGTAGTAGGCTATCACTCGCTCATGGCCGTATTGGACTTGGGATGGGACGCAATGGTCGCTGGCGTCGGTGTCCACAATGAAGGCGCCGCGTCATCACCCAGCCACCTCCGCGACGAACACCCACAGACGCACGGCACTCCGTCCCAAGGTCAACTGCAGCAGGACCTCCCTCTCCACGGGCAAGGTGTCGCCCGATGCCGTCACTGGCTGGTATGGTCGGTTTGATTTTCTTGGCGTCAGACCCTGGCTACGTCAGGTCTGACGACGGTCATGACTGCCCCGGTGTCCACAAGCACGCGGCACGGCCTCCCCTTCACCTAACGGTCCGCTATATGGCTGTCATACGCCGGCTGAAGGCGCGCAGTGTCACTCGAGGGGATTGTGGTGATGGCGCCGACGTGCCCCCCGCTACGCCGACCCTTACTCGCTTTCCGGTGCTCATGCTGGTGTGGGCAGTCTCCAGGTGTCCCGGCTGGCCACAGCCCCAACACACGCCATTTGGTTCCTTGTTGGCGCTCCTCGGCTGGTCTTCGGTCTCCATTGTAGCGGATACTCCTTGTTCTCGAAATCGGGGTAGCCGTCACCTTGGCCGCCTCGATCCGTAATGGGGCCGTTAGCGCCTCGTGGATGGTCTTATAGTCGTCGAACATTAGGCGCTGACGTATCTCGGCGTCACGTACTCCGTCGACGAAGGTTTAGGCGGCTTCTCGGGATACGAATTCGGGTGTGAGGTCGACCAAGGCTTTGCTGGCCAGCTGTTCGATTGCCAGGGTGAACTCCTGCAGCGTCTCCCCTGCGTCCTAGACTTCAGCTGGCTGAGGAAGGCTGCGGGCAAACGGTTGTTTCCGAACCGGTTCTTCAGGGCCTCCTAGATGTCCTTGGATGCCGCCGCTGTCTGGACCGCGTTCAACACCTCTTCGGCCCGTCCCTGAAGGCTGGCTATTAGCTGTGCGGCCTCTTCTGGCGACCATTTGTGCTTGGCCACTATGTCGAATTGGCGGCGGAAGACTTCGAAAGTTGACGTGCCGTCGCACTTAGGTGGTTTGACGCGCGCAGATGTTGTGTCGCGTCCCGGCGCGTCGGCCTTCAAATCCTTTAACCTGGTGTCGACGATGCCTTCCACCAGGGACTTGGTGTTGCTGTCGGTCTTTCCTACTAGGTCATTAACGCGGTTTGCCAGGTCTACGACGCGCTCGCCTAACTCCGTTACGTCCTCCTTCACGCCGGCCAACTGCTCTTCAAATTTGGTGGCGAGGGCCTCGTTCGTAGATTTCATTTCTGTGGCTAATTCGGGTTCATTTCGGTCATCTTTGCGGCCAAGTTGTTGTTTTCCGCTTCCATCTTTGCGACCAGGTTGTTATTTGCCGCTTCCGTCTTCGCAGCGAGGGTGTCATTCCCCGTTCTCATTTCTTTCAGCTCTTCTAATATCTTGGCCAATGCAGCTTCCATCATCGTATCCCACTCTTGATACCAAATGTGACTTTGTGGGTTTGTAATCTTGTTTGAAGAAATTTAAAATGCTCTTTATTGCAGTAAACAATAAGTTTGTAACCCTTTTCTGCAGTAAAAATGACGTGACATATACAACAGTCTTCAAGGTCGTCTTGTTCCACAGCCACAAGTAAACAAACATAAGAATTCACTGTGGTAATCTTCAAATGTCCACACACAATTACTGCACTGATGCACAAACTAACAACTGATACTTTGCATGTTTTCATACCTCCAGTCATTGTTCTGGAATTCTGTCGATCGTTCGATAACAATCGCAATGTAGCGAGGAAGACGAAACTATCTCTGTCTCTTTCTTTCTCTCTCTCTGCACGCCCATGTGCCGGCTACGGCTTGCGGCACAACAATGCCTCGGCGACAATATATAATAATTGTAGCAAACTTCACTTATCAAGACAAATTATATATTTGTTCCATCAAAAGTGAAGAAAATACCACTTACACATTTATAGCTTGTCATGGCAATAGGAACATCCTTATCTGGCAAACATAGGAAAGGCTGGTTTTATCTTAATGATATTCCAAGCCTGATCCAATGGATTCATAGACTAACAGGTGTGTTCCCTTCTCATATGAGGGTTAAGAAGGAATGATTCAACTGCCTAATTATAAAAAAGAGGTGTCCATAAGAATCAGTTGAAACCTATGTAGTAAACAAAGTTCATACCTCCTTATTTAAAGCAGTCCAAAGTAATAGTCTCCTGTTTGGTTCTCTCAGTGGGAACTGATTTGTGTATTTGAGCATGCATACTAGATATAATGCAATAGGATTAAGTCAAGACAATAAAGCAGAATTCCACAATTTACTGCATCAAAAAAAAAAAAAAAAAAAATTATATTTGGTATCATGTAAGAAATATTTCATAATACCAAAAGAAATATAAAATGAAAGGATATAACAATATATGTTCTTCCAAAAAGTAGACAAGTTGCTAGTGAAAACCTATTTGGAGCAAGGAAAAATTTAACATCAAAATTCAAAATTATTAAAGTGATGAATGAAAATGATGAAGTTGAATTAGCTTTATTGAGCTTATAAAAAGGAAAAGGGCAATTCTCAATACCTTTTGCCTAAAGTCCTCCAAATAATATAGCAGAATTGAATTTCTGGAATTTAACCCAATAAAGTATTGTAATGGGAGAGTTTAATGCCCACCACAAATATTGGAGTTATAAAGATACCCATACAGCATGAAAAGCAACAAAAACCTGGCTTAATTCTATTAATACAGAATTAATTTTTGCTGAAGACAATATTGGAACATATATCCATCATAATGGTTCAACAAACATATGATCCAGATCTTTTCTTTGTAGAATGTCAACAGTATAATATTTCTGAAAGTGGGGATTCCAAACATAGAGCATTAATTGCTAAAACAACATTGAGTAAAAACAAGACAAATACTTACAATAGAAGTTCTTGGAACTTAACAGTTAGAATTATGCCCTGTATGATCAAAACTGATTAGATTTCTGCCGTGCTAGGGGTCCCGGTTCGATTCCCGGCAGTGGGGTAGGGATTTTTCTCCGACCAAGATGATTCCCCAATGAATACGAGTTAACACCTTCGATATGTTCCAAAGGGGAGCGGCCGCTGATATGACCATTAGAAAATAATAATAATAATAATAATAATAATAATAATAATAATAATAATAATAATAATAATAATAATAATAATAGTACTAGTACTAGTAATAGTAATAGTAATAGTAATAATAATAATAATAATAATAATAATAATAGTATTAATAATAGTAATAGTAATAGTAATAGTAATAGTAATAGTAATAAATAATAAATAATAAATAATAAATAATAATAATAAATAATAATAAATAATAATAAATAATAATAAATAATAATAAATAATAATAAATAATAATAAATAATAATAAATAATAATAAATAATAATAAATAATAATAAATAATAATAAATAATAATAAATAATAATAAATAATAATAATAAATAATAATAATAAAAATAATAATAAAAATAATAATAAAAATAATAATAAAAATAATAATAAAAATAATAATAAAAATAATAATAAAAATAATAATAAAAATAATAATATAAATAATAATATAAATAATAATAATAATAATAATAATAATAATAATAATAATAATAATAATAATAATAATAATAATAATAATAATAATAATAATAATAATAATAATAATAATAATAATAATAATAATAATAATAATAATAATAATAATAATAATAATAATAATAATAATAATAATAATAATAATAATAATAATAATAATAATAATAATAATAATAATAATAATAATAATAATAATAATAATAATAATAATAATAATAATAATAATAATAATAATAATAATAATAATAAGAATAATAATAATAATAATAATAATCATCATCATCTCTGCCGGCTTCTATTACATACTGAAAAAAGAAAGTTCTATAAAGCAGAAGTTAAACCTATAAACCCTTTTGATCTAGAACATTGGCTGAAACTAACAAAGATCTGGAAAATTAAAACAGCAAAATTGAGTAGGGAAATTCTCTGCTCAAAAAGGAACTCTTATAATAAATTTATGGAAACTGTTGACTATAGGAAGGACAGAAAAGTTTTATAAGTTCATTTCAACATTATAAAGATAATTCTCTAAACATCCTATTATATATAGAGGTAAAGGACTAACATAACCAAAAAATTGCTTGTGCATTTAATTAAAATTTGACATATCTAAAATTCCAGGAATGCATAGAACATTTGAGAATATAAAGAAGGAAATGCAAAAAAAGTAAACTTCAATTTCGGCAGAAAAAAATTTCTACTGTGAATTTTCAGTGTCTGAATTTGATATAGATATTTTTAAAACATAATAGCAAAGCTCCAAAACCAGATAATTTATCCAGAATTCATAAAAAATTTAGGCAAAAAAGCTAAAATTAATTTACTCAACTTCTGCAATCATGTTTGGAAATCTTATTTTCCATCCAGTTGGAAAAAAAGCTGTTTTTATCCTAATATTCAAACCATGAAAAACTCTTGAGACATCCAGAGAATTGAAAATGAGTAAAACACCACACATCTACCTTCACTTTGAAAACTCAATTAGGTTGCTACAGAAAGTTCAACAACTAAGAAATTAACTAGATTACCCATTCAAAATAGAACCTCTCATGCCTCTTAAAAACTCGGTGAACGTCAATGAACAGGAATACAACCTTGATTTAATTGCAGATTTTAAAAATAAAGAAAATTCATCTGTAGAAGCTAGAACATATTGTGATATCCCTGGAAATATTTCAACATGCCACTATGAACCAAATGGTTGAACCATCCCAGGGTTACCACTAGAGAGCACAACTCGGAGAGTGAGAGGTCAAATTACCCACACTAAAACCTGGAAGATACGGGACACTTCACAATCAAATACACAATTCCTCCTGAAACCCACATACCTGTTTTATTAAAAAATTATAAACAACTAAACACAATACAACACAACACTTCACAGGCACGGAGAGATGTAACAAAAGCGAAGTTCAATCCAATATCTCCTGGCCAGCCAGCTCTAGGTCCTTCCATGGCTGGCTAGATCACAGCTACCAGTTGTTTTCGTAGAAATACTATTTCGAAGATTTCCAACCAGCCATAAGGAGCCGGATGCCTGGCGGCAACTTGACCTTACTAAATGTACGACTCATCACCGATACAAAACTGTTTTGATTGCTCAATAATATAATCTTTAAAAGTAAAAAATAATAGGACACAAAGTGAGTATATCACAATATGCCCTTGAAACAAATGTAGATATCCAGATGAATGGACTCTTGATGGTTCTCTTTACAACCAAGAAGATGGAGCTGGAGCAGGAGCTACCTTTAAATTTGTTTCTTTCTATAAGCATATTGGAAATTATTTCACAAGCTTTGATAGAGAAATCGATGTAATTTATTCTTACTAACAAAATTGAAATTTAAACAAGCATATAGTGTTCCAAAGAATTCCATTCCACTGTGGAATGTCTGGGAATGAGCAAGCGAATATGTTGGCCAAGAAAGCTTCCAAAATTGCTCAAACAATGTAACAAAATATCCCCTATGAAACAGTTAAGATTATACATGAATGGATGAATTTAGTAATAGTGACATTCAAAGTAATTGAAAAAACTATTTTTAGTTGGCTTTTAACACACTCACATTTTTAAATTATTGAGGAATAGTTTTGGAAGCAGCTGCTTCCATTTTCAACCTCGGACTGTTGTCATCTGCTGTCTTCTCTTAGTTGATAATTTGATAAAGAAGTTCATAATTCAAACACACCCACACCCCCCCCCCCCCCACACACACACACACACACACATGCACGCACGCACGCACGCACACACACACACACGCGCGTGCATGCGCGCGTTTTTATATGGTTCATTCAAATTATAACATTTATGTTGCTTTGATAGTACCGTGCTTTGCAAAGAGGATTTTAAAATATTCCTCCATTTTTCTGGATTGACATTGGTTTTGGTGCCATATTATTAGGTTGATTTTAACTTTAGCTATACCTTATTAAAATTATTTTGACTTAAAATACCAGTTAAGATAGGCTCACTTTTCGTTCACTCAGAATTCTTATATCAATAAATTATTTGAAGTTTTCATCATTTAAATACTCTTGATTTGAATTCTCATCCTCTGCATCATTCCATTTTGTCATTATTTGTTTCTATTTCTCTTTTAACTGCCTTGCCTTCATCAGCCAGTACAGGGACTCCCATCATCTTTCTCATCCCACATCCTAGCTGCAACAGTATGTTTAATTGTTGCATTCTCTGCTTCATAGTTCTTGAAAATAGAAATTAACCATTATTGGCAGATTTGTTCATACTTTGATTTTTTCTGCATACATTTGTTAATCTGTTCCTCCTGTCATTTAAATCAATGCATTTTCTAGTGAAAATTAGGTCTCAAGTGTCCACAGCTTGTTATTGTATTTTCATATCCACAAGCAGTAAAAATGACTACATGAATTTAGATCATTATTACTACTAAAAATACGTGGTTCATTTGCTTTATAAAATTTAAAAATATTTTCTTTCCCTCTGTCTTTGCTATGTCTGACCATGTCCTTTCATTATCACTTAATGCATCACTCCCACATACCAAGTTGTCTTCATCTACTCTGATGTTAAAATCTCACTTTTTAATTGCTTAAGCTGGTCAGGGTTGTGCTACTGCAAAGAAGAATCCTGAGTGAAAAAGACTATTTGTAAATAATCAAATCTTCCATACTAGCCGTGTGTAGTCTAAAGTTTGGATGAGTAGAGCCAGACTGAAAAATTCAATGCCATAGCTGGGATTTGAACCATGGATCTCCTGCTCTCCGTGCAGTTGCTCTAAACCACTGAGCGAGCTACTATGGCCAACATGCTGACATGACATTAAATTCTCCAACTGACTTGTATGTTTCCTGGTGGACCACTAGGGGTTGCTCTAAACCACTGAGCTACTATGGCCAACGTGCCAACATGACATTAAATTCTCCAACTGACTTGTATGTTTCCCGGTAGACTCCTAGGGGTTCTCATATGGTATAAGACACACACCTTTTTGTGGTGACTTATTATGCTGTAAGTATTAAGTCCCAGGCTTCATAGATAAACCACTATGTTTTATTTTAGGTGAATTAATGGAAATAATCATTGTTGATTGTTGATTATTGATTATCGCTCATTGGTTTAGAACAACCGCACAGAGAGCGGAAGATCTGTGGTTCAAATCCCGGCTATGTCTCTACTCATCCAAACCTTAGCCTACACACGGCTAGTGTGGAAGAATTTATTATTTCCATCAATTTACCTAAAATAAAACATAGGGGATTAACTATGAAGCCTGGGACTTATGTGCTTACAGCATAGTAAGTCGCCACTAAAGGTGCGTATCTCATAGCCTATATGAACCCCTAGTGGTCTACCGGGAAACATACGAGTCAGTTGGAGAATTTAATGTCATGTCGGCACGTTGGCCATAGTAGCTCAGTGGTTTAGAGCAACTGCACAGAGAGCGGGAGATCCCAGCTATAGTATTGAATTTTTCATTCTGGCCCTACTCATCCAAACTACTTGTAGTCGGTTTATTGACACTTTGTCACTTACATTTAAATATAAGTAGATAGTTACTACAGATAGTTTTTTTGATTAATTTTGATGTCACTTACTAAATTCTTCCAATCATACATAGGAATCCTAAGATTCAAAACAAAACATACAGGATTATAGTGTTTCAAAATAGTGGAAGTGTATAGTGTTTCAATGTTTCCAAATTATAACTGGAGCATTAGAAGGGTAATTTGAGTCTGAATTCATTCACTTATCACACAAGGGCATTATTGATTTTATATGTACGGAAAATATGTGAACTCCAAACACAGGTGTGTTGATTTCCTGTCATCAAGTACAAAACTATCTATTTGTTGTAAATTGTGATTATATAGGTATGACATTTAATTGGAACTCTATGGCCATATTAACTGTTTGTTCCTAAAGTGCATCAAGCCTCATAAGGCCCCATTGTTCCATTTATACCCTGCCTTTAACTGCAATGGTCATATTGGCAGCCGTTCTCCTTTGAAACATATAGAAGATGTTAACTCGTATTCCTTGGGTTTTATTAGATCACCCACACATTTGCACTCTAATTCATACTTCCAGACTCTGGGGAAGATGAGAAATTATCTTGGTTGGAGAAAAATCGCCACCACCACTGCCTGGAATTGAACCCGGGACCCCTAGTATGGCAGGCAGCTGCTCTACCGACTTAGCTATGGGGCCAACCCCCTAATATTTTGTATATAGAATTATAGGACATAATCTATATTTAAATAATGCAACTCTTCTGCAGTTTATCACACTTTCACTGTTCTCTAACTATAAACATTGCTTTACATTTCTGAATTAGCTTCAGCATTATTTAAATACATTACTAAGCCTGTTCTGAACTGTATCACAATATTTACAAATGATGAAATTTGTAAAGTGTGTAATTTGTAAAAATCAACTTCACAATGGAAGTTTGTAAAATTTATTTACAAATGAAACTTTATAGAATTTATAAGTGTGTCATTTTATGATCAAGTAGTATTTCACCATTTGTAAAACAGACTGATGGCATGCCGTGGCTGAGTGGTTAGACCACTTGGCTCTCACCAAGGTGTCTGGGGTTTGATTCCAGGTGACTGCAAAGGAGATTTGTGGTGGACAACAGGGCTCTGGGGCAGGTTTTCTCAGGTCCACGGTTTCCTACCATTTCATCTTGTCCTCGTTCTGTCATCCACTACTCTCTCTTTCATACCAGGCATGGGGCTGATCACCCATCCTGGATTCTCTTTCTCACTTATCCAGAGATTCCATTCCTTAACCCCACCTACGAGCATAAGGGTTAAGGCGAACAAGACCCTGACGTCACATAGCGGTATAAGAGGGCAGTTAAAGAAAGAAAGTACACTGCTGAACCAGAGGAAATATTCACTGCTTTTTACAGTGTAATGGAGTAAACGATTGGAAGGTGTATGGGAAGTAAAATAGGACAAATTATGCAAGGCAATTAAAATGTTAACTGACAGGGACAAAAAGGATAAAAAGATGGGAGAACATTTAAGGAAAATAAGAAGGAAAATCAGGATAGTCCAAAAAGCCCACCTCTCTAGTGTGGGGTAGGTATGTGCCTCACATTCAGGAGGTTCCAAGTTTGAATCTTGGTCAGAGTGAGTTATCTGATAAGGTTTTTTTCCTTAACCAGAAAGATGAATATTAGGTAACTAAGCTCTGTGGAACCTGGGCTCATTTAGCATCATTTCACCCATTTCATTGATTGAGTGATTCATTCATTCATTCATTCATTCATTCATTCATCATCCATCATCTGCTATGACTTAATTTGGAGGATGTTAAATAAAAATACAATAAATACATTTAAAAGGTGAGACTCTATTACATAAAGAACTAGGGAATTTAGTGTAATGGGCTTCTATATGGAAAGTGTTATACACATTAAGATTGATATGAAACCAACCACAAATAATTTTTATATTGAAAGTAAAGAGTTTATCTACAAATGACAAATGTAAAGGAAGCTGTATTTAATAATATATCTGTCAAAAAGAATATATATTCTTTGAGTAAGTTCAAACAGTTCCAGTGATTTAAATAATGCTGCTTATGCAATGGAATGTAGAAGATGTAAATAAGTTCAGAATTAATTACTTCACATGCTAATGAATAAAATGAGAGGTTTGAAATGAGTCCTTTAATAACAAAATTGCTATTGTAATTGTTGAACATAATATTCAGCCATATCAAATCACAGGCCATTAGTGTAGCCAATATACTTAATGTGAAAATTTGCAAATATGTGTTCTCCATATTTGACATAATATTTTAATCTCCAAATAAAAACAGCTTTATATCATGTCTTTCAGATTCGAGAAACACACAATAATTGTTGAATATATTGGAAGCATGGAGACCTATGTATTGGTATATAGTGGTTTTTGTAATGTGTAGCTGGTGTTGAATGAGAATATGCTAGAATGTGTGCAATCTTCATGTTGCATCACTTATTTATCTGGTTTTGTAATGCTCTCAAAACTGGACAGCTAATGAAGGTTTATTGTGAAAGAGTTTTTTAAATGTTTATAATCTTGACCTTGTTATTTGCAAATAGTAAATATTGCAGAACAGGACCCTGGAGAATTATTGTACATTGAACAAGCTTCTGTCTTACATTTTACCCTGAATAAGTTCCACTACAGAATTGCATATTTTTATACATTTTATTACACAACTGTTTGTTGAGTTCAGACCTAATCTCCAAGATGAAATAGCTACTTTTTTTTTTTATTTTTGCTTTAATTATAAATAAACTTTATACTTATGGTAGCACTACTTGACAAAAATAAGAGAATTATTCTCCAAAATTAAGTGATAGCCAGCTACTATAGAAAACATCCATACTTACTGTTAATAGATAAAACTAAAACAATTTCCTTTCTTGCAGCATTTGAAACTTATGGCACAAGAAGTTCGGCAGTGGGAGCATAAATGGAAACTGTCACAGTCTATTGATACATATAGGGAAAGGAAACAACAGCTTGAAAATGAACTGTACTGGGCTCTGGTGAGTTAAATGTTTATAATTTTTAAATTAATGAATTTTTAGGTTTTCTGCTGTTGACCTAATCTAGAGATATGATCAAGAAATTGGATGTTCCAATTTTACACCAAATATTCTTCCCCCCTAAAGTAATCATTTTTACATCAAATCCTGCAAGTGGCAGGAAAATTTCCATATGATCTTTAAGTTGAGTGTAAAGTTTCAGATATAAAAGAAAAAGAAAAGTGGAGTAAATACAGTTTACAGATTTTCATGGAGTTTCTCCAGCTCCAACAATTCCTATGAGCAGTGCACCATTCATGGAAGGTAATACCATGATAAAGTCTGTAGTTTATTTAGTCATTTCTGTTGACAAGGCTTGGTTTTATCTTAACGTGTATAAGCATGGGAAAATGTTAACTTTGAGTATGTGACTGATTTTCAACAATAAGGAAACTAAAATTGAGCTTAAAAATGTTATATTCTACCTTCAGTATCTATGATTTAAATGCAGGGAGGAAAGAGCAAAAGAAAGCAGAAGGGATCTATTTGAAGAACTTAATGTTTCATTTCAAAGAAGAACATGATTAACAAAAGGTGTGGTAATTGCTATTTTAAATTAAATTGGTGAACAGCTCCACTTTCCTTCAGCAGGAATCAACCACTATGTCAAGAAATTGTCTTCTTACAGACTACAATTTTATGTGATTGGAATAATTCAAGCAGTAATTGGTGTTAATGATATACAAAGAATGGCATGTTGCATAATACAAAAGCTTTCAGATGTCATTGCTTTGTTATCATTCAACACCTAAAATTGCCTCTCACACAGCTGGAACAAATTAAGATATATAGAGGGATTTCATAGAACAGCTGGAGTTTTCTGATGTAATAGGTGCTTTGAGCTACACTCGTGTAAGAATACAGTCTGCTGGTGGGTATTTAGGCACAGAAAAGGCTACTTATCTTTAACTGTGCAAACTGTAAATGAATCAAGCATCATGATAAGAGATATAGAGACTGCATATAGCAGAACTTAATAAAACATACAAATTGTACATTTGATATACATTAAATTAATGGCAAACTATCAATTATGGATCTGTAATTTTTTACTAAATCCAATAATACAGAATTTTTATGAGCGCTAAAATTAGCTCTCCAGGATACCTTGATGCTTTATCATTAATTTGGTCCATTGAAGAAGTATTTTGATATAAAACTTTCTGAAAATTAATGAGCGCTAATACCATATTGGTTATGGACACCAATTGATAGAATGAACACAAAAAGCAAGTGACTTAACCTTTTACAATTAAAATTGTGTATGTTAGATTTTGTGACAATGATATGCACTAACAGTTTAGGTAATTAAAGACATACACCACTTAGTTGGGGGGGGGGGGGGGGGCAAAAGTTTAACTCTTCACTATTTTGTAATTCTGAAATACAGTTAAGGACACTTGTAATTTTAAGGTAGTTGTATGTTATTTTCTTACAATGAGAATAAGTGTACATACAAACATCCTGCTGAAAATAATCTAAGTTAGTGATGCATATACATTGTTTTCTCCTCTTTCCAGGAACTTCTAATCTTGACAATGGTGGATTAGTTTCTTTGTTGTCATACTTATTTTTCCCCATCATAATCAATATTCTTACTGATTCCTACAGAATGCAGGTTCTGTCAGATACCTTGAAGACAGAAATAAGATTTAATTTCTGCATTTTAAAGTATTCTCTAACATGTTTAAGCGCAGAGGTTCCACCCCATTAGGCCTGAACCCGTAGGAACAGGACCCGGGCCTCTTCTACCAGTGAGTAACCGAGCTGTCCCAAAGGGCGCTCGGCGTCCCCCGTGGCTCTTTCCATAGGGCAAGACCTCGATACCTAACAAGGCCCCCCCCCCGCCATCTGGTCCTGTAGACTCAAGATGGGATGGAAGTGGATACACCACTTACGCGCTTCAACACCAAAGGTGAAGACTACCGAGAACCTCGGTGGGGCCACCTGGTGATCTAGCACACCTTCTACTAGCTTTGCAGGCTAGCACCCGGGAGAATTAATGGCTTCCCTCAACCCCGTCCGGAGACGTACCCGATTCCCACGGATATTGGGAACCACTGCCCCCTCGAGTCCATCCCAATCCGAACAACTCCCGAAGGAGGGGCTCAGATGTTTGGCCCGAGGTTCCTCTAGTAACGTCAGAGGTACCACGAGTGCTAAGGGTCCGCAGCGCCCGCACCACGGCAGCTGAAGGGGACGGATCCCCTCCCCTATGGAAAGTATTCTCTAACAGAGCATATTTTCCATGCCTATTTTTTATTAGGATATATCACATACATTTTTATTCAGTTACTGAGAAGGCTTTGTGTTTCTTTAGCCTATCATTTTTGGATATGACTATAGATCCATTAAAAGTGTATATAAAATTGTAAATATCTACATTGCACACCCTACAATCCCAAACACATGCAGCTTACAAAGCAATAACCACACTAGTGGGTTACTACAAAAACACTTCTCACTAGCCAAGAAGCTTCTTAACAGAAAGATGAATGCACTAGGAAACAGGAGCTACACAATAATATTACTCCTTTATGTTTCATTAGAGCAGATAAAAGCTTATATTTGCAGCATTGCAAATACTGACATGCTAAATCTCAATTATATTTATTTCTAGGCCTGCCAAATTGAAAGAGAATATGAAAAGCTAAAACAGCAGATGGAAGAATACCAAAGTTCATGTCCGAAGCTTCTAGCTGAGGTAGAAAAGGAGAAAAATGAGATGATTAGCATCAGAAGCAATCTAAGGTAATGAATAATTCAAAAGGAAAAGGAAAATATGCAATTTATTTTCCCATTGCATAGTATCCTAGCTTTGTTAGCTTAATTTTCTAATTTTTGCTGGTATTGCTTCAGATTCCTGCACTTTATGGAAGAGTAAAACAAGAAGTGGTTATGTTAGTGCCAGATGATTCTGACTAGCAAAGAAAGTTTCATTTGCCAAAACTCCAACTGAAAGTAAATCAGTGTGTATATATATATATATATTTATTTTAATTAAAGATTCAGTTTTGATATTAAGTGATCAAAGAATTTTAGTTAATTGATGGAAATTAATCATTGCTTCACACTAGCCATATATAGGCTAAGGTTTCTGATAGATAGAGTCAACATGAAAAATTCAATGCAATGGCCGGGATTTGAACCACGGATCTCCTGATTTCCGTCCTGACATTAAATTCTCCAGTTGACTCATATATTTCCCCGGTAAACCACTAGGGGCTCTCGCATTCGAGATAACCATTTGTGGCGACTTACTATCATAAGTACTTGAGTCCCAGGCTTCATCATTTAACTCTTATTATTTTAGTTGATTGATGGAAATTAATCATTTCTTTACACTAGCCATATATAGGCTAAGGTTTTTGATAAAGTCAACATGAAAAATTCAATGCCATGGCCAGGATTTGAACCACAGATCTCCTGGTTTCCGTCCAATCGCTCTAACCCATTGAGCTGCCATGGCCAAATGAGTCAAATGGAGAATTTAATGTCAGGACGGCACGTACCTTCATTAACAAATCTTTTGGCAGGATTTGACAAGCATAAATTGTGTCCTTCATTTTTCCAAATGGGAATTCTTTTTCAATTCTTAAGTTTTATCTTCCTTATGCTGTTTTTGAGTAATTTTATTTCTGTGTTGATGCATTCTTCCTTCCAGAAACATTAACAGAGAACCCAAACTATTCAAAAATGCACAGGCAAAATAGAACCTAAAGTATGGGAAAAAACTCTTCTGAATAAACACAAGATTATCATTTTTAAAATCCTGCCAGAAGTCTTGTTAATTGAAGAGGGAGAAAAGAAACTACAGCATTGGAAACCACAGGCAATTGATTCAGAATTGATAATGAGGACAACAGCTCTAAAAAACAGTTTGAAAACTATATTATCACTATACAAGTGATGTAGTACAACTCATTTTATTCTGCAAAGTCACCATTTCACATTATACATCATATTCATCATACTAAGCAGTTAGTTACCCAGCGACAGAAAGTTGTAAACTCACCATGCAAAAATTTATAAACACTCGTTTTTTTTGGTGCTGTATTTGTAAACATTTTTGAGACCAAATACTTTATTCTGCAACAAACATCAGTGCATTTCCTATGAAGTACACAAAATATCACTCACATAAAACATGTTTTTATACTATCTGCATTTTATTTTTTTGTATACTGTAAGGAAATTGTTCAAAGTTTTTGTTCATCAAAATGACACCTCTGACCTTGCAGTTAAGTTTTATAACACCTCTTTGGTTATAATACCCCAGGCTTTAAAAGACACTGCTACAGCTCATCCACATTCTTAGTGACCATCTGTTTTACTTTCTGGTCAAACACCTCCCAGAGAAGTTCAGTTGGAGATAGATCCAGAGATTGTGCAGTGTACATACCTCTTCTTTCCTTTTCACATAGTTCTTACACAGCTTTGATGTGTGTTTAGGGTCATTATCTTGAAAAACAAAACTATGTCCAATAATTTCAGAAACTATTTGTAGTTGGTTTATTAATAGTCGTCACTTACTTATTTATATTTATGAGAGACTAGTTTCAAAGACATTTGCCTCCATTTTCAATCTCTTTCCAACTGGCGTCTGTTGTTGTCTGCTCTCTCTGGTGGTGGAACTATGAACTTCTTTGTCAAATTATCTACTGGTGGGATTTCAAAGTTAATTACGCGATCCTTATTTTTCCATATGAATATGTTCTCCCATGTTGTCAATTTATTTTGGTTTATCACTCCTTTTAATAATTTTGGATTTGGATCAATGTCATGGTTTTCATTCCAAAAGTGAAATGCTACTGCTGACTTACCTTCTTGTTTCAATCTGATGTTTCTAAAGTTCTCTTTGACTCTGGTTTTTAGATTTCTTTTAGTTTGACCTATGTAGCATTTTTCACAATTCTTACAACTTATCTGGTATATTCCGGATCTGTTAACTGATGGGATTTCATCTTTTGTTTTTGAATTTAGCAATTTTAAAATTTAGTGTCTATTAGTAGGTGCCAAGGTGATATTTTGTTCCTTGAAGATCTTTTTAAATTTATTAAATGTTTTTGGGTGATATGTGAATGAACTGAATATGCTGTTGCTTTCTTTTTCTTTTGTAAATGTGGTTGCTTCCTTAATGGTTTTCTTTAGTTTAGCTTTTCTAATTTTCTTCAACACCAAATTTTTGTTGTATCCATTTTCCTCTGCTATGTGTAGTATTGTTTTTTGTTCTTTGAAATATTCTTCTTTTTCCATGGGTATGTTGACTAGTCTGTGTGTAAGGCTGTTTATTATTGCATGTTTATGTGTAATTGGGTTGTGGCTATTATTTTTTATGTAATTTTCTGAATGTGTTTGTTTCCTGTAAATTCCAAATTTTATTTTTGTGTCATTCCTGATGATATTTAGATCCAAGAAAGAGAGTTGTCCATTGGTTTCCTTTTCTATAGTGAATTTTATAGTCCTTTCTTGCAGATTGAGTAATTTTAATGCATCTTCTAAATGTTTATTCGGTACAATTGCAAAGATGTCGTCAACATATCTATACCAAACTTTGAAGATCAATGGGAAGGACTTTTTGATTTGTGTTTCAAATGCACTCATAAATAAGCCAAAAAAGGTGAAAGTGGATTGCCCATTGATAACCCTGATTTCTGCTTGTAGTATTTTCCATTAAAGCTGAAGAAGTTTTGTTCAATGCATATTTTTGTTAGAGAAATGTATTCTTCTGCTTCTATTGCTTCCATTTCTATTATGTCCAATAAGTCTCATACAAGATGGCACAGCATGGCATGAACGATTCTAAAAGTACTGTTTTTACTCCAAAATACCTTCCACTTTCACTGTCTGTAACTGTATTGTTCCAAGTCACCCCCATACAGTTATACTGTAGGTCCACAACAAGAAGGCAAGCTAGATCAATTTGTAACATAAACTTTTTTGCCATCCCAACGGTGTTTATGCTTGCCTTCATGACAAGGATGTAAGATTCATTTAAAATACACAAGTGTTTAAGTTAATTGGTGGAAATTAATCATAATTAATCAAGTGTTGTCACATAACTCACCCATACTTAATACCTGTCGCTGCATTTACTGCAACAAACATTAGATCTGGTAGCATGGGTGACTTATATGCACTCTCATACATTCATTCCATAGTAAACAGATCTTTTACTGGAGCAGATAAACAATTCAACCTCCTCTGCCCTTCATTCCCCTCTAGCCTTCTTGTCGTGGGCATACAGTACTTCCAACCCTATGTTTCAGATAGCATGAGGCAAGCTTCAAGCATCCTTTCCCCACAGTGCCGGTGGACATACTGCAGATGATTTGAACCATATTTCTCAAATTTTGATGCATCCATCCACAGAACATTTTGCCAGTCATTTAAGGTCCAATTCAGGTGCTCTCTGGCCCACTGGAACGTTCTAAGTTTGTGCTGACAGGTAAACAGTGGTTTCTTCACAGGTACATGTCTAACAATGAAGCAACAATTCAGCAATTCTTAATTGTTGACGTTGATTTGGCTCTGCCCTGGTAATATTTATTTTACTGCAGATGGTTACAGCTGAATGGCACCTGCCACATTTGCTCAAAAGCTACAAGACTGACATTTTACCTGGAAACACAAAACATAATAGTTCCAGAACAAGCTGGGTTTAAGAAAGATAACTCAGCAATACATCAGGTCGTAAGACTTACACAAGACATTAAACAAAATTTTAATAAAAATAAGACTTCTCTAGCACTATTTGTTGATTTCAAAGGTGCATTTGACACAGTATTACGAGAAATGCTACTATACAAGATGAAATCATATGGCATATCAGGTCACATGCTAAACTGGTTTCAAGCCTTCTTAACTCAAAGATGGTTTGCAGTGCAGTACAAAACAGCCACATCCAAATGGAAACAAACCCGAGTTGGATTACCCCAAAGATCTGTTACAAGTGCTATTCTCTTTAATATATTTATAAACGACCTAGCAGATGCACTGAAGAAACTAAATAACATACAAGTGGGAATGTATACCGACGACCTAGTAATATGGACCTCGGAAAAGAATATAAGTTCTGGGAAACATTATAAAAAGTTACAAAAAACAATGGAGAATGCAATTATAATACTGGAACAATGGACTAACCATAACAATATGCAGATAAACACAGAAAAAACCCAATATCAACTGTTCACAATGCAACAAAAAACAGAAAATATATGTCTGCAAATCAATAACAAAAATTTACAAGAAGCATCCACAACAATATATCTAGGAATAGAACTAGACCGGAAACTATCAATGAAAGAACATGTAAACAATGTAACAAATAAGATCAACAAAAAGAACAACATCTTAAAAGGCCTAGCAGGAAACAAATGGGGTGGAAATATGGACCTCCTTAATAACACATATAAAACATACATAAAACCCAACTTACTATTTGGAGGAGAACTTCTGGCAACAGTAAGCAAGAAACTCAAAAGGAAAATAGAAACCTCACAAAACAATTCACTAAGAATAATAACAGGAGCTGTGAAAACAACACCAATTGCCATACTACAGAGCTTCACAAAAAATATGGCCATAGAACTGGAACATGAACTAAAGGCAATTAATTACCCTAGCACAAAAACTGCAAGTTAACAGAAATAGACACAAGTGGTATCACACAGGGGATAATATAAGCAATCTAAAAACCCAAACAAGCTTCAGAACATACATCAATAACTCAAAACACAAGAACATAAGAACAACAAATATAACAACAATAGAGGAAACAAACCCAACAGAATATATTGACATACATTATAAGAATGACCTGTTATATACAATATATAAGCAAAACAATTTACCAGATGAAATGAGAGCAATAGCAATAGCCACAGAAAATGAAAGATATCCAGAAAAAGAATGGCTCGAATATATACAGATGGATCCTTTATAAACAAACAAGATGCTGGTGTAGGAGTATACTACAAACATTTTGCACAGTATCTAACACTAGACGAAACTTCAAACCATTATGATGGGGAACTAACAGCCATAAAAGCAGCACTGCAGAATGTCCTGTACAGACCGTACATAAAGCAAAACATAGTTATCTTAACAGATTCAAAATCAGCCATAGATGGGATTGTAAATTATAAAAACAAAACAACAAGAAACATCAAAGAAATAAGAAGTTTAATTAAAGCTGTCGAACCAAGAAACCATGTCACCCTGCAATGGATTCCAGCCCACGTTGGACTTTTAGGTAATGAACATTCTGACCAACTAGCAAAAAAAGGTGCAATTCAAAATATAAAACCCGTAAGACAAACTGAAATTAATAAACAATTAAACAACATTAAGCTACATTTTAAAAGACAGCAGAGACTTGATGAAGAAGATAAACTAAAAGACAAGGATTATAAGAACATTGGAGACAAAACTGACATACAAAAACTACCAAGAAAAACTGCAGTGGCCCTATTTAGAATGGAAACTGGCCATGATTGTCTCGCGGAACACCTTTATAAAATACACTGCATACCTACACCCAAATGTACTATCTGTAAAGAGGATGTCATCATGAACAAACACCATTTGGACAAATGTAATGGTCTCAAAAGTGGGAACCTACAGGCTTTATATTGGGAAGCTAAGGGGAAAATGATGCAAATCAACTAATCCCCAGTGCCATTAGTCAACAACAACAACAACATTTGCTCAAAAGTATAATTCTATTGTCCTCCACAGCTGATGTTTTTCTTGGACGTCCGCTATTGGTCATTCAGAATGGAAACCAGTTTCCTCTCTGTGCTTCAATGCAGAGCAAACACTATAGTCAGAAATGCCCAGTTTATTTGCTATCTTTCTGATGGACCACCCTCCATCTTTGTAAGCATGTGCCATTACTCATTTTTCTGCAGTCTGAGGGGGTACTCATGCTTGGACAGGGTATATGCGTGGAGTTGGTTTCATGGACTTTATTGGGACGGGCTATGGGTTCGTAGCTAGCTCAGAGCATGGTTATTTGATCCCAGGAGTGATACACAACAGACTGCTTCGTTTTTTGCCTTTTCTTTATTCATCAGCACTTACTCTTCTTACACACATTTCTTACACACATTGCTATGAACTCACCATCCTACCCCACTGTGTCCATCAACATTCCAAACAAGAGTGCCTCCAGGTAGAGCATTCACGTGTCTCCTGGTTTTCCAGCTGGCACCACCCCTTCCCTCTTGGGGGTAATGACCAACCCTGCCTTTGTTCGCCTAGCGGTACTTCTTCCTGTACACTCCCAAACTGAGTGTATTGTTTCAACTGCCCCGCTGATAGAATGGCTACTATACCTTTGTATTAGTTGATGTTCTATCAGCGTCCCCGTCTGATATTTGCTGCTCTTTATCTTTCTTTCTTTCAATCTACTGCTTATGTGTGTGATTGCCCATACAATTCTCATTTTTCTTTTACATATGTACATTGTAAACTACGTTTAAATATGCTCATACATGAATGTACAGCTTATGACTATATTACATAATGAATAATCTAAGTTCTAAGCATACAAGTATTACTTTTTACAGAAATAACATTTCCTGTTGTGTCTTAAATGTTCTTTTAACACTTTCGCGGCCTTGGCCATTTTATTTCCTGTTACTTTTGTTCTGCAAAGTCATTTGCACTGTTTCTAGTAACAGCATCCTTATGTTAAGTTTTAAATCACTTTCATATATCACACACTTCATTTTCACAAATTTTCACATGCCGGTATGCTTACAATCACTTATTCTATCATATACATTTAAATACCCTTCTATTTTCGTATAACAATAATGGTGCACTTTAGGAATTAATTTATATACAAATTATTTACACTACCATTACCATTTATCATGTGCTTAATGGGTTGCATATTTTGCCAATTCTGTTTTTACCAGTAACACTTTCATTGATTCTAAATTATGAGAAAATTCTTTATGATATTTACCCATGACACACTCCATTGTGAATATTAATCTTTGTTTCTTATTTTTTTAATTCTTTAAAGGGTTTCATTAAAGCAATATTGTACCTACTACATTGCAGATATCAACATTTCGACACAGGTTCTACCAGTATGCAAACAAAATTCAGTAAAAAGCCAATGTGAAAATATTTTGGAAGAAATAAAAAACAGATCCTTTCAGAAGAGAAAACACAATATTATCCATTCTTTGAGGCAGAAAAACGTTATATGCACCAAGGCAGACAATGGTAACAAGATAGTCATAATGGTTAAATCAGATTATATTGAAAAAATGGAAGAAATGCTAACTGACAATGAATATGAAATCATTAACAAAAATCCTATAACAACTTGCATACAATCACTTGAAAAAACAATAGCAAAATCAAGTATAATACCAAACAAATATACAGTTAAACCGGATAACCCAACCTTACCTAGACTTTATGGCTTACCCAAAATACACAAACCATTCATAACAATGAGACCTATAGTTAGCAGTATAAATTCACCAACATACAAACTTGCAAAGTGGCTAATAAACAAATTGAACTCATTTCCAAAATTCGACAGCCTAAGCATCAAAAACACCTATGAACTTATAGAACACATTAAGGATACTGAACTTAAAGAAGAGGACACACTAGTCTCGTTTGATGTTAAATCACTGTTTCCCAGCATACCAGTAAATGAACTCCCACCGTTGATAGAAAAATGGCTCAAATCACTTGGAATGCCATCTCCTGAAATTTCAGATTACATAAAACTAACCAAAATATGCATAGAACAAAATTTCTTCCAGTTTCAAACAAAATATTTCCACCAAACTTCAGGTTTAGCAATGGGCAACCCCCTATCACCCTTCCTGGCTGATCTGTACATGAGTGCATTAGAAATAAAGATCACCAAAGGTTTCCCTTGGATGTTCAAACTCTGGCAATGATATGTAGATGACATCTTTGCAATAGTACCAAAAAAACACATCAGTGATGCTCTAAAACTTTTAAATATCCAAGAAAAAAGCATCAAGTTCACTGTAGAAATAGAAAAAGACAAGTATTTACCATTTTTGGATCTAAAAATAATGAAAAATAAAAACAGACTGAACTTTGGCATTTACAGAAAACATAAAAGTTAATGGCTACAACCCAAGATCCCACAAACAGGCAATCTTCAATAGTTTAGCACACAGACTGGTCAACATCCCTCTCACAGCAGAATATTACAAAACAGAATACAACAAAATTATTGAAATAGCACAAAAAATGACTTTCCCAAATCATTAGTAGACAAAAAAGTGAACTTAGCAAAAAAGAAGAAGCTAATAAAGGAAACCACAACCCTCTCAGCTACAGAAACTAATATGATTTTCAAAAAATTCACTTACCATCCATGGGCCATTGATAAATTAAAAAAAGTCTTCAAAAAACAAAACATTAAACGAGCACCAGTCAACCATTTCTCCTTAAAAAACCTAATTTGCTTAAACATCAAAGATACCATTCCATCTAACAAAAAATCTCGTATATATCAAATTGAATGTTGTGACTGTAGTCAAATTTATATTGGAAAAACTAAAAGAAATTTAGAAACAAGAGCAAAGGAACACTTTGGGAACATAAAATATAAACAATTAGAAAAATCAGCAGTTGCCACGCATCTTTGGGAAAAAAGCCACAACATAAATCCAGAACCAAAACTACTAAAACATACATCAGAAAAACAAGAACTATTCACATGGGAACAAATCTTCATATCAAAAAATAGGAACAAAGTATTCAATTTCGACATCCCCCAGAAAGATTTGTTCAGCAAGTTCCTCGAACCGCCACCAGAGGAGACCTATGACAAAATATCGTCAACTACACCAATAAGAACCAGTTGATGATGGAGGCAAAGTCTCTGAACATGTTCCGGAAAAATTTAAAAGTAAGTGTTGTTTAGTGTCATTAATCGACTCCCTTTAAATTTAATATTGTACCTTCCCATAATTTTATTAGATTTTATACATTTTATTTCAAACTCATGACCTTCTCTTGAGCTACATGATGATTTACCAGTGCTATGCAGCATCTATTTCTGTTCACTTGTTCAACATTTTGTGCGCCATTCGCTATACTCTCTATCTTTCCCGTCAGCTGGTGTCATTAACTCGGTTTACCTGTCTGTTACCTTCATCTGCGCGCGTGGTGTACTGTCCTTCCTATCCTAGTGTTAAACTATAATACATATTATTAAGGACACAAGTTACTTATTCCTCGGGCACACATTTATTTATATTACCGTTACTTATATATCTGCCTTTTAAACAATAATTATCTTATGCTGCCAACTATACTATTTCGCCCTCTTAGTTTATTCTCATATATTCCAAAAATAAAGCAACATCAACTTCTATTTCCCTCTCCTCCTCTCTCTGCGTTAACTGGCATTTTTGGGTCGCTTCTACCTGTTCGAAAGATTCATTTACTTATTTCTCGGCTAGCATTATCCAAACCTAACTATTCCATTTGGTATTTTATTTTAACTATCATTTAAACATACTCATTTTTATGGCGGCTTTCTCTTTTCATTATTTTTGAAGACATAAGGCAGCCTATTGGGAGTTCTGCAGCAGGCTTTGGCCGGATTGTCCTGAGTTTGTATCTCCCTGGTTCGGTCTTTCCTCCCCGTGAGTACTTTCATTTAATGACTGATTTCTCCATCGAGGTGAATTTTGACCTATACCAGCATTACCGCGCAAGTTATTTCATTGTGTTCCAGATCTATACGGTCTTTTGTTTTCCTGAAAATGCCTATTTCTCCAGGATCGAGAATGACTTCCCTTAGCATTTTCAAATTCTATATAGTGTACCTGTGCATTTGACCTGTTTTGAAGGTTTTGATGACGTCTCTCACAATTTACCTTCGATGATTCATTTTGCCCATAGTTTGATCTTTTATTTACACCCGGGACATTTTCTCGGTGTCTATCATATGTTCGGTATGAGTCAGGTCTGCGGTGAGCACTCGGGCTTGCCCTTTCTCCATCTGAAAATCGGTTACTCTGGTTCCATACAGAATCATTACCAGACTCATACGGTTGGCTTTGAAATGCCATTAGAAGTTCTAGGACTTCCCCCATCGTCCGCTGCTTAGGAACGATAAGGTGGTTCTTTATTTCGCTTGGGAAACGGTAGCCATCAAAAATATAAATTCATCTTCATTTATGGGCAGTTCCAAAAGTTGACTTTGCTGCGCAAGTCTTAGGAAATAGTCCACCATTCCTTCGCCTGATCTCGGTTGATAACGGCCATTGTTTATCTTTATCCTCACGTTATATTGGGTCGACACATTCCAGTATTTATTCAAAACTGCTTGCCGAAATTGCAAGTACATTACATGATCTCCAAGAGTTAATCTGTACCAGCTAAGAGATCGGCCTTTTAATCCCCTTTTTACTATTATCATGTGGTAAACTTTTGGAATTCCCTTTATCAAAAAATAAAACTCTTAATCTAGGATGTACCTTTTTACATTGTCGATGGAGTAGTCAAAGGTCGGTACCGGGATCTCATTCAATAATTGTGTTTGTATTGTCATCTGTGTATGCATGCATTCTTGACTTAGCTACCACTAACACCATTATTGCTATTTGGAAAGGGTGGCGGAATCGCACCAAACAAAGGTCGATCTGCCATTGCGCTACAGTCAGAAACTTCTGCGGAGATAGCAGGCATTGTGCTTTGGTTACTTATTTCATTTTCAATGCGGCTTATTGCCACTCGCATTTCTGCTATGTCCCTAGAAGTTTCCTGTTGATTCTCGACAAGCTGCGTGAGAGATTGTTTCAATACTTCTGTTTCTTTTGTTTGATTTTTATTACTATTTTCAACTACTCTCTTATTCGCGACAAACTCAAAATTTACACTATTTTGTATTTCTTTCTGCTTTAATTCAATCCTCATGCAGTTATTTTGGAAATCATCACATATTCTATCATGAACACCCTCATTGTTACGATTTATATTTTCTACCTGCTTCTTTACTTTCTCTATTTCCATATGTGCCTCTTGCACTTCTGCCTTAACTACTAAAAATTCCTCACTCATATAGAACTGCCTTGATCTAATTTTGTCTAACATTTGATTTGGTTTTTCTATCTGAGCTGTAACCTCACTCATAATCTTATTTTCTAACTCCTTCTGCTGTTCTGCGAACGTTTCTAGTTTCTCCCCTTGATTATCTATTCTCTGCTTTATTTCCTCTTTCTGTGTTTGCAATTTTGACAAAATCTTTTGTAAAAGACTTGTTACGTTACTATCTTTATTTAGTTCATTTTCTGTTTGTCTATTAGAATTTTCGATTACTTCTACCCCTAACATTCCTACGTTCATCTCAGAATTTTGTAATTGCTGCTCCATTTTGCTTTTAATTATATATTGATTTACTACTTTTTGATTTCTCAATATCATCTACTCCTTATACAATTAAGATTTTTTAAAAATTTTATATGAACTGTTCTATTTTCTTACCCTTTTCTTCTGTTAAATGTTCATATTTGTTTCACTTACTTTCACCACTTTGATCCTGCAGTTGCATAGATGGTGTCCTGATGCAGTCCTGCTGTCTTGAGCTGTTTGCTGGATTCCGGTCTGGTAACTCCCTGGACGGCAGGTTCCTGAATGGTTCTGGTGCTTGTGCAGTCGGTTTTCTTCCGATGTATGGCAATAATGTGCGATGCTGTGGCAGTCATATGAAATTCCAGGTGTAATGCGTGGGTTTCTCAGATGCATGGTGTAACTCAGACGTTCTTGCAGTTGAAATTCGGACTCCAAAATTGGCACCAATTTGAGAAGGTACTCGTGCTTGGACGGGGGTATATGCGTGGAGTTGGTTTCATGGACTTTATTGGGATGGGCTATGGGTTTGTAGCTAGCTCAGAGCTAGCTACAGGAGTGGTACACAACAGACTGCTTCGTTTTTTGCATTTTCTTTATTCATCAGCACTTACTCTTCTTGCCGGGGTTTCTCACACACACACACACGCACACGCACATGCGCACACTCGCACACATACTCGCGCACACACACGCACACACGCACACGCACACCCCCACACCCACACCCACACACCCACCCCTACCCCACCCCACACACACACCCACACACACCACCCACACACACCACCCACACACACCACACACACCACCCACACACACCACACACACCACCCCCACACACCACACACACCACACACACACCCACCCACACACCACACACACACCCACCCCCACACACCACATACACACACCCACACACACCACACACACACCCACACACACCACACACACACCCACCCCCACACACCACACACACACCCACCCACACACACCACACACACACACACACACCCCCACACACCACACACACACCCACCCACACACCACACACACACACCCACCCACACACCACACACACACCCACCCACACACACCACACACACACCCACCCACACACACCACACCCACAACACACACCCACCCACACACACCACACCCACAACACACACCCACCCACACACACCACACACACCCACACACCACACACACCACACACACACCACACACACCACACACACACACCACACACACACCACACACACACACACCACACACACCACACACACACCACACACACCACACACACACCACACACACACCACACACACCACACCACACACACACACACACACACACCACACCACACACACACACCACACACACCACACACACCACACACACCACACCACACACACCACACACACCACACCACACACACACACACCACACACACACCACACACACCACACACACACACCACACACACACTACACACACACACACACACACACACACACACCACACACACACACACACCACACACACCACACACACACCACACACACACACACACCACACACACCACACACACACCACACACACACACACACCACACACACACACCACACACACACACCACACACACCACACACACACACCACACACACACACCACACACACCACACACACACACACCACACACACACCATACACACACACACCACACACACACAACACACACACACCACACACACCACACACACACCACACACACACCACACACACACACCACACACACACCACACACACACACCACACACACACCACACACACACACACCACACACACACCACACACACACACACACCACACACACCACACACACACACCACACACACACCACACACACACACCACACACACACCACACACACCACACACACACACCACACACACCACACACACCACACACACACCACACACACCACACACACACCACCACCACACACACCACACACACACCACACACCACACACACACCACACACCCCACACACCCCACACACACCACACACACACACCACACACACACCACACACACACAACACACACACCACACACACACCACACACACACCACACACACACCACACACACACCACACACACACCCCACACACACCCCCACACACCCCCCACACACACCCCCCACACCCCACACACAACCCCCACACACCCCCCCACACCCCCACACACCCCCCACACACACCCCACACACACCCCACACACACCCCACACACACCCCACACACACCCCCCACACCCCCCACACCCCTCACCCCCATACCCCCCACACCCCCCCCACACACCCCACACCCCCCACACACCCCACACCCCCCACACACCCCACACACACCACACACCCCACACACACCACACACACTCGCACACTCACACAGACTTAGCATTAATACAAGAATCATATATTTTGAACAAAAAAATGGCAGGGATTCCTAAAAGATATAGAATATTTATCACTGGAAGAGAAAGAAGTAGAGCAGCAATTATTGTTAATAACAAACAAGTCGATGCCCTATTAATAAAACAGCTATAAAATGAAGACACAGTAGTACTAGAGATTAGATATAACAAATTAAGATTATATATATCCAGTATGTATTTAGATATCGGCGAAAATATAAATGACAATCTGCAAGAAGTAGAAGAAATGGAAAAAGGAAATGGAAAGGACTACTAATAGCTATGGACAGTAATGCTAGGTCCACAACATGGCATGATCAACTGACGAATGCACGAGGAAGAATACTGGAGGAATTCATAATAAGTAAACAACTATATATTATGAATGAAGAAAATGAAGCCACCACCTTTGACAACGGAAGAGGAACAAGTAACATTGATGTTATAAACTTGAAAGAAGCGTAGGGACAGTGAAGCACAAATTAGTACAAAATTGAATCGAGAATACACATTGCTTCACTCACACTGTTTATTCACAGGACATGTTTCAAAAGCTCTTGCTCCTATCCTCAGCTGATACTCGACTAGTGCAAGTTGTAGTGGTTTCTTCTTTCTCCGTATTGTCAATAGATGGCGTGATGTACTTGTCAAAGATGTCCGGTGGTGGAGTTTCAAAATTCATGACTCTATGACGATTTTTGTTAATGAAGATTTTTTCCCATACGGAAAGGTCTATGGGGTGATTAACGTATTTTATTAGAGATGTTTCCAAATTGATGTCATGTCTAGTATTCAAAAAATGAAAAGCCACTGCTGATTTTTCTGTTTCACCATTTTTAATGTTTCTCATATGTTCTTTAGTTCTGATGTTAATATTTCTTTTTGTTTTTCCTATATAAATTTTAGGGCAAGTTTCACATTTGATCTCATAGATTCCTGGTTTTTCTTTGGTAGTGATTGAATTTTTGGGAGGTGAAAAAATGGAAGCATTTGATAAGATATTCCTCCAACAGATAAGAGAGAAGATGAAAATTAATCCTAGTGAAGAAGAAAATGGAAAACTTGATATAGAACTGGCAAATAAGACGAGGCATGAAGCTGATGTCGAAAGAGTAGTAGATATATTACAAGTCTCGCTGAGGGAAGCTAGCAAGAAAGCATTTGGAGTATGTAGATCAGCAAAAACAACAAAAGGAATAAAACAAACTCCATGGTGGACAGATGAATTAAAAATAATGAGAAAAAAGGTCAACGCCCTGAGAAGACGTTTCCAGAAAACCAAAACAAATGAGGATCTAAGAGAAAAACGCAAAATACAATATATAAATGGAAAAAGAGAATATGAATCTAAAATAAAAAAAGAAAAGCTGAACTCATGGAAGCAGTATTGTAGTGTGCCAGCATCAACGAACCCCTGGAGCGAAGTATATAAGCTGGCTTCTGGGAAAATGAAAGCATCACCAATACTAACAACAATAGAGAAATCGGATGGAACCTTAACCACCAATATTGATGAAACGCTAAATTGTATGCTAGAACAATTAATACCAGAAGATGACAAAGCTAACGACACTGAATATCATAAACAGATAAGGAAAATTACAGAACCAATAAGTACAAAGGTTGATCTGGAATTTACCCAAGACGAAATTAAAGGAGTGATAGAAAACTTTGACCACAACAAAATCCCAGGAGAAGATAGAATTACAAGTAAATTAGTCCTCAGGATCTTCAACATGTTCCCAAAATTCACAACAGAGATATACAATGTATGCTTGCGACATGGGTGTTTCCCGAGATGCTGGAAAAGAGCGAAAGTAATACCTATAGTCAAGCCTAGCAAAGAAAACAGCTCAGATGCCACCAAATTTAGACCGATCAGTCTACTAAATACAGCAGGAAAAATCTTGGAGAAGCTGCTTATAAATAGAATTATGTATCACATACACAGTAAAAATCAATTAAACATCAATATGGGTTCATCCCACAAAAAAGCACGATAGATGCAGCAGTGAAAATTAAAGAGTTTGTAGAAGAAGCCATGGGCAATAGAAAGGTAGTTGCTCTAGCTAGTCTAGATGTTAAAGGAGCATTCAATGCTGCTTGGTGGCCCAGCATCCTAACAGCTTTAAAAGACTTCAACTGCCCAAAAAACTTATTCAACTTAGTTAAAAACTACCTAAGCCAAAGAACAGCTTTATTGACATTCAATACTGTAAATAGAGAAAGAGAAGTTACAAAGGGTTGCCCACAAGGATCGTGTTGTGGACCCGGGTTGTGGAATGTAATGTACGACTCTATTTTAAATATCGGCTATTCAACATCAACAATAGCAGTGGCATTTGCAGACAACCTGATCATAGCAACAAAAGGGGAAAATGCAATAGAAATAGAAAATGTTATGAACAATGACATGAATAAAATAAAAAAATGGGCAAGTAACAACAAAGTAAATTTTAATGAATCAAAATTGCAGGTCATGCTTATATCAAGAAGAAAACGGAGAGAAACGAGAGACATAAGAATCTACTTAAATAATAAAATACTGGAGCAAGTAGACAGGATCAAATACCTAGGAGTAATAATAGATAATAAATCCTTTCATGGAAGTGTTGAGAACAGTGTTGTTGTATAAATTAAGTTAATTGGGAGTCGATTAATAACACAAAACAACACTCACTTTTAAATTTTCCCGGAACCGGAAACAAGAGCAAAGGAACACTTTAGGAACATAAAATACAAACAATTAGAAAAATCAGCAGTTGCCACGCATTTTTGGGAAAAAAACCACAACATAAATCCAGAACCAAAATTACTAAAACATACAACAGGAAAAGAAGAACTGTCCACATGGGAACAAATCTTTATTTCAAAAAATAGGAACAAAGTATTCAATTTCGACATCCCCCAGAAAGATTTGTTCAGCAAGTTCCTCGAACCGCCACCAGAGGAGACCGAAGACAAAATATTGCCAGCTACACCAATGAGAACTAGTCGATGTCCGGCTGAAGATAGAGGGAAGGCCTCAGAAACCGGTTCCGGGAAAATTTAAAAGTGAGTGTTGTTTTGTGTTATTAATCGACTCCCAATTAACTTAATAGATAATAAATTTAACTTTTCAGACCACATAAGCTATGTAGAAGAAAAATGTAAAAAGTTAATTCACTCACTATCCAAGTCTGCCAAGCTGAACTGGGGATTAACTTATGAGGCAATCAAGATCATCTACAAGGGAGCTATTTTGCCATTGATGCTGTATGGGCTCCCCTCTGGATCGAAGCAATTAAGAAGCAGCATAACAGACAAAAATTAATCAGAGTCCAGAGACTTATTAATATCAAAATGGCGAAGGCCTTTCGCACTACCTCCACTGCAGCCCTTTGTGTCATAGTTGGAATGTTGCCAATTATAATAAAAGTAGAAGAAACTGTGCAACTATATAGAATCTTGAAGGGAAAAGAGAATGTGAACTGGATTATAGATCATGATGTAGAGTTGAGGAATTGGCCACACCCTGCCAAAACAATTAGACTCAGCAAAGGCAGAGAAGGAAAACCAGAATCCACATTAGAAGTATATACAGATGGCAGCAAGAGTGAGATGGGTGTTGGATCAGGAGTTGCAATATTCATCAATAATGAACTTGCTCACCAAAGAAAATATAAACTGGACAATAACTGCTCAAACAACCAGGCAGAACAACAAGCCATCATAAAAGCCCTAGGAAACATTGATGAATTAAAAGATATAAAAAAGGAAAAGAGAACCGTAACAATATATACTGATAGTAAAGTAACATTGGATTCCATCAATAACCCTAAAATCCACAAAGCATTAATACACAATCTTCGGAATTGACTCGGGAAGCTACAAGAAAGGAACTGGAAGATTAACCTAAGATGGATAAAGGCACATGTAGGACATCATGGGAATGAAATAGCGGATCAACTTGCAAAGGAAGCAGCACAAGACAATGGGTTAGAAGTAACCTACAACAAAATACCAAAAAGTGAAGTAATCAGAAGGCTAAAGTTCTCAAGTATGGAAAAATGGCAACAAGAATGGCAACAAACATCAAAAGGTGAAATTACAAAATCCTATTTTCCCAACATAAATGACAAGATGAAAACTAAAATAAAATTAACATAAAATCTAACGTCATTGTTAATAGGTCACGGGAAAATTAAAGTGTACTACCACCGATTTAAAATAAGTGACAATCCAATGTGTAAGTGCAACCAAAACGAACAAACTGTGGACCACTTAATCTTTGAGTGTAATCTGTTAGACAAAGAAAGGGAAAATCTAAAGAAAGCAATAACAATGGCTGGTGGACGCTGGACACTAGAAAAAAAAGGAACTTATACAAAAACACACCAAAAGTTTCAGTAAATTTGTAGACAGTATCAACTTCGATAATCTGTAAATAGTCAAGTGGGATGCAAATACTTATATTAGTTTATAGAATTGTAAGTCTCGAGGAAATGTGATAATATGTAATACAATAGTGAAAACAAAATTTAATGTAACTGTGCACCCAAGCATATAGTATTACTATGTAATGGAATATGCTGTATAATAAATGAATTAAAAAAAAAACACACACACACACGCACCCACACACACACGCATGCACACACACACACACACACACCATCCTACCCCACTGTGTCCATCGACGTTCCAAACAAGAGTGCCTCCAGGTAGAGCATTCACTTGTCTCCTGGTTTTCCAGCTGGCACTACCCCTTCCCTCTAAGGGGTAATGACCAACCTTGCCTTTGTTCGCCTAGCGGTACTTCTTCCTGTACACTCCCAAACTGAGTGTACTGTTTCAAGTCACATTTACTTTTTTACCCGTTCTGGTTTATTTGAGGTACTTAATGCTATACTAATGACTGCAGGGTTATGTGTGTTTGGAGGAATTTAGTAACAGTGATATCAAAATTAATCGTAAAAGCTATTTGTAGTCGGTTTATTGACACTCATCAGTTACATTTTTTATATTATTGAGGGACTAGTTTCAAAGGCCAATGCCTCCATTGTCAAACTCTCTCCAACTAGCATCAGATACAAAAACAGTTTTTTTAAACGTAAAAACAGTTTTAATAGAAAGGAAGAAAAAGTACGCCTACACAAAGCCTGGATGCCAGTGCTGGAGAGCACAAAGCCTAAACCATAAAGAACCAACCAGAATAAAGGTGTGACAGCCTCTTCAGCCACACAGGGATTGGTGGAAGAGTAACCAATAGGAGCCGAGTGGGTGGTCGCTCATACATCTATATATAGTTCAGGCGCTCAACTAAATGCCAGTCTAGTTGTGAACAGACAAGACTTAGAATCTCTGAAGATGCCCGACGGAGTTACAGGCGAAACGTAGGTATGTTTTCATCATCTAGACCACGGCCTTCAACCCCAGAAACAACATTCTCTTGGATAAATGCCGGCCTTTGAAAATTTGAAAGAAAATATCATTTATAAATTAATACTTTTGGGGGAATCTGAAAGATTAGTTCAACAAATCAAATTATTGTTGTTGAGTTTAAACTTTCTGTCGCCAGTATATATAGGGTGTTTCAGAATTTGACCAAAAAACTTTAAGGGGTTATAGAGGGCTGTTGAGGGAACAATTTGAGGAAATTATGGTCTCAGAGCGCATAATTTTGTGCATTTGAACAACAAAAGTAATTAAGATAAGTGGGGTGGCAGGGGGCAAGGTCGAGCTGGCCTTGAACTTGGAATGTGGTGTTGCTGGCTGGAGAACTCTTTATTTTACCACTGAGCCATATATGTTCATTTATTAGCAGAGCAGCAAAAGCTTGCATATATCATTGAGATGTCATGCACACTGGCTCTAAGTTACTTCAGATGAATTCTGAAATTCTCTGTAAGTTAGGTATATAAACATGATTTTATTCCACTGTACCACTGTGATCAACATTTGTTTTTGTATAAAATGTGTAGTTATAGAAGGTGAAATAAAATTCATTCATATAAAAATTCTTTTAAGTTTATCCTTTTGCTTTTCCAGTGAATTAGAAGATGAATTAACAACATTGCAGAAACAATGCGCAGAAACAGAAGAAAGTTTAAAAAGGAGTAAGGAGGATGTCCGTTTAAAAAGGGAGGAAACAGCATTAAAAAACAGAGCTGTGCGGGCACTAAATAAGGAAATTACTCGAACACAAGATGAAGTCCACACTTTGGAATCTGAAATTCAGAGAATAACATCCATGTAAGTTTTCTCCAAATTGTCAGATGTTTTAATGTTTAATTTTTGTGTGCTTATACTATGCATGAAATGACTTGAAAATTACTGCATGTAAGAGGTTAAGATGTTCTATAAAGGGTTGGATTTGGTTTAGAAGAAAATACAAATATGTAGATATTCTAGTGTAGAGCATGTAATGAAGAATTATGATCCCAAAGTATAAACTTGAAAGAAGCTTAGGGACAGTGAAGCACAAACTAGTACAAAATTGAATCGAGAATATATTGATACATTGCTTCACTCACACTGTTTATTCACAGGACATGTTTCAAGAGCTCTTGCTCCTATCCTCAGCTGATAGTCGAGTATCAGCTGAGGATAGGAGCAAGAGCTCTTGAAACATGTCCTGTGAATAAACAGTGTGAGTGAAGCAATGTGTCAATATATTCTCGATTCAATTTTGTACAAGAATTATATTTAAAATTACAATATTTGTTTGAAAACTAAATACTTTGTAACAGAATGAGGATTATGGGTAAAAAATATTTTAACCCTCCATCCCAAATTACCTCTCACAGTAAAATTTTTCACTATTTTTTATTTTCTCAAATATAGTTCTTGGAGTTTCTTTAAAATACCATATGGTTAAGATATAAGAGGTCCACTGAGGTGGTATTGGTGGCATACTGGCCCAAATTTACTTTGGCTTATTGCACAAAAACATGGGCTGTGAGACCATAACTGTTCTATCTCAACATCCCTCTATAACTGTTAAAAGTTGTTTGGTTGAATTCTGAAATATCATGTATATATACACATAACGTACTCTACTATCTGTTTCAAACGTGATGATGTTTGTCCTTGAGCGCTACTAGGTGAGCAGCCATTTGGAGGCCCACAGTGTTGTCATATTGCATTCCTCCTAAGTGGTATGTGACGAGCATCAACCTAATCAATCTCTGTTAAATACTATTCGTGCTAAGACAAAAATTCAGATTTTGCCAAAACTGATCCATGTAGAAGGTAGAGAGTATTGTATCTAACATAACCGTATAAACCCCATATTTTTAGCTCAAATAGTTTTCCTAATAAAAATAAATAAAGCACTATTATATTATAACAATGCATCATGACGTAAACACTGTAATGCATAGCATTTGGTTTGGCATGTATGCATGTACGTTATTTGTAATTACTCAGAACTGAAATGTAAATGTTTGACATGACATTATAAAAGAATTACTTTGATAAGCCAAGGTATTTGTTAAATTTGAGCGAGAGCAAACCGTGCACTTCCTGCTGGACTGCCAGAATGTGTCTGGTCACATTGTATCTTTGTTAATGAATGGTTTATAATCTGTATTTACTCTAGGGAGTTCAAAGCAGTATTATTTAGTGTTCTTCCATTTAAAATCCATGTGAAAGTGTATCAGCTCAAATAGTTTTCGTAATATAAACAAATATCAGTATACTTACCAACGCATCATGAGGTAAAGCACTCTCATTATTGGTTGGTTTGTACGTGTGTGCATATACTTGTATTTACTCAGAACTGAAATTTAAACTATTGATATGACGTGATAATTTACTTTGAATAAGCCAAGGTGTTAAGTTCAAGAAAGAGCAAACACTTCCTTTCCTGTTAGCTTGTGTAATGCTGTATGCTTATGTTTATGAATGAATGCTGGATAAGCAATGTTTATTTACTCTGTAGAGTTCAAATAATATTGTGACTTTGTGGGTTCGTGAAATAAAAAGTCCAATTACACCACTCAACAATGTCCTTTATTTCTACCGACTTACAGTTTAACACTTGCCAATTACGCAAAATTACTTGCTGCACACAATTACAATTCACCAGTTCGTCCGTTACAATTTCCTTGTACTCGCGGTTACGTAAGCTCCGGTACACATTCCCAGTTACGTACAGTCTTCCGTTGCACAATCCTTTCGTTCATTAACACGTCACTGACGAACACTGCCTTCTTACACCAAGGACTGTCCTCACTCACACACTAACCAACTGACTGACTGACTGACTAGCTGCAGCCCTTTTTATCGGCATCTCGCCGTCTTCTAGACGTTTCCAGATGATGAAAGATCCCGTAATTTCTGGAACCAGGTGGGAGAGAAACAGACCGCACAATTATGTTTCTTTCCCCAGTCGTCCCTGTCACCACTATAAGACAAACGAGGGGAAGGTGTGGCTAACCGAACCTCCCCTACCTTCCGCTGCCAGCTGCTTTCACAGGGTGTTCTAGCGCTCCCGTTACACTGCTCCCTCCTCAAAGCTGTTCGCCTCGAACAGCCCCATCATAGCGTGCGAGGCGGTCCAGGTGTACCACCAGCATCTGCTCGGAGTCTCAGCCAGAAGTAGCGCTGCCGTAGTTTGTGAATCATTCGGTTCGCTCCCAGGTGTCCTCCTGAAGTACCGGCGTGCACTTCCTCCAAGACTTCCGGGACCTTGCTCCGGGGAAGTACCAACTGTTCTCTCTGCGCCTTCCCATCGGGTGACTCCCATACCCGGAACAGCACGCCCTCTCTGGTCTTCAACGAGTCCCATTGGGCCCAGTGCGACTTGTAGGTGGCGCTCCTCGGTGCGATTTCCTCCCAGGTCGGTCTCGTCCCTGCGTCCACTTCCCTCAAGAGTGGCCCCAAGTCTGCGTCCGCCAGCTGCCCCCTCCTCAGGCCTGCGCTATCCCAGCCTTCAGCAGGCACTGCCACAACTACTCGGACTGTTGCGGCACGCTCCTCCTCTTCCACTCTTGTGCGCTCGTGGCCGTCCTGGATCTGCGATAGGACACCTCCAATGCAATGGTCGCTGGCGTCGGTGTCCACAATGAAGGCGCCACCCGGTTGTGGGAAACCCAAAATTGAAGCACTGCACAGGGTCCCCTTTGGGTGCTGGAAAGCGTCTTCGGCGTCCTCCGTCCACACATAAGGCCGGTTTTCCTCCGTCAGGCAGGTGAGGGGTTTTGCGATGTTGTCGGCCTTTTCCTCTAAATCATTAAGGCTGTCGTCTACTTGACCCATCCGCTTGCCCAGATTCGTGACGTCATCCCTCACGCCGGCCAACCGTTCCTCAAACTTGGCGGCGAGGACCTCGTTCGCCTCCCTCATCTCCGTTGTCAGTTCGGCCATCTTTGCGGTCATTGTCGTGGCCAAGTTGTTGCTTGCCGTTTCCATCTTCGCTGTTAATTCGGCCTTCATTTCTTCCATCTTCCCGGTGATGTTGTCGTTGGCTGTCTTCATTTGTTTCAACTCTGCGGTGATGTTGTCGTTGGCCGTCTTCATTTGTTTCAACTCGGCGGTGAGGTTGTTATTTGAAGTCTCCAGCTTCGCGGCCAGGCTGTTACTTGCCGCTTCCGTCTTCTCTGTTAATTCGGCCATCATTTCCATCATCTTCTCCAAAAATTTTTCCAATGCCGCGTCCATGGTTGTAATGTTCGGTGATGTTATCATCCCGCTTCCTGACACCAGTGTGACTTTGTGGGTTCGTGAAATGAAAAGTCCAATTACACCACTCAACAATGTCCTTTATTTCTACCGACTTACAGTTTAACACTTGCCAATTACGCAAAATTACTTGCTGCACACAATTACAATTCACCAGTTCGTCCGTTACAATTTCCTTGTACTCGCGGTTACGTAAGCTCCGGTACACATTCCCAGTTACGTACAGTCTTCCGTTGCACAATCCTTTCGTTCATTAACACGTCACTGACGAACACTGCCTTCTTACACCAAGGACTGTCCTCACTCACACACTAACCAACTGACTGACTGACTGACTAGCTGCAGCCCTTTTTATCGGCATCTCGCCGTCTTCTAGACGTTTCCAGATGCACTCACACACTAACCAACTGACTGACTGACTGACTAGCTGCAGCCCTTTTTATCGGCATCTCGCCGTCTTCTAGACGTTTCCAGATGATGAAAGATCCCGTAATTTCTGGAACCAGGTGGGAGAGAAACAGACCGCACAATTATGTTTCTTTCCCCAGTCGTCCCTGTCACCACTATAAGACAAACGAGGGGAAGGTGTGGCTAACCGAACCTCCCCTACCTTCCGCTGCCAGCTGCTTTCACAGGGTGTTCTAGCGCTCCCGTTACAATATTATTCAATTGTTCTTTAGACAACAGTAGAGTAAGAGTTAAATAGCGCAATGGCTTCTTGCAGTGAATTTTGTGGCAAGTCAAAGAGGCAATTATTGCGAAGTCAGGCTCAAAATATTATTTTTCAGGTATACACGTTCTCAAAAAATTGGGCAGTGAGGAATATAGAAATCAGCTCAATTTCAAAAATGCTTTATGGCTTACTGCTGAAGTTTGTGTAGGTAAAGCAAGTGTGTCCGACATTTGTGGAGAGGCTAGAAAATCTGATCTCAGTGGTGCCCAAGTGTTTGTGTTGCCCATGTAACAGTTGTTTTAGTTTAGGCCCTGAAGATTGAAAATATTTAAATGTGTGTAATAATAGTTTAAAGATTGGTATGGAAAAGTTAATTTTCGTAAGAAATGAAAATATGAAATTCAGTGGGATATGATATGATGGAATGTGTAAATGATATGCAATGAACATACTATTGAACATACAGAATAGAGCAATAGAGATAGAAAAAGATGGCTACTTACCTTTCTTGGATCTGAAGATAATCCATGATTTAAATAACATATATTTTGGCATCTACAGGAAGCCAACACAAACAGATAATTACATCAAGAATGATAGCTTCAACCCTACACCCCACAAACATGCAGTTTTGAACAGCTTAGTACATAGACTAGTCAACATCCCATTGAAAAAGAATGAATACAACAAAGAATATAACCACATGATTAACATAGCTGCAATTAATGGATACAGTAAACAATTAATAGAAAAGAAAATTTGGAAATTCAAGAAACAGAAACACATATTAGATACCACAAAATTAACAGAATCAAAAAACCGAGACACAGTTCAGGAAATTCACATATCATCACAGAGTGCATTATAAATTCAACAAGATATTCAAGAAGTACAACATCACCCTAGCCCCAATAAATAAATTCAGTTTAAAAAACTTATTATGCAACAACCCGAAAACAAGAAATCAGGTATATACAATATCAACTGCTCAGACTGCAATAAGTTTTACATAGGAAAAACCAAAAGAAGTTTACATATTAGATTACAGGAACATATGAGATGTGTGAAATACAAACAAATAGAAAAATCAGCAATAGCCACCATTTCTGGTCTACCAATCATGAAATTGTACCAAATATAAAACTATTAAAACCAGCCAGTAATGCAGTTGAACTCGATGTTTGGGAAACGTTGCTAATTATAAAAAAGCAAACAGTATACTTTAAATTTTGAATTGCCGCCTGAAAACTCTCTTTGGAAGTTCATCTCACAGACAATAGATGCCGCCACAGACAACCAGCTCACTTCAAGAAACCATGGATCCAACCAGTTGGATAACTGCTGACGATGGGGACAAAACGTTCTCCAAAACATGCCCAAGTAAGGATAATTTAAGTGATGTTTATGTTTGAATTACCGACTCATTACTTTCAAATGTTAAATACATCGCTGTTTTTAACCTTTTGCTTCAAATGATATGCAATGTATTGGTATTGGTTGTTATAATTGACGTGGACCAGTGAGAAAAAAGTTTGGTAGTTATAGCAACAAAAGGAGAAAAACCAATAATCTTGGCTAAGCGGCCAGCAAAGATAACGTCTTTTGACTTGGGAGCATTGAAGGGAACGGATGTACAATTCAGTCTCAGGACGAAATATTATAAAAAGACATAAAATTGATTTTTGGAAAATTAAAGCAAACTAATACAATTCCTAAGTTTTGTACAAAAATGGCATAAAGCATTTAAAGTGAATTAAAAGTTTGGAATTTTAAAATTAAACAACAGCGAATTATTTCCAAATTTATTTAAAAAATAGTTAATTCCTTCACTCACGACCACACCTGAGTTTACAGAATTCTTATGCATCGACTGGAGCAGCGCTGGGGACCAAGCAACAAATCTGAGTAAAATGTTCAGATTCAAGAGGCGACCTGATGGTTCCAACGTTTTCACTGTCGGACTTCGGTGACATAGGATCATCCCAACCAGGAACCAGGAAAACATCTCGGTTACATATGGCTTCCCAACGTAGTACTGCGAGAACATCATTTGCATTTCCACACATCTAATTACCGTTACACCCAGAAAATATGTTGCTCCTCCTAAGAGGGTTACAAATTTAAGTGCCTTTGACAAGGATGTTATATGTAGTGTTGGAGTTTTATGACCAAGGCAAATTTCCAACTATACAGAAAATAACTTGCGCTCTTGGAACTAACATTTCATACACTGGGTCAAAATCATCGACTTTAGAATTTTGAGGGGATTAGGATTCAGGTACAGAAAGACAAATGATGGGCATTAATTTTTAATGGAGAGGAGTGACATCATTGCGACGAGATTAAAATTCTTATGCAAAATGCACGAAATTAGACATTCCGGTAATAGGAGACTTGTCTTTTACTTAGACGAGACATGGGTAAATGAAAGCCATGCTCAAAAGTCAGTTTGGCAAGATTCCTCAAAAAAGGCTGGCCTAAAGGTACCTGTTTGTAAAAGGCAGTTGGCTTATCATTTATCATGCAGGATCTGCTAAGACAGGGTTCCTACCAGAAAGCAAATGGATTTTTCTCTCCAAAAGTACCTCAGACTATGATGAAGAGATTTGTTAAAGAATGGTTTCATAACTGATTCTTAAATTATTTAGAAGAGGGAAGCATTATTATAATGGATAATGTGTCATATCATTTGATTATTGCAAATAAGATATCAAATTGGCCAGCAGAAAGAACAAAATTATTGAATGGTTGCAAAAAGGGGGGCGGGTTAAAATTTTGGAAACAGAAACTAAAACCATTTAAAAACATGGAAAAAGTGCATCAACTGGATCAACTTGCAATTGAAGTGGGACATGAGGTAATACGCCTCCTGCCTTACCACTGCCAATATAATCCAATTGAGTTGGTGTGGGCTCAAATAAAACGGGGGCTGCAGACAGAAATAATACTTTTAAACTGATGGACGTTGAACGACTTTTTCACAAAGAAATTGACAAGGTAACACAATAGGACTGGGAAAACTGCGTGAGACATGCAGAAACCTACAGGAAGACGATTTTAAGAAAGAAATCAGCACGTGACAAGATTTTGGAACCTATAATCATGAATTTGCAAGTCTCAGACAATGAAGACAGTGACAATGACGAATTGTCTCTTTACGTAAGTGACATTAATGGCAATATGGATGAGCCACTGGCAGTTTCATCGGATTAGAAAAACAGGTAATTTGTAAATTATAATTATAATTACAGCATTTAAAATATACATTATTTGTGGAAATGCTTTTTCCAATTTTGATTTTGGCAAGTGCATCATTATAAAAGTTTGGAAAATTAAATTTAGTTTCCTATGTCTAGCATACCTGCACGTTGTATGAGTGTGTGAGAGAGAAGGAAATATAAAAAAAGTGGGAGTAACAAGCTGGCAACACTGAGTGCACTAACGTATCTGATTAGTTGGACTCTAGAACTCTTCCCATTTGAAACACATAAGAGAGGAAATTGATTTGGAAGCAATGGGGCTTGGTAGAGAAAGAAAGGGATCGTGGAAGGAGGAAATTAAAGAATAGAGGATTTAGAAAAACAGGTACTATGGGCTAATCTTAATAACTTGAGATCTTTAAAACTATACAGAATATTGAAAATGGATTGGGGATGAGAAAATTACACTGAAAATTATGGTAAAGCAAGAAGAGAAGGGTTGGCATGGTTCAGAAGAGGAGTAATGTATTAAGTGGGATAAGGAATGGATATAACAAGGGGAAATATCTAATGTGTGATGAAGAAGACAGCAAATGGCATTGTATTTTAGGATGCAGGCAAACTAAAATATGAAGGGATGAGTACCTTTTTTTGAAAGTGGAGAGTTTAAGCAAGTGAAATAAGAGGTGTAAGAATTTTAAACTTAAAGTCAGAGGGAAATCTAGGAAAGTATATTAGTAAAGGGAGGCAGAAATGAATATGGAAGGTAGGTTATACTTAGTGAAAGAATAATGGAGAGAATTTGATTGAGATATAAAGGAAATTTTAATTTTGGAAATCAGCTACAGGATATTGACACTGTCATCACTATAGTTGTTTAGTTACCTTGACAGTAGTGAGAAAATAAAATGGCTGGAGCACCTTGACATTTGAGCAGCAAAAATGCATTCTGAAACGGCTTATCAGATTTGATAATGCTGTTGAAGTGCAGCATCAATGCAGGAGAGTGCCTTAAACAGAACATCCTACTGCTTAAATATTAAATGCTTGAGGCCCAAGGAATGATTTGTGATATTCACAAAGGAAGATCAGGAAGACCATATATAGCTACAAATCCTATTTCATCAGCTCATGTGTTGCAAATGTTTGTTACATCTCCACAGAAGTCTGCAGCCCATTGTGCACTTTCGATTAGCAGTACAAGTGTATGATTAATTCTGAAGTTAAATGCAGTATGTACATCCCATGATTTCTGATTCCAATTAAGAAAGATGAAGCTGATTGTTGAATGCAATTTTGTGAATGTTATCAGCAATTGGAGATGAAAAATTTGTGACAAGGGTAGTGTGGTTAGGTGAGGCTCAATTTAAATTGAATGTAACAATGAATTGGCACAACTGCATCTATTAGTCACCAGGGCACTAGTAAATCTGCATGTTCATGTGGATACCAGGGGTTCATAGTACATGTCAATATCACCAGAGAAGTGTACCTGAAAATGTTATGCAAATTAAATTTACTAGTGTATATGTGCTTTATAGGGATGACGAAGTCTTCTACCAATAAGATAGGGTACTACCACACTACCATCAAGGCGTACAAGCATTTCTTAATGAATGTCTGCAAAGACATTGTATAAAGGGGACCCATTTATTTCTGCCCAAGGTCACCAGATCTAACCCCTGTGGACTTTTACTCGTAAGGGAACTGTAAAAGATCAGTTGTTTCAGTGTATGGTATGCATCCTGGAGGACCCTTATCAGAGATTATAGTGGCTTGTGGAGTAATTTGCATCGAAACATTGACCAATGTATGTGTGACAACCATTAAATGTTCTGTTATGTGTCTGTCCGTTAATGGCAAACACTTTAAACATTAACGGTAACCATGTGCTTAAATGAAGATGAGAATTTAAATACAATCGTGTGTACAGTCTTTGAATAGACCGTTTGCAAGTTCCTTGACCTCTGATTAGCTCATGTGAAGTTTCCCAGGCCTCGCCATGGTTTGGTATCTAAGATGAAAGCTGCAGCTCCTCTCATTCCACTTCATCCTCATTATTACCATATAAAGTAAACATTTTTGAAAAATTTCCCATTCAAAGGGTAGTTTGGGATAAGAAATTTTCATATAAAAATATCCTTGGAAGATGCTGAAGATAAATACTAGTTTGATTTAAGTTAATTGATGGTCTTAAACTTTTGAATATACAAAATCCAGCTATAAAATTTACATTGGAAACAGAAGAGGATGGTGTGCTCCCCTTTTTGGACATCAAGATCAAAAAAATGAACAACAAACTCACTTTTGGTATCTACAGGAAACCGACACACACAGATAATTACATTAAGAACAACAGTTTCAACCCAAAACAACACCAACATGCCATTTTCAACAGTTTAATCTTTCGGATGATCAACTTTCCATTAAACAGAGAAGATTATCAAGAAGAATACCTACACATAAAAAAAGTAGCTATATCCAACGGTTTCAACCCAAATTTAATAGACAAAACTGTTAACAGACTCAACAAAGCTAAGAAAATAAAAGAAACCACCACCCTAGAACCTACAGGAGAAAAAGAGAAAAAACTTTTTAAAAAATTCACCTTCCACCCATCAGCCTATAACAAATTCCAAAAAATCTTCTCAAAACACAACATAATTCTTGCACCTCAAAACAGGTTTAATATCAGAAATTTGTTAAAAGGCCCTCCCAAAAATTCAATCACTACCAAAGAAAAACAAGGAATCTATGAGATCAAATGTGAAACTTGCCCTAAAATTTATATAGGAAAAACAAAAATATTGACTTCAGAACTAAAGATCATACAAGAAACTTTTAAAATGGTGAAACAGAAAAATCAGCAGTGGCTTTTCATTTTTTTGAATACTAGACATGACATCAATTTGGAAACATCTCTAATAAAATACGTTAATCACCCCATAGACCTTTCCGTATGGGAAAAAATCTTCATTAACAAAAATCGTCATAGAGTCATGAATTTTGAAACTCCACCACCGGACATCTTTGACAAGTACATCACGCCATCTATTGACAATATGGAGAAAGAAGAAACCACTACAACTTGCACTAGTCGAGTATCAGCTGAGGATAGGAGCAAGAGCTCTTGAAACATGTCCTGTGAATAAACAGTGTGAGTGAAGCAATGTGTCAATATATTCTCGATTCAATTTTGTACTAATTGATGGAAATTAACCATTTCTTCACACTAGCTGTGTATAGGCTAAGGTTTTGGAAAATAGAGTCAAACTGAATAATTCAATGCCACTGTCAGGATTTGAACCATGGATCTCTAGTTTCCGTCCATTCGCTCTTACTCATTGAGCTACCATGGCCAACAAGCCATCATGACATTAAATTCTTCAATTGACTCATATATTTTCCTGGTAAACCACTAGGGGCTTTCGTATTCGAGATATGCTTGTTTTTGCAACTTACTAAAGTAAGTACTTGAGTTCCAGGCTTCATCTCTTATTATTTAAGTTAATTGATGGAAATTAATCATTCCTTCACACTAGCCATATATAGGCTAAGGTTTTGTATATATATATATATATATATATATATATATATAGAGTCAAACTGAAAAATTCAATGCTGTGGCTGGGATTTGAACCACAGATTTCCTGGTTTCCATCCAGTCACTCTTACCGATTGAGCTACCATGACCAACGTGCTGTCATATTGAATTCTCATATATCATCCCGGTAAACCAGTAGGGGCTCTCATATTTGAGATACACCGTTTGTGGCGACTTACTGTAAGTTGGATAGTTAAATCAACACTGCACACACGCATCCAGAACTCGAACTTTTTTTTAATTCAGGGAACTTCTTAACATATTTCAAATGAAATCTCAGCATCAGATTGTTGGTTTGAATACAACACTTCCTCTGCTTGGTGTAAGCCTACCAGAGAAAGTAAAAATCAGTTTAAATGAACTAATTTTTTGATAGTTTGGAATTTTCATGTGCGTGTTTAAAGATTATTTTTCAGCACATTTAAACTTTGGTTGGTATAAGTAACTTATTTTTTAGTTCTTTTTTCAAGCTTATTGAATTTGTGTTATTTCTTATGCAGAGCTGTGCAAAGATTGTCATTGAGTGGTTACGCAAATTATTGATAGTTAATTATATCAAAATTAGTTTGTTTCACTCTTGAATCCATTGAATCTAAAATTAAAATCCTTGTTTTTAAATTGGCTGAAGTGACGTAAAATCCTTGTGTTGTTTAGTGAAAACTTTAAAATTTTAAAATATTTTCCTGTAAACTTAGATTTGAGATGTATGAGTTTAACTGGCAGTGCAGTTGGTACTTCAGTATTTTTTAATGTTTAAATTTGAAACTACACATTATATTTCTATAATTCCTGCAAATACATTTTTTCATTGTGTTTGTTGAAACCACATAAGAGGTATAGAGTCATGGCAGCACTAACCTATTCCTCTTTTATTATACACTCCCTACCATCATATTAAGGGAGAAAATTTGTATTAGAACTCTGTAAAAGCGAAAGCAAGCAGATATATTTCTTTCAATGTATTTCTATAACAAAAGCATTATAAATGATTGCACAAAAGCTTTAAATAACTTAAAAGTTAAATCACTATCTGGCAGTGTTAACATTGCATTCTGGATCAGGGAATTGGAATGTTTGCTTATATTGGTGCCACTGAACGAGCCAATCAGTCTTATAACTATATCCCAATCAACTGCAAATCCTTTACACCCCAGTGTAACCATTGTGCATTTGAAAACAGGTGTCATTTACTCAGCATATTATACCTAAAACTCTTGGTTAAAAAGAAAAATAAGCCATAGAACTGGAGAGCCCAAAATAACCTTGGTAAAAGGAACAAGAATTCATTAGGCAATTACAAGTAGTGGCCAAGCATTTGTAATGTGATCTCAATGCCCAAAGTAAATAATAATAATAATAAAAAAAAAAATCTGATCTGTTGCATTCACATAACATTCTCCTTGTACATTCTTACAGACACTTTTTCCTTATCTGTTCACGTTAATTGGTATAAACATTTCTATAAATTATCTTATTGCTTTACTTTTATTGTGGTGCAAGGTGAACATTGGGAGTACAGTAAACTTGAAGCTAAAATTTCCATTTTTATTTTATTTTTTATTTGTAGTGAGATTTTGTCTTATCACCTATGATTTACCGGTTATGCAAAGAGATCGAGGATTAAGAGAACTTCTGACAGAAAATTTAAGATAGCCATTTCATTTTTCATGAAAATATTTAAACAATTATAACTGAAATTGTTAGCCATTTTTCATAAAATCAAAATTTTCAAAAGATAGTATAAAAATATAATAATTTGTAACATAAAACTTCACTTATCTTAAAAGAAAGTGATGAAATTTTCCTTATTGAAGAGGATCGCGATTTTGTTAAAACTCATTCACATCATCAGCTCAGATAACCTTGTTGTCCATATCGTTGTTCAACAAGGTTGTTTGAGCTGATGATGTGAATCAGTTTTCACGAGATTGCGATTCTCGTCAATTAATAAGAAAATTTTTATGATTTTCTTTTAAGATAAGTGAAGTTTTATGTTAAAAATTATTATAATTGTATAGTATTTGTTGCTTCACTGTAACTAGCTTCATATTTTACGTTTTTTTTTTTTTTCAAAAGATTTTTTCAAAATAATTTTCAAAAGATTTTCTTGAAAATCTTCATGATATATCCATGGAAGATACCAGGATTGGTATGTAACCGACCTTTCGATTTGATTCGCAAATATGTTGTTCACAGGCACACACAAACACATGAACATTTTTCTAAAAATTCTCTCTCTCTTTTTTATTCTTTTTCATTTTTCATTATTCAGAGAACTTCAAAACATGTATTTCCAGTGAAATTTGGTTATCAAAGTTTTTGGTGCAATGCAGTACCTTCTGTACCTACTATGTTTGCAGTAGAGAAGGTAAAAATGTGCAGCACTTTAACCAGTTGAAAAAGATCCCCTGCTGGCATTAGCCTAGGATACTTTCTACTCTGAACTCTGCAGAGCTAAACCTCCTGAATCACACAGTGCCATCACCACAAAATAACATGAGGCACAACCAGTACTAGGTGGAAAGAAAATTAATATAACACAGGTCTTTAAAAAGAGTACAAAATTATGCCATAAGAAAATAAATGGCACACAATTCATAATCTCAAACTTTTATATTGACCAAGCAATTGTATAAGGAGCCTGTTAACATTTCTCTGTAGCTAATGTTGCTGGTTTGCTTTCATTCTGGCATCTAGGTAATGAAGATTTCAAAATTTAATGGTCAAAGTTAGTGAGTTTTTTCTATTTGTTGACCCTGTATTGTATAATATTAAGACTGAAGTCATTGACTGATGCAACATGGGGTTTATGTAACTGTTCCTTGTTATATTCTTCTTTGCTGAGGGGAATGCTAACTAGTGTACTATATATTAAGACTGTAATTGTTTGAATTTTGTGTTGAAGTGGCTATTCTTTATGAGATGACTCAAAACCATCAGGATACTACCACATTAAAACCTCAAAAAGAAATGTTGTAGTACAAAAAGTTCATATACTATGCTTGGTCAGATCAAAGATTTAAGAAAATGTTTAGAAAACATATAATTTGATTGAGTAGAGTCAGACTGGAAAATTCAATGCTATAGCCGGGATTTGAACCACGGATATCCCGCTTTCCGTGCAGTTGCTCTAAACCTCTGAGCTACTATGGTCAACGTGCCGACATGACATTAAATTCTCCAACTGACTCGTATGTTTCCCGGTAGACCACTAGGGGTTCTCATATACTATGTGACATGCATCTTTTGTGGCAACTTACTATGCTGTAAGTACTTAAGTAGCTTTGGCCATAGTAGCTCAGAGGTTTAGAGCAACCGCACGGACAGCAGGAGAACCGTGGTTCAAATCCCAGCTATGGCATTGAATTTTTCAGTCTAACTCTACTCATTCAAACCTTAGTCTACACACGGCTAGTGTGGAAGAAATGATTATTTCCAAAACATATCATTCTTTGTCCAGAAACAAATACAGCGTACAAAACTCACATTGACATCCTTTTTAGACGGAATCCTCCAAACTGAAAGATCGGATATTCATCAGATTAATTGTGCAGATAGTGATCAAGTATTAAGCAAGAGAAAAAAACAAAAAACCTTGAAAACTAGCTTTAAAGAACAACTCCTTTGCAGGAAGTACAAACTGCCCACCTGGGTAGCGTAGATGGTAGTGTGTCTGCCTCACGTTCAGGAGGTCCCGAGTTTGAATCTTGGTCAGGGTGAGTTATCTGGATAAGGTTTTCTCCAGGGTTTTCCCTTATCCTGATAGACGAATGTCTGGTAACTCTAAGCTCCATGGACCCCGGACTCATTTGAGCATCATTTCACCCATTTCATTCATCGTCCGATATGGCTTAACGTTGGAGGACGTAAACTGAAGGAAAAAAAAAAGTACAAGCAGATGAAAAGTCAATCATATCAGCACATCTGAGCTCTCAGTTTTGGAAAATGTTCACATTAAAAACGAACAAGGATCAAATTATTAACTTCAGTCTCATATCCTTGGACAAACTCAGCAAGTTTATATTACACTACCACAATAGATCTCCACCATCTAGAGTTAGTGGTGTTAGTGCATCAACTAGTTGCTTCTTAGCTTCCAAAATATCAACATTTTCACAGGTAACTGACGTATAGTGTAAAGCTAATCATCTTTATACAATTTTCGCAAGTCAAATAAAATTACATTTGTAATTTCCTGACTGTAGCTTATGAAGTGCTATTCATTTTGAAGTAATTTTCTAAAAGGTTGCTCGGGCCCAAATGACCTTGCTGCCGACGGGCCCTAAAACACCACACACTCACTCTAAAAGGTTGCTTTACTAGTAAACCATAGACAGAAATTTACGATATAAAAATTGTAGATCTTCAATTCATTTGAATAACCTTTTTATGACATAACCATTGTTATTGGTTCAAATTTTTCAATACTCTGTTTATTTCATTTTTTAAGTACTGCCAACCTTTAGTGATTTCTGGTCTTGGTGTTTCATAGTATGTTATGAATCTAACATTTGTTTCCTAAATCTGAGCATTGAATTCTTTTTATCTATGGGCATGATAATGGATAGGTAAAATTTTAAATAATTTAATACATTATGTGTGATTGGAGGAATTTAGTAACGGTTGAAAATGGAAGCAACAGCTTCTGAAACTAGTCCCTCAAAAAATAAAAATGTAAATGATAGAGTGTTAAAAATCAACTACAAATAACTTTTTAGTTAACTAAATCCATGTTAATTTTAGTTATTTACTTGAAATATCAAAGTAGCAATGAAGAAAACACACAAACTGATAAATTCAGTTTGGAATAATACAGAGATTTAGGTACAGATATGTCCAGAAAATTGTCAGTGTCCTAAAGGTTAGTACTTTCCACTATGGACGGTGAATTTATAATGATGTCTTCTCTGAAAATGTTCTACATTTTCATGGTTTTGGGATAACGGACATTGACTATTGCCTTTCTTTGGTTATATTTTCTCTTTAACTGCTTTTATTAGAATTGGCTAAGTAAGTTTAAAATCTTTTATCATTCCTTTGCTTTTATCTTAATTCCAGACATATGCCTGTTTTAACATACAAATACATCCATAAATGTATAATAAAACATTAACCACATCATCTGCATGGCACAAATTAACATTAAGTGCATTGTGACTTTGTGGGTTCGTAGAATTAAAAGCCTTGTTTGATGAAATTTAAAATGCTCTTTATTTCAGTAGAAAGATTTTGTACGTCCCTTACAGGCTCTAAAAATGACGAGTCATACAAATAGTAGTCTTCAAGGTCGACTGCCACACGTAAACAAACAAAAGAATTCACTTGTGGTACACTTTAAAGGTCCACTACACAGCTGCATACACACAATTAACAGTTCTCAACTAGCAACTGACTCACTCATCCATTTGTGGTGCTATTTATACCTCCCAAATCATTGTTCTAGAATGCGGTGGATTTCTCGATAACAATCGAGATGGCATCAGAAAAGACGAAACTTCTAGACATCTATCTGTCTCTTTCTTTCTCTTTCGGCAAGCATCTAGCATCTCTGTGCCGATCTGTCTCTTTCTCGGCAAGCACCCAGCGCTCCGGGGCACCAACCAACAATGCCTTGGCAACACAATTTAATCAATAGTAAATATGCCCAAGTTGTACTTATAATAGATCACATATCAACCATCATATGCTGTTTCAGAAACTTGTTGGAACCAACTATAAGATTTTTCTTTGATCAAATAATTGAAAAATAGTCCTAGAATTATTCTACAATATATCTCTGCATTAATTATTTCATTAAAGAAAATAGTCCTATTCTTCTAGCCCTTGTTGCATACCTCATTCAAAGTTTCAGGTCATAGAGGGATATTTTATGTAATAGCACAGGGTTTTCTGAAGCCCAATATGAACTGCTGTGATGTTTGCCCTCATTTGTTTAGTGATTTTTGGGGGATCACTCTAAACTAGCACTGATTTCACCTAGTTTCATTTTCTTTTAAAACTGAACTATTCTTAGAATTATTAATTTATAGATGAGTCATATTTATTATACATCAGCTTCACTTATGTACCTATTTTGAGGACATGTTTCGCAAATCATCGTTTGCATCGTCAGCTCTTATGCGACTAAAGCTTGATCCAGTGGTGTGGGCAATTCTGGAGTTGCTACTGCCATCTATTAATTTAGTGATGAAATTAAATGTGGGATTCTCTTCTGGCGGGATTTCAAAGTTCATTAGTTGGTTTTTATGTTTTTCTATGTATATTCTCTCCCATATGACGAGTTCACTATGTTTTTGTACATATTTTAGTAATTCGGTGCTATCTTCAATTTCATGATTTTCAGACCAGAAATGAGCTGCTATTGCGGACTTATCAATATTTTTGATACACTGTTCTCATTCTATCAACCAGCAGGATACCACACAACAAATTTTGATGCAGAAGTAACCATGTAACCAGAATACCGCTATTCATATTTCACTCCAACACCTTCTATACGGAATAGATAAATTCAAAAATGCTGTCATACTTTCTGATTCTAAATCAGCATTATGTGCAATAGATTCATGTAAAATGAGGTCAATCAAAATTAAAGAATGTCACAAAATTATCCAACAACTTCAAAAACTACAAAAAAGAATTATATTACAGTGGATACCTGCACATTGTGGAATTGCTGGAAATGGATCAGCTGATTTTCTTGCGAAGAAAGGTGCAAATTTAATTCAGAACAAAAGTAAAAACTTACCCTTTACATCCATAAAAAGATTAATTAAAAGCAAATATAAAAACAAACAAAACCAATCAATATCTAACAAAGCCAAAGATAAAAAATGGAACATTTTAATTAAAAATCCAGAAATTATTCCAGAAATCCCACGTAAAGCTGCAGTAGCAAATTTTAGATTACTTACGGAACATTATTATTTGGCCAAACACTTACACAGAATAGGAATTTATACAAGTCCAAATTGTCCTCTGTGCAACTTAGAAGAGGAAATGACTGAAGAACATCTTTTAACCTGTGAAGCCCTACCTGCCGGACCCACTACACAGAAATATTGGAGAGTAAGAGAGCTAATGGCTTCATTGCCAAAGCCTAGCATTTGAATACAACAACAATATTTTTGTATCTTAAGTGCATGAAGTGTTATTTCTTTCTAGTGCCTTTGTTTCTTTTTGTCCTCCCTATGTAAATTTTTTCACAGTCTTTACACTTAATCTTGTAAATGCCTGACTTTTCTTCTGGTTTTATCTTATCAGTATTATTACTGTTTGTATTACTGTTTAGTATCCTTTTATGTCCACTCCCTCTTCCCTAGCATTCCAATAGACAAACTTTTGATTCAACTTAAATGGCTAACTTCTATTAACCTAGATGCTAATACAATAGAAGAATATTTGTCAATGACTGAAATATGTATACATCAAAATTATTTTGTTTTCGATGGAAAGTATTATAAACAAATTTCAGGACTAGCTATGGGAAGCCCGCTATCACCATTTTTGGCCAATTTATACATGAGATTTTTCGAAACACATATAACTAAAGCCTTCTCCCATATTTTTAAAACATGGTACAGATACGTAGACGACATCTTTGCAATAGTATACTACAAACAAATAGATGGTGCTTAGAAACTACTCAACCCTCAAGAACCCAGCATACAATTCACAGTAGAAACTGAAGAGGACTGTACTCTACCTTTTTTGGACCTTAAAATCACAAAAAGCAATGAAAAACTAGAATTTGGTATTCATAGAAAAGCAACACACACAGATAACTACATCAAAGCAAATAGTTTCAACCCAATTCCACACAAACATGCCACCATCAACAGTCTCACACACAGATTAGTAAATCTACCCCTCAGCCAGCAAGAATATAAAAAAGAATAACATCAAATCTTAAAAACTGCAATTAAAAATGGATATGGAAAAAACCTTGTAGATAAAAAACTAAAATCATTCAAACTTCAAAAGAGATTAAAACAGATCACAGCTCTCACACCAGTAAAACAAGAAATTAGATTTGCTAAATTTACTTACCACCCCTGGGCCACAAAAAAGTTCCAAAAAATATTCAAGAAATTCAATATAACATTGGCACCAAAAAGCAATTACAACATTAAAAACCTGCGTAACAGTAATAATACTGATAAGATAAAACCAGAAGAAAAGTCAGGCATTTACAAGATTAAGTGTAAAGACTGTGAAAAAATTTACGTAGGGAGGACAAAAAGAAACATAGACACTAGAAAGAAAGAACATTTTAGGCACTTAAGATACAAAAATATTGATAAGTCTGCAATAGCAGCTCATTTCTGGTCTGAAAATCATGAAATTGAAGATAGCACCGAATTACTAAAATATGTACAAAAACAGTGAACTCGTCATATCGGAGAGAATATACATAGAAAAACATAAAAACCAACTAATGAACTTTGAAATCCCGCCAGAAGAGAATCCCACATTTAATTTCATCACTAAATTAATAGATGGCAGTAGCAACTCCAGAATTGCCCACACCACTGGATCAAGCTTTAGTCGCATAAGAGCTGACGATGCAAACGATGGTTTGCGAAACATGTCCTCAAAATAGGTACGTAAGTGAAGCCGATGTGTAATAAATACCACTCATCGATAAATTAATAATTATTTCGCTTCACTGTAGTGTTCCAATACAGTTAAACCTCAATATACTCTTAGAATGTTTATCTGACATGGAATATTCAAATTTTTTCATGATACCATATATGAAGTTGAGTATCAGCATTGAGTCGAGTATCAGCTGAGGATAGGAGCAACAGCTCTTGAAACATGTCCTGTGAATAAACAGTGTGAGTGAAGCAATGTGTCAATATATTCTCGATTGAGTCGAGTATCAGCTGAGGATAGGAGCAAGAGCTCTTGAAACATGTCCTGTGAATAAACAGTGTGAGTGAAGCAATGTGTCAATATATTCTCGATTCAATTTTGTACATACCATATATGTTTTTTCTTGCAGATGGTACAGAGTTTAGAAGTCTTTTAACAAACTCCCTGTACACACAATGAGCAAATTCTTGCAAGCAAACATGTGTTCTTCCACAGACAACTGACACACCATTTTTACTGTAGTGCCAGAAAACTGACACACCAATAAAACAAGCACTGTCCCAGAAGAGGGGATTGCAAGAGAGTTGCTGTATAACAACTGTTTACCTTTTGAAAGTAATGAGTCGGTAATTCAAAAACAAACATCACTTAAATTATCCTTACTTGGACATGTTTCGGAGAACGTTTTGTCCCCATCGTCAGCAGTTATCCGCCTGGTTGGATCCGTGGTTTCTTGAAGTGAGCTGGTTGTCTGTGGCAGCATCTGTTGTCTGTGAGATGAACTTCCAAAAAGAGTTTTCAGGCGGCAATTTGAAATTTAAAGTATACTGTTTGTTAAGTTAATTGGGAGTCGATTAATAACACAAAACAACACTCACTTTTAAATTTTCCCGGAACCGGTTTCTGAGGCCTTCCCTGTATCTTCAGCCGGACATCGACTAGTTCTCATTGGTGTAGCTGGCAATATTTTGTCTTCGGTCTCCTCTGGTGGCGGTTCGAGGAACTTGCTGAACAAATCTTTCTGGGGGATGTCGAAATTGAATACTTTGTTCCTATTTTTTGAAATAAAGATTTGTTCCCATGTGGACAGTTCTTCTTTTCCTGTTGTATGTTTTAGTAATTTTGGTTCTGGATTTATGTTGTGGTTTTTTTTCCAGAAATGCGTGGCAACTGCTGATTTTTCTAATTGTTTGTATTTTATGTTCCTAAAGTGTTCCTTTGCTCTTGTTTCTAAATTTCTTTTGGTTTTTCCAATATAAATTTGACTACAGTCACAGCATTCAATTTGATATATACCAGACTTCTTGTTAGATGGAATGGCATCTTTGATGTTTGAGCAAATTAGGTTTTTTAAGGAGTAATGGTTCACTGGAGCTAGTTGAATGTTTTGTTTTTTGAAGACTTTTTTGAATTTATCAAAGGCCCATGGATGGTAAGTGAATTTTTTGAAGATCATTTTAGTTTCTGTAGCTGAGAGGGTTGTGGTTTCCTTTAGTAGTTTCTTCTTTTTTGCTAAGTTCACTTTTTTGTCTACTAGTGATTTGGGAAAGTCATTTTTCTGTGCTATTTCAATAATTTTGTTGTATTATATTTTGTATTCTTCTGCTGTGAGAGGGATGTTGATAACCCAACCTTACCTAGACTTTATGGCTTACCCAAAATACACAAACCATCCATAACAATGAGACCTATAGTTAGCAGTATAAATTCACCAACATACAAACTTGCAAAATGGCTAACAAACAAATTCAACTCATTTCCAAAATTCGATAGCCTAAGCATCAAAAACACCTATGAACTTATAGAACACATTAAGGATACTGAACTAAATGAAGAAGACACACTAGTCTCATTTGACGTTAAATCACTGTTTCCCAGCATACCAGTTAAACAACTCCCAACATTGATAGAAAAATGGCTCAAATCACTTGGAATGTCATCACTTGAAATTTCAGATTACATCGAACTTACCAATTTATGCATAGAACAGAATTTCTTCCAGTTTCAAACAAAATATTTCCATCAAACTTCTGGTTTAGCAATGGGCAACCCCTTATCACCCTTCCTGGCCGATCTGTACATGAGTGCACTAGAAATAAGGATCACTAAAGGTTTCCCATGGATGTTCAAACTCTGGCAAAGATATGTAGATGACATATTTGCCATAGTGCCAAAAAAACACATCAGTGATGCACTAAAACTTTTAAATATTCAAGAAAAAAGCATCAAGTTCACTGTAGAAGTTGAAAAAGACGAGTATTTACCATTTTTAGATCTAAAAATAATCAGAAATAAAAATAGAATAAACTTTGGCATTTACAGAAAACCAACACAGACAGACAACTACATAAAAGCTAATGGCTACAATCCAAGATCCCACAAACAGGCAATCTTTAATAGTTTAGCACACAGACTGATCAACATCCCTCTCACAGCAGAAGAATACAAAATAGAATACAACAAAATTATTGAAATAGCACAGAAAAATGACTTTCCCAAATCACTAGTAGACAAAAAAGTGAACTTAGCAAAAAAGAAGAAACTACTAAAGGAAACCACAACCCTCTCAGCTACAGAAACTAAAATGATCTTCAAAAAATTCACTTACCATCCATGGGCCTTTGATAAATTCAAAAAAGTCTTCAAAAAACAAAACATTCAACTAGCTCCAGTGAACCATTACTCCTTAAAAAAACCTAATTTGCTCAAACATCAAAGATGCCATTCCATCTAACAAGAAGTCTGGTATATATCAAATTGAATGCTGTGACTGTAGTCAAATTTATATTGGAAAAACCAAAAGAAATTTAGAAACAAGAGCAAAGGAACACTTTAGGAACATAAAATACAAACAATTAGAAAAATCAGCAGTTGCCACGCATTTCTGGGAAAAAAACCACAACATAAATCCAGAACCAAAATTACTAAAACATACAACAGGAAAAGAAGAACTGTCCACATGGGAACAAATCTTTATTTCAAAAAATAGGAACAAAGTATTCAATTTCGACATCCCCCAGAAAGATTTGTTCAGCAAGTTCCTCGAACCGCCACCAGAGGAGACCGAAGACAAAATATTGCCAGCTACACCAATGAGAACTAGTCGATGTCCGGCTGAAGATAGAGGGAAGGCCTCAGAAACCGGTTCCGGGAAAATTTAAAAGTGAGTGTTGTTTTGTGTTATTAATCGACTCCCAATTAACTTAATTTATACAACACTGTTTTCAACACTTCCATGAAAGGATTTATACTGTTTGTTTTTTATAATTAGCAACTTTTCCCAAACATCGAGTTCGTCTGCATTACTGGCTGATTTTAATAGTTTTATATTTGGTACAATTTCATGATTGGTAGACCAGAAATGGTGAGCTATTGTTGAATTTTCTATTTGTTTGTATTTTATGCATCTCATATGTTCCTGTAACCTAATATGTAAACTACTTTTGGTTTTTCCTATGTAAAACTTATTGCAATCTGAGCAGTTGATTTTGTATATACCTGATTTCTTGTTTTCAGGTACTGGGTCTTTCAGGTTGTTGCATAATAAGTTTTTTAAACTGAATTTATTTATTGGGGCTAGGGTGATGTACTTCTTGAATATCTTGTTGAATTTATGATGCATTCTGGGATGATATGTGAATTTCCTGAACTGTGTCTTGGTTTTTGATTCTGTTAATTTTGTGGTATCCAATATGTGTTTCTGTTTCTTGAATTTCCAAATTTTCTTATCTATTAATTGTTTACTGTATCCATTAATTGCAGCTATGTTAATCATGTGGTTATATTCTTTGTTGTATTCATTCTTTTTCAATGGGATGTTGACTAGTCTATATGCTAAGCTGTCCAAAACCGCATGTTTGTGGGGTGTAGGGTTGAAGCTATCATTCTTGATGTAATTATCTGTTTGTGTTGGCTTCCTGTAGATGCCAAAAGATATGTTATTTAATTCATGGATTATCTTCAAATCTAAGAAAGGTAAGTAGCCATCTTCTTCTATCTCTATTGTGAACTTTATTGCTCTATTCTATATGTTCAATAGTTTTAAGGAATCTTGTATGAATTTGTGTGGAACAATGGCAAAAATATCATCAACATATCTATACCGGTATTTGAAGATGTATGGGAAGGATGATGTAATATGTGTTTCAAAGTAGCTCATAAGGAGGTTGGCTAGGAAAGGTGAAAATGGATTGCTCATTGTTAGGCCCAAGGTCTGTTGATAGAATTTACCGTTGAATGTAAAGAAATTTTGATGTATGCATAAATGAGTAAGTTTTGTGAGATGTTCTATTTCTTCTGTTGAAATGTTAGTTTGTATGAGCCATTTCTTGAGGAGTAACATGAGTTCATCTGTTGGAATACTGGGAAAAAGAGAGGTGACATCAAATGATACTAGTTTGTCTTCTGTGTCCAAATGCAATTTTGAGATCCTGTCTACTAATTCTAATGAATTTTTAATGGCTAGGCTGTGGAACTGTGGCAGTGATGCAAATGTATGTGCTAGATGTTTGGCTAACTTGTAGGTAGGTGCGTCTATGTTGTTGATTATGGGCCTCATTTTATCTCCTGGTTTATGAATTTTCGGCAATGCATAAAATCTCGGTAATACCAGGTGGTCTGGTTTGACGTTAGATTTCTTTATATCAGATAATATTCGGACTTCTTTTAAGGTTCTCTCGAATTCTTCCATACAGAGTTTTAGTGGATCACTTTCCAATTTTGTGAATTCATTGCTTTGTAACATGTTTTGTACTCTAGAGATGTAATCTGATCTATTTAGGATAACTATTTGGTTGCCTTTGTCCGCTTTTGTGTATATTTCCGGTCCTGTAAATTGTTAATGAACAATATTGAGGGGCTCATTAGACAATGTTATACTCTATTTAAAAATATTTTACATTTTTAATGAAATATGTGTTATTTGTTAGGTCTCAACCTGAACTTGCTGAAAAAAAAGCAGAACTCAGTAGGAGAATTCAAGAAATGGAAGAAAAACAGGTGGAATTGCAGTCAGTGCTCAAAATGCGTAACAGCCATTGCATCAAACTGAAAGCAGATTCCGAGAAGACAGCAGCAGAAGCACAAACATTGGTTAGGGAATTGCAGGAGTTGACTAATAATATAGGTAATCACTAAGCACAGATCATTTCAATAAGTATAAATGAAACATCTGTGGGGAGCACAGGTGAGTGGCTGAATAGAGGTTACAACTTATGAGACTTCAATAACCGTGAAAATTTTTTGAGTTTTCAAGTACGAGGGGCACTTTATATTTTGAGGCTAATAATTAAAACAAAGTAATTTGTGATTAAAAACTGCTTTATTGTTTTTTAAAATATTTTCCTTCATGATCAATCACTTTTGCATCCATTTGAACCATTTTGAACAATGGTGAATTATGAACAAATTTTCATTTTGTTTTATACTCCTTTCTACCTTTTATTTTCTGTTTCATATCATTTCAGCTTTTCCCAATTCTTTCCTGGTTTGCTTAATTTCCTGCTTTATTTTCAGTCCTAAACTCTGTTCTATTTTGTTTCTCATGATAGCTAAATCTTCCTTCTCCTTCCTTCAATTTCATTTCTTGATTTTTAAACTTCGTCCTGAATTGTTTATCACTTCCAGCACTTTTTGCTCTCCTGAAATTAATCATCATCTGCTTTCTTTGTTCTATCATGTCCATTTCTTTTCCTGCTTCCACTTCATATACTAGCAACAGATTTTCTAGCATACATACTTCTAATCTAATCTAATCTTCCATCTCTCTATCTCATTTTGTAATCTTTATATACTTAACATTTTCCTTATTCATTTTCACTTTCCTTTTTACAATTTAATTATTCTTAAGTTTCATAAATAAAATAAAGTGAAATTCATATTCCTAGTATTTGATGCTTTGAACACTTGTGATTCCTTTTCTTTGATAATGAGAAGATCTTGTAACTTGGAGTCGTAGCACTCCAGTGGTCATAAGCTTAAATCCATAATATTTGCATATCTTAGCTTTGGATAACATCTGTGATGTTCTTGTATAGTTCTTGTATAGTTATTTGTAAGTAATACCTACCTTTTTTTTTATTAAAATTTAATTTAATTTATAAGAGCTCTAGATTTGGGATGTCAGGTGATGGTTCTTATAAAGGCTGAGCATTGAGAACTCTTATCTGTAGGATGGTGCTGTGAAATAAAAAAGAGAAGGGTTTGTAAAACGACAGTGTAAGTTTCAGTTTAATATATTGTTTATTCTCAGTCTGTGATATTAATATAAGGAGCTCAAGGTAAATATAATTGAGCTGCTAAGTATATCTGAAACTAAGACAATTTGGGTAACATTGAGTCAAAATTAGCACTGAAGCTTCAGTAAATTTTACTTGTAAAATTAAAAGTCTAGTTTGCAGAAATTCAAAATGATTTTTATTTCCATAGAAAGACACTTTGTACAGCCGTTTGCAGCAGCAGAATTACGTAACATAAACAAATGCAACCTTCAAGGAGTACTGCAAAGTGTCTTCTGCAGCTGCTGGAAAGCATCTTCGGCGTCCTCCGTCCAACATAAGGCCGGTGTTCTTCTGTCAGGCGGGTGAGGGGCTTGGCAATGTTGGAGAAGCCCTTTATGAAGCGGTGGTAATAACTGCACAGCCCCAGAAAACTGTGCAATTCTCACTTATCCTTTGGGTGAGGCCAATCTCTCATGGCATGTGTCTGTGGCCACTCCGGTGAGACTAATTGATCCAAGTAGTTAACTTCCTTGCAGAAGAGCTGGCACTTTCTCGCGTTCAGCTTCAGGTGGGTCGCTTGCAGTCTCTGTAGCACCTTGCTCAGGTTGTTGAGAGATCTTCAAAGGTCTTGCCATCGATGATGATGTCCAGATATAGCAGGCAGGCATCATAAGTCAATCCTCTCATCACTCATGAGACATTGGAAGGTAACTGGTGCGCTGCTGAGACCAAAGGGCATAACTGAACTGCCAAAGCCCTTGGCCTGTCGAGAATGCGGGCTTCTCCTTGTCTTTCGGGTCTAGAGCCACCTGCCAGTAATGTGATTTCAGGTCCAGGATCGAGAACCACCAGCAAATACCACCGCGCACCAGCAAGCATGTCCAGAGTGTCGTCAATCGGGTGTAAGGGGAAGCAGTCCTTCCTGATGACAGTGTTCAGCTTCCTGAGTCCACGCAGAAGCGTTGCTAGCCGTTTTTCTTCACCAAGACTACAGGGGAACCCAAGGGCTGTCAGACTCTTCGATTACTCCTCTGGATCTCATGTCCTCCAGCATATCCCGCACCGCCACTGGTTTTGCCAGCGGAACGCGTCTGGGTGGTTGCTGAATAGGCCGGGTGTCTCCGTTGTCGATGCGGGTGAAGCAATCTATCCGTGTGGTTGTAGTTGCTGTTGCCTTGGCTGAAGACGCGCTGGTATCGTCCCAGCAGTTGTGGAACCTTCTCTAGCTGCTCTGCGGTCAGGTGATCGGCCGCCCTCTCCAGTAAACCTTCCAGTCAGGGCCCCAGGTGTTGCGTCGGCACCGCTCCTGGGTCTGGTCGATTGGCGTTAGGCTGACAACGGGCTCGCACGTCCCGAAGTCCGTGCATAGGCGTCTTTCGGGCCAGCATCATGTTCTTCGTCCGCTGTCCTTCCACTCGCGCCGTCACTACCACCTCGCTTCTCGCGGGGACAACCACATCTTCCCTCAGGACGATCCTGCAGATTCAAAGGCGTTCTTCGGGGTGCTGGAGTATCACCTCTTCTCCATTGAGCCGCAGGACCTTCCTGCCGACGTCGACAGTCGCCTCGTGGCTCCTGAAGACATCCAGTCCCGGTATTACCTCCTCAGCCACCTCCGCGACGAATACCCACAGACGCACGGCACTGCGCCCCAAGGTCAACTGCAGCAGGGCCTCCCTCTCGGGAGGAAGGTGTCGCTCGATGACGTAACTAACTGGTATGGTCGGCTCGGTTTTTTCGACGGCAAACCCCTGGGCCCTCAGGTCTGATGATGGTCACGGTCGTCCCGGTGTCCACCAGAAAGCGGCACGGCCTCCGTTTCACCCAACCGTCCGCGATGAGGCCGTCATCCATGCCGGCTGACGGCGCGGTGTCACTCGAGGGGATGCTAGTGACGGCGCCGATGTGCCCCTCGCCACGCCGGCCCTTACTCGTTTTCCGGCTGCTCTTCCTGGTGTGGGCAGTCTCTCTAGGTGTCCCGGCTGGCCACACCCTCAACACAGGTCACTTGGTCTTCGCCGGCGTCCCTCGGCTGGTCTTCGGTCTCCATTGTAGTGGATACTCCTTGTTCTCAAAGTCGGGGTAGCCGTCACCTTGGCCGCCTCCATCCATAATGCGGCCGTTAGCGCCTCGTGGATGGTTTTGTAGCCGCCGAACATTAGGCACTGGCGTATCTCGGCGTCTCGTACCCCGTCGATGAAGGTGTAGGCGGCTTTCCGGGATACGAACTCGGGTGGGAGGTCGACCAAGGCTTTGCTGGCCAGCTGTTCAATTGCCAGGGCGAACTCCTGCAGCGTCTCCTGTGGCTGCTGTGTCCTTGACTTCAATTGGCTGCGGTAGGCTGCGGCTAAGCGGTGGTTTCCAAACCGGTTTTCCAGGGTCTCCCTGATGTCATTGGGTGCCACCGCTGTCTGTACCGCATTCAGCACCTCTGCGGCCCGTCCTTGGAGGCTGGCTATTAGTTGTGCGGCCTCTTCTTCTGGCGACCACTTGTTGTGCTTGGCCACTGTGTCGAATTGACGGCGGAAGACTTCAAAGTTGATGTGCCGTCGTACTTAGGTGTTTGACGCGCGCAGATGTGTCGCATCTCGGCGCGTCGTCCTTCAAATCATTTAATCTGTTGCCGACTATGTCCGCCACCATGACATTCAGGGACTTGATGTGCTGTCGGCCTTTCCCTCTAAGTTGTTAATGCGGTTCGCCAGGTCTTCGATGTCTTCCACCATAGCGTTCAGGGACTTGGTGTCGCTCTCGGCCTTTCCCTCTTAATTGTTTAGGCGCTCGTCCATTTGGCCCATCCGCTTGCTCAGCTTCGCGACGTCATCCCGCACGCCGGCCAACTGCTCTTCAAATTTTGCGGCGAGGATCTCGTTCGCCGCCTTCATTTCTTTTGCCAGGCTATCGTTCGCTGCTTTCATTTCCGTGGTTAACGTCGCAGTGAGGGTGTCATTCGCTGTCTTCATTTCCGCGGCCAGATAGTAATTTGCCGCTTCCGTCTTCGCAGCGAGGGTGTCATTTGCTGTTATTTCTTTCAGTTCTTCTAGAATCTTTGCCAATGCAGCTTCCATCGTCGTGTCCCACTCCTGACAACAAATGTGACTCTGTGGTTCGTAAAATTAAAAGTCTAATTTACAAAAATTCAAAATGCTCTATATTTCCGTAGAAAGACACTTTGTACAGCCCTTTGCAGCAGCAGAATTACGTAACATACACAAACACAACCTTCAAGATCATCTACTCACACAGCTGCACACTATAACTGTCCATTGATAACTGGCTAACAAACCTCCTTGTCTCCTATTTATATTCGAGCCTTTGTTTCTCGAAAGTTGCCGAAGCTTCACGGCCTTTCATGACGCAGTGAGAAATTTCAGACTACCTCCGTCTCTTTCCCTCTCTGCTTGCATGGGCGTGGCTTGGGGCACTTTCTCTTTCCCGCTTCTCTCTCTCTCTCTCTCTCTCTCTCTCTCTCTCTCTCTCAGCATTTGCCTACGCACGAGTCGGCAGCAGCAAGCAATGCCTGGCGACAATATGTGGTGAAGACATCTGTACACCTACTTTCAAGTCTAAATTATCAGTTTTGTGAAATATTTTTCTAATTACTTAATGGCCAAATTTAATATAACAAATAAGCTTACCGGAAGTGGTACACAGTGAAGCAAAAATATGGATTTGAGTGAGCAAGTGTGAGTCAAAATCAACGTTAAAGCTCACTTTTTTACATACTAGATATGTTTGACAGACATCTGCATCATCAGCTACTTTAGACTCCAGTTCATATTTTCGCTTCACTGTGTACCACTTCCAGTAAATTAATTATATTTAAGACAATTTATACATAGGTGGTTAATTATTCATCTTGATAACATGTCTGGAAGTATAATAATTGTAAAATGTTCTTATACATAGTTACTATCTGCATGATATCAAGTAACAAGTATGTCTATTGTATTTTTATGACATGATCATATCAGTGTAGGCCATGTATCTTTTACTGCTGATAAGTTATGCTTTAACATTACATTTGAATTAGGTTACAGTTTTGGATATAAACAAGATATTAAAATACAACGACAACAAATAAATTAACAAAGTTTATGCTAAAATAAAATAAAATCGAGAAGATATTCAATTTTTAATCTTTGAAAGACAGTGTTTCACATTGAATGAATATAAATAAATATTAAATTCCATAGGCTTTCACAGCCACTATCATAGAAAATATTTATCTGGGCTTCTGGGCGTGGTCTAGTGGATAATCTTCTTCCAGATGTTTTGTCCAGGCTGCATTAAAAGTCTTCAGTGTCATGGTCATAGTACTTTCTTTCTAGTCTTGGCAATGCTTATTTACAAAGTAATACACATTTACAACCATAAAAACAACTTCAACAGGAAGGAAGAAACCAAGCGCTTAAATAAAGTTTGGCATCTAACTTTAAGTAATAGATTTAAGAAACCTGACCAGGAAAAAATCAAAGGTCATATACCATCAATACAGTAAGTACAGGCACATTGGCCCCCATCATAGTCATTGTCACCAAAATCATTAGTGCAGAAATACACAGCTTCAACACAATTCTTTAATGTTTTTTTATGTCTCTTTAGCATGCATCACTTGTTGCTGGTTATCTCTCTAATGCACACATAAGTTCACCTCTTATACAGAGCTGCACGCCATCTCTGAACCAACTCTGATACTGCTCATAATCTGCTTCACTTACTGTTCCACTGCGCACCTTTTCCTAACCATGGAGCTGCACTTATTGATTTATGAACTGCTTCTTGCACTGTTCCACGACCTGCCTACTCCTTGGAATGTACAGATGTATTTTTTATCTTGATAGATAGAGAGTGATGCACAGTGGTATCTGGACGAGTCCACTTCAGAACGGTTACAACTGGAGGGGAGAAAAGGTCAGTTGCATATCAATTGCAAAGAAGTAAACAAGTGCAGAGCTCAAAGTATAAACTTGAAAGAAGCGTAGGGACAGTGAAGCACAAATTAGTACATAAGTGAATCGAGAATATATTGACACATTGCTTCACTCACACTGTTTATTCACAGGACATGTTTCAAGAGCTCTTGCTCCTATCATCAGCTGATACTCGACTAGTGCAAGTTGTAGTGGTTTCCTCTTTCTCCGTTTTGTCAATAGATGGCGTGATGTACTTGTCAAAGATGTCCGGTGGTGGAGTTTCAAAATTCATGACTCTATGACGATTTTTGTTAATGAAGATTTTTTCCCATACGGAAAGGTCTATGGGGTGATTAACGTGATTAACGTATTTTATTAGAGATCCATCTCTAATAAAATACGTTAATCACCCCATAGACCTTTCCGTATGGGAAAAAATCTTCATTAACAAAAATCGTCATAGAGTCATGAATTTTGAAACTCCACCACCGGACATCTTTGACAAGTACATCACGCCATCTATTGACAATATGGAGAAAGAAGAAACCACTACAACTTACACTAATCGAGTATCAGCTGAGGATAGGAGCAAGAGCTCTTGAAACATGTCCTGTGAATAAACAGTGTGAGTGAAGCAATGTGTCAATATATTCTCGATTCACTTATGTACTAATTTGTGCTTCACTGTCCCTACGCTTCTTTCAAGTTTATACTTTGAGTGATTAGGCCTACAAGTCTGAGAAGCATTCAAATCTCGATAGTGTTATTTTCATACTGTCAACCAAGATGGAGGACCAACGAACCAACTTGTTTTCATCGTTCAATACTGTATCTGAAGGCATGAAAAAAGACATCAAACTTTTTCTACATCTCTAATAAAATACGTTAATCACCCCATAGACCTTTCCGTATGGGAAAACATCTTCATTAACAAAAATCGTCATAGAGTCATGAATTTTGAAACTCCACCACCGGACATCTTTGACAAGTACATCACGCCATCTATTGACAATACGGAGAAAGAAGAAACCACTACAACTTACACTAATCGAGTATCAGCTGAGGATAGGAGCAAGAGCTCTTGAAACATGTCCTGTGAATAAACAGTGTGAGTGAAGCAATGTGTCAATATATTCTCGATTCACTTATGTACTAAGTGCAGAGCTACTGAGTAGCACTACAGCTTGTTTCAAAATGTGCATGTCTCCTGGTTCCAAGAGAGCATTTAGTAATGGCACCTCCTAGCAGTGCATTAGGAAATAAGGTGCTACATTTAAAAACACGAGAAGTAATAACCAATGTCTTTAGATGTATGAAAAAGGAACAATGATCTGGGTCTGCTATGAAAATCTGGGAAGGGGTATCTGAGGCAACAGTTGTGTCTGAAAGTAGTTTAGGAGAGTTATTAAGGAAAGAAAAACCATTGGTGCTAGTGCAACAACGTCCTTCTCTATGCCCAGGAAACAAAGATTAAGAAATACGTAAAATATGAAGCTATTGACAGTGAAGCAAACATATACAAATATAATAATCTGTAACTTAAAACTTCACTTATCTTATAAGAAATGATAAAACTTTTCTATAAATTGAACAGGATCGAGATTTTGTGAAACTTTTTTTCACATCCTCAGCAAGAGTCATAAGTGTCATCCTTAATGCTACAATCGCTGGATGTCACTATGTTTTTGTCAGAACTACCAAAATCTGAAAAAGAAACAAATTTAAAAACAGAATTGACTGGTAGATAGAGTCAACAAGAAAAATTCAATGCCATGGCCCGGATTTGAACCACAGATCTCCTGGTTTCCGTCCAGTCGCTCTAACCCATTGAGCTACCATGGCCAACGTGCCGTCCTGACATTAAATTCTCCATTTGACTTGTATATTTCCCCGGTAGACCACTAGGGGCTCTCGCATCTAAGATACACCGTTTGTGGTGACTTACTATTGTAAGTACTGAATCCCAGGCTTCATCATTTAACTCTTATTATTTTTAGTTAATTGATGGAAATTAATCATTTCCTCACACTAGCCGTATATAGGTTAAGGTCTTTGATAGAGTCAACATGAAAAATTCAATGCCATGGCCGGGATTTGAACCACGGATCTCCTGGTTTCCGTCCAGTCGCTCTAACCCATTGAGCTACCATGGCCAACGTGCCATCTTGACATTAAATTCTCCATTTGACTCGTATATTTCTCTGGTAGATGGAAATGATTAATTTCCATCAATTAACTAAAAATAATAAGAGTTAAATGATGAAGCCTGGGATTCAAGTACTTACAATAGTAAGTCGCCACAAACGGTGTATCTCGGATGTGAGAGCCCCTAGTGGTCTACCGGGGCAATATACGAGTCAAATAGAGAATTTAATGTCAGGACGGTACGTTGGCCATGGTAGCTCAATGGGTTAGAGCAACTGGATGGAAACCAGGAGATCCGTTGTTCAAATCCTGGCCATGGCATTGAATTTTTCATGTTGACTCTATCAAAGACCTTAGCCTATATATGGCTAGTGTGAGGAAATGATTAATTTCCATCAATTAACTAAAAACAGAATTGACTGCTGGTATTCCAAAATTCATTACACGATGTTTATTTTTTAAAATAAATATCTTTTCCCAAACCATTAAGTCTATCAGACTATTTAATTGTTTTAATAATTTAACTTCAGAATTTATATTAATGGTTAAATGAGCAAAAATGATCTGCTACTGCCGATTTATCAGTCTTTTTGTATTTAATGTTACGAACATGTTTTTTCATTCTGGTTTCCAAATTACGTTTTGTCTTTCCAATATAAACCTTATCACAATCGGAACAATTAAATTGATGAATATCAGATTTTTTATTATTAAGAATTTTGTCTTTTTTAGAGAAAATGCAGTAAATTTTTAATCAAACTATTGAAAAAAACAGCAACTTTATGTGAAAAAGGGTTAAAACTTAAAACAAGTTAAAAAAATTAAAAAATTTAACCCTTTTTCACATAAATTTTAAGTTTTCAATAGTTTGATTTATAGATTAATAAATATACCCCTTAATAAAGGGGAATTTAATAAAGGACATAAATATATTATTAATACTGCTTTAATTAATGGTTTTAATAAAGGCCTTATACATAAAAAATTGAAGAACTTTGTAATAAGTTTTTCTTTAAAAGTTTGTCGTGTGTGGCGAGATGTAACTTCAAGCCATGCGACTCACCCACATGTTGTTATCCCTCGGTGAGGCAACTTACCTTCCTCAGGATGCAGAATCGATAATCTCTCCAGCTTCCTTGTCACTGCGATGATGTAGACTTGACTATCCGCCGGCAGCTCCGTTGATGAGCGATGAACTCTGTAATCTAGGGCCGTGGTATGGCACCAGCAACGGAATGGTGGATGGTGGTAACAAAATTGATTTAAAACACCGCTTCACTTTTTGAGAATTTATTTTCTCACTGAATTATTTCACAGCTGATGTTTTAAGACATGATTTACAAATATCTTTCCTGATTTTACAGGCGTAGTGAACACAACAGCGTGCCACTCATTATTTACGTATTTTCTTTTGCGATGCATACTCGACGAGTCTTTTCACTGATTGCTAATCAGTAGATAAAATTACTTCTGTAACTTGCAGAAATCTAGCAGTCCTCTTGCAACTTAATAGTGCATCTGTGTCCGAGACAATATCTATAACATGTCTGACTACCTCGAAAGAACAAGAAGGACTGAGACCTTTTACAAGTGAAGATGAAATCAAATTAAAATTTTACTGAACTCGGATTGGTTCATTCTACAATGTCTTGTTGCTAAGGGACCAAAACTTGAATTTGATTTGCTTGACATCAAAGGTTGAATTTCTGGAAAGTTCTATAACTTGGAATGATAATAAACCTAGGCAATCTGTTGTGTCACAAACAAAGCCATCTTGGTTTAACCTTTTCATTAATTTCAGAGGGCCATGTTTGCATTACATCTCCATATATGGTAATTTTAACGAATTGCTTGAATTATCTGAAAAATCAGCTTCAACTTAAATATAAAAAAACTGTTAATTATACTTCTACCCTTAAAAAAAATAAAAGATGATTATATTTTTAAAAATTTTCTTACTATCCTTGGGTTAATAAACATTTTCAAATTTTTTTCAAAGAGTTTGGTATAACTCAAGTTCCTCAAAATAAATATAGTATTAAAAACTTTACTATATTTTCTCTGTAAAGGATAAAATTCCTAATAATAAAAAATCTGGTATTTATGAATTTAATTGTTCCGAATGTGATAAAGTTTATATTGGAAAGACAAAATGTAATTTGGAAACTAGAACGAAAGAACATTTTCATAACATTAAGTACAAATAGACTGATAAATTGGCAGTAGCAGATCATTTTTGGTCATTTAACCATGAAATAAATCCTGAAGTTAATTATGAAAATAATTCGTCTGATAGATTTAATGGTTTGGGAAAAGATATTTATTTTAAAAAATAAACATCGCATAATGAATTTTGAAATACGTGTAGTCGATTCTGTTTTTAAATTTGTTTCTTTTTCAGATTTTGGTAGTTCTAACAAAAACATAGTGACATCTAGCGATTGTAGCATTGACGACTGTTGTTTATGACTCTTGCTGAGGATGTGAAAAAAATTTCACGAAATCACGATCCTGTTCAATTTATAAGAAAAGTTTCATCATTTCTTATAAGATAAGTGAAGTTTTAAGTTAAAAATTATTATATTTGTAAAGATAAAGAACATGCACAAAATCTAATTAGTATGGTTTTTGTAGTTAGGCGAACTGTGAATTATTTATACAACACAAAAAACAAAGACTAACTCTGAAGAAAGTACTTATGAAGCTTCAAAATTCTGTCGACTGCCAAGGCAGTGTCTGAATATTAAGAAGAGTTCTTTTGAAGCTAGGATTTATATGGAAAAAAACCAAGCGTGACAGACAAATTTTAATTGAACATCGTACCATACGGGCAAAAAGGCTTAAGTATTTCCGAAATATTCAGAGATATCGCAATGAAGTTTATATAGTTTATGTGGATGAAACTTACATCAATGCAGCACATACTAGACCATATGCCTGGAGTGAAACTCATAGGGACTCTGCAGCGATGTTGAAAGGTGGACAATTGGTTATCATGCGTGCTGGAGGAGAACAGGGTTTTGTTTCAAATGCCTGTGTACCATTTAAGATCCAACAAAAGCATGGAGATTATTATGATAGTGTCACACAATTAGCGGAAAGCCCGACCAACGACAGCTGAGAAGGGACCAGAGGCAGCCGAGCCACACCCTCCCATTAATCTCAGTCACTGAGTTGAAGGGAAGTGTCACTTGTCGCTGGCCGCCTCTTTCCCCTTCCCCTGTCCTCTGGAACTTTCGCGGTAATTCACTGAAACCAGAGACTTCTAAAACCAGTGATATTCCTATAAAAAGGGCTGCAGTGAGTGAATTGAGTCAGTCAGTCAGTTCTTGGCAAGCAGCGTAAGAGTGCAGTGCTAGTGTACGGACGAGAAGATTGTGTACGTGCATCGGAGGATTGTACGTAATTGCGAGAGCAAAGTGGAATTGTAACGGACGAACTGGTGAATCGTAGTTGTGTGCATTCCATAATTCTGTGTAATTGGCAAGTGTTTAACTGTAAGTCGGTGGAAATAAAGAACATTTTTGAGTGGTGTAATTGGACTTTTCATTTCACGAACCCACAAAGTCACAATAGTAAGAATTACATCTTACTTTATAACAGCTGCAATACTGGTTTTGAGAGTGAGATTTGTTTTTAGACAGCTTGTGCAGTGTACTCCCCTCTTATAATCTTATGCATGTGACGCATTGTGGTGACAGGTGCACTATGCCCACCACAGTTGCTACTCATCCCTACGGCACATGATTTCTGTCAAGATAAAATAATACATCTGTATTACATTTCTCTGCACAACTCAACTGACCAAATGATTTGTGAACTCAAAGTATAAACTTGAAAGAAGCGTAGGGACAGTGAAGCACTGTCAATATCTTCTCGATTCACTTTTGTGCTGATTTGTGAACTGTTTCATTGCACCTACTCCATGCCATGGAGCTTTACTTGTCGACTGAACTCAAAGCTAAAAACAAACTCTAAATACCAAACAGTACTCAGCAAGGTTTCACAAAGGTCCTTATGTAGCCCTGCTGCAGGTGGGAGATCATTCCTATAGTTGAATATTCTCAAATTACATTCTGGAACAGTATCAAACAGTATTTGCGCAGTAATAATGTGACTCGCTTTGTGACATCAGTTAGTTGCTGTTCTTGAAGACCATGCCTCTCCAGCCAATAGATAGCAGAGCTGGAGCAATTGTCTCACTCACACTCAACTTCCCTACTGGCAATAGGCAGCTCATTTGCCCGACTCCACTCTTCCTTTCCACAGTAGGCTTCCCGTTCCCAGTGCGACATAGAAGTGCGACTACATAAAGACTGTGAAACCAAAAGGCTGTTGGAGAATTTAATGTCATGTCAGCATGTTGGCCATAGTAGCTCAATGGTTAAGAGCAACCGGACGGAGACCAGGAGATGTGTGATTCAAATCCCGGCTGTGGCATTGAATGTTTTCAGTCTGGCTCTATTCATCGAAACCTTAGCCTACACATGGTTAGTATGTAAGAAATGATTAATTTCTATCAATTTACCTAAAAACTAGTGGTTTAACTATGAAACCTGGGACTGAAGTACTTACAGCATAGTAAATCGCCACAAAAAGGGTGCGTATCTCATTGTATATGAGAACCGTTAGTGGTTTACTGGGAAACACACGAGTCAGTTAGAGAATTTGTCATGTTGGCTGTAGTACCTCAATGGTTAAAAGCAACCGGGCAGAGACCAGGAGATTTGTGGTTCAAATCCTGGCTGTGGCTGAATTTTTGCATTCTGGCTCTACTCATCCAAATCTTAGCCTACACACTGCTAGTGGAAGAAATGATTAATTTTGACCTAAACATATTAACCATAAACACTATCGCATTAACGTTGTTAAGGAGCTGTTGAACTTTATATGCAATGACTCAAATTTGCTCCAGAGGGTCATAACTGGTGATGAATCATGGATTTATAGCTATGACATGGAAACTAAAGCTCAATCATCTCAATGCTGCCACACGAGCCATGACTGAACAAAAGTGTGCCAAGTTTGGTCGAATGTGAAGTTCTTGCTTACAGTTTTGTTCGATTGCAGGGGCGTTGTGCATCATGAGTTCTTGCCACAGGGTAGAATGGACAGTAAGGAATATTATGTTTAAGTTATGCACAATTTGCAAGAAGCAATCCTCGAGAAACTCCCAGATTTGTGGAATAACAAAAATTGGCTTTTGCACCATTATAATGCCCCTGCTCACACATTGTTGGTTGTGCGCGAATTTTTGGTAAAAAACAGCACACTTAAGATGCCACAGCCATCATACTCCCCAGACCTGTTCCCCTCTTACATTTTTTGTTCCCAAAACTGAAGAGGCTCATGAAAGGACAATGCTATACCACAATTGAGAAGGCAAAGGCGGCATCGAAGGAGGAGCTGTTCAAGTTGACAAAAAAACAATTTTTTAAAGTGCTTCGAGGATTGGAGAAAATGTTGGCACAAGTGTATAATATCTGGTGGGGATTACCTTGAAGGGGACAAAATAGATATTCATGAATAAATAAATACATTTTGAAAAAACACAAAATTTCTGATACTTTTTGAACAGACCTTGTATTACCATCATAACCTTTATTATTCTGTCACAAGCTTATTGAATGTTTTGTAATGGTTACTGTCAATAGATGATGGATTGTTAGTTACCTTATTGCCAATTACTGTAAGTAAAACAAATGTGTTGACAGAATCAATTGGCAGTATTTCAAAATTCATTACATGGTCTTTATTCTTTTTCTTCTTTCTCTTTTTACCCTCATATAAATGAGTTACGTGGGCGCCTGGTATCATGTGCCTGAAATGGGTGAAGTGCTGCTCAAATGAGCCCAGGATCCATAGAGCTTAGTTACCTGACATTCATCTTTCAGAATAAGGGAAAACTCCAGAAAAAGAAACCTTGTATCTTATCTAGGTAACTCACCTTGACCTAGATTTGGACTCAGGACCTCTTGAATATGAGACAGACATGCTACCCTGACACTGTAGAGGCGAGTAGGTACAAGGGTGAGAAAGGAGATGATATGAAATGATGGATGGAAGGAGGGATGGAGCATTGTTAGAAGATTTATTCTTCAAAATAAATTTTTTCTTCATATCATTAAATCATTTTTTCATATTCATTTAAATGCTTTAATAATATTTCATGATTAGATGACCAAGAATGATCTATGATGCTGATTTATCAATTTGTTTATATTTAATATTTTGAAAAATTTCCTTTACTTTTGCCTCACCAACATTTGATTGTCAGGATGTTCCTGATATGCTCTGTGAATTTACTGGATCTTTCTGTTGGTTATGAATGAACGATTATCATAAGTTAAAACATGTTTTCAAACCCACTAGACCATAGCCTACAACCCAAGAAAATTCATTTAATCTGCGAGCCACCAGCCATGAAAATCTCAGCTTGTAGAGGGTTATTCTAAATGGTTGTTGGGTTTACAAAAATTCATAATTCACAGTGCAATTGACATAGGAATATGAATCTTGATTTATTGAGTACTGTAACTGATAAAGTTTCTTTACATACATTACAAATGCTTGATATGTGCATCTTTTGTCACTCTACACACATCTACTCGATATTCCATCTCTTCCCACACACAAGTCAACATAGCAACGGTGGATGATTTCGAAGATGATTCAGAAGCGCTGTTCCTGAATATCCACTGGTAGAGGAGGAACAAATACCTGATCTCTAAGATATCTCCACAAGAAGAAATCACATGGTGTAAGATTTGGTGAACCTGGTGGAAAGGGTAAGAGCATTAGATCACCTTCTGTTCCGCATCCGTCCATTGTTGTTGAACTTCTTGGTTTAAAAATGCTCTGACCTCCCTATGGAAATGTTGTGTGCTATCCTGTTGCAATCATCTCTGTTGTCACCCAACTGGGATAACAGCCATTGTGTGAGCATGTCTGGGTAAGTGAGCCCTGTCACTGTCTCTTCATTGAAAAACAACGGCACAGAACACATTCTTCTTTGAAATGGTACAGAACACATTCACCTTAGGGGAATCTCACACATGTTCCACATAACAATGGGGGTTTATTGTACCCCATATGTGAACATTTTGTTTGTTCATCTTTCCATTCACATGAAAAGTAGCTGTATCACTAAAAACGTATTTGTCAAGAAAACCATCTTCTTCAAAATGTTCCTGCAGTGCCGTGCACGCGTTAAAAGGTAGGACTTTGTTATTAGCTGTTAGAACTTGATGCAATTGTAGGCAATAGGACTTTACCTTTAGTTGTCCTTGTAACACACGCTATACTCTGGTTTGAGGAACTTCAGTTCCCTGCTACCTCTCGTATTTGATTTGTTATGATTGGAGATACACGACCCTAATATGATTCACATATGTTTCTGACACAATGGGACGCCCACTGCTTTTCCTTGCACAAATAACCTGTATACACAAATTGTGCATACCATCTGCCATTGAGTTGTCAGAGGGAGGCTCCTTCCCGTATTTTGTCTAAAAGTGTTGCTGGACTGTAATAGAGTGGTGTTGATATTCAAGAGTACAAAAAGCTTTCTTCTTACTTCTAACTGCCATTTTATTAAACACTGCTATTACTCCTATCTGGTTGTAAGGAATGTCATTACAATTGAAGAAAAGCAAAACTTTGAGTGTTGTTGTGTCATTAATCGACTCCCTTTAAATATAAAACTTTGAGAGTTTGTCTAACCATTTCTGCAACAATAAAAATGGATTGTTTTCCATGTTTCTTTTATGCATGAACCCGCGACAATCATTTAAAATAATCCTGTATATAGTAAGTTGTCTTCAACATAAATTTTATTAGTATTTTTTTTTTTCAGTATAAAAAATTATCCCAGATGTGCCAGTTCTTGTGGTTGTTGCACCAATATTAACAGGTGTACATTATTTTCTACCTTGTGGTTCCTATTCCAGAGACGTGAGGCTACTGCTTATTTCTGTATTCAACACTGATGAAAATTGTGTTTATCAATGCCAAATGCTCTTAAATGTTATTAAATGTATGCACTTATCATTTAAGAACTTTGTCTTTGTAACCATTTTATCCAGTTACTTAATATGTTTACTCCTATGATTGCAGAGAAGAAAAAGAAAGAAATCGCAGTTATGAAAAGAGGTTCAGGTAATTCCATGGCAATTTTTGGCCCCAAGATTCCCCTTGTATTACAGAAGATTGAGCGGGCTCATCAACAAGGAAGATTTTGTAGAAAACCTATAGGGCCTGTTGGTAAGTCACAGCTTCATGTTACAATGTATTAAAGCAATTAACTTCATTCATTTAAGCATATGTCCATATATGTACTATCATACACTTCTGTTATGGCATTGTTAGCATAAAATTCAAGGAAGCGCATATTACTTAAGAACAGATATGTGCATTTTCTTGAGGTTATTTTTGATGGAAATTAAATACAAGCAATTAATGACATTGCAATTAATGTCCCATTAATGCTTTGCAGTCATATGTTGATATATAATCAACACGACAAGAGTGCTTTTACAGTTGTATGTTGGTATATGACTGACAGCAAAACTCTTCACCTTTCTCTCTTTAGTTATAAAAATAACACTACTGGCAACATCTTATGGGCATCATAGTGCTGGTAAAAGCATTACCAAGCTTATACTGCCATCTGTTCAGAGATTACTTAAACTTTTTCAATCTGCATAGCAAATATTTCAATCAGAACAGTACAGTTTTTCGCAATGTCTTGTAATGCACGGTAACCAGAGTGGCATAAAATGTATGTTTTGTACAATAAAGATGTGGAAGACTTAAGATCAACAATTCAATCTGAGTTGGATACTGTAAATGATGAATTTGAAGAAGAAAGTAATGTGGAACCATCTGGTGGCAAGAAATCCACAGTGCTGCAACTGTTGCATGTGCAAAATTTTTGGCAACTGATAGGCAAAATGAGCAGAAAGCCAAGGAATAAAGGTTTTATAACAATAAGGCTCAAAATAGTGTTGCGCCTGATGCTGAACCAATTAAGATTTTAGTTTGTTTTTCATTTATGAGCTAATATCACAAATTGCAAAAGAAACAAATATGTACAGCAAGAAAAAATTGCCAGGTTACAAAAATCACCAAGATCTATTTGGGAACCTTGGGTTGATGTGTGTGTTGTTGAAATGAAAGTTTTTTTTGGTATAATACTGAACAAGTACTCATATCACACTTGGAACCAAAGGATTATTGGTCCAGTAATAAGACAACTCAAACATTTTCTGTGATTTATGCCTCAGGATTTTTGCAAATTTTCTGGGATGCTGCATGTAGTGGATGATTCATAGTATATCACTGTTCTATCCTTTAGAAGAACTAAAAAGTTTCATGGTACAATTGAATTTTTGAAAAGAAAATTACAAAAATACTTTTACCAGGAAAAAATATAGCTATCAATGAATCACCTATGGGATTCAAGGGCAAAATATATTTCAAAGTATACAATCCTAAGAAACCTATAAAATGGCATATCAGATTTTTTTTACAGACAATGATACTGGCTGGGTTCAGCCTTATTCGTTACTATAGAATATACGCAGAACCAAATTGAATTTATTGTATCCTGAAAAGCAATTCGTTACCAACATTGTACTATATGTGACAGGTCGCCTTAGTCTTTGTGCTGTTGGAGTTAGCAGCTATCATTAATTCACTGATTGCTACTGCAGCAGAGTAGATTTAGCACGGGGATTATACTGTGAGTTTGTGGGTTCGTGAAATTAAAAAGTTCAATTACACCACTCAAAATGTTCTTTATTTCCCCCTTATTCCAATATCACAATTCCAATTTAATGTACACAATTACAATTTTTGCCAGTTCGTCTTTACACGTACGCTCTGGGTGCTCCTTACACACCGCCCGCCACGACTCGCTCCTCTCAACTGACTGTCGCCTCGCTTGTCTCGATCGGCTCCGAAGTTTCTCGAATCTCCTTCTATGCAGGGGGAAAACATTCTCGAAGCTTCCTGTCACTTCGAGCGGCAGGAGGAGGGGCCACCCCTGCGTCTCCCCTCCCTCCGCCGGCCCGCATTTATGGATTGGCATCGTAGGCTGGCCATTTGGGTAACACTGCTCCCTCCTCAAGGCTGGTCGTCCCGAACAGCGCCATCGTAGCGGGCCAGGCGATCCAGGTTTGCCAGGAAAAACACGAGTCAGTTGAAGAATTTAATGTCATGCTGGCACGTTGGCCATAGTAGCCCAATGGTTTAGAGCGGCTGGATGGCAACCAGAAGATTGGTGATTCATATCCCGGCTATGGCATTGAATTTTTCAGTCTGGCTCTGTCCTTTCATAGTGCGTCCTACACACGGTCAGTGTGAAAGAACAATTAATTTCCATTAATTGTACCTAATAGTGGTCCGAACTATAAAGCCCGGGCCTTAAAGTACTTACAGCATAGTAAGTCGCCATTACTACTATTATATAACTACTACTACTACATAACTACTACTACTATTATATAACTACTACTACTACTACTATTATATAACTACTACTACTACTACTATTATATAACTACTACTACTATTATATAACTACTACTATTATATAACTACTACTACTACCAACATCTTTCCTCGGGGCACCTTCTGGATGCGGTAGACCACGTCGTTAATCCTCTTCACCACACGGTACGGTCCTTGCCATGGCTGCTGAAGCTTCGGGCAGTGTCCCTTGGTCCGGGTAGGGCGGTACAACCAGACCAGGTCACCTTGCTGGAAGCCTTGGCTGTTGGCTTGCCTGTCGTATCGGGTTTTCATGCGGTCGCTCGCCTTCTGGATGTTCTGGCGAGCCATCTCGTGCATGTCGTGGAGGTGGTCCACCAGGTTCTCCACATACTCGGTTGCTGGCTGTTTAACCCCCGGAGGGCTCCCAAAAGCCAGTTCACAGGGGAGGCGTAACTCTCGGCCGAACATTAAGCTGGCTGGCGTGATCCCCGTGGTGTCGTGTGATGATGAGCGGTAGGCCAGCAAGAACAGTGGCACCTTGACGTCCCAGTCTCGCTGATGGCTGGCCACGACCTTCCTCAAGTGTTCCTCTAAGGTCTTGATGTACCTTTCAACCATGCCATCCAACTGGGGATGTAGAGGCGTCGTGCGGGTTTTGTTCACCCCAAGCCTTTGTAGCACCTCCTTCATTAGGTTGGACTCAAAGTTGGTACCCTGGTCACTGTGTAGCTCTAACGGCACCCCAAATCGACAGAACACTTGCTCCACGAGGCAGTCTGTGATTGTCTTTGTCTCTTGGTTCGGGATGCCATACACCTCCGGCTACTTAGTGAAGTAGTCCACGACCACCATCAGGTACTTGTTGCCTCGATCGGATATTGGGAACGGTCCAGCAATGTCAACGGCGATTCGTTCGAATGGCGCTCCGACGTTGTACTGTTGCATGCGACCCCGGCTCCTAGTCTGGGGGCCGTGACTCGCCGCGCACACGTGACACTGACGGCACCATCTCTCAGCGTCTGCTCGGAGCCTCAGCCAGTAGTAGCGCTGCCGTAGTTTGTCAATCGTCCGGTTCGCTTCCAGATGTCCCCCTGAAGTACCGGCGTGCACTTCTTTCAAGACTTCCGGGACCTTACTCTGGGGAAGTACCAACCGCGTCTTCCCATCGGGTGATTCCCATACCCGGAACAGCACGCCCTCTCTGGTCTTCAACGAGTCCCATTGGGCCCAATAAGACTTGTAGGTGGCGCTCCTCGGTGCGATGTCCTCCCAGGTTGGTCTCGTCCCTACCTCCACTTCCCTCAAGAGTGGCCCCAAGTCTGCGTCCGCCAGCTGCTCCCTCCTCAGGCCTGCGCTATCCCAGCCGTCCGCAGGCACTGCCGTGACTACTCGAACTGCTGCGGCACGCTCCTTCTCTTCCACTCTTGTGCACTGGCCGCACTCTTCTGGACAGGGTCTTCGGGACATGGCGTCTGCGTTGCCGTGGCTCTTCCCTCTACGATGTTCCGAGTTGAAGTCGTACTCCTGCAGCCTCTGGACTCAACCTGCTGTCTGGCCTTCTGGTCGCGCCGTCACCATCACCTCGCTCCTCGCGCGGACAACCACGTCTTCGTTCAAGACGACTCTGCAGATTCCAAGGCGCTCTTCGGGTTGACGGAGTATCACCTCTTCTCCGTTTAGCCGCAGGACCTTCCTGCCGACGTCGACCGTCGCCTCGTGGCTCCTGAGGGCATCCAGTCCCAGAATCACCTCCTCAGCCACCTTCGCGACGAACACCCACAGACGCACGGCACTCCGCCCCAAGGTCAGCTCCAGCAGGGCCTCCTTCTCCACAGGCAAGGTGTCGTCCGAAGCCGTGACAAGCTCGTATGGTCGGCTCGGCTTCCTCGTCGGCAAACCCTTCGCCACGTCAGGTCTGATGATGGTCACGGCTGCCCAGTGTCCACCAGCACGCGGCACGGCTTCCCTCTCACCCAACCGTCCGCGATGAGGCTGTCATCCATAGGCCGGCTGACGGCACGCAGTGTCACTCGAGGGGATGGTGGTAATGGCGCCGACGGACCCCTCTCCACGCCGGGCGTTACTCGTTCTTCCAGCTGCCCTTCCTGGTGTGGGCAGTCTCTCTGCAGGTGTCTGGGTTGTCCTACACCCCCAACACAGGCCAATAGGTGTTCGCCGGTGTCCCTCGGCTGGTCTTCTGTCTGCGGCGTAGCGCACACTCCTCGTTCTCGACGACGGGATAGCTGTTACCTTGCCCGCCTCCATCCTTAATGCTGCCGTTAGCGCCTCGTGGATTGTTTTATAATCGCCGAGCATTAGGCGCTGACGAATCTCCGTATCCCGTACCCCGTCAACGAATGTGTAGGCAGCTTCCCGGGATACGAAGGTCGACTAGGGCCTTGCTAGCCAGTTGTTAAATTGCCAGGGCGAACTCCTGCAGCGTCTCCCCTGGCTGCTGTGACCTTGCTTTTAGCTGGCTGCGGTACGCTGCGGCTAAGCGTCGGTTTCCAAAACGATTCTCCAGGGCCTCCCAGATGTCCTTGGGCGCCACCGTTGTCTGTACCGCGTTTAGGACTTGCGCGGCCCGCCCTGGAGGCTGGCTATTAACTGTGTGGCCTCCTCCTCTGCTGACCATTTGTTGTGCTTGGCCACTGCGTCGAATTGACGGCGGAAGACCTCAAACGTTGACGCGCCGTCATATTTCGGAGGTTTGACGCGCGCCGATGTTGTGTCGCGTCCCGGTGCGTCGACCTTCAAATCCTTTAACCTCCTGCCGACAACGTCCTCCACCATGGCGTTCAGGGACTTTGCGTTGCTGTCAGCCTTTCCCTCCAGCTCGTCAACGCGGCTTGCCAAATCTTCGACGCGCTCGTCCACTTGACCCATTCGCTTGCCGAGCTCTGTGACGTCATCTCTCACGCCGGTCAGCTGCTCTTCGAACTTCACGGCAAGGGCCTCGTTTGCCGCTTTCATCTCCGTGGTCAATTCGGTCATCTTCGCGGTCAGGCTGCTGTTTGTGGCTTCCATCTTCGTGGTCTGGCTGCTTTTTTCCGCCTCCGTCTTTGCTGTTCCGTCTTCATTTCTTCCATTTTCTCGGTGATGTTGTCATTAGCCGTCTTCATTTGTTTCAGTTCCGCGGCCAGGTTGTTATTTGCCGCTTCCGTCTTCGCTGTTATTTCGGCCTTCATTTCTTCCATTTTGTGTAAAATCTTTTCCAGTGCCGATTCCATGGTCGTTATCCCACTTCTGACGCCAGTTGTGACTTTGTGGGTTCGTGAAATTAAAAAGTTCAATTACGCCACTCAAAATGTTCTTTATTTCCCCCTTATTCCAATATCACAATTACAATTTAATGTACACAATTACAATTTTTGCCAGTTCGTCTTTACACGTACGCTCTGGGCGCTCCTTACACACTGCCCGCCACGACTCGCTCCTCTCAACTGACTGTCGCCTCGCTTGTCTCGATCGGCCCCGAAGTTTCTCGAATCTCCTTCTATGGAGGGGGAAAACATTTTCGAAGCTTCCTGTCACTTCGAGCGGCAGGAGGAGGGCCACCCCTGCGTCTCCCCTCCCTCCGCTGGCCCGCATTTATTGATCAGCATCGCAGGCTGGCCGTTTGGGTAACAATACATTCATGAATGTCAAACTAGAGGTATCATAATTGCTTGTAGGGTAGGCAATCTGAAACCTTGAGGCAAGGAGTTTTGAAAATGCTAAAATGATGTAAAACAAGTTCTTAACCGAGTGGTAACGTCGTCTTGTGGGATGCAGAAACAAAAGAAGCCTTGATTTCTGCGTATCTCTATGCAGAAAACGACAACAATTTTGAAGGTACTGGAAATGATGTAGAAAAGCTGGTGTGTGCGCTTGATTATACCAAACATGTGGGAAGTGAGGATTGCAGTGACCATTTCTGCAAAGCATATGCATTTATATACATGCTTAGGCTTTCATGGCTGGCATTAATCCAGTAGAATGTAAATAGTTTCCTGGTTGGAAGGCCGTGGTCTTGTCAGATGTTATCTCATCGACTATACCATGGCCTACAAGCCCAGGAATTATGTTCTACTAGATATGCATTTATGCTAAAATCATTGAAATGGTGTAAATTATTTTTCTAGTGTCTGGAAGTAATAAGAGTGAACTCTTACATTTTATACAAAGTTCAGAATTCCCAGGCAAGTACTGATCTCTTGTCCTATGTTAAGTTCCACAGGTTTTTTTATCAAGTATCTGGTGAAAGATGTTAACAAATCAAGGTCAAGATACCATCCAGGTAAGGCTGAAAGACATACTTCATGTATCATTTTGAGGGTGAAAAAATATGAAGTCTGTGTTGTGTGCAGCATTTAAAAAAAAGGGTGGGGAGAGAAGAGAAACTAATTTCTACTGCAAGATATGTTGAATCAAACAGTTAAGTGTATCAGTGAATGTTTCAAGTGCTATCATATACCCATCAATTACAAAATAGTAATGTAATGCTTTATAATGTGAACGTGTATAGCAGTAAATAATATACTAATACCTTAATATAATTTTGAATTGAACTAATAGTCAATGCTCCATATGTTGCTAGTGTTTACCTAGAACACGTTTCATTAAGACCTTCCTAACATCTTCAGCTAATGTTGCCTGATGAATTTTAATTTGGTGAACGCCTTGGAGGCGACAGAGGCGTCTCTGTTGGTATCTTGATAAACTTGAAGTTGGGTTCTCTTCAAAGGTGCTGTCGAAATTGAACAGTTTTCCTTCATATTTCTTTATGAATATTTTTTCCCACATGCTTAATACAGTTGGGCCCTGAATACTTTTTAATAAATGGATTTATTGTTCTATATCGTGATTATCATTCCAGAAATGGTATGCTCCACTTATTTGTCTAATTCTCTGTTCTTGAAGTTCCTAAAATTCTCTTTAAGCCTAATGTTGAAGTTCCTTTTAGTTTAGCCACTGTAAAAGTTGTCACAGCCTTTGCAGTTTACCTGGTACACACCTAAATTTTTGTCTGTGGATTTCACTTTTGTATTATGTGATTTCAAAAGGTGTTGTACACTGAATTTTTTCTGTGGGGCCAAAGTAATGTTATTCTCTTTGAAGACTTTATGGAAAAGGTATGTAGCTCTGGTATGGTATGTAAATTGTCTGTATGAAGTTAAATTACTAATCGGGGAAAGAGTAGTTATTTGTCGCATCTCTGTTGTCTTTTGAGTTTATCAATTTTCTTTTTGACCAATTCAGCACTAAATCCACGGTATTCTGTAATGTGAATATATGTTTGTTCTCTTGATATATTCCATCTTGTTTAAGGATACATTAACCAGCCTGTAAGTTAAACTGTTGATAACAACATGCTTATGTTTTCTTGGATTATATCCATCTGATTTTATGAAATTTTCTGTGTGTGTTTCTTTCCTATATATGCCAAATTGTGGTTTTGTATGTTTTCTGATTACTTTCAAGTCTAAGAAAGGGATTTCATTGTTTGTCTCTTTTTCTATGGAACATTTTTTTGCAGGGTTTTGTGAATTAAGTAGTCTTAACATGTCATCCACCTATTTCTCATTTACTATTGCACAGATGCCATCCACATATCTATACCAATGTTTGAAAATTAGTGGGAATGCCTTTGTGATATGGATCTCCAAAAAGCTCATGAAAAGGTCTGCCAAGAATGGGGACAATGGGTTGCCCATAGATAGTCCTGATTTTTGTTTGAAAAATTTGTCATTGAATGTAAAAATGGACTGTTCAGTGCAGATATTTCTTAAGTGAAGGTATTCCTCTGTGATATTCTGGTCTAACTGTAGGGACTGAAGCCACATTTGCATGTACTCCATGAGTTTGTCCCTTGGTACAGTTGGGAACAAAGAGATTACGTGCAAATATACCATTTGGTTGGTGGGAGAAAATTCTAGGTCTTTAGATTTTTTTTTTTTTTATGAATTCCAATGAATTTTTAATACTATTGCTTTCAAATTCTGGTAGCTCCTCAAATTTCTTGTTTAGCCATTTGGAGAGATTGTAGCAGGGTGTGTATATGTTGTTAATGATTGGTCGCATCTTATTTCCTGTTTTATGAATTTTGGGTAATCCATATAGTTAGTTACTGTAGGGTTGTCCGGTTTTATACTTTATTTCTTTTGTATCCTTGATTGTTTTGTTTAACTGTTTTACACACTTATTTAAATGGTCAGACTTTATTTCCTGGAATTCATAACTTACCAGCAAATTTGTCATTCTAGAAATGTAGTGCTGTTTGTTCATGATGACTGTCTTGTTTCCTTTGTGTGCTTTTGTATAGATGATATCTTTTTGATTTAGTGATTTAAGTATTTTCCCATATGGTTTGGGTTTACCGTTTTCCCTTTCTATTTTTTCTAAGATCTTCCCACATTTGCTTCTAATTTCTGATTTCTCCCCAGTATTTGGACCCTCAGTAGCTACTTTAATGTCAGCTATGTAATCTTCTATGTTATCAGAGAAATCTATGCACGTTTTTCACCCTTTGTTTAACAACGCTATTTCCACATGTGTGAAAGTTTCAGTGGACAGATAGACAATTTGATCATGATTTTTTTTTTATTGTAAGCTTGCTTTTTGTGCTGTTTTCGTCTCCAAGATTATACCTCGATTTTCCTGTATTGCTTTTGTGCTTTTTTGTTTACATGAAAGTTTATATGCGTAAAAGCACAGCATTCTAGGTTATTCCAAATGGTGTTTCCCAATGATTTGCAAAGTCTCAGGTGTAATTCATAAAGCTCCAAATCTCATTCTGTTAATTTACTGTAATATTTGGATATTTCTGATTCTAGTACATTTTTTCAGCTACCCTTTGTTGTGTGTTACAGTTGATTTTGACGAATTTTCTAACAAGTTTGGGTATACTTTGTTTTTCATACATGGCTTTAAAATCTTAAATGTCCAACATAATGTATCTTATTTTTTCTTTAATTTTGAGGTAGCATTTGATATTGCTTTTTTTTATTATTATTTAAGGCACTGTTGAAAGATGCATGCTGTTTGAAACTAACCTCTATGTCATCCATTTCATTCATCTTGCTCGTTCCAGTTGTCCTGTGCATTATGGGCTTGAATATTCCTATGAGTAAGGACTATAATACAGTGAAGCACAAAATTAATGCAATTTTGCACTTAACTAGTACTGAATGCTCTATATATTGGTAGTGTTTACCTAAAATGCTTTTTGTTAGCACCTTCCTAACATCTTCAGCTAATGTCGACTGATGAATTTTGATGTGATGAACTCTTTGGAGGTGATAGGAGCACCTCTGTTGGTATCTTGATGAATCTGAAGTTTGGGTTCTTTCAAAGGTGGTGTCAAAATTGAACAGTTTTCGTTCTTATTTCTTTATGAATATATTTTCCCACATGGTTAATGCAGTTGAACCCTGAACACTTTTTAATAAATGGATTTCTTTTTCTATATCATGTTTATAATTCCAAAAATGATATACTACCGTTGATTTGTCTACTTCTTTGTTCTTAATGTTCCTAATATGTTGTTTAAGGCTTAAGAGAACCCAATTATTTAGTGTGTAAAACAATTAAATGAAACAATCAAGGATACAATAATAATCCCAAAAGAAACAAAACAAAATATAAAACCAGACAATCTTACAGTAGCTAACATATATGGATTACCCAACTTCATAAAACAGGAAATAAGATGCAACCAATCATTAATATAAAACACGCCCTGCTACAAACTGTCCAAATGGCTAAACAAGAAATTTAAGGAGCTTCCAAAATTTGAAAGCCACAGTCTTAATTTGTTGGAATTCATAAAAACAAATTCTAAAGACCTAGAATTTTCTCCCACTGACTGAATGGTATCTTTCAATGTAATCTCTTTGTTCTCAAGTGTGCCAAGAGACAAAACTCATTGAGTACATGCAAATATAGCTTCAGTCCCTGCAATTAGCCCAGAATATCATAGAAGAATATCTTCACTTAACAAACATCTGCACCAAACAGTCCTTTTTTATATTCAATGACAAATTTTTCAAACAGAAATCAGGACTATCTACAGCCAGCGCTTGTCCCCATTTTTGGTAGACCTTTCATGAGCTTCTTGGAATCCCATATCACAAAGGCATTCCCACTAATTATCAAACATTGGTATAGATAGACAAATAACATCAGTGCGATAGTAAATGAAAAACGGGGATGATGCATTAAGAGTACTTAATTTACGGAATCCTGCAGTAAAATTTTCCATAGAAAAAGAGGCAAACAATGAAATCCCTTTCTTAGACTTGAAAGTAATCAGAAAACTTATAAAACCAGAATTTGGCACATATAGGAAAGAATCATCCACACAGAAAATTTCATAAAATCAGATGGATATAACTCAAGATAACAAGGCATACTGTTATCAACAGTTTAACTTACAGGCTGGTTAATGTACTCCTAAACAAGATGAATATATCAAAGAGTACAATCATACAATTGAAATTGCATAATACAATAGATTTAGTGCTGAATTGGTCAGAAAGAAAATTGATAAATTCAAAAGAAAAAGAGATGCAGAAAAATAACTACTCTTTCCCTGATCAGTAATAAAACTTCATGCAGAAAATTTTCATGCCATCCCAGAGCTACATTATCTATTCCAAAAAGCCTTCAAAGAGCATAACATTACTTTGGCCCTACAGAAAAAATTAAGTGTACAACTCCTATTGAAATCACATAATACAAAAGTAAAATCCACAGACAAAAAAGCAGGTGTGTACCAGGTAAACTGCAAAGGCTGTGACAACTTTTACATTGGCAAAACTAAAAGGAATTTGAACGCTAAGCGTAAAGAACATTTTAGGAACATTAAGAATAAAGAATTAGACAAATCAATGGTAACATATCATTTTTGGAATGATAATCATGATATAGAAAAAGAAATCCATTTATTAGTGTTCAGGGCCCAATTGCATTAACCACATGGGAAAAGACATTCATAAAGAAATATGAAGGAAAACTGTTCAATTTCGACAGCACCTTTCTAGAGAACCCAAACTTAAAGTTCATCAAGATACCAACAGAGATGCCCCTATTGCCTCCAAGGAGTTCACCAAATCAAAATTCATCAGTTGATATTAGCTGAAGATGTTAGGAAGGTCTTAACGAAATGTGTTCTAGGTAAACCCTAACAATATATGCAGCATTGAGTATTAGTTTGACTCAAAATTATATTAATTTTGTGCTTCATTTTATTTGAATCCTTACTCATAGGAATATTACTACCTGCTTGTATTTTATATATAAGACCATTTATGTCTGACCACTATTTGATTGCTATATACGAGGGGGTGTCAAAAAAAAACAGAATTGTTTTTTTACTGGAAAATGCTGCTCATTGTTATTCAGATTCCATTATACACCTTCAAAATATTCTCCCTCAGACATAGTACAACAATTCCAGCATTTGGTCCAATTTATCAAAGCACTCCCTGAAGTCCCTTTTTGATGGTCCATTGAGTAAACCCGAAATTGTGTTGTTTAGCTCTCAATCACTCTGAAAATGATGACCCTGAAGCTCTTTTTTTACTGTAGGAAATAGGTGTAAATATCACAGGACTAGGTCCGGTGAATAAGGTGGATGTGGCATCATCTCAGTGCCTAATTCAGTGATTGTTTCCAGAATCTTGGTGGTGCAATGAGTGGAGGCATTATCCTGATGAAGGATACACCCCATTTGAGCAAGATTTGGTTGTTTTGTTGCAATTTTCCTCCTTAATGGCCTCTTCAGTACCTGACAACAGAATTTGCAGTAACAGTACGTTACTTATCCACCATGTGATCATAAACAATACCTTGCTTATCAAGAAAGACAAGATACATCACTTTTCCTTCACTTTGTTGAACTTTCCTTTTTGGAAACTTGAAAGATGTTTCCATTGGGCACTTTTCTGCTTTGTCTCTGAGTCAAAATGATGAAACCAGATTCATCACACGTGATGGCTTTGTCCGAAAAATCTGTTTCTCGCTGATACCTTCCCTTCAATTTTTGGCACACCATCACATGGTGAACTGTCTGTTCGTCACTGATCACATGAGGCTCCCACTTTGCTGCAACTTTTCTATACCCCAAAACATTTTTTGTGTCTTCAGCTGATCTGTAGGATGTATTCATAATCTCGGCAATCTTTGTCAATGATAAATGACGGTCGTCCCGCAACATGACATCAGTTGTATTGATGTTGATGTCTGTTTTTTAAGTTGGTGGTCTTGTGGGATGTGGGGCATCTTCAAGGTCATTTTTATCCTCCCAAAATCTTTTATGCCATTCAAACACTTGAGTTTTCCCCATTGCTTGCTTTTTATAGGGTTGCTTAAACATTTCCAAAGGCCTCACACTTCTCCTGCTACCCTCCAACTGAGTACCTCCAGGCGAATGGCATGTATGCTATTTTCTCACTCAAGGTCAGACCTCTCTAGTGCTAACAACACCCATCTCATGCGCGGGGTCATTTAAAATACATAAAAATAATTCTGGTTATTTTTGACAACCCCTTGTATTTATTACGTATATTTATAAATTAGCACCAATATTAACCGATCCATTAAATAAGTACCTGCTTTTAGGAAAAATTCCCTGCTGCTCGAAGGGAACTAAAGTAGTTGTTAAGAATGGGAAAAAAAATATTATTAGGCCAAAGTTGAAATACTCTTGGAATTTTAGAAAAGCAAATTGGACAAAATTTACTGAGGAAACTGAGCAAAATCTTTACTCCGCTCAACATGAAGCAATAATACAATAACAAATATAATTCTTGAAGCAGCAAAAAAAATGGATCCCAAGAGGAAAAACTAAAAATTACAAACCCTTTTGGAACACAACACTTTCAAAGTTAAAAGAAGAGAGGGACATAGCAAGGAAAAAAGCAGAATTGTCCAATAACCCAACAGATACACAGGAATGGCGAAGAAAGGCAGCAAAGTGTAAAAAAGAAATTCATATTGCCAAAAAAAAAAAAAAAAAAAAAAAAAAAAAAAAAAAAAAAAAAAAGCTTTCAATGAGTTTATTGAAAAAGCTGATTATAGAAAAGATGCAAAAAAAGTATACAAATATATAAGTAAAATTAACTGTCAGAAAGAAACAAGGAAAGCACCACTCAAACTAAATTGGAAAACACTTCAAATTACTCTTTTTCTAAAGCCTTTAGTAAGTATTACAGCTCTCAGCATAAACTTTCCTCTGAAGCAAAAAGAAAACAAAGGCGATTAAAAAAGATCTCAAACAATTTAAAAAGTGCCCAGAACAAACAACTGATATATTCAGCAAAGAACTCACCATAAGGGAACTAAATCATGCCATCCATGAGTTGAAAGATAAAAAGTCTCCTGGACCAGATAAAATACATGCTGAGTTTCTGAAACACCTAGGACCAAAGGGAAGAAAGGTACTACTGAAATTATTTAATATATCATGGACCTCTATTGTACCTACAGAGTGGGAAAAAGCAATAATTATTCATATTCTAAAAAAGACAAAGCACCCGACATAATAAATAATTACAGACCAATTTCCTTAACAAGTGTCATTGCAAAAACAGCAGAACGGATGATTTCAGCAAGGCTAAATTGGTTCTTAGAAAGTAATAACATATTAACAACTGCTCAAACAGGATTCAGACAACACTTATCTACTAAAGAAAATACAATTCAACTATCCCAAGATGTCAAAGAATCTTTCAACAAAAATCCAGATACGCTATCAGTTTTCATTGATTTTGAAAAAGCATACGATTCAGTATGGAGGCATAAACTTCTTGAGAAACTTTCAAAACTAGGCATTCAAGATAACATATTAAATTGGATCACTCAATTTCTCTCTCAACATTTCTGTGCTACAAAATACAATGACAGTACATCCAAATTCTGACAAATAAAAATGGGCCTACCACAACGTGCAGTACTGAGTCAAACCTTGTTCAACATCTACATCAATGATCTTTCCGCGGCTGTATCAAACACAGAAATAAAGACAGCTCTTTTTGCAGATGACATGATCATGTAGACATCTTCCCCACAAATAGAGAAATCCAAAACAATGGAAAAGGCTCTGATACTATTGGAAAAATGGAGTGACAACAGTTTGATGAAAATAAATACTGATAAAACAACATTCCAAATATTTAGCTTAAAAAAGGAAATCCCTAAACTAAATTTGCAGTTCAAGAAAACAAACCTGAAACAAACATATGAAACAAAATATTTAGGAACAATTTTTGATTCAAAATTATCTTGGAGACATCATATTGAAGCAGTAGTAAACAAATCAACACAATTTTTATTTTTGAAAAGATTAGCTGGAGTCAAGTCGGGCAGTAATCGTTAGACACTGAACACCATATACAAAACATTCATCAAGCCAATACTTCTTTATAATGCAGAGGTAATAATTACAGCAAACAGTTCTAACATAAATTACCTAGAAGTATACCAAAATCAGGCCCTGCGACTAATAACCAGTGCAGCAAAATCAACTCCAATCACAGTAAAGCAATCCTTAACTCGGCACTATCCAATATATCTAACTTTAGAGGAGCAGGCACTAATACAACATGAAAAAATGTTGTGGTTAAAAACAACAAAATGGGAGAAAAGATTACTACAACCAATCAAGATGAAAACTCAAACAAGTTGCCTACACAAAGTTACTGAATTAAAAACAGATCTGAATCTTCCTAATTCTAAAGAAAACATTTTAATCAAAGAAAACCCACTGACTTTTGAACCAATTAATATTCATTTAGATTTTGAACAAATAGTTATAAAATCTGAAACTTCCAAACCTGTACTAAAAGCACTAGCATTAGAAACTGTGAACAATAGATACCCACCTGAAGAATGGTTACATATCTACACAGATGGATCTAACTTGGACAACAACTCAGGAGCAGAAATTAAGTGTGCACTGTTCTCATTCTATCAACCAGCAGGATACCACACAACAAATTTTTATGCAGAAGTAACGGCTATTCATATTTCACTCCAACACCTTCTATACAGAATAGATAAATTCAAAAATGCTGTCATACTTTCTGGTTCTAAAGCAGCATTATGTGCAATAAGTTCATATAAAATGAGGTCAATCCAAATTAAAGAATGTCACAAAATGATCCAACAACTTCAAAAACTACAGAAAAGAATTATATTACAGTGGATACCTGCACATTGTGGAATTCCTGGAAATGAATCAGCTGATTTTCTTGCCAAAAAGGTGCAAATTTAATTCAGAACAAAGGTAAAAACTTACCTTTTACATCCATAAAAAGATTAATCAAAAGCAAATATAAAAACAAACAAAACCAATCAATATCTAACAAAGCCAAAGATAAAAAATGGAACATTTTAATTAAAAATCCAGAAATTATTCCAGAAATCCCACGTAAAGCTGCAGTAGCAAATTTTCGATTACTTACGGAACATGATTATTTGGCCAAACACTTACACATTATAGTAATTTATACAAGTCCGGGCCTTAAAGTACTTACAGCATAGTAAGTCGCCATTAAGATAGTTGTTTCATGTGCTTATGAGAACTCCTAGTGGTTTACCGGGAGAAACACGAGTCAGTTGGAGAATTTAATGCCATGTTGGCACGTTGACCATAGTAGCTCAAGAGCGGCTGGACGGAAACCAGAAGATCCATGGTTCAAATCCCGGTTATAGCATTGAATTTTTCAGTCTGGCTCAACACTTTCATAGTGCTTCCTACACATGGCTAGTGTGAAAGAACAATTAATTTCCAAAAAGTAGTAAGTTTAACAAAATCAACTATTAAGTCCGCATGTAAATTTATTGAAATTAACCACTTTTTTAAATAAACTAAAATTTTTTTTATAGGAATACTAGGAAATAAGGCGGTTACATCAAAAGAAACAAGTTTATCAGTCTTTGATAATACAACCCTGTCAATCTTTTTAACTAGTTCAAAAGAATTTTTAAAACTTAAACTCTCAATTTTTTCAAAATTACTAAATTTATTATGTAACCATTTAGCTAAATTATAAGTTGGTGAATTTATACAAATTACAATAGGTCTCATTTTATGTCCAGGTTTATGAATTTTAGGAAGGGCATAAATTCTAGGTAAAACAGGATTACTAAATTTTACAAAACGTTTTTCTTTATTTGATATAACTTTCACTTTATTAAGTATTTTATTAAAATTTGAAATATAGGATTGTAGCGGATCTTTATTAATTTTTTTGAAATCTTTGCTTTGAAGTAGAAGTTCCGCTTTTTTTTTGTAATCAGATTTATCTAAAATTACAATCCTATTACCCTTATCTGCTTTAGTAAAAATTAAATCTTTTTCATTCAATGATTTAATAATCTGTTTATTATTATTTCTCTTAGGATGGTATTTATCTAAATTTTGTAATATTTTGCTACATTTTAATTTAATCAACGATTTATTATTTTCACTTAACTCTTGACTAGCAATTTCTATATCTGCAATGTGATCATTTATATTGTTTGAAAAATCTACACAGGTTTTTTTAAACCTTGATTTAAAAAATTTAACTCTTTGTCATTAAGGTTAGAATTCAATAAATTAACAACATTCTCTTTATTATTTTTAATAACTGGGTTTAATTTATGTTGTTTCAAACGCAAATTACATATTAACTTTAAAGATAGTCGATTAATGACACTAAACAACACTTACTTTTTTTTTTTTTTTTTTTTTTAGTGTCATTAATTGACTCTCTTTAAAGTTAATTTATCATAACAACACTGTTTTCAACACTTCCAAGAAAGAAATTGCAAATTACATAATTTATTTTTTAATTTAGCAGTTTTATTTTTCATATTTAAATTAAGAATATGAAATAATTTGTATTCTAAATTAAACCAAATTGTATTACCTAAAATCTTTGTTAATTTTAGATGCAAATCATATAATTTAAGTTCATTATTAGTTAAGTGTTGAATAAGTTAACTTCTTTCAACTTGAATTACTTTTTTCTCCACTGCCTTTTGATGAATACTATTATTATCAAAGTAATAGTGTTTCTAACAAATATAGGACCTACTTTATGTTTTAAACAATGATTTAAAAAACGAATGTCTGCAAGAAGAGACCTTTTCTTATTCTGAAGTTTTAAATATAGCTTAATTTCAGATTTAGTATCCATAAAATTTAAATTAAAAGCATAAATATTATAAGCAAAATTGTCCATAGTAACTTAAGAACAAAAACAATGAAAATGGATGCTTCAAATTAAAAACTAATGATTATGTAGAAAATGAAGCTAGCTACAGTGAAGCAATGAATATTATACAAATATAACAATTTGCCAAAAGTCTCACTTAACTTATGAAAATGGTGTTAATTCTTCTTTCTAATTGATATCGATTTCACAAACTCTTGTTCGCATCTTCAACCAAGGAAACCCACAGGAGAAAACAAATTCGTTGTTAAGGAAGTTACTATGTTCTTCTGTTTTTTCAGTATTACCAAAATCTGAAAATAAAACAATCTTAAGAACAGAATCAACTGCTGATATTTCAAAATTCATTACGCGATGTTTATTTTTTAAAATAAATCTCTTTTCTCAAACCTTAAATCTATCGGGACATTTAATTGTTTTAATAATTTAACTTCAGTATTTATATTATGGTCAAATGACCAAAAATGATCTGCTACGGCCAATTTATCAGCTAACCATTTACCTAAATGTTTACATAATAAATTTAGTAATTTTGAAAAATTTGAGAGTTTAAGTATTGAAAGTTCTTTTGAACTAGTTAAAAAGATAGACTGTTGTATTATTGAAGACTGATAAACTTGTTTCTTTTGATGTAACTGCCTTATTTCCTGGTATTCCTAGAGAAATTTTTTTAATTTATTTAAAAAAGTTGTTAAATTCAATAAATTTACCTGAGGACTTAATAGTTGATTTTGTTAAACTTACTACTGTTTGTTTGGATCAGAATTTTTTCACTTTTAATGGTGAATTTTTTTCAACAAACTTCTGGCTTAGCACCTTTTCTTGCTGATCTTTATGAGTTTTTTCGAAGTGCAAGTCACTAAAGCATTCCCTTTGATTTTTAAAGCCTGGTATAGATATGTTGATATCTTTGCTATTGTGCCTGATAAACAAATAAATGATGCTTTCAAATTACTAAATTTACAAGATAAAGTTATAAAATTCACATTAGAAACTGAAATTGATGGTTTTCTTCCTTTTTTGGATTTGATGATAATAATAAATAATAAAAATAATAAATTGGATTTTGGTATTTTTAGGAAATCTATTCATATTGATAATTACACAAAAAAAATAATTTGTTAACCCTTTTCCACATAAATTTGCTGTTTCTAATAGTTTGATTTATAGATTAATAAATATGCCCCTGAATAAAGATGAGTTTAATATAGAATATAAACATATTAATATGACTTTAATGGTTTTAATAAAGATTCTACACAAAAGAAGATTGAAAAATTTAAATATCAAAAAACTGTTTATGATATTTCTACCCTTAAAAAAAATAAAATACGATTATAATTTTAAAAAATTTACTTGGTTTAATAAACAATTTCAAAAAGTTTTAAAAGAGTTTGGTATATCTTTGGTTCCTCAAAACAAATATAGTATTGAAAATTTACTACATTTCTCTAAAAAAGATTAAATTCCTAATAATAAAAAATATGGTATTTATCATTTGATTGCTTAGATTGTGATCAAGTTTACATTGGTAAGAAGAAACGTCATTTGGAAATCAGAACGGAAGAACATTTTCCTAACATAAAGTATAAACAAACTGATAAATCGGCCGTAGCAGATCATTTTTGGTCTTTTAACCATGATATAAATTCTGAAGTTGAATTATTAAAACAATTAAATGTCCCGATAGATTTAATGGTTTGGGAAAAGATATTTATGTTAAAAAATAAACATCGCGTAATGAATTTTCAAATACCAGCAGTTGTTTCTGTTCTTAAGTTTGTTTCATTTTCAGATTTTGGTAATACTGAAAAAACATAAGAACATAGTAATAGTGAAAAAACAGAAGAACGTAGTAACTTCCTTAACAACGAATTTGTTTTCTCCTGTGGTTTTCCTTGACTGAAGATGCAAACAAGAATTCGTGAAATTGATATCAATTAGAAGGAAGAATTAACACCATTTTCTGAGGCTTTTGTTGCAAATTGTTATATTTGTTTAATATTCATTGCTTCACTGTAGCTAGCTTCAATTTCTACATAATCCTTGCCATAACATCTCATTACCATATGCTACTATAACTTGAAGCAGTTGAAATTTACAAGCATAAACAAAACTGGAGCATGAAAACAGAAGCCTTAAAACTGCACAAAACATGGTGCTCTGCTTTACAATATTATTTCATAGCCAAATCATGCGCACCAATTACAGTAAACCACGCCCCTGCAACCTTAAATCAGGACCAATCAGACAATAGGAGGGCAGTAGCTACCAGCATATATAAATCAGCTCCTACTACCAGAATTCACTAGTTACAAAGAGACTAAGGAGAGCTATTCAATGCCACTGATGAGCTTGCTGCAGTTACAAGTGTAACGTCTGGGAGAGAGGTGAGGAAGTGCAGTGGATCATGCTCTTTTAGGTCAAAATCATCTTTTACTGAACAACATGCCGACTTGAAAGCCTTCGTTTATTAGTGAATATATCGTCTCCAACGAAAGAGTTCAAGAAATAAATACAGAAATATTGCAACCTTTGAGAAAGAAATATTATTTAGGAGATCATTGAAGTGAAATATTAAGACCAGGAGAAACTGAAAAGACAGATTTAGATTTGAGATGACCTAATTCAAGATGCACGACCGATAAAAAGAAGATGTCAGTTATTGATACTGGAAGGAAGAGCTGAAAGAATGAGAATTAGACTAAAGAGAGAAACCCAGGAGAGCCATAGAAGTATGGAGAAGATTAAAGCGGCCAGAGACAAATGATTATGGAGAAAAGGAAAAATGATAACCTGGACTTTTGACGAACCACCTCCATCTACTGATGCCAATCCCTTTAGAAGGATACCACTAGGAGGAAACTTTGGAAAACATTTGCAGAAGAGGAAATCTAAAATTGTAGGAAACAATCTTTCATAGTTTATTATAATAATTAAAGCTGTAGTAGAAATGTAGATTTGAATTATACTGTTGGAGTAGGAGTTAAGTAGAAGAAAAACTGTTTTAGATAGATTAGATAAGTAGATTTGTAGGTTACTGGAATCCAACCTGTAACCTGTAGGTTTAGTTATTTAAGGTAGCAGGTAGATCATATCTGCAAAATGTTAAAAGGTTTCATGTAATTTGATTTAAAAATTGAATAAAAGTAAAAATACAGTTTGCATAATAAGATGGTATAGATTCCAGAAACCATGGTATTAGATTTGCAGATTTTATTTTATTCTATAATTTTTTTATAATGTATATTATCTTTGGCTAAAATGCTTAAAAATGTAAAATGATTAAAAAATACTGATGGTAAACTGTGTAGTGCAAAATATTCTAGAGCATCAACAATTCTGCCTTCAGATTCAGCTAAGTTTTTTAATTCTCAGCAGCATAGGTAAATACAGTGACACAGGCTACTTTTGCCTTAGTTTTTGCTCCCACTTGCATAGCTCTAGTGACAAATTTAAAGGTCCTGGAAATTTCTTCCCAGTGCTGTGAACAGAAAGTTTAAGTCACTGAAGAGCAAAATATGCCTGTACTCACAATAATTACATTATTAAGGTGATTAATCAAGGCTTTGTGGGTGATCAGCTGTATCAAGTTAATAAAAGTTGAGCTTTCAGCCATTGCATACTCCATGGCCTTCTTTAGGATCTGAATGATCAGGATGTTCTGATACGGCTGATAACCCACGAAGCTGATGTTCTGATACGGCTGATAACCCACGAAGCCTTGATTAATAACGTTCGCTGTGAAAGCTTCAAGTTTTGCATTATTAAGGTGAGTCAGAACTAATAAGACTACTTATTTTTAGTTATTTGATATGTTTTGAAAAATTGTATATTTAATGAATATAATTAGTAAAATTAATAAAGTATGCATTGATAAAACCAAACGTGACAAATATCTATGCCAAGTAGCACATCCAGAACATAAAATGTAAACAGACTAACAAATCAGCTGTCTTGAGTACATTATTGGGTAGCCTAGCATGAAATAGATACAAACACCAAACTACATAAGAAGTAAACCATCCCCTAGTATTTGTCTTATGCAAGAAGATTCTCATCCAAAAACATAAGCACAGAATTATGAATTTTGAAGTCCCACTTCCAGACATCTGCACCAAATTCATCACGCCATTTACCAGGAAGGAGGTTGAAGAGGACACTAATATTGTTAGTCAATGTAATCTGATAATGAAAGCAAAGACTTCTGAAACATGTTCTGTTAAAATATAGTGTAAGTGAAGCAACTTGTTCTAAAATCAACTTACAATATTTATGTATCTAAACTTGCATTCACTATTACAAAGCCTCAAAAAGTTAATTCATTAAATGAATGTTCATATTTTATGATCAGAATCTTTTCCTGATCTGTAGTGCGTTTATTTGGTTTTAAAAGTGTTAAGCCAAAATTAAATGTAATTGATGAAAATGTTACAATAATCTGACTCAGTTTAGTCATAAACCATCCAAATATTTTTGTCCATATATTCTTGAACGTTACTACAGACATGATGATATATTTAACCAATTGCATTTTAATCCACAGGAGCATTTATTAAACTAAGAGATGCATCATGGGCCCCAGCTGTGGAATCTGTCATGAGGGGCATCTTAAGTAGTTTCTGTGTGGACAACCAAAAAGACAACCAACAGCTTAGTAAGATCTTTTCAGAGGTGTTTGGTAAGGAAAAAAAGCCACAGGTTGTGATCAGCAGATTTTTAGACAAAGTAAGTGAACATTTTTTAATTATTGCATTTTATCTTAACACTAGCTATGCCTAGGCTAAAGTTGGATTATACACAATTTGATTTTTTCCCAACCTTTGTTCAATATTGTTACATGAGGTTGTAACATTCATTCTGGTGCTTTGGTTGGCATAACATAAGTTTTGATAAGGATGGAAGGAATGGACACCTTCCTACAGGAAGATAAAGGTAAACAGTTTCTGAACTACTTGAATTTAGAACAATTTTGTTTGTTTTAAGTAACTCCATCAGTAACATGCTGTGTGAAAAATAATTATCAGAAACAAATATGAGACACATTCATAAAGTAACTTTCCCTTTCATACCTTAGGTATTGCACAGCATGAGTGGCATGGCACATGCACTAGTGGAACGTTTCAGGTTCTCTAGTAGTATTGTTGCAGTGGTTGAAGATGTAGTCTCTTATTCCTATTTCCGCTGAATGTGAGGTGTGGTCCACAATAAAGTATTTGAATACACAGGGCATAGCGCCAATTAAAAGTTTTCAACTGTGCCAAGTCTATGGCCCTAGTGTCATGAGCAAAGTATGTGCATTGCTGTGCAAACAATTTTCAGCAGGTTGACAAAGTGGCGTGTTGAGTGCAATGGAAGGTCATCTATCATTACAGGAGTTTAGTGGGAACCATTATGGAGAATCATTGCTGCTCAGTTATAGAACTCAGCTGTCATTTCCTGCAATTTGCCACTGTTTATTGCATGAAATTTCACACAGTAACTTTTCAGAAAATTGCTGGATCAACTGGTGCTGGAATGCACTTTATATTTCATTGTTTGAATCAACATTGATGTTTCTGCAGTGATACCATGATGGTAGCTAGAAGTTTTTGGACTGAATAATCACAGATGATGAAACATGAAGAGTGCATGTGTGTGCATGTGTGTGATGCTCAGAATTTGATAATAAAATCATTTTTTCGCCTCCCAGTATTTAGAGAATAGATCATCCTCATTTTTGAGAATTTCACATGCAGTTAGATGATCAACGTTCAGTCATCTTTATCACATAAAAACAGCGGCAAAGTCATTAATCCAATCTTGAACAAATCTCCACTCAATCTTAGACAATCATTAATCTGAACATTTCAGTAGGTGATTTTCTAAGTAGATTTTGGAGACAATGACTTCCAAAACTAGTCCCTCAATAATATAAAACTGTAAGTGATAAAGTGTCAAAAAAACCTGACTACAAATAGTTTTTTCAATTTATTTTGGAGATCCTTCCAGTAAAGTTTTTCATAGGAAGTAAGACATTTGTCATAATTGGTTATGAAAATGTATTTAATTAATCTTTTAACTGATTAACAGGGGATATTTTGTTGCATTGTTTGCACAATTTTGGAATCCTCCTTGGTCAACATAGCTGCTTGCTCATTCCTAGAAGTTCCACAGCAGGATGGGACCCATTGGAAAATTATATGTTTATTTAAATTTTGGAGATATTTAATCATTTTATGAACTTCATTTACTTTTTCATTTTAGCAGTCAGTAGAAATAATAGCTTGAATAGCTGTTTTGGAATCTGATAAGAAAACTATATTACAAAATGTGAATTATACATACTGCCTGGTAACCAGGCACCAGTCAGGCATTGCTGTCATAGTTGATCTCCCTGCAAGCAGAAATTAAACAGCTTGTGTCAGTGCAGAAGATGCTGATCAGAGTTTTAGGATTAAATCATCCATCCTATAGTCCAGATTTCGTTTCCAGTGATTTCCCTCTTTTCATATGTGTCAGATTTATGTTCAGTCATTATCAGTATTTTCAGAGTGGGAAGAGCTTGTCACACAGTAATTATAATCCCAGGCAGCAGACTTCTACAAGGATACAAAAATTGGTCCCAGGTAATGACAAAGTCTGAATTCTGGTGATAAAGTTGTTCAAAAACAGTTTAATTCTTCTTGTGTTCATCCCATCAAATCTTTCCACTAAACTTGTGTTTTTTTCAGTAAATGGTACCAGGGAAACTTTATGAATGCATCTCGTATAAGTTAATTTGATTGTTACTCTTAGTATAATTTTTTAATTAAATACTGTAAGATAAGGAGTTTTTAATTGTGTGGTATAGGATTAATATCTAACAAATATATTCTGTAGAAAAGTCTTTTAGTTTACAAACTTTTATCTCTCACATTTTTCAACAATGTAGGTATCATAAATGTTACATCTTGGCACTTCCTCTGAAGGGCCTACCTTCGGTGGATACAGGTCTGAGCTCCCAGGTTCCTGAACCATTCACTGCCATTTCACCCATTCTGCCTCCATCAATTGTCACGTCCATGTACTTTCTTATATTTATTACCTTCTTCCTCTTCCAGGTTTTATGGTAAGATACCTAGGTTCATTAACTGCTCTGTCACCAGCAGTGATCCATTCTATCGCTGTGGGTTTTTTCCCAGGTTTCAGTGTTGCTTCAACATGTGTGCCCTATGGGCAACTCAGGCGTGAAGGTTGAGCAGACCCTTGACACTGCTCCTATTTGTAATCTTATGTGCAGAACCCATCTACACCATGTACACCCACAAGCTGCTTGAGAGTCCAGCTTGTGTTAATTCTCAGATGACTGTGTGCCATTGGATTAATATCATGGGCTGGATGTGTTATTCCTGACGGAACCTTGGTGTAATCAACCACAAATCCCCTGAATCTGTGTCTGTGTTTTACCACAAGTGGTATTGCTGTGGTATGGGCTTAAAGCTGGGGTGTTCGTGATGTATGCCTTACATATATGGACTAGCACTGGAGATTGGAGGGCAGTTCTTCTGGAGTATGCTTTGATATCGGTCATGACCAGACAGACCATAAAGATTTGGTGTCTTTTTTTTTTTTTTTTCCTTCAACCCCCATATGGCAGGCTGATGCTGATAACTAATGATGGGGGTCCTTATCATAATGTATCTGTGCAAAACCCCTTTTACAGATACTGTTGTGGCTTTATTTTGTGAAGGGGAAAAGTTCAGAGACCTTAGTCCATTTTACATAAAACAAGGTAGCTAGGATCATTGGCCTGTTTAAGAATGTGACAGTCCTTTGTGACAATAAAGTGTTCATCATGATAAACATTGCAGACCAATGGCCGGCTGAGGATAGAGGCAAAGTCTCTGAAACATGTTCCGGAAAAATTTAAAAGTAAGTGTTGTTTACTGTCATTAATCAACTCCCTTTAAATTTAATTGCAGACCAGTTGCAGAAATTGTTAAGAGTTTGTTAGGCTCCTATCCCATCCAGATAGCACCACACAAATCACTCAACTCATGTAGAAGAGTTGTAATCAGCTTGTACAGTCTGTCAAATGAGGAAATACTTACCTGCCTCTCTGATTGTCTCACGTTTACCGGTTAACTTGAAAGCAGAATGACGAAGAGTACCCTTTATGCCCAATAATTCTCATATTTAAAGTTACTAAGTTACCAGAATTTATTTTCTGTGGATACAAATGTGCCAGTATGTCCCAATCCCCATGTGCTATTTTCATTGCCAGAGATTCAGGCATACCAAAGGTTTGTGTACCATTCTGCTCTTTGTGAGCCTTATGCCCTACTAACTCATGAGGATCTGATGTGCATACAAGCCCCTTGCTACGTAAACTATGGAGGAAATCATCCATCTAGCTTGCTACAGTGTCCAAAATTTCTGTACATAAAGTGTATGCAGGAACTATTCGTTCAGGAATGTGTCACATATCCTGAGTTGTGGCTGTGTTTTGAGTAGTGTAAACCTACTAACACCACAATTTAAGTAGTAGTGGCCCACCATATTCGTGTTAGTTCTGTTGGCTTACACCATGTGCCTATTGCTGATGCTTCTAGTCAGACATGTCCTAGTGAGCATTCCCCCATTGTATAGTGCCACAGCTGCATCAGAAATCACTCTTCATCCATGTAAACTCTGCTTCCAAGCCATTAAGAAACAGTGTTGCCCATAAGAAATTGTTCCAGATCTAAACATAGACGGAACAATCACATCCCCTCTATGAAGCCCTGGTCTTACTGCATGAACTGCAGGGTATCTTCAAACTCCAAACATCAGAGGAATTGCAAGAAAATGGCAATTTTAGAATCATAGGTCCGAAGTCAACTAAGGTGTAAAAGAAAAATACTATTAATCTCTTCCTCCCCAGGGGTATAATCCACTAGAATGTTAATGGGTTCCTTGTGCATGCTTCCGATATACAGCACTTACTTTCTCAATGGTCACCATCAATCTAATTGTAGTATTTCAGTCTGTATCCACAAGAATTGGAATGAATATTAAAATCTCCAACAGTTATACATTTATGTGTTATTTTAAATAAGTTCAAGTCTGGTATGCTGTTAAGTTAGGTTTTACATAAAGCATATTGAAAAGTGCTCATTACATTTTTACAAATCCATATACAGAATTGGGGCTTTATCATCATTGATTTCTTTATGAATTTTGAAACTTGATAGTAAATTAATTTTCACATGTATTAGTATTCCATTAACTATCTTTCTTTTTTGGTAGCAAGATATGTTGTGTAGCCTTTTATGTTGTAGTATTTCTTTTCCTCTTAAGCTACATAAGCTTTCATAACTCCAAAGATTTCAGTATTATTATAATGAAGAAATTTGATAAGTTCTTAAATTTTATCTGGCTTAAAGATGTTCAGTTACATTGGAGATTCTTAAGATTTGATAATGTCTCAAAACTTCCCCATCCATTCGAATGAGCAATTATTATTATTATTATTATTATTATTATTATTATTATTATTATTATTATTATTATTATTATTATTATTATTATTATTATTATTATTATTATTATTATTATTATTATTCGTAGTGATTGTTTTAGGAAAAATTGAGAGAGATTGAAATTGTTTATTCACCAATTGTAATAGTTTTACAAAGTTTCGTCATGTGAAGTATACATAAAGTTAGTTACAATGGAGAGGTACTACTAACTATATTTACAATTTTGACTCTACAGTTTTAACCATTATTTGTTTTTGCAATTTTTATGTTCTTCTATTGTATAGAACACATTCTTAATGAGATAAGATATGATTTGTTAATTTTTTAGTTGTTCTTTCCCTATTTCTTTAATCCAGTGAGGTAAATGATTGTATAAATATTTTGCCTTACTTTCAATACATTTATTAAGTAATGAGCCTCTTAATCTCTTTCTAAAGTAATTTGCTTTTGTTCTTGTGTTATGTTCATGGATACTTGTATTTTTGTCTTCTTTATGGGAGGTTACAACATATTTTTTATATATATATATATATTGTGACTTTGTGGGTTCGTGAAATGAAAAGTCCAATTACACAAACTCAACAATGTTCTTTATTTCCACCGACTTACAGTTGAACACTTGCCAATTACACAGAATTACGTAATGCACTCAATTACGATTCACCAGTTTGTCCGTTACCGTTCCGATGCACGTACACAGTCTTCTCGTCCGTTCGCTAGCACGTCAAGCACTGACTGACTTTCCTCCAGCCCGATGTGTTGCTTATATAGGGTCAGCTGGCCAATCTAGAATGTTCTGGATTAGATAAAATATCCCGTAAGTTTGAGAACTCAGGTGGAAAAGAAAGAGACGGCGCAGTGATGTTTTTTTCCAGCCACCCCTCGTTACCGCTATAAGACAAACGAGGGGGCATGGCGAACGCCGACCGTCTCCTGCTGCTGCTGCCGGTTCTATAGGGAGTTCCGACGTTTGGGTGACACTGCTCCCTCCTCAAATCTGGTCGTCCCGAACAGCACCATCGTAGCGTGCCAGGCGATCCAGGTGTACCACCAACATCTTCCCTCGGGGAACCTTCTGGATGCGGTAGACCACGTTGTTAATCCTCTTTAGCACCCGGTACGGTCCTTGCCATGGCTGCTGGAACCCTTGACTGTTGGCTTGCCTGTCATACCTGGTCTTCATGCGGTCGTTCGCCTTCTGGATGTTTTGGCGAGCCATCTTGTGCATGTCGTGGATATGGTCCACCAAGTTCTCCACATACTCGGTCGCTGGCTGTTTCGCTTCCGGAGGGCTTCCAAAAGCCAGGTAACAAGGGAGGCGTAACTCTCGGCCGAACATTAAGCTGGCTGGCGTCATCCCAGTTGTGTCGTGTGTAGACGAGCGGTAGGCCAGCAAGAACAGTGGCACCTTGACGTCCCAGTCTCGCTGATGGCTGGCCACGACCTTCCTCAGGTGTTCCTCTAAGGTCTTGATGTATCTTTCGACCATGCCATCCGATTGGGGATGTAGAGGCGTAGTGCGAGTCTTGTTCACCCCAAGCCTTTGTAACGCCTCCTTCATTAGGTTGGACTAAAGTTGGTACCCTGGTCACTGCGTAGCTCTAACGGCACCCCAAATCGACAGAACACTTGCTCCACGAGGCAATCTGTGATTGTCTTTGCCTCTTGGTTTGGGATGGCATACACCTCCGGCCACTTGGTGAAGTAGTCCACGACCACCATTAGGTACTTGTTGCCTCGGTCGGAAACTGGTAACGGTCCAGCAATGTCAACGGCGAGCCGTTCGAATGGCGCTCCGAAGTTGTACTTATGCATGCGACCCCGGCACCTAGTCTGGGGGCCGCGACTCCCGCGCACACGTGGCACTGACGGCACCATCTCTCAGCATCTGCTCGGAGCCTCAGCCAGTAGTAGCGCTGCCGTAGTTTGTCAATCGTTCGGTTCGCTCCCAGGCGTCCTCCTGAAGTACCGGCGTGCACTTCTTCCAAGACTTCCGGGACCTTACTCCGGGGAAGTACCAACTATTCTCTCTGCGTCTTCCCATCGGGTGATTCCCATACCAGGAACAGCATGCCCTCTCTGGTCTTCAACGAGTCTCATTGGGCCCAGTACGACTTGTAGGTGGCGCTCCTCGGTGCGATGTCCTCCCAGGTTGGTCTCGTCCCTGCCTCCACTTCCCCCCAAGTCTGCGTCCGCCAGCTGCTGCCTCCTTAGGCCTGCGCTATCCCAGCCATCCGCAGGCACTGCCGTGACTACTCGGACTGCTGCGGCACGCTCCTCCACCACTCTTGTGCACTGGCCGAACTCTTCTGGACAGGGTCTTTGGGACATGGCGTCAGCTTTACCGTGGCTCTTCCCTGTACGATGTTCCGAGGTGAAGTCGAACTCCTGCAGCCTCTGGACCCAACGTGCTGTCTGGCCTTCCAAGTTCTTAAAGCTCAATAGCCAGGTTAGGGCGAAATGGTCAGTCAGGTGGAATGGCTGACAGTACAGGTATTTGTGGAAGTGCTCCAAGGTCTTTACTACCGCCAATAATTCTCATCGGGTGATGCAGTAGTTCTTCTCTGCCTTGGTTAGCGTCTTGCTGTAGTAGGCTATCACCCGCTCATGGCCGTCCTGGATCTGCGATAGGACACCTCCAATGCAATGGTCACTAGCGTCGGTGTCCACAATGAAGGCGCCGCCCGGTTGTGGGAAACCCAAAATTGGAGCACTGCACAGGGTCTCCTTTAGGTACTGGAAAGCGTTTTCGGCGTCCTCCGTCCACACATAAGGCCGGTGTTCCTCTGTCAGGCAGGTGAGGTGTTTTGCGATGTTGGAGAACCTCTTTATGAAGCGGCGGTAATAACTGCACTGCCCCAGAAAACTGCGCAACTCTTTCTTATCCTTTGGGCGAGGCCAATCTCTCACAGCCTGTGTCTCCTCTGGGTCTGTGGCCACTCCGGTTGCTGAGACTATGTGGCCTAAGTAGTTCACTTCCTTGCGGAATAGCTGGCACTTCTTCGCGTTCAGCTTCAAGTTGGTCGCCTGCAGTCTCTGTAGAACCTTACTCAGATTCTCGAGGTGATCTTCAAAAGTCTTCCCGGCGATGATGTCCAGGTATAGCAGGCAGGCATCGTAAGTCAGCCCTCTCATCACTGACTCCATGAGGCGTTGGAAGGTAGCTGGTGCGTTGCAGAGGCCAAAGGGCATAACCTTGAACTGCCAGAGCCCTTGGCCCGCCGAAAATGCGGTCTTCTCCTTGTCTCTTGGGTCTAGAACTACCTGCCAGTAGCCCGACTTCAGGTCCAGGGTCGAGAACCACTGTGCACCAGCTAGCGTGTCCAGGGTGTCGTCAATCCGGGGTAAGGGGAAACAGTCCTTCTGGGTGACAGCGTTCAACTTCCTGTAATCTGCGCAGAAGCGCAGCTCGCCATTCTTCTTTGTCACCAAGACCACGGGGGAACACCAAGGGCTGTCAGACTCTTCAATCACTCCCCTGGATCTCATGTCCTCCAGCATGTCTCGTACCGCCCCTTGCTTCGCCAGCGGAACGCGTCTATGTGGTTGCCGAATAGGCCGGGCGTCTCCGGTGTCGATGCGGTGAAGCACTTTGTCCGTGCGGCCGTAGTCACTATCGCCTTGGCTGAAGACGCGCTCGTATCGCCTCAGTAGTTGTCGAACTTTCTCCAGCTGTTCTGCGGTCAGGTGGTCGGCCGCCCTCTCCAGTAATCCTTCTAGCCGGGTCCCCAGGTGTTGCTTCGGCGCCGGCTCCTGTGTCTTGTCGATTGCTGTTACGCTCACAACGGGCTCGCACGTTCCCAACTCCGTCCCGGCCTCGACGTCGTGATCGGTGTCCGTTGGATTTAGCAGTCTCACTGGCACCTCCTCTCGGCACGGCAGCAATGCCCTGGCTACACACAGTCCGTGTACAGGCGACTTCTGGTCCAGCATCATGTTCCTGGTTCTCCGGCCTTCTAGTCGCGCCGTCACCACCACCTCGCTCCTCGCGGGGACAACCACGTCTTCGTTCAAGACGACCCTGCAAATTCCAAGGCGCTCCTCTGGTTGACGGAGTATAACCTCTTCTCCGTTGAGCCGCAGGACCTTGTTGCCGACGTCGACCGTCGCCTCGTGACTCCTGAGGGCATCCAATCCCAGTATCACCTCAGTCACCTTCGCGACGAACACCCACAGACTTCGGTGCTCCTTCCCAAGGTCAGTTTCAGCAGGACCTCCTTCTCTACAGGCAAGGTGTCGCCCGATGCCATGACGAGCTGGTATGGTCGGCTCGGCTTCCTTGTCGGCAAACCCTTCGCCACGTCAGATCTGATGATGGTCACGGCTGCCCCGGTGTCCACCAGCACGCGGCACGGCTTTCCTCGCACCCAACCGTCCGCGATAAGGCTGTCATCCATACGCCGGCTGACGGCGCGCAGTGTCACTCGAGGGGATGGTGGTGATGGCGCCGACGTGCCCCTCTCCACGACGGCCCTTACTGGTTTTCCGGCTGCTCTTCCTAGTGTGGGCAGTCTCTCTGCAGGTGTCCGGGCTGTCCACACCCCAACACAGGCCACTAGGTGTTCGCCGGCGTCCCTCGGCTGGCCTTCTGTCTCCGGTGTAGCGGACACTCCTCGTCCTCGACGTCGGGATAGCTGTTGCTTTGGCCGCCTCCATCCTTAATGCTGCTGTCAGCGCCTCGTGGATGGTTTTATAATCGCCGAGCGTTAGGCGCTGACGAATCTCCGTGTCCCGTACCCCGTCAACAAAGGTGTAGGCAGCTTCCCGGGACACGAACTCTGGTGGGAGGTCGACTAGGGCCTTGCTTGCCAGTTGTTCATCTGCCAGGGCGAACTCCTGCAGCGTCTCCCCTGGCTGCGGTGACCTTGCCTTCAGCTGGCTGCGGTACGCTGCGGCTAAGCGGTGGTTCCCAAACCGATTCTCCAGGGCCTCCCAGATGTCCTTGGGCGCCGCCGTTGTCTTCACCGCGTTTAGGACTTCTGCGGCCCGTCCCTGGAGGCCGGTTATTAACTGTGTGGCCTCTTCTGGTGACCATTTGTTGTGCTTGGCCACTGTGTCGAACTGGCGGCGGAAGACTTCAAACGTTGATGCGCCGTCATATTTCGGAGGTTTGACGCGCGCCGATGTTGTGTCGCGTCCCGGTGCGTCGGCCTTCAAATCCTTCAACCTCCTGCCGACGACGTCCTCCACCATGGCGCTGAGGGACTTGATGCTGTTGTCGGCCTTCCCTTCCAGCTCATTAACGCGGCTCGCCAGGTCTTCGACGCGCTCGCCTAACTCTGTGACGTCCTCTTTTACGCCGGCCAACTGTTCTTCAAACTTTGCGGCGAGAGCCTCGTTCGCCGCCTTCATTTCCGTGGCCAGACTGCCGTTCGCTGCTCTCATTTCTGTGGTTTACTCGGCCTTCATTTCTTCCATCTTCTCGGTGATGTCGTTAGCCGTCTTCATTAGTTTCAGTTCCGCGGCCAGGTTTTATTTGTAGTCTCCAGCTTCGCGGCCAGGCTGTTATTTGCCGCTTCTGTTTTTGCAGTGATGTTTTCATTCGCCGTCTTTATTTCTGTCAATTCCGCCTTCATTTCCATAATCTTCTCCAAAATCTTTTCCAATGCGGCATCCATGGTTGTAATGTTCGGTGATGTTGTTGTCCCGCTTCCTGACACCAGTGTGACTTTGTGGGTTCGTGAAATGAAAAGTCCAATTACACAAACTCAACAATGTTCTTTATTTCCACCGACTTACAGTTGAACACTTGCCAATTACACAGAATTACGTAATGCACTCAATTACGATTCACCAGTTCGTCCGTTACCGTTCCAATGCACGTACACAGTCTTCTCGTCCGTTCGCTAGCACGTCAAGCACTGACTGACTTTCCTCCAGCCCGATGTGTTGCTTATATAGGGTCAGCTGGCCAATCTAGAATGTTCGGGATTAGATGAAATATCCCGTAAGTTCGAGAACTCAGGTAGAACAGAAAGAGACGGCGCAGTGATGTTTTTTTCCAGCCACCCCTCGTTACCGCTATAAGACAAACGAGGGGGCGTGGCTAACGCCGACCGTCTCCTGCTGCTGCCGGTTCTATAGGGAGTTCCGACGTTTGGGTGATAATATATATATATATATATATATATATATATAAGACAGCATTAGTATACCTAATTTATTAAATGCTATTCTGCAGGTCTTTCTCTTTTTGATATTTTTAAGAACTCTTATCACTCTTTTCTTTAGTCTAACTATTTTTAGTATATGTTTCCTCCCTGCTGATCCCTATAAAATGATCCCATAGCTCAAATATGAGTGCATAAATGCATAATTTACTTGTGTTGTGCTATGTACATCCTTTCAGTTGGTTTCTGGGGATCCACTTTTTTAAGAGTTGTTAGTTGAAACATCCTTATTCAGCTTCCGTTGTGTCTAGAGAATTACATCTAAGTTGGTCAATGAGTCTTCTGGACTTAGCTGGGAGTTCGTTATATTGATCATAAACTTTCCTGTCTTTGGCCTGTGGAGGACGATATTGTGCTATTGCACACCAGCACAGATGTATAGAGGTAATGATCCTTTAGGCCTTAAATACTCTAATACCATAAGAGTTTAAGAAAACAAGGGGTCATTCAAGGGAGACTGGGTAGGGAAATGGAAAAGGGGAATCTGATGAGAAAAAGGAAGGAGATCGAGATTCAGTCATTATCTCATCTGGTTGGTCAGTTCCATTTGATGAACAGCTCCTCCTTTTAATTCAGATGCATAAACATGTATTCTAACAGCTACATCACAGAAGGTCCAAATGTATGCTATAGAGGAATTAAATGCTCTCCTTTTGTTAGATAAGTTACCTTTTCATATGTGGAAATGTATTTTTAGTAATTACCTTTGTTGCATAGCAATGATCCTTCTGCAGTTATTGCTTGCTTTTTTTAACCCCATCACAAATGTTACCCCAACTCAGAAATAAGCACCATAATTTTACTGAAATTTGCAGGTTTGCATTTTACTGCTGCTAGTTCCTATTTTATGCTTTACATATAAATCTCAATTATTTTGCAGGTACATGATGTTTCAAAATATGCTGTAAAGTGCCAGCAGTATTCAAACATGTTAGATATGCTGATAGTGGACAATCCAGTAATTGCCAATTGTGTAATAGATCAGCTAGAAGTTGAAACAATATTGCTTATCCCAACCAGTGAAGAAGCCTGCAATATCATGAGCTATGCAGAAAATGTTCCACAAAATTGCAAGCGTGCAATTACAAAAGAGAGAGACATTTTCTTTCCAGATCCAAATTATAAAACTTATGCTGGAGGTGGCAATCAGACAGCAAAGTTTCTACAAGTCAGCATGGAGGACGCAATAAAGTAAGAATTTTCATCTTTCTTCTTGCTTACAATTCCAGAAGCACAAATTTTATAAATGATTAAAGTAATGGCAGATGGTAAGAATTTTCTCCCTGAAAATAGGTGCATTCAGATTTATCAGAATTTTGAAAATATATTAAGACCACAAATGCAAGTAAAAGCAGTGACAGATGGGAGGTATTGTAAAAACCCATATTAAATCTTCTAAATTCATGACACATCTCAAGCCATTTAAGATATCAGACAAATTTCTACAGGATTAAGGTAAATGGCTTCTAAGTCTACTAATTTACATTTATACAATAGTATTGTTTATTAATTTTTTTTTATTAAACATATGAGCAACACTTAATCACCATTAAAATTAATCCACAAAAGGATTAAGTGTTGCAGCAAGGGTCCCAAGTAATTCCAGACTTTATAGGGAGGGGGAAAATTTTTCTCTAGCCAAGATTATTCATGACTTCCCCAGAGTGGAACTATAAATGAATGTAAATCTGTGTGTGATTTAATGTATATAAATGAAACCAATGACAGCTATAATGAGTTAACATGTTACCACTAGGAATATGTTTCAAAAGTAAAAGGCTACTAATATCCAATATGAGTGTTGCAGTCAAAAGTAAATGAATGTTTTTTATAAGAAAAAGCTCCTAGTATTGGGAGAATGTTGTATTTTTAAGATTACAATGTCAAAATCTTGGCATTTATTCAGTGTTTCAGCCATAGTTCATAAAATCTAGCCCAAGTCTCAACAACTGTAATGATATGGTACAAGAAGGTCTTGTGCTTATAGTGCTTATAGTGCTCAAGTGAGAACAAAAAGCATTATATTGCAATTATTTCTGTATTTCCATTAAATCGTGAGGTATCCCTCTGGAGCAAATGTGCATTATAGGTGGTCCTTCAGGATGTGAAGTGCAGCACTTTTATTTATTTTTTTATTGAGCTATGGCTTTCATCATTAATTTGTATTGGACGATGAATGAAATAGGTAAAATGATGTTCAAATGAGGTGAGGGTTTATAGAGCTTAGAGTTAACCAGACATTCATCTTTCAGGATAAATGAAACACTTGAAAGAAACCATATCCAAATAACTCACCCTGACCGAAATTCAAATTTGGGATCTCTTGAACATGAGGCAAACATGCTAACAGGTATGCTACAGATGCAAGCAAAGTGGAGTTGAAGTTAGCATCTTGGGCTAACTCATGTACTGTGAAGTTCTGATCCATCTTCACTAACATTTATTTATATTGTTTGTGCTACAACAGACGAAAGATCCAGTTGGAGCACATACTTTCAGAATGCAATGAAACTAAGATACTCAGAGAGGGATAGGTAAAAAAGAAGTGGCCAAGTTTACCAGAAGAAATTCAAAAGAAAAAGTTTATGTGAATGTAAAGTCTAGAGAAAGCATAATTAGGAAAAGTATGAGAACCAACTGGCTGAGGAAAATTAGCAAGCAAGGTGAAGAAAAAAAGTTAAGTAATAGGTATTAGATTAACCTATAAGCACGCCCCAATAGATTGGTAGCACAGGATTTGAGTGTTGAGTGCCAGAGTGCACATAGCAATTTAGTTTAGGGATAAGAAGGATAAGAAATGTAGACTGTTATGTATTTCAAATGGGATGATGTTTATCCTTGAACGTTACTAGGTGAGCAACCAGTCAAATTCCTGCAGTGTTGAATATTGCATTTCCTGTAAATGCCAACTGAATCCATCTGTAATAAATAATATTTGTGCTAAGACAAAAATTCAGATTTTGCATGATGAGGAAGGTAGAGAGTAGTTTTTTTGTAATTTGTAATTTATTTCTCATCTTTCCTTTTGCAACATCAAATGGAAATACAAAATCAAGATTACAATTATAAAATCCATACTGAAAAATGCCATAAATTCCTAAATCCTTGAAATCCTATCATGTTGCCCCACTAATAATTCGGTCCCCATACACCTTAACCCTAGGTTTTTGTGTATTGGAGGCCCTTTACTCCTTTTTACAGATTTTGCCATTTCACCCATCCCACTCTCTATTTTTCTCTTAATTGTTCTTAGCCATCTCTCTTTAACTTTCCCTAAATAATTCCCTATATTTCTCCTGTTCTTTTCCCCTTTTACTGACAAAATTTTTCTAATTACTACTTCACCCCCCAAATTGTCCCATTTACATAGCCAAGCCTGCTCTCTCCATATCTTTGTTTGACTACAGTATAATATACAATGGAAATCTGCATTCTCTTCTCCACACAATGGACATTTATCTAGCTCCCTCTATTGACCTATACCTTTCAAGTTTCTCACTCCTGTTCTCACCCAAGCAAAACCTTCTCGTCCTAACTTACTACATATATCTATATATCCTTCCCTCCCCCAGGTTGTTTTTATTCCTCTATATAATCTCAGTGAGCTTTTGTCACTTGTATTGGCGAAAATGTCTTGTCTGTCAATATCTTCTAATCTTAGCTTAACTTCTTTCCAGAAGCCTCTATACCCATACTCTGCATTTATCCAAAAATGACCCATACCTATCTGCTTCAACAAGTCATTCATTTTATGCATCCAAGACCCACCCCAGTTACTTCTCTTTTGAATATGAAAACATTCTTTAATAATATTGCCATCTTCCAAGTTAGTGATTCTGTATAAATATTTCATTGCCCTTGACAAGATTTTAATTTTAGTAGAATGCCTGCCTAGTTCCAATTGTGCTGCCCCATTAGTTGATGCTGTCGGTAATCCCAGTATATATTTACAAAAGGATCTATGCACTCTATCAGTCTCTCTCCAAGCCTCATCTACTCCCCAAACCTCTGATCCATGTAGCATTCTATTTTCTACTATTGCTGTATAAATCCTCTCCAACCATTTGACATTTATATCTGGCAGTTTACTGTAGCATGATCTTATCACCCTCATGGTCATTTTACCTTTTGCCACAGACATCTTTTTTTGTTCTTTCCAGCTACCATCTGAACTCAATCTTGTCCCCAAATAATCAAATCTCCTTACTACCTCTATTTCTCTTCTATTAACCTTCCATTTCTCATCCTTACGCAACCTGTATCCTTTTTTGAAAACCATAATCTTTGTTTTGTTTTCATTCATTTTCAAACCCCATTTATTGCAATAAGAATTGGCTGCCTCGATTGCTCTTCTCAGCCCTCCATTTACCCAAACGGCAAGCCCACGATGCCGATCAATAAATGTAGGCCGGCGGAGGGAGAGGAGACAGGAGGGGTGGCTGGGTCTTCGTTTACCCCTCCTCCTACCGCTCGAAGTTGCACGAAGCTTCGAGAATGTTTTCCCCCCTCCATAAAAGGAGAATCGAGAAACTTCGGGGTCGATCAATACCGGAAGCGACAGTCAGTTGAGAGTAGTGTTGTTATGGCGTGCATTGTGTAAGTAGCGTCGAGCGCAGGTGTAGATTGATATTGGAAAATCAACTAATTGTGTACATTAAATTGTAATTGTGAACAGTGTGTTGCTACGAAAATAAAGTGCAATTTTTTGTGTTTGTAACCTCGCCTTTTTATTTCACGAACCCACAAAGTCACAACTGGTGTCAGGAAGCGGGACGATAACTTCACCGAACATTACGGCCATGGAATCGGCATTGGAAATGCTTTTAGCGAAGATGAACGAGTTAACAACGAAAACAGAAGCGGCAAATAACATCACCGAGAAGATGGAAGCGGCAAACAACAACTTGGCCACGACAATGACCGCAAAGATGGCCGAACTGACCACAGAAATGAGGGCAGCGAACGACAGCCTGGCCACGGAGATGAAAGCGGCAAACGAGGCCCTTGCCGTGAAGTTTGAAGAACAGTTGGCCGGCGTGAGGGATAACGTGACGGAGCTGGGCAAGCGGATGGGCCAAGTGGACGAGCGCGTCGAGAACCTGGCGAGCCGCGTTGACGACCTGGAGGTAAAGGCCGACAGCAGCGTCAAGTCCCTGAACGCCATAGTAGAGGACGTCGTCGGCAGGAAACTGAAGGATTTGAAGGCCGACGCGCCGGGACGCGACACATCTGCGCGCGTCAAACCGCCGAAATATGATGGCGCGTCAACATTTGAGGTCTTCCGCCGCCAGTTCGACACAGTGGCCAAGCACAACAGATGGTCACCGGAGGAGGAGGCCACACAGCTAATAGCCAGCCTCCAGGGACGGGCCGCGGAAGTCCTAAACGCGGTACAGACAACGACGGCGTCCAAGGACATCTGGGAGGCCCTGGAGAATCGTTTCGGGAACCACCGCTTAGCCGCAGCGTACCGCAGCCAGCTGAAGGCAAGGTCGCAGCAGCCAGGGGAGATGCTGCAGGAGTTCGCCCTGGCAGTTGAACAACTGGCTAGCAAGGCCCTAGTCGACCTCCCACCAGAGTTCGTATCCCGGGAAGCTGCCTACACATTCGTTGACGGGGTACGGGACACGGAGATTCGTCAGCGCCTAATGCTCGGCGATTATAAAACAATCCACGAGGCGCTAACGGCAGCATTAAGGATGAAGGCGGCCAAGGTAACAGCTATCCCGTCGTCGAGAACGAGGAGTGTGCGCTACGCCGGAGACAGAAGACCAGCCGAGGGACGCCGGCGAACACCTAGTCGCCTGTGTTGGGGGTGTGGACAGTCCGGGCACCTGCAGAGAGACTGCCCAAACCAGGAAGAGCGGCCGGAAGAACGAGTAAGGCCCGGCGTGGAGAGGGGCACGTCGGAACTATTACCACCATCCCCTCGAGTGACAATCCGCGCCGTCAGCCGGCGGATGGATGACAACCTCATCGCGGACGGCTGGGTAAGAGGAAAGCCGTGCCGCGTGCTGGTGGACACAGGGGCGGCCGTGACCATCATCAGACCTGACGTTGCGAAGGGTTTGCCGACGAGGAAACCGAGCCGACCATACCAGCTTGTGACGGCATCTGGCGACACCATGCCTGTGGAGAAGGAGGCCCTGCTGGAGCTGAACTTGGGACGGAGTGCCGTGCGTCTGTGGGTATTCGTCGCGAAGGTGGCTGAGGAGGTGATTCTGGGACTGGATGCCCTCAGGAGCCACGAGGCGACGGTCGACGTCGGCAGGAAGGTCCTACGGCTCAACGGAGAAGAGGTTATACTCCGTCAAACCGAAGAGCGCCTTGGAATCGGTAGGGTCATCTTGAGCGAAGACGTGGTTGTCCCCGCGAGGAGCGAGGTGATGGTGACGGCGCGACCGGAAGGCCAGACAGCAGGTTTGATTCAGAGGCCGCAGGAGTACGACTTCACCTCGGAACATCGCAGAGGGAAGAGTCAAGGTAACGCGGACGCTATGTCCCGAAGACCCTGTCCAGAAGAGTGCGGCCAATGTACAAGAGTGGAGGAGCAGCAGCCGCAACAGTTCGAGTAGTCACGGCAGTGCCTGCGGATGGCTGGGATAGCGCAGGCCTTAGGAGGGAGCAGCTGGCGGACTCAGACTTGGGGCCACTCTTGAGGGAAGTGGAGGCAGGGACGAGACCAACCTGGGAGGACATCGCACCGAGGAGCGCCACCTACAAGTCTTATTGGGCCCAATGGGACTCTTTGAAGACCAGATAGGGCATGCTGTTCCGGGTATGGGAATCACCCGATGGGAAGACACAGAGAGAACAGTTGGTACTTCCCCGGAGTAAGGTCCCGGAAGTCTTGGAAGAAGTGCACGCCGGTACTTCAGGGGGACACCTGGGAGCGAACCGGACGATTGACAAACTACGGCAGCGCTACTGCTGGCTGAGGCTCCGAGCAGACGCTGAGAGATGGTGCCGTCATTGTCACGTGTGCGCGGCGAGTCGCGGCCCCCAGACTAGAGCCGGGGTCGCATGCAACAGTACAACGTCGGAGCGCCATTCGAACGGATCGCCGTTGACATTGCTGGACCGTTCCCAATATCCGACCGAGGCAACAAGTACCTGATGGTCGTCGTGGATTACTTCACTAAGTGGCCAGAGGTGTATGCCCAGGGCAGGCCATTCCCGCCTCCCCGCGCAAAACACTGTCACTGCTGACTGAGGGGCGTGACATCACTGAGAATACAACCCAAGAGCGCTTTCACGTGAATGTGCATAATGCAATATTATGATTGCACATTCTAAGATAAGATAAGGCGCTGATGCATGCAAATTCCACAATCCTTCTGATGAAATAAACGAGATGCATTTGCTTATGAGCTATTGTAGTTATTGGCTGTATCTTTTGTCGTAACATTATGAGTAAATGCAGAAACCATTGCGCTGTTGCTGAATGCAAAAATCCATTGCTACGGATGTGATTTTCCATTGTTTGCCTAAAGATCGAGAACTACAGCGCAAATGGGTTTTACGCTGTAAAAGGGCTGATCCGGTTAATGTGAATAATGCAAGGATTTGTTCCGATCACTTCCTGCACGAAGACTATGAACGGGATTTAAAAAACGAGCTGCTAGGGTTGCCGCTGAAAAGAAAATTAAAGGGCGACGCTTTACTGTCACAGAAAATTCCTAATTGGCATGGGGATGCATTTGAGGCGGTAGTAGCTAGTACCAGCAAGACCAATTTATCAGATACACATTCTATTTATGTATTTGTTTCTATGTGTACACTGAGTTTAATCGCTCTTTTTTGTATAAGAAAAGTTTGATAGGTGGAATAATAATAATAATAATAATAATAAACTGTGTTCATTAATAGAAATATCGGCAAGAGATCGCCGGTGCGAAGTTAGGACCGTGCGAAAGAGAGCGCTGTCTACTATAGCATCTTTATCTCGCAAAAAAAAAAAAAAAAAATGACCAGTCGACCAGCACAGAGGTAGCTCCAGACCACTCTGTTGCTGCTGAAGAGGAAATAATTAGACTAAAGACTCAGATGCAAGCCCTGAAGAAAGAAAACAGTGTTTGGAAATGGCAGAGCAAGGTTTATAAGTTCCAAGTTTCCCGAAATTCATCACAAAGTGATCTCTCTTTATGTGAGGACAAGAACCTTCATTATAATTAGGCACTTAAACAAAAGAGCGAAGGCAGAAATGATCAGGAAACTTGCAGCAAAGAAAAATCTTCAATGGGTTGCTTCGTCATCTTCTTGAGCTACAGTAAGTAAGGACATATGAATAATAACATGTTTTACTCTTAATACTAACTGCTAGAAGGAACTTCCGATTTTACACGTAGCAGAGCTTAAATAACACATACTCAGGGGCTAGTGTTTTAACTCTCGCGGTTGAACTGTATTCTCAGTGACGTCATGTGCGTTAGACAATGGCAGCGCGACTCTCCGGAATGGCCTACCTGAGTACTCTAGTTGCCTTGGTGTATGCCATCCCGAACCAAGAGGCAAGGACAATCACAGACTGCCTCATGGAGCAAGTGTTTTGCCAATTTGGGGTGCCATTAGAGCTGCACAGTGATCAAGGCACCAATTTTGAGTCCAACCTGATGAAGGAGGCACTAGAGAGACTTGGGGTTAACAAGACCCGCACAACACCTCTACATCCCCAGTCGGATGGCATGGTCGAGAGGTACATCAAGACCTTAGAGGAACACTTGAGGAAGGTCGTGGCCAGCCATCAGCGAGACTGGGACGTCAAGGTGCCACTGTTCTTGCTGGCCTACCTCTCATCAACACACGACACCACGGGGATCACGCCAGCCAGCTTAATGTTCGGCCGAGAGTTACGCCTCCCCTGTGACCTGGCTTTTGGTAGCCCTCCGGGAGTGAAACAGCCAGCGACCGAGTATGTGGAGAATCTGGTGGACCACCTCCACAACATGCACGAGATGGCTCGCCAGAACATCCAGAAGGCGAGCGACCGCATGAAAACCCGATACGACAGGCAAGCCAGCAGCCAAGGGTTCCAGCAAGGTGACCTGGTCTGGTTGTACCGACCTACCCGGACCAAGGGACGCTGCCCGAAGCTTCAGCAGCTATGGCAAGGACCGTACCGTGTGGTGAAGAGGATTAACGACGTGGTCTACCGCATCCAGAAGGTGCCCCGAGGAAAGATGTGGGTGGTACACCTGGATCGCCTGGCCCGCTACGATGGCGCTGTTCGGGACGACCAGCCTTGAGGAGGGAGCAGTGTTACCCAAACGGCAAGCCCACGATGCCGATCAATAAATGTAGGCCGGCGGAGGGAGAGGAGACAGGAGAGGTGGCTGGGTCTTCGTTTACCCCTTCTCCTACCGCTCGAAGTTGCACGAAGCTTTGAGAATGTTTTCCCCCCTCCATAAAAGGAGAATCGAGAAACTTTGGGGCCGATCAATACCGGAAGGGACAGTCAGTTGAGAGTAGTGTTGTTATGGCATGCGTTGTGTAAGTAGCGTCGAGCGTACGTGTAGATTGATATTGGAAAATCAACTAATTGTGTACATTAAATTGTAATTGTGAACAGTGTGTTGCTACGAAAATAAAGTGCAATTTTTTTGTGTTTGTAACCTCTACTTTTTATTTCACGAACCCACAAAGTCACAATATGGACCCAACTACTAGGTCATCTGCAAACAGTAGCTCCGGGATTTCTTTATTATTAATAACTGGTGAATGTACCCTACAACTTGATATCTCCTCTAAAATTCCATCGATATAAAGGTTAAATAATACTGGACTAAGCTTACATCCCTGCCTTACTCCTGCCTTACTCGATATAGATTTAGTTACTTTGTTGCCTGGTAGTTTTATACACAACTCATTCTCCTAGTATATCATCTTAATTACTTCTATAAATGCATGACTTATCCCCTTACTGCTTAATTTTATCCACAATGCTTCTCTATTAATAGAATCAAATGCCTTTTCTAGATCAATAAATATCATATATACCCTTTCCCTTTGATTGCTCAGATATTTGTCTACAATTGTTTTAATAATAAAGATGTTGTCCGATGTTCTCCTGCCCAGGTAGAGAGTAATGTGTCTATCATAATAGTAAAAACCCCATATTTTAGCTCAAATATTTTTTGTAATACAGAGTGTATATAAATGAATATCAGGGTTTTAACTCTTTATAATATTTATCACATTCAACTTAAGCTATAAATGATATGTCAAATGAAAAAGCAATTCAAACAGTTTTGCCAAGAACCTTATAAATGTTCAATGTGACTACCCTTTTTCACAAGGCACACATCAAGTGTATAGCCGAGTTCTTCCCAAACGTTTATAAGTATGTATTCAGTAATTCTAGTAACAGCTGCTTCAATCCGGTTTCTTAATTCAGGGAGGTCAGCTGGTAGCAGAGGCACGTACACACGATCCTTGATGAAGCCCCAAAGGTAAAAATTGCATGGCGTTAGGTCAGGAGAACGTGGAGGCCATGCATTACAAGCCCTGTCATTGAGACTCTTGTGGCCTATCCAGCGCTCTGGTACAGTGACGTTCAACCAATTGCATACTTCATTATGCCAGTGAGGTTGCGCACCACCTTGCTGGAACATTAAGCTTTCTGGCTCATTTTCTGCCAACTAAGGGAAGAGCCATTGCTTTAGTGTATAAAGGTAAGAAGTGCCAGTTACAGTAGGTTCACCAAAAAAGAAAGGCCCATAAACTTCTCGCCAGGATATGGCACAAAAAACATTCACTTTAGGGGAATCTCGTTGCATTTGTACCATCTCGTGAGGATTTTCTGCGCCCCAGATGCACACATTATGAGTGTTAACATGTCCACCAAGTTTAAAGGTCGATTCATCACTGAAGACAACACGATCCATAAAATCGTCATCGTCATGAAACATGTTGTTTGCGAAGTTGGCGTGTAATCTGTGGTGTGTCGACTTTAGAGCCTGTAGTAACTGTAAACGGTAAGGACGTAGCCGTAAGCGTTTTCTTATAACTTTCCAGTCGACACAGGAACTTGTAATTCACGACTAGCCTTCCGGACTTCTTTGGGCTACAAGTGAACGACTCTCTCACTCGCTCAACAGTCTCTTCACTTAGTCTTGGTCTTCCCGTGCTCTTCACTTTACAAGGGCAGCCAGTTTCTTCAAACTGATGATACCATCTACGTATGTTATTATCACTAGGAGGATCACAACCAAACTTAATGCAGAATGCACATTGCACAGTAACTACAGATTCGGTCTTTGCAAACTGCAAAACATAAAACACTTTCTGTTTACTAGTCGCTATCTTTGCTACTACCGCTGTCTAGCGGATTGTGGCTGAAATATTGCATGCATATGCACACTGGTGCCAACAAACAAAACTGTTTGAGCTGCTTTTTCATTTGACATATCATTTATAACGAAGTTTAATGTAATAAATATTATAAAGAGTTAAAACCCTGATGTTCATTTATATACACCCTATATAAACAAATAAAATACCAATATATTCACTCATACATCATGAAGCAAGCTTGTTAATGGCCACCATTATTGGTTGGTTTGTATGTGTGTACATATGTTTTTAATTACTCAGATTTGAAATGTAAACTATTTACATAATGTGCTAAAAGAATCACTCTGAACAAGCCAACATGTTTGTTAAATTCAAGAAAGAGCAAACACTTCATTTTCTGTTAGCCTGTGGAATGCTGTATCTGCAAAACGTAAGCCATCACATTCCATGTTTATTAATGAATGCTTGATAAACAGTGTTTATTTACTGTGGAGAGATCAAATAGTATTAGTCAGTTGTTCTTTAGACAGCAGTAAAGCAAGAGCAAAATAGTGCAATGGCTTCTAGCGGTGAATTTAGTGGTGAGTCAGAGATACAGATATTCAAAGTCAGGCTCGAAGTATTAATTTTAAGGTCTACACGTTCTTCAAAAAATACAGCAATGAGGAATATAAAAAAATCACCTCAATTTAAAAAATATTTAATGGCTTACTGCTGAAGCATGTGGTGTAGGTATGTGGCATAGGTAAAGCAAGTGCATCTTGCATTTGTGGAGGGAAAAGAAAATCTAATCCCAGTGATGCCTAAGTGTTTGTGTTGCCCAGAAAACATGTTGGTCCTCCAAAGAGGGTTACAAATCTAAGTGACTTTCACAAGAACATTGTACGTAGTGTGTCTGTGTTTTAGTTTTATGACCAAATAGAACAGAAAGTAACTTGCACTCTTAGAACTAAAATTTCATATACTGGATCAAAATCATCAACTTTAAGTATTTTTAGGCGATTAGAGTTCAGATACAGAAAGACAAAAGGTGGGTGTCAATTTTTTTGGAGAGGAGTGATATTGTTGCGTCAAGATTAAGATTCTTATTCAAAATGCACGAAATTAGACATTCTGTTGATGCGAGACCTGTATTTTACTTAGATGAGACTTGGGTAAATAAAGACCACATTCGAAAGTCAATCTGGCAAGACTCCTCTGAAAAGGCTGGTCTAAAGATACCTGTTGAAAAAGAGTCAGCTCATCATTTGTCATGCAGGATCTGCTAATACAGGATTCCTGCCAGAAAGCAAATGGATTGTTCTCTCCAAAACTACCTCAGACTTCCATGAAGAGGTGACAGCTGATACATTTAAAGAATGGTTACTTAACAGATTCTTAAATTATTTAGAAGAGGGAAGTATTAGTATAATGAATAATGTGCCATATCATTCGATTATTGCAAGTAAAATAACAAATTCGATCAGCAAAAAGAACAAAATTGTTGAATGGTTGCAAAAAAAGGGGTTTGAACTTTTCGAAGCAAACTAAAAATGAGTTATTGCAAAGAGTACTTCTGTTTAAAAACCGGAAAAAAGTGTATCAGCTGGATAAATTTGCAAATGAAATGGGACACAGGGTAATCTGCCTTCCTCCTTACCACTGCCAATACAATCCATTTGAGTTGGTGTGAGCTCAAATAAAACATGGGTTGCAAACCGAAATAACACTTTTAAACTGACTGATGTTGAATGACTTATTCAACAAGGTAACACAACAAGACTGGGAAAACTGTGTGAGACATGCAGAAAACCTACAAGAAACTATTTTAAGAAAGAAACAGGAGATTTTGGAGCCTATCATAAATTTGCAAGACACAGATGAAAACACTTAAAATGACAAATTATCTCTTGACATATGTGACATTGACAGCAATATAAATGAGCCACTGCAGTTCCATTGGTTTAGAAAAACAGGTAATTCAAACTGTGACAACAATTATAGCATTTAAAAATATACATAATAGGTGAATATACTTTTCCAACTTTGATTTTAGTAATTAATCATTATAAAAGCTTGGAAAAAAAATGTGATATCCCTTATATCTAGTCCCAAACAGACTTGCATGTTCTATGATCGTTTTCGGGAGAGAGGAAATATAAAAAGAGTGAGGGTAGCAAGGTGGCAATGCAGAGCACGCTAGTGTATCTGATTCTCCAGAATCCAGAACTCTTTATGTGTTTGGAATGTAGTAACAGTGATGTCAAAGTCAATTGAGAAAACTATTTGTATATGTGTTTGGAGAATTTAGTAACAGTGACATCAAAATTAATCTCAGAAACTATTTGTAGTTGTAGTTAATTAATGGAAATTAATCATTTCTTCACACTAGCCGTATATAGGCTAAGGTTTTTGATGGATAGAGTAAACATGAAAAATTCAATGCCATGTCCAGGATATGAACCACGGATCTCCTGGTTTCCGTCCAGTCGCTCTAACCCATTGTGCTACCATGGTCAGTGTGTCGCCCTGACATTAAATTCTCCATTTGACTTGTATATTTTTCCAGTAGACCACTAGGGGCTCTCGCATCCGAGATACAGCATTTGTGGCGACGTACTATCGTAAGTACTTGAGTACCAGGCTTCATCATTTAACTCAAATCCCGGCCATTGCATTGAATTTTTCATGTTGACTCTATCTATCAAAAACCTTAGCCTATATACGGCTAGTGTGAAGAAATGATTAATTTCCATCAAATTAACTAAAATAATAAGAGTTAAATGATGACGCCTGGGACTCAAGTACTTACGATAGGAAGTCGCCACAAATGGTGTATCTTGGATGCGAGAGTCCCTAGAGGTCTACCGGGAAAATATACAAGTCAAATGGAGAATTTCATGTCAGGACGGCACGTTGACCATGGTAGCTCAATGGGTTAGAGCAACTGGATGGAAACCAGGAGATCCGTGGTTCAAATCCCGGCCATGGCATTGAATTTTTCATGTTGACTCTATCCATCAAAAACCTTAGCCTATGTATGGCTAGTGTGAATAAATGATTAATTTCCATCAATTAACTAAAATAATAAGTGTTAAATGATGAAGCCTGGGACTCAAGTATTTACGATAGTAAGTCGCCACAACGGTGTATCTTGGATGCGAGAACCCCTAGTGGTCTACTGGGAAAATATAGGAGTCAAATGGAGAATTTCATGTCAGGACGGCACGTTGACTATGGTAGCTCAATGTGTTAGAGCGACTGGACGGAAACCAGGAGATCTGTGGTTCAAATCCCGGCCATGGCATTGAATTTTTCATGTTGACTCTATCCATATTTGTAGTTGGTTTATTGATACTCATCACTTGTTTATATTAATGAGAGACTAGTATCAAAGGCATTCACCTCCATTTTCTATCTCTTTCCATCTGTTGTCTGTTCCACCACCAGAGAGAAAGAGCAGACAACAGATGCCAGTTGGAAAGAGATTGAAAATGGAGGCAAATGCCTTTGAAACTAGTCTCTCATTAATATAAACAAGTATGTGACGAGTATCAATAAACCAACTACAAATAGTTTCTGAGATTAAACTATTTATTGATGGTTTTTTGACACTTTGTCATTTACATTTTTATATTATTGAGGGACTAGTTTCGGAAGCTGTTGCCTCCATTATCAACCTCTTTCCAACTGTCTGTTGTCGTCTGCTCTCTTCTCTCTAGTGGTGGAACTATGAACTTCTTTGTTAAAATATATACTGTTGGGATTTCAAAGTTCGTTACTTGGTCCTTATTTTTTTCATCTGAATATTCTCCCATGTTGTCAGTTTATTTTGGTTTATCACTCCTTTAGTAATTTTGGATTTGGATCAATGTCATGGTTTTCGTTCCAAAAATGAAATGCTACTGCTGATTTATCTTGTTTCATTTTGATGTTTCTAAACTGCTCTTTGACTCTGGTTTTTAGGTTTCTTTTAGTATGACCTATGTAGCATTTATCACAATTGTTACATCGTATTTGGTATATTCTGTATCTGTTAATTGATGGGATTTCATCTTTTGTTTTTGAATTTAGTAATTTTAAAACTATCTGTTAGTAGGTGCTAAGTTTATATTTTGTTCCTTAAAGATCTTTTCAAATTTATTAAATGTTTTTTGGTGGTAAGTGAATGCACTGAATATGCTGTTACTTTTTCTTTTGAAAATGTGGTTGCTTCCTTAAAGGTTTTCTTTTTTAGCTTTTTTAATTTTCTTAAACATGAAACTTTTGTTGTATCCATTTTCTTCTGCTATGTGAAGTATGTCTTTTTGTTCCTTGTATTATTCTGCTTTAACCATTATTATGTTGTCTAGTCTGTGTGTAAGACTGTTTATTATTGCATGTTTATGTATAATTGGGTTTTAGCTATGATTTTTAATGTAATTTTCTGGCTGTGTTAGCTTCCTATAAATTCCAAATTTTATTTTTGTGTCATTCCTGATGATATTTAGATCCAAGAAAGAAAGTTTCCATTGATTTCCTTTTCTATTGTGAATTTGTTAGTCTTTTCTTGCAGATTAAGTAATTTTAATGCATCATCTAAATGCTTATTTGGAACTATTGCAAAGATGTCATCAACATATCTATACCAAACCTTGAAGATCCATGTGAAGGCCTTTTTAATTTGTGTTTCAAATGCACTCATAAATAAATTTGTCAAAAAGTGGGTCACCCATTGATGACCCTGATTTTTACTTCTAGTATTTCCCATTAAAGCTGAAGAAATTTTGTTCAATGCATAATTTTGTTAATAAAATGTATTTTTCTGCTTCTACTGTTTCCATTTCCATTGTAGTTAGTCATTTTTTAAATATTGCCTGTAGTTTTTCTGTTGGTATACTTGGGAATGATGATGTGATATCAAATGAAACTGGTCTGCCATTTTTGTCCAAATTTATGTCTTTGCTTTTTTCTACCAGGTATAAAGAGTTTTTTAAATTTGCACTTTCAAGCTTTGGGAAGCTATTGAATCAATTTAACAACCATTTGGTCAAATTATATGTGGAGGCATTTATGCTACTAGTGTTAGGTCTCATGTCTTTTCCTGTTTTGTGTATTTTTGGTAGTCCTTATACTCTTGGTAATGTTGGATTATCTACTTTAATTTTGTGAAATTCTTTTTTCTTAATTATTTTGCTTTCTTTTAAAGTTTTATTTGTGGATTCTTTGCAGTACTTTAATGGGTTGGTTTCCACTTTTTGGTAATTACTATCCTTTAACAGGTCCTCCATCCCTTTTGTGTATTCTGCTTTTTCCAAAATTACTATCTTATTCTTGTCTGCTTCAGCGTAAATAACTGGTTTCTTTTTAAGGGCTTCCATGATGTGTTGTTAACATTAATTTTCTTTTCATTTTTAATTTATTCTATATTGGAGCTTTTGTTTTTTACTATGCTTCTATTTTCTTCATTTAATGTCAGCAGAACTCTTCCCATTTTAAAAACATAACAGCTTGTAATAACTTGTGTATCTAAGTTTAGTCTTACATTATTATTTCATTTGTATCCTGAGTTTTTGTTTTTAGTACAATAAGAATTACTAATCCTGCATGACAGTGACTGAAGCTTTTAGTTGTAATGTACATCAAATGTAATTGTTGTAGATAAGTCCAGATTGAAGTCCACATTGTTCTCATAGTATATGACTAATATTATGAAAGAAATAATTTCTCAGAACATATTTTGTGAAAACTTTATATCATCTTAATATGGGAGTTATTTATATATTTTTGTGTTAATCTTTTGGACTTCAAAAAGATTAAGATGTTACAGAATATTGAAAAGTGATTTGGTCTGCGACAAAAAATAAAAGTAGCAGTCTTGTTTAAAGATGTTAGCCTGTTTTTATATTTACTTTTTTTTTTTTTTTTGTATATATAGAGTTGCTGAATTAGCCCTGCAGGGATTGGAGCAGCAGAGAACTGTTGTAGATAAAAACTTGATAGCTGTAAGAAAAAGAAATGAAGATATCCGAAGAGAATTGTCTCGGACAAACCTAGAAATTGCAGAATTGAAGAGAGATGGGTGTACTTTGAACTCACATCTCATTAAACTGAGGGATTCTGAAGAACCTGACACAAGCAGTGTTGCTACATTGGTGAGTACAGCTTTCAGGCTTTAATTCATGTTTTGCAGACTAGCAGAAATTGCTGTTTTGTTTATGGTATTACTTAAAATCTGAGATTTTTCTCTCATACCATCCTTTACCCCTCTACTCCTCCCTTTTTCTCTTTTTCTTTCTACTTTCTCACTCTCCCTTTCATCCTCTGTTGCTCTCATTCCCTATTATATTTTACATATAATGGTATGTTTTAAAAATGTTTATAATGAAGGTGCTTTTTCTAAGGTGTAATAAAAATTAAAGCATAAACCTACCTCCAATGACAGGTCTAACCACCACAATAGATAGATAATTTATTCATCTTGTAAATCATATATTGTACATGAGTACTGTGATATAAGACACGTCAAATTGTGAATTTACAGTGCAATTAACTAATCTTGTAAATTAACAAGTCACATCCAATAAGGGCAGGTCAGTGTTTGTACAAAATAATGTTTTATAAAGATATCTCAAGTATTTTATAATATACACAATTAATTCAGAAATGTAACAATATTATAAACTTTCCATAAATTCCTTAACAGAATAAAAACAGTGGTCTAGTAAGTATGCCAAAACTGACTTTTTAAATGCTGAAAAATTGCAAGTGGTTTTATTGGCTATAGGCAGTTTATTAAAAAAAGTGATTCCTAGGTTTATTACACTGTTTTGATGAGCTCTTGTGTTACTTCTATTCACATGAATATCCATTTTTGGTCTAGTATTATGATTATGAACTTTGTCATTAAAGGTACAGTGGCCATTTCCTTTCATTAAATTTGTCTTTGTAAATTATAAAATTTCAAAAATAAAAATACATGGTAGAGGTAAGATTTTACATTTTTGAAATAATGGTGTGCACGTAGATGTTGATTTAACTCCTCCAAGTATTCTTAGAATCCGTTTTTGCATTAAGATAAGATAAGATAAGATGCTTTATTGTCACATACGCTTACAGATAGTGAGTAAAAACTCAGTAAACAGGTGACTCGTCAACAGTAGGAAATTTAAAATAATAATAATAATTATTACACAAAATAACAATAACACTAATAATATAAATACTAATAATACAAATAATATAATTACTAATAATATCAATACAACTATATACAAATATTGTTATAATTATGACTTGCCCTTGGAATAATATTGTCAGAATATTAGAATTACAAAATGACAAAAAATTTCATTATAATTCAATTTTATCATCCATATATTCAATAATCGAGTAGTAGGCTTTGTCCATTAGTAGGTTATTTATTGCTTTATTAAAGCATTTGAGGTTTTTCATTTCACGGATTCTTACAGGTAATTTATTATATATTTTTATTCCTGCATATTGTGGGCTTTTTTCATACAGTGCTAATCTGTGCATGGGTGGTTTTAGATTATTTTTATTTCTCGTTCCATGATTATGTTGCATTTGTGAATTATAAATTGTATCAAAATTTGAATGGATGTATTTATTTATTTCATACAGGTATTGGGATGGTAAGGTTAATATCTTCAGGTTTTTGAACAGGTTTCTGCATGAAACTTTTGGTCTTGATTGAGTCATTATCCGAATTATCTTTTTTTGACTTTTAAAGATCGTTTCCCATCCCGTAGAGTTCCCCCATAGTATTATTCCGTATGTCATCAAAGAGTGGAAGTAACTGAAGTACACTATTTTTCTTGTTTCGAGGTTTGTTAATTTAGTTATGCAGCTCATATTGAAGGATGCACTGTTTAATCTTTTGGACAAATAACGGATGTGATCATCCCATTTTAATTGTTGATTTAAAAAAATACCCAAAATGTTTGAGTTTTCTGTAGGATTTATAGCATCAGTTGTGATAAACCTCTCAGAATTCTTTCCTTGAGTGCTGAACTGCATAACTGATGTTTTGGAGGTGTTAAGTTTGAGGCCATTACTCGTGAACCACTTCTGTAGGCGAGTTATAGTTTCACTTAAATTGGTTTTTAACTCCTCTAGGTTGTGCCCATTGAGTAAAATGGAGGTGTCATCAGCATACATAATTGTTTTCCCCTTTATGGAGTTAGGTAAGTCATTTGTGTAAATTATATACAGTAGGGGTCCCAAGACACTTCCTTGTGGGACTCCTGTTTTTATTTGTTCCCAATTTGATTCAACAGTTCCCTTTAGATTATTAATGACTGTTTTCTGTTTACGACAATTAAGATAATTTTGAAACCAATTTAAAGCAACGCCCCTTATGCCATAGAATTCTAACTTTTTTAATAATATATCATGGCAGACGCAATCAGAAGCTTTAGAATTATCACATATCAGAACTGCTGTTTGTTGTTTCTTATCTATCATTTTAGAAGCATCATTTACCAAGGTAGTTAGGGCTGATATTGTTGAGTGCTTTTCCCGGAATCCATGATGTGAGTTACTTAACTTGGTGAATTGTTCAAAATAAGACATGAGTTGTGCTTGCACAATCTTTTCAAGTATGGTGAAGAAAGTTGGAAGGATAGAGATAGGTCGAAAATTTTTAAATTTGGCCTTCCCTCCTTTGTGTATGGGTTTAACTAGGGCGTATTTCATTCTCTCTGGAACAATACCCGTAGCTAGGGAATTATTAATTATTTGGCTCATTGGTTCGCTAATTTCATGTTTTATTTTCTTAATTAGAAATGGTGACAGTTCATCCCAGCCACAGGAGGATTTTGGTTTGAGTTTACTGATAATTTCAATAATTTTTTCTGGTGTAACATTTGAGAATTGAAACTGGGGGGTTAGCATTAGGCAATTATTATTATACAATTCAGTTATGGCATCTTGCATTGATGGGGGAGTATCTCGAATTTGATTACCAATATTTACAAAATAATTATTTAATGATTCCGCTGTGTCAGTACTCATATTACTTAAATTGTCTAAATTGTTTGTACTGTTTATTCCTAATTCCGCCTTTATTATTTTCCAAGTTGCTTTGCTTTTATTATCTGCATTTTTTATGAATTTTTCAACTGCCATTTGTTTAGCCTTCTTAATTACACGTTTATAGATTTTGCAGTAAGTTTTGTAATACTGAATAAAATTTGTATCTGTGGTGGTCTTATATATTTTGTGGAGTAGCCTCTTGCATGTGCTAGATACCCTAATGCCCTTAGTACACCAATGTAATATGTTTTTTTTAGCTACTTGTGGCCTAGTGGTTTTTGGAAAGGATTCATTAAAGCAGTTTAGAAGCTCCCTAAGAAAAGTGTTATAGTTTGAATCTACTGATGCCGCGCTGTTCCAGACCCAGGATATGTTTCCAGCTTTTTCTTTAAAAGTCAAAATGTTTCCTAAGCTAAATATGCGTCTGACAGCTATTCTTTTAGGTTCTCTTTTAATTTTATACATTGCTGGTAGTCTTATGAGGGCAGCTCTGTGATCTGATAGTCCCGTTTCCAAAACCGTACATTCGTTGTTGCCATAAATTTTATTTGTTAGTATGTGATCAATGCAGGTTGTTGGCGCTTTGGTGACTCGCGTGGGGAGAGTATGTCTAAAAGCTAGGCCATGGGTATCAACAATGTCTATTAACTCGTTATTCAATTTATTGACATTTTCTGTCTCTTTACAGACAATGTTTTTTAGTTATTAAATTTTAGATGAGTCGCATTTTTTAACACATCTGCTTCACTTTCGTACCTATTTTGAGGACATGTTTTGCAAATCTTCGCTTGCATCTACGGCTCTTGTCGCACAAGAGCCGTAGATGCAAGCGAAGATTTGCGAAACATGTCCTCAAAATAGGTACGAAAGTGAAGCAGATGTGTTAAAAAATGCGACTCATCTAAAATTTAATAATTTTTCGCTTCACTGTGGTGTTCCAATACAGTTAAATCTCGATATAATGTTTTTTAGGTTACTGCCTAGATTTAATTTAGTTTTATAAAGATCAATATTACAGTCCATGGTAATTACTAGTTTTTTCTTTTTGTCATTCTGTAATTTTGTTAGTAAGTGTTCAAATTTATTAAGGAATGTTTTGAGTGTATGATAGTAAGGTACCCTATAAATACAGATCACAATTAAGTTCCAGTTAATAATTTCAATGGCAGATAATTCAAAACCGCTATCTGCACTTAATGTCTTAAGATCATGTCTTAATTTTGCATGCTCAATTAGGTGATCACGTACTAGAATGCAGGAACCACCCCTATCAGAATGGCTCCTGGTATAGAAATCTACTACAGTAAATCCATTTAATTTATTTAGCAGCCAAATTGAATCTTTACTCAGCCAGTGTTCATTAAGGCAAATTATTTCAATTTTCGTGTCCACCATTTCATCAATTAGTATGTTTAGGTCATCAATTTTTGTGAGTGAACCTTGTAAATTTAAATGCATTAACCAGTAATTGAACTCATTTATATTAGACATTTTTGGTACACACGCAGTGAGGGTTTTATCAACATTTCCCAATTTGGGGACACCTACTGATCCAGTACCAAGTTTCCCTGAGATTGGTGTCAACACTGCAATATCAGGTTTACATGTGTTTAATACTATTTCTTCAATTTTGTTGGATATATATTGTACATCTTGATGAAATAACCTTATTGTTTTACTATTAACAACGTTTATATTTACTACAGGAGTGTTTGGTTTAGTTTGAGTGAAAACTGTTTCTGTTACTGAGTCAATACCATTTGCTTTAACATCCACCACCTTACTAATTAGTTTCCCCCTAATACCGAACAGATTGCCCTATTCAACAGGTTTCCAAATTTGAAGGATCCCCTTCTATTTAAATGAACTCCGTCTCTAGCAAAGTCTCTATCTTCTAGCCAATAATTTGCATCAACCAGTAAACAGTCCTTCTTCTCACATAGCCAGTTAATTTCTTCATTTATTTTCATAATTCTCCTAATATTTACATCCCACCTACGAAGTACCCCACTTATTATGATTTTTGTTTCTTTTGATTTCGATCTAATGTTGTTTACAACATCCATAATGTCCCCCATTATCTCTTCTGCCATTACTCCATGTTGAATATTGTTCGTACCTGCATGTATCAGCATTACGTCCGGTTTTTGCTGCTGAAGGTTCATCTTCTCCACTTTTTCTTGCAGCTCGCCTACCTTGATTCCAGGAAAACAACGTACTTCAAAACCTTTTTCCCGACACAGGTTTCCCGAAAACTTTAGTATCGAGTCGCCTACCACAAGCACATTTTTGTTTTTTATTTCTGTTTCACTTTCACAATGTTTCACATTTCGCATTTCACTTTCCACACGGTCTTGTGCTTTATTTTGAATTTCAAGCCTGTCCTTTACGCCACTACTGCGTTGCTTTGTTGAAGAATCCTGTTTCCCATTCCTGGTTACAGTAGCGAAGGTTTTATTCTTATGAATAATGATTTACAATGTGGTGAGTTACCCCATAATGTTATGCCATATTTTAAAATGGAGTGAGTACACGCAAAATACACGCTTCTGAGAGTTTTTATGTTAACTATGTGTACCAGTTGTCTGACATTATAAGAAATTGTACTCAGTTTTTTAATTAGATGATCAACATGTGTCTCCCACTATAGGTTACTCTGTATCCAAAGACCAAGAAGTTTAGTTGTATTTACAAACAAGTAGTTGTATTACAAACAACAAGAAAAGAATAGGACCCAAAATAGAACCTTGTGGTACACCAAACTTAATATATTTTGTGTCTGATCGGTATTCTTTAATGCGATCTTTTTCTGTATGTGAAATTTCTACTATTTGCTTCCTGTCCTTTAGATATGATTTGATCCATTCCAATGCATGCCCTCTAATACCCATATGTTCTAATTTTTGGAATAGTAAATTGTGGTTTAGTACATCGAATGCTTTAGTTAGGTCGAAAAATGCACCTAGTATTTTGTCTTTGTTATCCAAAGTATTTATTACACTGTTTACAAAATCAAAAAGTGCAGTATCTGTTGATTTTTGTGTACAAAACCCATGCTGAGTTTTAGATATTAAATCATTCATCTCGAAGCTGGATAAGAGTGAAATTGGCCTGTAATTTTTTGTATAGTGGCTTAGAGCTTCTGGAAACACTTCATGTTCAAGTGAGCTATTACATATGTCTGTTAACGGGTGTGCAATAAGAATAGAACATTTCTTTAACAAAAAATCAGGAACGTTATCAATACCTGAAGAGTACTTGAATTTCAATTTGGAGATTACTGAAACGATTTCCTCGAAATCAGTAGGGCACAAGAACGTTGTTGTTTCACATATATTTGCTCTATTTGTTATTACTGAAGTACCCGTTGTGGAGTTCTTTTGTGAAACAATATTTTCAGCAAGATTTATGAAGTGATCGTTAAAAGTCTCTGCTATTAACTTCGGGTTTGTTATTAATTTTGTATGCTTCTGCAGTACTAAATTATATACATTTTTATTGGGCTTTATTTCATTGTGTATTACTTTCCATGAGGCTTTCATTTTGTTCTGGGCACTTTTGATGAATTTATCATTTGCCATCTCTTTTGCTTGTTTTATAACTTTATTCAATGTGGCTTTATATTTCTTAACATTGTGGAGTGACGGTCACTGTTTGCAGAATTGCATGTAATTTTCGTTTGTGCGCGCAAGATGTTATAATTCCTTTAGTAATCCACAAATCTAACTATAGAAATTCTAATGAGTACAACTATTCACACTAATGCTTATTCCTCTATCTACATCATGTTAATCAAAATCAATATTATGTTACTAATATCATTTTGAGTCAAACTAGTACTCCATGCTCCATATATGGCTAGTGTTTGCCTAGAATGTGTTTCATTACTACCTTCTAACATCCTCAACTAATGTTGACTCAAACAGGATGTTAGGAAGGTCCTAACAAAATGCTTTCTAGGTAAACACTAGCAATACATGGATCATGGAGTACTAGTATGACTGAAAGTTATATTAATTTTGTGCTTCATTGTATCATAGTCCATACTCTTTAATAATAATAATAATAATAATAATAATAATAATAATAATAATAATAATAATAATAATAATAATAATAATTAATATTTATTAATATTTGTTTAGCCTATAGAATGATACAAGTATGTTTCAGGCATCGTCCAGTTAAGAATAATTTCAAGAATAGCCACAATAAGTACCAGTTCCAAAAGAAAAATACATTGAGGTTTCGTAATTTTATTTTCAATATTATTTACCATATTTACAATTCATCTATTCTATATAAACATTTATTTAAAAGATACCTTTTTAGCTCCTTTTTGAAATTATCTCGTGTTTTTCTTTTAAGGTACTTGGTAATCTATTGTATAGCTTTGCACCACTAAAGAGTGGGTTGAGTTCAGTTGTGCTCTTATTTATGTTGGTCTGATATATGTTCTTGCCACGTGTGTTGTGGTCATAATGTTGTTTGTTACAATGTGTCATAAGCAAATTCTTATTAGTAATATATAGTATAACCTTATATACATATAATGATATAGCAAAAAGCAATAATTCCACAACAGTCAGCTATGCTGATGATACTACTGCTCTGTGTTGGAATGACACATCAAATTCACTGGCAAATACCATTAATTCTAATAGTCGCTCTATAAATCAGTACTTTGAATGTAACAAACTAAAAGTAAATGAAGAAAAAACCGAAGTTATGATATTTGACTTAGGAAAAAGAAATGAAATTAGCAAAACTGTTTCCCCCATGATTAATCTGACACGAACTCCAACCTATTCCTTACTAGTGTTAAAAATAGACAGTAAGCTAACCTAGTCTGAGCATGTAAACAGTGTTTGTAATAAAATAGCTAAATATATTTACAGAAATATATACACAGAATTAGCAATTAAAAATAGTAAAATCATAACTAAAAAAGAAAAATTGAAAAATAAAATAGACAATCCAAAATTACCATACATATATAGTTTACCCAAAATACATAAACCTGAAATTACCCTCAGACCAATAATTAATAACATTGATGGACCCATTTACCAATTATCAAAATGGCACAGGCCCAAATGACCTCGTCGACGGGCCCTAAAGCACCACACACTCACACTCACTCAAAATGGCTGGTTCAGATCTTCAGATCCTTCACAAAAATTAAAAATTTTTACTTGAATTGAATTTTACTTGAATTGATAAATATCTTGAAAAACACAAAGATGAACTCTACAGATGCTTTAGTTTCTTTTGATGTCATTTCTTTATACCCAAGTACACCTACCAATGAGCTTATTCCACTTCTCAAAAAATGGCTGGAATCAATACAAGTAACCTCTGAAGAAATAGAAGAACATTCACAACTTAGAGAAATTTGTGTAAATCAGCATTTTTTCAGCTTTAATGGACAGATCTATAAACAAAAAAATGGGCCTAGCTATGGGCAACCCATTATCTCCCTTAGCAGATTTATTTATGAGTGCTTTTGAAACACATACCACAAAAACTTTTCCAAATTATTTCAAAGTTTGGTATTGTTATGTTGATGACATGTTTGCAATAGTACCTAAAAAAAAAAAAAAAAAAGAACTCATACAAGATGGTCTTAGACTTTTGAATATACAAAATCCATCCATAAAATTTACATTGGAAAAAGAAGAGGATAGTTTTTGGACATCAAGATCAAAAAAATGAACAACAACTCAATTTTGGTATTTACAGGAAACTAACACACACAGATAATAATATTAAGAACAGTTTCAACGCAAAACAACACCAACATGCCATTTTCAACAGTTTAATCTTTCGGATGATCAAATTTCCACTAAACAGAGAAGATTATCAAGAAGAATACCTACACATAAAAAAAGTAGCTATGTCCAACGGTTTCAACCCAAATTTAGTGGACAAAACAGTTAACAGACTCAACAAGGCTAAAAAAATAAAAGAAACCACCACCCTAGAACCTACAGGAGCAAAAGAGAAATTTTTTTTTTTTTTAATTTACCTTCCATCCATTAGCATATAATAAATTCCAAAAAAAATCTTCTCAAAACACAGCATAATTCTTGCACCTCAAAATAGATTTAATACCAGAAATTTGTTAAAAGGCCTCCCCCTCTCAAAAAAATAAAAATTCAATTACTACCATAGAAAAACCAGGAATCTATGACATCAAATGCCCTAAATTTATATAGGAAAAACAAAAAGAAATATTGACATTGGAACTAAAGAACATATAAGAAACATTAAAAATGGTGAAACAGAAAAATCAGCAGTGGCTTTTCATTTTTTGAATACTAGACATGACATCAACTTGGAAACATCTTTAATAAAATATGTTAATCACCCGATAGACCTTTCCGTATGGGAAAAAATCTTCATTAACAAAAATTGACATAGAGTCATGAATTTTGAAACACCACCACCGGACATCTTTGACAAGTACATCATACCATCTATCGACAATATGGAGAAAGAGGAAACCACTACAGTTTGCACTAGTCGAGTTCCAGCTGATGATAGGAGCAAAAGCTCTTGAAACATGTCGTGTGAAAAAACAGTGTGAGTGAAGTAGTGTGTCAATATCTTCTCGATTCACTTTTGTCCTAAGTTGTGCTTCACTGTCTCTACACTACTTTCAATTTTATACTTTGTGTAATTTTTGTGTTGTGAAGATATTTGCTCAAGCAAATGTGATTGATACTTCCGATCATATGGCAGTGGATTTGATGTACAAGTCTCAGTTTATAGCAATAAATCCAAAATAAAAATGGTGCTATATGTTCTGTAGAGGGGAAGAGTGGGTAGTAGAGGATGATAGTAGAAAGTTTGATAAAATAATGGTATAGAATGAAATGACTAGATGAGCATAATATTCTGAAAATATGCTTAGTGATGCAGGAGAAATCTCATGCTGGGACGAATTGGGTTCAGGGCATGGGCGGCTTCTGAGGTAGTGCCGCTGTGCCATGGCACCGTCTGTAGGAAAACGAAAGAAAGAGAAGTGTATAGGAAATGCACAAAAAATATTCTGAATATTTGTTCCCTTGTGTGTCCTGGTTGTTTTCCGTGGCTTGGTGCTGATTCCAGAACGGCACCATCTACTCTCATAAGCGCCTGTGATAAGGGCTAAGATGTCTGTTTATACACGACTTCTTATGGGAGAAGGTGGTGCCGAGTTTTCTCTAGCGCATAACTTACGCTTTATCCATTAGAGTGCAGTAAAGCACGCAACTTGTAACTGTCTCTCTGTCGCGAAATCCTACACAAACATGAACTGTATTATTATCACGAAAGTGAAGCAGATGTGTAAAAAGTACGACTCATCTAAAATTTAATAATTTTTCGCTTCACTGTGGTGTTCCAATACAGTTAAATCTCGATGAACTGTATTATCAAACTTTTACTATGCTCGTTACACTTTTGCGTATCAAGAGTATGTATGTAATAAATATCTATTTCCGTTTCCCTGTATGTTCAGTTTGGTACACTATGTTATAAAATAGGATGGATTATTGATAAGAGTACTTAAATCGTTCGAAATCAGTACACATATTTGTATTTTAACAACCCTTATTTATTTATTTAATTTATTCATTCATTTATTATTTATTCATTCATCATTCATTCATTTATTGTTTATTTATTTAATTTATTTTACGGCACCGTTAATCCAATGCCTCACCGGCCGCCCCTGGTTCAGGGTATAAGAAGAATATTGTAGGAAATTGAAATGGTTAACATATGGGAGGAGAGGGAGCAGTTAGTCTGAGGATTCTGGGTTGAATTAAGGAATAGAGTGGAAGATATAGAGAAACAAGAATTATTGCATAGTCTTAATGGTAAGGAAGTTTAGTATTTTATAATCAACTAAAGATGGATTGGGGCGGAGAGAAATAATGAATGTATGCAATAGGTTAGGAAGAGAAGGTTGGGCTTGGATTAGATTAAGTGTACATAGACTAAGAGGAGATAGGATGGGAGGAACTTGGATAGATGTCCTTTATGTGGAGGAGCAGACAATGATTTACATTATATAGTGGAATATGAAGAAACAAAGCTGTGCAGATAACAGTTTTTACCAAAAAATGGGAGAATATTAATATAGAAGTCCTAAATATTAGGATAATGAAGCTACGAAAGGAAGAGGATATAAAAATGCTAGGGGATTTGAAAGTAATGAGTCGGTAATTCAAACACAAACATCACTTAAATTATCCATATAACTGCTGACGATGGGGACAAACCGTTCTCCGAAACATGACCAAGTAAGGATAATTTAAGTGATGTTTGTGTTTGAATTACCGACTCATTACTTTCAAATGTTAAATACATCACTGTTTCTAACCTTTTGCTTCAAATAATAATGCTAGGGGAATTTATGGGAAGAGCAAGGGGAAACTGGTATGGAAAAATAAAGAAAAGTAATATGAATTTAGTTAAGGTCTACCATGTGTAAATAACCACGGCATTAATATGTATGGCAGACTAAGGGATAAAATAGCAACTCAAGTAATATGCAAGTAAATAAAATTGCAAAAATGGTTTGGAAATACATACTCTATGCGCAAATTTTCTTGAGTGCTGGATTTATGGTGTGGTGCAGACAGAGGCGAAGAAGAGAGAGCTAACACACTTTTGTTTCTGCAGCGTGGTCACCCTAGAAAAACACAATTCAGCCAAATTGCGGTAAGATAAGCGAAGAAATGCGCCGAAGGTATGAGATGTGTGGACAAACAATAAATTGAACTTCATCCGATAAGCTGTATGCTTATATATTTACTATGTTATGAAACATAAGAGTAGAAAACAAATATTACGACAGCTATAAACACTCACTCGCTTTGTGATTCTTCGATTTGCGAGTTGCATAATTTCATCACTGGTATCCTCTGAAGTATTGATGATAATTTCATCAATTGCATTTTCTATTACTCCATCATTTCTCCAGTATTTCATTTCCAGCTCTTGGACCTCCTTGTAGTATCCTTCCCAATCTGTTGCTTCTATAGCAAGTTTCCTCAGATTTATGGTACTGCAGTTAACATTGCGTTTTCTGAAAACATTGTTTATTTTTGCCCCATCCATCACATATATCTTGCTCTTAGATTTGTAGTAAACTGGTTAGCTAATAATTAACCTCAAAATTGCTCAAAATGAAACAATACATGTGTGAAAGCTTAGAATATTAGCCACTAGATGTCAGAGTGTATAGCGCATTTCATATTTCAAAGTTTTCATCTGTGAAAATTTTCGGGTTAGGCGAAACATACTGAATGAAGACTTGGTGCCCGAATGCTCAAGAAATTGTGCGCATACAGTACATACATACATATGTTGAGTTGCAGATAATTAAAATAATATTTAATATATTTAATGCTTAATGAGATGCTGTAAATTTTAATATCTGGTGAGATATTAAAATCTGGACTGTGGCATGTCAGAATCAGTCCAAACCGTTATTCATTGTGATTAAAATGACAACACAAAGTTGCACCAAACTCACTTTGTCACTAGATTCATTAGTCCATTGTGCTAAGTTACAATCACTTTTGCTTTTTAAAAAAATGCCAAGTAAGCATATCAGTCTAATGTTCCTTTATGTCTCTGTTGTACACACTAATGCACTGCTCGAACGTCTCAGTTTGGCTTTTGCACTTCCCTTTTATATTTGCTGATCAAAAAGAAATGTTCAGGATACCAAAATCTTTTAAATTGAAATAATGAAACACTGCTGATGTCGAATTTTCTAGACATCCTAAAATTGAACTGTCTGGAACACATTAGTGTTATATAACAAAAGGGCTACTTCCAGTCATGGCATCAGTAGTTGCCCTTGAATGTCTTTTGCTTCTTTAGTAAACAAAAACTGTGGAATGTGGAGACTCATACTTAATCATTCTGCGGTAGACATTTGCTGCTGTGACAGTATTGTCGCGAATCCTTTTCTACGAGTGGCGGCGTACGCGTAAAAATGGTTCGCGCAGCTTGTTTACACAAAGGAACTGATAGGCAGACAGTGTGGTAATAAAGAGCTTGCATAAGCAGTTAAAGATGGCGCGAGAATAAGGACTTGCCGGCACAGATAAAGTTTCCCGTATAGAAAATTCTAGTGATATCTTGATTGACAGAGAACAGTCGATTTCTTGTTCCAGAAATCTCTCGAATTTATCAATGAGGTATTTAAGGAAGCGACTACTCGCCAAGAGTGAGTAGTAAACAGAGTCGTAAACAGTAAACAGCTGTAAAGTGTTGTAACGAGAGCTGATGTTGTAAACAGGTGTAATCAGAATGCTGTTGTTGTGCTCATCGACCTTGGTAGACTGTGAATGTGTATGTGACGAAATTCTGCTGTAATTTGCTCCTGTGAGTGTATTTCTATGCAAATAAAGAACGTTTTAAATTTCTACAACTCGGACTTTTAATGCTTTGAATTTTAATTCTACGAACCCACAGTCACAATTGCTGTCAGGAGTGCTACATAACACGATGGAGACGGCATTGGAAAAGGTTTTACAGAAAATGGAAGAAATGAAGACGTCTAACGACAACCTCACTGCAGAGCTGAAGGAAATGAAGACGGCAAATGACACCCTCGCTGCGAAGACGGAAGCTCTAAACAACAACTTAGCCACAAAGTTAGAGATGACAAATCACAATCTGACTGCGATGAAGGCCGAATTAAGCACAGAAATGAGAGCAGCGAACGACAGTCTGGCCCCGGAAAGCCGCCTACACATTCGTTGACGGGGTACGAGACATGGAGATTCGTCAGTGCCTAATGCTCGGCGACTACAAAACCATCCACGAGGCGCCAACGGCAGCATTAAAGATGGAGGAGGCCAAGGTGACGGCTACCCCGACGTCGCGAACCTGGAGTATCCGCTACCCTGGAGACCGAAGAGCAGTCGAGAAACGCCGGCGAAGACATAGTGGCGTGTGCTGCGGGTTCGGCCAGCCGGGACACCTGGAGAGAGACAGCCGATACCAGGAAGAGCAGCCGGAAGAACGTGTAAGGCCTGGCGTGGCGAGGGGCACGTCGGCGGTGACATCACCATCCTCTCGAGTGACACTGCGCGCCGTCAGCCGGCGTATGGATGACACCCTCATCGCGGATGGTTGGGTGAGAGGGAAGCCGTGCCGCGTGCCCGTAGACACCGGGGCGGCCGTGACTATCATCAGACCTGACGTGGCCGATGAGGAAGCCGAGCCGACCATACCAGCTTGTGAGGGCATTGGGCGACACCTTGCCTGTGGAGAAGGAGGCCCTACATAAGTTGACCTTGGGACGGAATGCCATGCGTCTGTGGATGTTCGTCGCGAAGGTAGCTGAGGAAGTGATACTGGGATTGGATGCCTTCAGGAGCCACGAGGCGACGGTTGATGTCGGCAGGAAGGTCCTGCGGCTCAATGGAGAAGAGGTCATACTCCGGCAGCCCGAAGAGCGCCATGGAATCTGCAGGGTCATCCTGAAGGAAGACGTGGTTGTCCCTGCGAGAAGCGAGGTGGGGGAGACGGCGCGACTGGGAGGCCAGCGGACGAAAACTTGATGCTGGACCAGAAGACGCCCGTGCATGGACTATGTGTAGCCAGGACATAGTTGCCCTGTCGAGAGGAGGTGCCGGTGAGGCTGCTCAACCTGATGGACATCGATAACGACATCCAGGCTGGGGCAGAGTTGGGGACGTGCGAGCCCGTGGTTAGCGTGACAGCAATCGACAAGACACAGGAGCCGGTGCCGACGCAACAACTGGAGCCCCGGCTGGAAGGCTTATTGGAGAGGGCGGCCGACCACCTGACCGCAGAACAACTGGAGAAGGTTCGACAACTGCTGAGACAATACCAGTGCGTCTTCAGCCAAGGGGACAGCAACTACGGCCGCATGGACAAAGTGCTTCACCGCATCGACACCGGAGATGCCCGGCCTATTCGGCAACCACCTAGACGCATTCCGCTAGCAAAACAAGCGGCGGTACGGGATATACTAGATGACATGAAATCCGAGGGCTTGATTGAAGAGTCTGACAGCCCTTGGTGTTCCCCTGTAGTTCTGGTGACAAAGAAGAACAGCGAACTACGCTTCTCCGTGGTCTACAGGAAGCTGCATGCTGTCACCCGGAAGGACTGTTTCCCCTTACCCCGAATTGACGACATCCTGGACACACCTGCTGGTGCGCACTGGTTCTCGACCCTGGACGTGAAGTCGGGTTACTGGCAGGTGGCTCTAGACCTGAGAGACAAGGAAAAGACTGCATTCTTGACAGGCCAAGGGCTTTAGCAATTCACAGTTATGCCCTTTGGCCTCTGCAACGTACCAGCCACATTCCAACGCCTCATGGAGTCGGTAATGAGAGGGTTGACTTATGACGTCTGCCTGCTATACCTGGACGACATCATCGTCGATAAGACCTTCGAGGACCATCTGGAAATCCTGAGCAAGGTGCTACAGAGATTGCAGGCGACCAACCTGAAGCTGAATGCGAAGAAGTGCCAGATCTTCTGAAAGGAAGTCAACTACTTGGGCCACATAGTCTCACCAACCGGAGAGGACACAGACCCGGAAAAGACACAGGCCGTGAGAGACTGGCCTCGGCCGAAGGATAAGAGAGAGTTGCGCAGTTTCCGGGACTGTGCAGTTATTACCGCCGCTTCATAAATGGCTTCTCCTATTCTGGGATTCCCACAACCAGGTGGCGCCTTCATTGTGGACACTGACGCCAGCGACCGTTGCATAGGAGGCATCCTATCGCAAGTCCAGGACGGCCACAAGTGGGTGATAACCTACTACAGCAAGACCCTGTCCAAGGCAGAGAAGAAGTACTGCGTCACCTGACGAGAGTTACTGGCGGTAGTTAAGACCTTGGAGCACTTCCACAAATACCACTCCACCTGAGGACTGACCACTCCGCCCTAACGTGGCTACTTAGTTTTAGGAACTTGGAAGGCCAGACAGCCCGTTGGGTACAAAGGCTGCATTAGTACGTCTTCACCTCTGAACATCGTAGAGGGAAGAGCCACGGTAACGCAGACGCCATGTCCCGAAGACCCTGCCCGGAAGAGTGCGGCCAATGGACAAGAGTGGAAGAGAAGGAGCGTGCCGCAGCTGTCAGAGTGGTCATTGCAGTGCCGGCGGACGGCTGGGATAGCACAGGCCTGAGGAGGGAGCTGCTGGCAGACGCAGTCTTGGGGCCACTCTTGAGAGAAGTGGAGGCAGTGGACAAGACCGACCTGGGAGACATCGCACCGAGGAGCGCCACCTACAAGTCGTACTGGGCCTATTGGGACTCACTGAAGACAAGAGAGGGCGTGCTGTTCCGGGTATTGGAATCACCCGATGGGAAGACGCAGAGAGAACAGTTGGTACTTCCCCGAAGTAAGGTCCCGGTGGTCTTGGAGAAGTTAACGCCGGTACTTCAAAAGGACACCTGGGAGCACACCCGAACAATCGACAAATTTCGACAGCGCTACTACTGGCTCATCTCCGAGCAGACGCTGAGAGATAGTGCCGTCAATGTCACGTGTGGGCGGCGAGTCGCGGTCCCCAGTCTAGGAGCTGGGTTTGCATGCAGCAGTACAACGTCGGAGCGCCATTCAAGCGGATCGCCGTCGACATAGCTGGACCATTCCCAGTGTCCGACCGAGGCAACAAGTATCTGATGGTGGTCGTGGACTACTTCACCAAGTGGCGAAGGTGTACGCCATCCCAAACCAGGAGGCAAAGACAATCACAGACTGTCTTGTGGAGTAAGTGTTCTGCCGATTTGGGGTGCTGTTAGAGCTCCACAGAGACCAGGGCACCAATTTTGAGTCCAACCTAATGGAGGCACTTGAAAGACTTGGGTTAAGAAGATCCGCACAACACCTCTACATCCCCAGACGGATGGCGTGGTTGAAAGGTACATCAAGACCTTAGAGGAACACCTGAGGAAGGTCGTGGCCAGCCATCAGCGAGACTGGGACGTCAAGGTGCCACTGTTCTTGCTGGCCTACTGCTCGTCTACACACGACACAACTGGGATGACGCCAGCCAGCTTAATGTTCGGCCGAGAGTTACGCCTCCCTTGTGACCTGGCTTTTGGAGGCCCTCCGGAAGCGAAACAGCCAGCAACCGAGTATGTGGAGAACCTGGTGGACCATCTCCACGACATGCATGAGATGGCTTGTCAGAACATCCAGAAGGCAAGCGACCGCATGAAGACCCGATACGACAGGCAAGCCACAGCCAAGGGTTCCAGCAAGGTGACCTGGTCTATTTGTATCGCCCTACTCGGACCAAGGGACGCTGCCCGAAACTTCAACAGCCATGGCAAGGACCGTACCGGGTGGTGAAGAGGATTAACGACGTGGTCTACCGCATCCAGAAGGTGCCCCGAGGGAAAATGTTGGTGGTACACTTGGATCGTCTTGCCCGCTATGATGGTGGTGTTCGGGACGACCATTCCTGAGGAGGGAGCGTGTCGCGAATCCTTTCTTTACGACTGGTGGCATACCTGCATAAAGTGTTCGCGCGGCTTGTTTACACAAAGGAACATATTCAGACAGTGTGGTAATAAAAAGCTTGCACAAGCAGTTAAAGATGGTACAAGATAAAGGACTTGTCGGCACGGATAAAGTTTCCCGTATAGAAAATTCTAGTGATATCTGAATTGACGAGAACAGTCGACATCTTGTTTGTTTCAGAATTCTCTCGAATTTATCAATGAGGTATTTAAGGGAGCGACAACTCGCCAAGAGTGAGTAGCAAGCAGAGTCCTAAACAGTAAACAGCTTTAAAGTGTTTTAACGACTACTGATGTTACAACAGGTGTAATCAGAATGCTGTTTTTGTGCTCATCAACCTTGGTAGACTGTGAATGTGTATGTGACGAAATTCTGCTGTAACTTGCTACTGTGAGTGTATTTCTACACAAATAAAGTACGTTTTAAATGTCTACAACTCTGACTTTTAATGCTATGAATCAACAAAGTCACAGTATCATACAGTAACTGTTTCAAATGACAAGGTTCCCATTGTGGTTTTATTCCACTATTAATGACCATAAAAAGTAACTCCAAATTAAAAAAGCTCCCTCCTCATCATCTGCAGAGAATTCAAATGAGACTCATTTTGAAAATACTCTACAGCAATTGCAATTGAGGTTCCCCCTCCTGCTTATCATCTGTAATTTTGCAGAAATTTCAGTAGAATTTGAAACCTTTGTAAATAAAATTTTAACTTCAATATACAGTGGTTTCCCCAAAAAATTCAAACTTTTTAAGTGAATATCTAAATTGTATTACTTTTGTTTCAATTTGTGCTGGATTCGTATATGTTTTGGTGACTTATTCAGTTATTCACATTTAATTGTGAGCTAAATGTTATCTCCAAATTTACTGTAATTGCCTAAGAATTTAAAATTTGCAGAAATCTCTGTATCTTGCAAGTTGTCAGGCATGGAAACAAATGAACAAAGCAGTGAAGCAATGTCAGCACGTGCTCTGCAGTAACATTTACACCTAAAATTGGCTTAGGTTTATGACTGAAGAGGAATATTTTTATGAATGAAGCGCAATGTGCAAGAATACTTGTCCCTGTCCCAGTCCCTGTCAACTGGTAATGAGTAGAGAAGAAAATGAACTGTTACATATTAAGCTTTTTTTGTGTTTATTTTTGTAAATACTTATTTGTTTATTTTTAAATAGTTACTTATTTGTTTATTCTTAAATAGTTACTTGTATATTTATTTTTGGAAATAAGTGGCCTGCACTGTGTCAGCAACCAAAATGCTAATAAATATTTTTAAATTTCAGTCAGAGGAGTTAGATCAGTACAAAAAGCTTTTGGCAAGCAGAACTGCTGAGTATGCTGAACTAGAAGAAAAACTGAGGGAACATACATTAGAGCAAGAAACAGCCGAAGCAAACTGTGAGAAACTAAGAAATATTTTGGCAAGTTTTCAGAAAAAAGAGGAACCTATTCGGGTAAGTTCTCTTCCACAGAGGAGCAAGACTTCTGGTATACTTGTAACTGCACATTATTGTATATAGTTTCTGCAGTAAGAAGAATGGGATTGAAGGCTAGAGAATTTTTTAAGGGATTGTGTTCTCAAATATACACTTTGTTTATTAGATGCAGTGGTTACAATTGTATGATGAAATTAATGACAATTTAATCACATTTCATCCAGCAACATTGATACACACTTTAATATTTTCAATAAAGGCAAAGGGATAGCAAAAATGTTTTTTCATGCTGTGGCACATTTCTCACCAGCAATGTTTCTCTTAATGTTTTGCTGAAATTTTGTAATTTTTTATATTTTGCCAAAATGAATAAATGTCTTCAACATTTGCAGGTCTCTCAATTATACCTAATTGAACCTTATTACATAAATGTAAACACTGATCATCCAAAAAGTAAATTAGCTTTCTAAGGAAAAAGAGGCATTTCCTTAAGTGCTTCTTATTGAAATATAGCTGAACTTTAAACATTATATTAAATAGAGTAATTTTAAATAGAGTATTTTAAATAGGTACATTTTAGTTATATTTTGACATAAAAAATCTATTATTTGAAGCAAAAAGTTAGAAACAGTGATGTATTTATCATTTGGAAGTAATGAGTCGGTAATTCAAAAACAAAAATCACTTAAATTATCCTTACTTGGACATGTTTCGGAGAACGTTTTGTCCCCATCGTCAGCAGTTATCCTACTGGTTGGATCCGTGGTTTCTTGAAGTGAGCTGGTTGTCTGTGGCGGCATCTGTTGTTTGTGAGATGAACTACCAAAGAGAATTTTCAGGCGGCAATTCGAAATTTAAAGTATACTTTAAATTAGTTGGGAGTCGATTAATAACACAAAACAACACTCACTTTTAAATTTTCCCGGAACCGGTTTCTGAGGCCTTCCCTTGTTGTTTTGTGTTATTAATTGACTCCCAATTAATTTAATTTATACAACAACACTGTTTTCAACACTTCCATGAAAGGATTTTTAAAGTATACTGTTTGTTTTTTCTAATTAGCAACTTTTCCCAAACATCGAGTTCGGGTGCATTACTGGCTGATTTTAATAGTTTTATATTTGGTACAATTTCATGATTGGTAGACCAGAAATGGTGAGCTATTGCTGATTTTTCTATTTGTTTATATTTCATGCATCTCATATGTTCCTGTAACCTAATATGTAAACTTCTTTTGGTTTTTGCTATGTAGAACTTATTGCAATCTGAGCAGTTGATTTTGTATATACCTGATTTCTTGTTTTCAGGTACTGGGTCTTTCAGGTTGTTGCATAATAAGTTTTTTAAACTGAATTTATTTATTGGGGCTAGGGTGATGTTGTACTTCTTGAATATCTTGTTGAATTTATGATGCATTCTGGGATGATATGTGAATTTCCTGAACTGTGTCTTGGTTTTTGATTCTGTTAATTTTGTGGTATCCAATATGTGTTTCTGTTTCTTGAATTTCCAAATTTTCTTATCTATTAATTATTTACTGTATCCATTAATTGCAGCTATGTTAATCATGTGGTTATATTCTTTGTTGTATTCATTCTTTTTCAATGGGATGTTGACTAGTCTATATGCTAAGCTGTCCAAAACCGCATGTTTGTGGGGTGTAGGGTTGTAGCTATCATTCTTGATGTAATTATCTGTTTGTGTTGGCTTCCTGTAGATGCCAAAAGATATGTTATTTAATTCATGGATTATCTTCAAATCTAAGAAAGGTAAGTAGCCATCTTTTTCTATCTCTATTGTGAACTTTATTGCTCTATTCTGTATGTTCAATAGTTTTAAGGAATCTTGTATGAATTTGTGTGGAACAATGGCAAAAATATCATCAACATATCTATGCCGGTATTTGAAGATGTATGGGAAGGATGATGTAATATGTGTTTCAAAGTAGCTCATAAAGATGTTGGCTGGGAAAGGTGAAAGTGGATTGCCCATTGTTAGGCCCGAGGTCTGTTGATAGAATTTACCGTTGAATGTAAAGAAATTTTGATGTATGCATAAATGAGTAAGTTAATTGCTTAGATTGTGATCGGGTTTATATTGGAAAGACGAAACGTAGTTTGGAAACCAGAAAGAAAGAACATTTTCGTAACATTAGATATAAACAAATTGATAAATCGGCTGTAGCAGATCATTTTTGGTCATTTAACCATGAAATAAATCCCAAAGTTAAATTATTAAAACAATTAAATGGTCCCATAGATTTAATAGTTTGGGAAAAAATATTTATTTTAAAAAATAATAATCGCGTAGTGAATTTTGACATACCGGCAATTCATTCTGTTTTTAGGTTTGTTTCGTCTTCAGTTGTTGGTAATATGTAAATACGTAAATGCATAGTATCCACAGATGGTATCCTTGACAATGAATTGTGTTGACTGAAGATGTGGGCAAGTGTCCATGAAATTAATCTCATAAAAACATAATTGAAGTATTGTCATCGGCTTCTTAAGTTAAGTGAAGAATATTTACTAAATATTTTTATTTGTGTAGTATACTTTAAATTTCAAATTGCCGCCTGAAAACTCTCTTTGGAACTTCATCTCACAAACAACATATACCGCCACAGACAACCAGCTCACTTCAAGAAACCACGGATCCAACCAGTCGGATAACTGCTGACGACGGGGACAAAACGTTCTCCGAAACATGTCCAAGTAAGGATAATTTAAATGATGTTTGTATTTGAATTACCGACTCATTACTTTCAAAAATAAAGAATCTAATTAAAATTCCTCATATTCATAGACCTTCACATATAGTTCATTCTCATGGGCCTATAAATATACAGGGGTTAATGAATTACAACAAAATAATTTCAGCGATTGTAGATTTGACTAATATGAGCAAGTTGAGATAAGGCAATGCATGGTCTGTGGCTAAACATAACATAGTTATACAAATATAACAATTTGTAACAAAAACTTCACTTAACTTAAGAAAATGATGTTAATTCTTCTTTCTAATTGAAATCAATTTCATGAACTCTTGTCCGCATCATCAGTCAAAGAAAACCACAGGAGAAAACTGATGAAAGTTCGTGAAATCAATTTCAATTAGAAAGAAGAATTAACATCATTTTCTTAAGTTATGTGAAGTTTTTGTTACAATTGTTATATTTGTATAATATTCATTGCTTCACTGTTGCTAACTTCATTTTCTACGTAATAACATAGTTGTGTTAGACCTAATTGGTAACAGATGCTAATGTTGGAATTTAAACAAGGTGGATGAAATAATTGGATTAGAATGTCTTTAAAACTGCTTCCCAAGTAGAGAAATATTGATCCTTAATAGCTCATTATTGGTGTTTTCAAGATTTAATGTCTCAAAGATCTCTCAAATCTCGAACTAAGCATTGCCAGTGCGACACTGAACATTAACTTGCATTATGTACCTACTCAAGTGGTGTTTCTGTAACTGTATTAGTGGCCAATCTGTAACATCAAAAACTGGGGTTCCAAAGGTCATTGGTTCAGCTCCTGTCATGTTGCTGATTATTTTCTTCATCGTTTTAATACATAAATTCTGATAGGTAGAAATGGCATGATTCATAACTAAGAACTGATTGACCAGTGCAATAATACTGCTACACTTTTTCTGGGGTCACTTCAAGTCTCTGGTGTATGAAACACCTATTAATCAAGAAGAGGACCTAACTCTCCAAATAATAGCAGCATGTAAATTTATTCGATACGCACAAGGAACTTTGGACAGAGCATGACAGTCAGTCATTCACTCTATGAATTTTGCACTGAAAACACATTTTGAGTAATTCCTATAAGCCTGTCATAAAGAGTTATATTTACTTTTATTTTATGTAGGTTTGTTCACCCTTTAAACCATCTCCCATTCAGACATACAGCATATTAAAGTATTAAGCAGGATTTAACCTTTGTTAGAAAGAATAGTAATTAATTGCACTGACAAGGTGAAATTACTCCGTAAAATGCATACATTTATACAAGAATGCTTAGACAAAATAGTAAAAAACAACCAAACAAAACAAAACTAATAAAAAAAGCCAAAAATGTGAAGGAGACTTAAAGTTGTTTACCTTTTACTTGAAAGCTGATGTCATAATCATTGCACCAGAGGGAGTCCTCCGACACGTCTCTCCATTTTCATGTGTACTCAAGTGGTATTATCATTAGCAGTGGCATACTGGCACTTTAAAAACTTAAGCCATATCTTCCACATTTGAACCAACAGTCCATAAGCTCCTATCTCAAATTACTTGTTTAAGATATCTTCACCTGCTCTGAAAATATTTCAGTGTAGTTATTAACATCCTGTATATAAAGGCTAGGATTTTGTGTGGACATACTCTGGAGATTAAAAGTGGAGTACATAAGCTTTTATGATTCTTTTCTCAAAACTGAATTTCAGACTTTAGTTTTGGCTTCAGGATTTATACAAGTTAACAATATCTTAACTGGTAAAGGGTGAGGGAGAAGCATTAATAAATAAATTAATAAACCAACTACAAATAGTTTCTGAGATACATGACGTTATTATCAGCAATGATTTTCATGAAATCCTTAATTTCTTATATCATTATCATACATTAGATGTACAGTTAAATCTCGATATTATCATACATGTTTGCCTGCTCATGATACCTGCACTGTTATTTCTACATAAATAATGAAGTTAACTGCAGCTGCCATTCCATGTCTAATCAACCAACTAAAAGCGTTTTTGGGCCTTACCCTCTTCAAATTTTACGAAGCTTTGAAAATGTGCTCATACCAGGAAGAAAATCAAGTTCTTTATTTTTCAGACTTTTATACATTCAGTTTAGCAATAGTTACAGCTGTTACAGAGTGGAAAGAATTCTCAAAAACTTGCATTAAGTTGCTCACACCAACACAGCTTGCTTCTGATTGTTCTAGAAATTCAGTGGTCTCATTTTAAAACTATCCAGTAAACTTTAATTTGATGTGCAAAGTGATATGCTTTGAATAAAAAAAAAGTAAATTAGCCATTTCAAAAAGAGAAAGAAAAGTCATTTTAAATTTAAAGGGAGTTGATTAATGACACTAAACAACACGTACTTTTAAATTTTTCCGGAAAAAAAGAAAAACATGTTTCTGAGACTTTGCCTCTATCCTCAACCGGCCATCGGCGCTGGTCGATGGCCATCGATGGCCGGTTGAGGATAGAGGCAAAGTCTCTGAAACATTTTTTTTTTCCCAGAAAAATTTAAAAGTAATATTAATTTTTAGATGAGTCGTATTTATTACACATCTGCTTCACTTTCGAAAGTGAAGCAGATGTGTAATAAATACGACTCATCTAAAAATTAATAATTTTTCGCTTCACTGTGGTGTTCCAATACAGTTAAATCTCGATATATTAAAAGTAAGTGTTGTTTAGTGTCATTAATCGACTCCCTTTAAATTTAATTTATCATAACAACACTGTTTTCAACACTTCCAAGAAAGAAATTGCAAAGTCATTTTAGTTTCCACAAACATTTTTATACTTTGTTCATGTCGAAGAAGTTTGTGATGGAGTTGTAATTTACGTCCTCCAACGTTAAGTCATATTGGACGATGAATGCAATGGGTGAAATGATGCTCAAATGAGCCCGGGGTCCATAGAGCTTCGAGTTACCCAACATTCGCCTTTCAGGATTAGGGAAAACCGCGGACAAAACCTTATCCAGGTACCTCACCCTGACTGAGATTCGAACTCGGGACCTCTTGAATGTGAGGCAGACATGCTACTATCTACACTACCAAGGCGAGCATGTATGTGATGTAATTGGTGGCACACAGACTCATTTACCAGAAGTAAATTTCTAGCTACGGACAGCCCATCTTGGAGTGGTCCTCTTTCCAAGATTTGTTCTAAAAGAATTCTAACCTGTCCTCATCACCTTGCTGTCTGCCTGAATCACTCTGTGCTACCAGTGAGCGCCTTGTTGATTGCAATCTCTCTTCCAGATGGTTGAGTAAGATTTCAGCCATGCACTGATGCAGATGTGTGTAATCGCTATGTCCACCTTAATATTAAAAAATAGAATATTCAGGCACAAACTGACTTGGCAATCTAACCACAATTGTAAGTTAGTCTGCATCTCCTAGTGCCTAACTGATGTCCTCTGGTTAGTTCCTGCATCATGCCGACAGTGTGGTGAATTGGCGACTGTGCTCTCTTCACAGTGGCTGTTGGAAGTATTTCTGATCCTTGAGCAGGGAATACTTTCAGTTGAGGATCTGCACACCTGCAGCACATAGGTCCTCCCCTTATACTATGGTTATACTATATTGACCCTGTACTCATTGCTTGTAGCCTTCACAATTCTGGGTGTCACCAAAATAGATCTTCCAGAAGTTATCTTTGTCGTTTCCATATGGAAGGCAGCCGTTATGGTATTAGGTTGCAATGTTCAGCCAGAATAAGCCACTGCTTCCCCTGCGCTGCTATACTTTGCTTCCTAATTGCTGCACTGATCATGAAAGTGTGAGTTTTCTCTCCAGAAATAGAGTGAATTGTACATATATTTTGTTTTAATAAAGCAAAATTTTGACTTTGTAATAAGTAATTTAGTCTTCATGGAGTTCAACAGTTGCATCTCATAAGGTTTTTGAGAGTCTGGTGTGCCAGTTGCTCAACCTCTGGTAAATTATTTTAAATTCTCACTAAATTGTTGCACTATTACCTTCAGATGAACCTGGTAAGCAGCAACGATGGTGTTCTCAGGAGTTTCCTTTTATTGCTTTAATAAGGTCATCAGTCAGGCCTCCGGCAGCAAACATCTACAACAGTTATTTTCTTTTCTTTTTTCTCTTTTTTATGCTATAAGTTTCTTAAATCTGCAGGATTGGGGTACGAATAGACAATTTTATAAATTATTATTCCATTTTAAGGTTTTAGTAATCATTGAATTTTAGTATATATAATTCAGAATAAAATACACTTATTTTTTAATTTAGTGTAGCTTCTCGACAGCTCCTTTCATATATAACTCTAAAGACAAATTCCTACTAAGATGATACTAGATTTGCTAAATTTACTTACCACCCCTGGGCCACAAAAAAGTTCCAAAAAATATTCAAGAAATACAATATAACATTGGCACCAAAAACAATTACAACATTAAAAACCTACTTCACAGTAATAATACTGATAAGATAAAACCAGAGGAAAAGTCAGGCATTTACAAGATTAAGTGTAAAGACTGTGAAAAAATTTACATAGGGAGGACAAAAAGAAACATAGGCACTAAAAAGAAAGAACACTTCAGACACTTTAGCAACAATTGTGACATCCTCCTCAGTTTCTGTATGGACCTTGGCAACTATGTCACATTAAGTTAATTAGGAGTCGATTAATAACACAAAACAACACTCACTTTTAAATTTTCCCGGAACCGGTTTCTGAGGTCTTCCCTCTATCTTCAGCCGGACATCGACTAGTTCTCATTGGTGTAGCTGGCAATATTTTGTCTTCGGTCTCCTCTGGTGGCGGTTCGAGGAACTTGCTGAACAAATCTTTCTGGGGGATGTCGAAATTGAATACTTTGTTCCTATTTTTTGAAATAAAGATTTGTTCCCATGTGGACAGTTCTTCTTTTCCTGTTGTATGTTTTAGTAATTTTGGTTCTGGATTTATGTTGTGGTTTTTTTCCCAAAAATGCGTGGCAACTGCTGATTTTTCTAATTGTTTGTATTTTATGTTCCTAAAGTGTTCCTTTGCTCTTGTTTCTAAATTTCTTTTCGTTTTTCCAATATAAATTTGACTACAGTCAAATATTATTATATTGGAAAAACGAAAAGAAATTTAGAAACAAGAGCAAAGGAACACTTTAGGAACATAAAATACAAACAATTAGAAAAATCAGCAGTTGCCACGCATTTTTGGGAAAAAAACCACAACATAAATCCAGAACCAAAATTACTAAAACATACAACAGGAAAAGAAGAACTGTCCACATGGGAACAAATCTTTATTTCAAAAAATAGGAACAAAGTATTCAATTTCGACATCCCCCAGAAAGATTTGTTCAGCAAGTTCCTCGAACCGCCACCAGAGGAGACCGAAGACAAAATATTGCCAGCTACACCAATGAGAACTAGTCGATGTCCGGCTGAAGATAGAGGGAAGACCTCAGAAACCGGTTCCGGGAAAATTTAAAAGTGAGTGTTGTTTTGTGTTATTAATCGACTCCTAATTAACTTAATTTATACAACAACACTGTTTTCAACACTTCCATAAAAGGAACTATGTCACAGCTTATCTGCTCCACTGCAGCATCTGTCATCTTGTTTTGCTTTGCCTGCGGCTCTTTCTCGTTTTCCTGGTGATACAGATGATCTTCCACTGCATTAATCTTTTTCTTCCATATCTGATATTATGATTTCAAGCTAATTGGTCTCAAGCTACCACGTTTTTCATGTTTTGATAGTAGTATGTATTTATTTCATATTTTACAGAGTCATGTGATGGCTAATTCAAGTTTAATTTTGTTCATTTCATTCCTTTGTATTTTTACACTTAAAATCTCTGTTCCAGTTTTCTGCATCCAGGATTTTACACCCCTCACTTCAGTCTCCGTCTCTAGTATTCCATATTTTATTTCTATTTCAAATATCATGCTCCTTATTTTAGCTATTAATTGTAAGGGATTCCTTCCATCATGAGTTCAGATGTTACTCCTGATATTAGTATGACTTGAATCCACCCTTTCTCTGATCACTACTTAGTTTTTCCTCCCTATACCCCTTGACTTTTCACCCTCACAATTTAGCCTTTTCATTCTTCCAGTCACTTACTAATATATAAAACTCTGTGCCCTACTTCTTCACTTACATAAATGTTATTTGAGAAAACAAAATAATGAACTGAATTGAACCCAGAGTTAGCAGGAAGCCTTCTTTATATTGTGACTTTGTGGGTTCGTGAAATGAAAAGTCCAATTACACCACTCAAAAATGTTCTTTATTTCCACCGACTTAAAGTTAAACTCTTGCCAATTACACAGAATTACGTAATGCACACAATTACGATTCACCAGTTCGTCTGTTACAATTTCACTTGCACTCGTAATTACGTACAATCTTCCGATGCTCTCACACAGTCTTCTCGTCGTACACTAGCACTGCATCCTTACACCAAGAACTGACTGACTCACCAACTCGACGTGCTGCTTATATAGGGCCAGCGGGTCGATCGGAAGCTTCCAGATTAGAGGAAATATCCCGTAATTTCGAGAACACAGGTGGAACAGAAACAGACGGCGCCGTGATGTTTTTTGTCCCAGCCATCCCTTCTTAACGCTATAAGACAAACGAGGGGGCGGGGCGAACACCGACCCGTCTGCTGCTCGCCCAGTCTATAGGGTGTTCCGACACTCGGGTGACACTGCTCCCTCCTCAAAGCTGGTCGTCCCGAACAGCACCATCGTAGCGTGCCAGGCGGTCCAGGTGTACCACCAGCATCTGCTCGGAGTCTCAGCCAGAAGTAGCGCTGCCGTAGTTTGTGAATCATTCGGTTCGCTCCCAGGTGTCCTCCTGAAGTACCGGCGTGCACTTCCTCCAAGACTTCCGGGACCTTACTCCGGGGAAGTACCAACTGTTCTCTCTGCGCCTTCCCATCGGGTGACTCCCATACCCGGAACAGCACGCCCTCTCTGGTCTTCAGCGGGTCCCATTGGACCCAGTACGACTTGTAGGTGGCGCCCCTTGGTGCGATGTCCTCCCAGGTTGGTCTTGTCCCTGCCTCCACTTCCCTCAAGAGTGGCCCCAAGTCTGCGTCCGCCAGCTGCTCCCTCCTCAGGCCTGCGCTATCCCAGCCTTCCGCAGGCACTGCCACAACTACTCGGACTACTGCGACACGCTCCTTCTCTTCCACTCTTGTGCACTGGCCGCACTCTACTGGACAGGGTCTTCGGGACATGGCGTCTGCGTTACCGTGGCTCTTCCCTCTACGATGTTCCGAGGTGAAGTCGTACTCCTGCAGCCTCTGGACCCAACGTGCCGTCTGGCCTTCCAGGTTCTTAAAGCTCAATAGCCAGGTTAGGGCAGAATGGTCAGTCCTCAGGTGGAATGGCTGACCGTACAGGTACTTATGGAAGTGCTCCAAGGTCTTTACCACCGCCAGTAACTCCCGTCGGGTGACGCAGTAGTTCTTCTCTGCCTTGGATAGCGTCTTGCTGTAGTAGGCTATCACCCGCTCATGGCCGTCCTGGATCTGCAATAGGACACCTCCAATGCAATGGTCGCTGGCGTCGGTGTCCACAATGAAGGCGCCACCCGGTTGTGGGAAACCCAAAATTGGAGCACTGCACAGGGTCTCCTTTAGGTGCTGGAAAGCATTTTCGGCGTCCTCTGTCCACACATAAGGCCGGTGTTCCTCCGTCAGGCGGGTGAGGGGTTTTGCGATGTTGTCGGCCTTTTCCTCTAAATCATTAAGGCGGTCGTCTACTTGACCCATCCACTTGCCCAGATTTGTGACATCATCCCTCACGCCGGCCAACCGTTCCTCAAACTTGGCGGCAAGGACCTCGTTCGCCTCCTTCATTTCCGTGGCCAGACTGTCGTTCGCTGCCCTCATTTCTGTGGTCAATTCGCTCTTTATTTCTTCCATCTTCTCGGTGACGTCGTTGGCCGTCTTCATTTGTTTCAACTCTGCGGTGATGTTGTCGTTTTTCCGCTTCTATTTTTGCAGCGAGGTTTTCATTTGCCGTCTTCATTTCTTTCAGTTCCGCTAAAATCTTTTCTAATGCTGCCTCCATTGTGTTATATCGCACTCGTGACACCAATTGTGACTTTGTGGGTTCGTGAAATGAAAAGTCCAATTACACCACTCAAAAATGTTCTTTATTTCCACCGACTTACAGTTAAACTCTTGCCAATTACACAGAATTACGTAATGCACACAATTACGATTCACCATTTCGTCCGTTACAATTTCACTTGCACTCGTAATTACGTACAATCTTCCGATGCTCTCACACAGTCTTCTCGTCGTACACTAGCACTGCATCCTTACACCAAGAACTGACTGACTCACCAACTCGACGTGCTGCTTATATAGGGCCAGCTGGTCGATCGGAAGGTTCCAGATTAGAGGAAATATCCCGTAATTTCGAGAACACAGGTGGAACAGAAACAGACGGCGCCGTGATGTTTTTTGTCCCAGCCATCCCTTCTTAACGCTATAAGACAAACGAGGGGGCGGGGCGAACACCGACCCGTCTGCTGCTCGCCCAGTCTATAGGGTGTTCCGACGCTCGGGTGACAATATATTCACACTCTAAAATCTTCATATGAGATCAGAAGGGAGGGAAATTCTGGAGGTTTCTACCAACCTTTCAATAGGAGTTCTGGATAATTTGATAAACTGAAGTTTATATAAATCTGATACAGAGTATGTCAAGAGTAATACAGTATAGTGATAATGGTAATATTATGCACGTTATATACAAGAATAGTATACATTATTTACAAGTATTTCTCTTACACTATAATAATGATGATGATGATGATGATTGTGGTGGTGATGATGATGATGATGATGATGATGATGATGATGATGATGATGATGATGATGATGATGATGATGATGATAGTAATAATTATTCTCTAATAAAAACTGCTTGCTTTTTGCCTGAATGGTGGTACCTTTTCTTCAGCTTTTATTTCATTTGACAAGACTTTAAACATTTTAATGGCTGCATGTATTACGCTTTTATTTCATTTGACAAGACTTTAAACATTTTAATGGCTGCATGTATTACGTACTCCATTTTCCATTAGTTTTGTATTTGCAGATTGTGTATGAATATTTTTTAAGAATCTGGTGCAATTTATTCATTTATCTCAAAGAAAGAGGTATTTCTTTTTCCAAATAATATCTATAAGCAAGGTTTTCCCAGGCATTTTAGAGGGTAAAATGACAAAAATAATATGTTCAGGTACTTGGTTTACAAAGACATTTATTTACTTGTGTGTAGTAAGCATCTGTTGTAGAATTGGGTATTGTAGATTACATCATCTAATGAGATAAACAAACCAGAATTTTACAAATCTTGATGTTTCCATTAGAATGTGGCTTGGAATGTTATGAGCAAGCAACGGCTAAGTCAAACAATTGAAACAAATGTTCATTCATATCTAATCTGGCAATAACATTAATGTTAAGTACCAAAAGTAAAATTGTTGGAGTAGTGAATAATTATTTCATAAGTAGGTTATACATACCTCTCAACGTTGTTACTATTCTCTACCTTAGATACATAATTTTTATCAGTATGTGAGGAATATCAATCATGATGCATGTCTCTAGGACCTATACCTAATAACTCATTTGAGGAAGCCATATTATCATAAAGTTAAAAATACAGAACGAGAACAGAAACATTTTACTTTAAAGGTGAACAGCTAAGAAGCTAAAAAATGAAAAATTCTATTGTAATTTTGCACTTTGTAACTTTCACATTATCTGAAACAGTGAGTTTTAAAAAGGAGTTTTTAACTTAAAAAAAAAAAAAAAAAAAAAAAAAAAACTTTTTAAGAGTTTTAAGAAAATTGTTTTAAAAAACTTTTTGATGTTTTACAACTGTAATAAATGATTTCATTTTCTCTATAGTTGCAAAAAAAGAAGCTGCAGAATGAACTTCAGATCACTGAGTTAAGAAAGGAGAAGCTTAAGAAGAAATATGATGATCAGTGTGACAGATTGCATGATTTGCAAGAGAATCTTAAAAGGGCAGAAGAGCAGATGAAGAAGGCTGTTGATGATGCTAATATTGTGTGTCCTAGAATAGATACAGAAAGGTAGGATGATAAAATTTTTTTCAATGTGTAAGGACTATGATACAATGAAGCACAAAATTAATATAATTTTGAGTCGAACTAGTACTCAATGCTCCACTTATTGCTAGTATTTACCTAGAACACGTTTTGTTAGGATCTTCTTAACATCGTCAGCTTTTGTCGACTAATGGACGTTGGTTTGGGGAACTCCTTGGAGGTGATAGGTGCATCTCTGTCTGTATCTTAATGAACTTGAAGTTTGGGTTTTCTTCAAAGGTAGTGTCGAAATTAAACAATTTTCTTTCTTATTTCTTTATGAAGATTTTTTACCATGTGGTTAATGCAGCTGGACCTTGGACACTTTTTAATAAGTGGATTTCTTGTTCTATATCATGATTCTCCTTCCAAGAGTGGTACGCTACCGTCGATTTATCTATTTCTTTGTTCTTGATGTTCCTAAAATGCTCCTTTAGCCTAATGTTCAAGTTCCTTTTAGTTTTTCTAATGTAAAAGTTGTCACAGCCTTTGCAGTTTATCCGGTACACACCTGATTTTTTGTCTGTGGGTATCTCCTTTGTATTATATGATTTCAAAAGGTGTTGTACACCAAATTTGTTCTGTGTGGCCAAAGTAATATTGTGCTCTTTGAAGACTTTTTGGAAAAGGTATGTAGCTCTGGGATGATATGTAAATTTTCTGTATGAAGTTTCATTGCTGATTGGGGAAAGAGTAGTTACTTGTTTACATCTTTGTTGTCTTTTAAATTTATCAATTTTATTTTGACCAATTCAGCACTGAATCCATTGTATTCTGCAATGTGAATGATATTAGTGTACTCTTTGATATATTCCATCTTGTTTAAAGGTACATTAACCATCCTGTAAGTTAAACCTTTTTTTGTGTGTGATTTACGTCCAACGTTAAGTCATATCGGACGGTGAATGAAATGGCTGAAATGATGCTCAAATGAGTCTGGGGTCCATGGAGCTTAGAGCTACCCAACATTCATCTTTCAGGATAAGGGAAAACCCTGGAAAAAACCTTATCCAGGTAACTCACCCTAACTGAGATTCGAACTTGGCACCTCTTGAGCTTGAGGCAGATATGGTACTATCTACGCTACCGAGGCGGGCTGTAAGTTGATAACAGCATGCTTGTGTTGTCTTGGGTTATATCCATCTGATTTTATTAAATTTTCTGTGTGTTTCCTTCCTATGTATGCCAAATTCAAGTTTTGTATGTTTTCTGGTAAGTTTCAAATCTAAGAAAGTGATTTCATTGTTTGTCTCTTTTTCTATGGAAAATTTGATTGCAGGATTTTGTAAATTAAGTAGTTTTAATGCATCATCCACTTGTTTCTCATTTACTATTGCCCAAATGACATACACATATCTATACCAATGTTTGAAAATTAGTGGGAATGCCTTTGTGATATGGCTTTCCAAAAAGCTCATGAAGAGGTCTGCCAAAAATGGGGACAATGGGTTGCCCATAGATAGTCCTGATTTTTGTTTGAAGAAATTTTTATTGAATGTAAAAAAGGACTGTTCAGTGCAAATATTCGTTAAGTGATGTTTGGTCTCATTGTAGTCACTGAAGCCATATTTGCATGTACTCCATGACTTTGTCTCTTGGCACACTTGGGAACAAAGAGATTACATAAAAAAATACCATTCGGTCGGTGGGAGAAAATTGTAGATTTTTAGTTCTGTTGATGAATTCCAACGAATTTTTAATACTCAAAGTATAAACTTGAAAGAAGCGTAGGGACAGTGAAGCACAAATTAGTACAAAAGTGAATCGAGAATATATTGACACATTGCTTCACTCACACTGTTTATTCACAGGACATGTTTCAAGAGCTCTTGCTCCTATCCTCAGCTGATACTCGATTATTATTAATGGACAGATCTATAAACAAAAAACGGGCCTAGCTATGGGCAACCCATTGTCTCCCTTCTTGGCAGATTTATTCATGAGTGCTTTTGAAACACATATCACAAAAGCTTTTCCAAATTATTTCAAAGTGTGGTATCACTATGTTGACGACATTTTTGCAATAATACCTAAAAAAACTCATACAAGATGGTCTTAAACTTTTGAATATACAAAATCCAGCTATATTCTTTACATTGGAAACAGAAGAGGATGGTGTGCTCCCCTTTTTGGACATCAAGATCAAAAAAATGAACAACAAACTCACTTTTGGTATCTACAGGAAACCGACACACACAGATAATTACATTAAGAACAACAGTTTCAACCCAAAACAACACCAACATGCCATTTTCAACAGTTTAATCTTTCGGATGATCAACTTTCCACTAAACAGAGAAGATTATCAAGAAGAATACCTACACATAAAAAAAGTAGCTATATCCAACGGTTTCAACCCAAATTTAGTAGACAAAACACTTAACAGACTCAACAAAGCTAAGAAAATAAAAGAAACCACCACCCTAGAACCTACAGGAGAAAAAGAGAAAAAACTTTTTAAAAAATTCACCTTCCACCCATCAGCCTATAACAAATTCCAAAAAATCTTCTCAAAACACAACATAACTCTTGCACCTCAAAATAGGTTTAATATCAGAAATTTGTTAAAAGGCCCTCCCAAAAATTCAATCACTACCAAAGAAAAACCAGGAATCTATGAGATCAAATGTGAAACTTGCCCTAAAATTTATATAGGAAAAACAAAAAGAAATATTAACATCAGAACTAAAGAACATATGAGAAACATTAAAAATGGTGAAACAGAAAAATCAGCAGTGGCTTTTCATTTTTTGAATACTAGACATGACATCAATTTGGAAACATCTCTAATAAAATACGTTAATCACCCCATAGACCTTTCCGTATGGGACAAAAATCTTCATTAACAAAAATCGTCATAGAGTCATGAATTTTGAAACTCCACCACCGGACATCTTTGACAAGTACATCACGCCATCTATTGACAATACGGAGAAAGAAGAAACCACTACAACTTTCACTAATCGAGTATCAGCTGAGGATAGGAGCAAGAGCTCTTGAAACATGTCCTGTGAATAAACAGTGTGAGTGAAGCAATGTGTCAATATATTCTCGATTCACTTTTGTACGAATTTTTAATACTTTCAAATTTTGGTAGCTCCTTAAATTTTTTGTTTAGCCATTTGGATAGTTTGTAGCAGGGTGTGTTTATGTTGTTGTTATGTTGGAAAACTGTGCTTTTACGCATATAAACACTTGTGCAAAACAAAAAAGCACGAAAACAAAATAGGAAAATGCAGGGTCTAATCTTGGGGAAAGCAAACAACACGAAATACCAGCCTACAAACAAACAGTATCACAGTGAAGTAATAAATCTATCCCATGAAACTTTCACACATGCGAAAATAGCTTTCTTAAACAAAGCGTTAAAAGCTTGCGGAGATTTCTCCGATAACACAGAAGATTATGTAGTTGACATTGAAGTAGCTACTGAGAGTCTAAATACTGGGCAGAAATCAGCAATTAGAAGCAAATGTGGGAAGATCTTAGAAAAAATAGAAAGGGAAAGCGGTAAACCCAAACCATACTTGAAAATACTTAAATCACTGAATAAAAACTATGTTTATATGAAAGCAGACAAAGGAAATAAGATGGTCATCATGTACAAACAAGACTACATTTCTAGAATGACAGATTTATTGGCAAGTGATGAATTCCAGGAAATAAAGTCTGGCCTTTTAAATATTTGTGTAAAACAATGAAACAATCAAGGATAAAATGATCATACCAAAAGAAATTACACAAAGCTTAAAACCAGACAACCCTACAATAGCTAATATATATGAATTACCCAAAATTCATAAAACAGGAAATAAGATGCGCCCAAACATTAACAATATAAACACATCCTGCTACAAACTATCCAAATGGCTAAACAAAAAATTTAAGGAGCTACCAAAATTTGAAAGTATTCAAAATTCGTTGGAATTCATCAACAGAACTAAAAATCTATAATTTTCTCCCACCGACCGAATGGTATCTTTTGATGTAATCTCTTCTATCCCAAGTGTGCCAAGAGACAAACTCGTGGAGTACATGCAAATATGGCTTCAGTCCCTGCAATTAGACCAAAACATCTTATAGAAATACCTTCACTTAACAAATATTTGCATTGACCAATCCTTTTTTACATTCAATAAAAAAAAATTTGAAACAAAAATCTGATCTATCTATGGGCAGCCCATTGTCTCCATTTTTGGCAGACTCTTCATGAGCTTTTTGGAAAGCCATATCACAAAGGCATTCCCACTAATTTTAAAACATTGGTATAGATATGTGTATGTCATTTGGGCAATAGTAAATGAGAAACAAGTGGATGATGCATTAAAACTACTTAATTTACAAAATCCTGCAATAAAATTTCCCATAGAAAAAGAGACAAACAATGAAATCCCTTTCTTAGATTTGAAACTTACCAGAAAACATACAAAACTTGAATTTGGCATACATAGGAAGGAAACACACACATAAAATGTAATAAAATCAGATGGATATAATCCAGGACAACACAAGCATGCTGTTATCAACAATTTGACTTACAGGTTGGTTAATGTATCTTTAAACAAGATGGAATATATCAAAGGGTAGAATAATATAATTCACATTGCAGAATACAATGGATTCGGTGCTGAATTGGTCAAAAAGAAAATTGATAAATTCAAAAGACAACAAAGATGCAAACAAGTAACTACTCTTTCCCCAATCAGCAATGAAACTTCATACAGAAAATTTACATATTATCGCAGAGCTACACACCTTTTCCAAAAAGTTTTCAAAGAGCACAATATTACTTTGGCCCCACGGAACAAATTTAGTGTACAACACCTTTTGAAATCACATAATACAAAGGAGATACCCTCAGACAAAAAAATCAGGTGAGTACCGGATAAACTGTAAAGGCTGTGACAACTTTTATATTGGAAAAACTAAAAGGAATTTGAACATTAGGCTTTAGGAGCATTTTAGGAACATCAAGAGCAAAGAAATAGATAAATCGGCGGTAGTGTACCATTTTTGGAAGGAGAATCATGATATAGAACGAGAAATCCACTTATTAAAAAGTGTCCAACGTCCAGCTGCATTAACCACATGGGAAAAAATCTTCATAAAGAAATATGAAAGAAAATTGTTTAATTTTGACACTACCTTTGAAGAAAACCCAAACTTCAAGTTCATCAAGATACCGACAGAGACGCAAATATCACCTCCAAGGAGTTCACCAAACCAACATCTATTCATCGACAACAGCTAATGATGTTAGGAAGATCCTAACAAAACGCATTCTAGGTAAATACTAGCAATAAGTGGAGCATTGGTACTCAATGTTTGACTCAAAATTATATGATAAAATTTGTTTGAAACAAAAACCTTAGTTCTGGAAATTAATAATTCTTCCATACTATGTGTAGGGTAAGTATTTGGTAGTTTTTTGTTTTTAAATAAGTAGTGTCAGACTGAAAATACAATGCCATAACAGGATTTGAATCACGAATCTCGCAGTCTCCATCCAGTTGCCTTTAACTATTGAGCTACGATGGCCAACATGCCAGCATGACATTAAATTCTCCAACTGACTTGTATTTTTCCCAGTAAAACACTAGGGGTTCTCATATACAATGAGATTCAATTAGTGTGAAAGAACAATTAATTTCCATCAATTAGTTTAGTATGGTTTAATTATGAAGCCTAGGACTTATGTACTTACAGCAGAGTTAAGTTGCCACAAATTGTGCATATTTCATTGTATATGAGCATCCCTAGTGGTTTACCTGAAAAAGTATGTGTCTTGAGAATTAGAATGTCTTGCTGGCATGTTGGCCATGGTAGCTCAATGGTTAAGTGCAACCAGACAGAGACCAGGAGATCCTTGATTTAAATCCTGTCTATGGCATTGAATTTTTTAGTCTGACTCTACCTATCTTCTTTTTTCTGTTTGTGCTCTTGTTATATCTGGTAAAATAACACACAAGACAGTGTAATAGAGAAGGTCTGCTTCACATCCAAAAATTGAATGATTAAGTAGGAAACAAAGATTTACACTTTGTACAACACTCAAGCTTGTTTTATTTCGCTCACCTCCGCCCTCCATTTCAAATCAGTTTCCTAACATTTGAGAAGCAGAGGATCTTATTTTAAATCAAAACAATTATAAAATAAGATTAAATATTAGAAATTAGTATTTATTGCCCCTTTTTTATTACTGTGTAGAAGTCCATATACAAATATATGACATTCCATGTACATATACATGACATTCCACTCAGTAATTTAGTGCCAAAGTGCCCACCTTGGTAGCATAGATGGTAGCATATCTGCCTCACGTTCAAGAGGTCCTGAGTTCGAATCTCGGTCAGGGTGACCTACCTGGATAAGGTTTTTCCAGGGTTTTCCTTATCCTGAAAGACGAATGTTGGGTAACTCTAAGCTCCATGGACCCCAGACGCATTGAGCATCATTTCACCCATTTCATTCATCATCCAATATGACTAAATGTTGGAGGACGTAAAAAAAAAAAAAAAAAAAAAAAAAAAAAAAAAAAAAAATGCCAAAACTTCACCAAAAATACATGTTTTGAGAACTAAATAATAAAAAATAACATTTAGTAAAAGTAGAATGTGTATGTGTATACATGTGAATGTGTGTTTCAAACTTTAAAAAATGTCTTAAGTGTATTGTTAACAAATGTGGCAAACACTGAACAGAGGTTTCTCTTACATCCACAAGTCTGTATAAAAGACAATGGACAAGGTCTATTGTGGTCTAGGAATTTCTGCAAACTTGCATACATTCAATTAGGAATAGTTCATTATTGTTACAACCTTGTTGGCTGCAGCAATTTTGGGACACCCTGAGCCCTCATCATCATGACTGGATGTACAGTTTTGCTTAAATTTAGCAAGATACCATTGTAACATGAAAATAAAGGATAGGAAAAATTTAACTCATTAAATTCCTCTTGAGGAATGAAGTACCCTCAAAATGAAGTGCTTTATCAGAGAGCATATGCATTTCAGATCTTCAAACAGAAATTGTTGAAACAAGTTTATTTTGGCAATAAAGAAACTTAAGTAGTTCAGAAATAGACATGTAGCTTGTTAATATTTGTTAAACTGTGATAATAATGAAGTGAATTGTTAATCAGAGAAAAGGAAAAGCTTTTTGACATAGCATTTTTGCACCAACAGAGCTTTTGTGCAACCTACTTCATTACCATAAACTTATGTTGTACAGCATATGTGTTACTTTATAGTAACATAAACTCAATAATGTAACATGACAGAGACTATTTTTGCATAACTTAATCTGAAGGCTGTTCTAACACACTGGTAAATCTTAAATCAGTCATTTGTGGATCAATAATTGCCCATTGAACAGATGTTGGTTTTGTAGCAGTTGATGGTCAGAATTGGTACTTTGTTGTTGTTGCTGTTGTTTTCAAATGCTAGGCTTTGGCAATGAAGCCATTAGCTCTCTTGCTCACCAATATTTCTGTGTAGTGGGCCCGGCAGGTAGGGCTTCTCAGGTTAAAATATGTTCTTCAGTCACTTCTTCTTCTTTGTTGCACAGAGGACAATTTGGACTTGTATAAATTCCTATTCTGTGTAAGTGTTTGGCCAAATAATCATGTTCCGTAAGTAATCTAAAATTTGCTACTGCAGCTTTACGTGGGATTTCTGGAATAATTTCTGGATTTTTAATTAAAATGTTCCATTTTTTATCTTTGGTTTTGTTAGATATTGATTGGTTTTGTTTGTTTTTATATTTGCTTTTAATTAATCTTTTTATGGATGTAAAGGGTAAGTTTTTACTTTTGTTCTGAATTAAATTTGCACCTTTTTTCTCAAGAAAATCAGCTGATTCATTTCCAGCAATTCCACAATGTGTAAGTATCCATTATAATATAATTCTTTTCTGTAGTTTTTGAAGTTGTTGGATCATTTTGTGACATTCTTTAATTTGGATTGACCTCATTTTATATGAACTTATTGCACATAATGCTGCTTTAGAATCAGAAAGTATGACAGCATTTTTGAATTTATCTATACTATATAGATGGTGTTGGAGTGAAATATGAATAGCTGTTACTTCTGCATCAAAATTTGTTGTGTGGTATGCTGCTGGTTGATAGAATGAGAACAGTGCACACTTAATTCCTGCTCCTGAGTTGTTGTCCAAGTTAGATCCATCTGTGTAGATATGTAACCATTCTTCAGGTTAAATTTTCCAGAGGTAAACTAGTCCCCCGTTTGGATCTCCGGGTGGGGACATCTGCAGGACGTCAATTACAGAACACTCTCAAAATTCTCCAATGGAATTGGTACTTTGTTAGAAGGCCTGAATGTAGCAAACAGGTTTGTTGCTCCACAGTCAGGTGTCTTTTAGTACATTCAGACTATAGGACAGTTGTTGGAAAATATCATAAGTTATCATAAGTACTAAAAACCATTTGGCTGATGTTCTGTACATGTGTCATTTTTGGTAAGGAAGACACTAATAATGTGATAGTGTGACTTTGTAAAGGTGTATGGTGATAATTGTGGTGCAAGAGAATTAAGAAAGATTTTGTTTCAGAATAAATGATCTAAATCCGTTGTGAGAAGTTGAAATTGAGTTTTTATTTATGGATGCTCTTAAATTTCTGAGACTCTCAGCATTTGAATATCTCAGCCTTTTGCGCCCATTATAAATTAGGCGTGAAAGGCTGCTTAATTTTTATGTGGGCCCCTATATCAGACTGAACTTTCTTTTAAATATTGTAAATCCATGAGACAGCAACACCAGCTTTGCTTTCCTTTTGAAGGAAGCTGTACTAAGGATTTTTACATCCAAAAAAAATTGATTGCCCTTGCCAGTTCTGAAACCACAATCTCAGGAACCAGAGGCTAACATGTTACGCTTAGACCATGGAGGATAACGCTGTTGTGAGAGGTTATTGCCACAAACCCGTATAAGGATATAAGCTTATGGAAAGACATTTGCAACATTTAAGACAAAAAATTATCATTTATTACAACATTTATCACAAAAACATAATTTAAGTATTGTCATCAGCTTCTTAGGTTATGTGGAGAATATTTACTAAATATTTTAATTTGTGTAAAATTTAAGACAAAGTTTGTGTGATCATAATTTAAAAAGCAGCAATCTGTTTAAAATAGATCTTTCTTTTCTAAATGGAAAAAGCAGTCTTCATCGCATAAATCATTTAAATACTCAAAAATTATTTTAACTTGAATTCTGAACTACTCTCCATCTGCACTAAATCCTCAGTTTAACAGATCTCCAGCTGGAAGGCCTACCTTTGGTGTTTACAGGTCTGGCGCACCCAGAGTCCCAAGTCGTTTACCTCTATTTCATCCTTTCTGCCTCTATCAACAGGTGATGTCAGTATTCATTACCTTCTTCTTTTCTAGGTTTTATTATGATTTTTATTTTGTAAGATTCTTGTTTTATAACTCCTATCTTACAAGCAGAGATCTATCCTATCTCCATGTTTTTTTCCCCATGGTTTCATTAGGGCTTTGTACTTGGCTGTCCTATGGGGATCTCAGGCAGGAAAGTTGAGCAGACCCTTTGCACTGCCACTATGTGTAACTTAAGGTATGGAGTCCATCCACAGTATTGTTTATATCTATGTAGGTCCTGAGGGCCCAGCTTGTGTTAAGTTCCCAAAGGACATGTGCTTTTGTGTTAGTATCATGGGCCAGACGTGTTGCTTCTGATGCAATTCCATTGTAATTAACCTAAGTCCCTTGAATTTGTGTCTGCATTTTACATGCAGTAGCGCCTATAGTGGGCTTATTCTTGTGGTAGGGGCTCTAGGCTGGGGTAATCAGGCAAGCAGCTTACACATACGGACCAGCAATGGAGATTGGAGGATAGCTTTTCTGAAGTATACCTTGAGATCTGTCATGGGAGGGGTACCGTGATTGTGCAAACCACAAAGGTTCCTTGTTTTCTTTAAGCCCAGATGGCAGGTTGATGCCAACAGTACCGATTGGTGGTCCTAATAATCATGTATCCATGCAAAATCCCTTTTATTGGTTAATTTTTGCTTGTGACCTTGCGCTGTGAAGGAAAGATGATTAAAGGCCTTAGTCCACTTTACATCAAGATTGATGTAAGATTGATAACATTAGTGTCCTGTGGAATAATATGGCATGTTTTAGCAATGTATGTGTTTATTGAGACAAACATGCAGACTAAAGCAGCTATTACCACCTCAAGCCTGCATGGTCTGTTGTCTGCCTCTCTGATCAATGAGTGTCTCAATTGTACTGTTTAACTTGAAAACAGAACGGCAAAGAGTACCCTTTACAAACAGTATTTCTCATTTTTAAGGGTATTAAGTTATTGGAATTAATATACAAATATAGTAATTTGTAACATATAACATCACTTATAAGAAATGATGGAAGTGTTCTTATTAATTGAATAGAAATTAAATTATTTGTAATTTATGTTACAAATTATTATATTTGTATATATTTGTTTACTTCACTGTTAATAGCTTCATATTTTACGTATTTTCCGGAATTTGTTTACTATGGTTACAATCATGCTGCCATAAGTTTTTATGTGTCGAACCCCTTACCCTGTATTTAGTGCCCAGGTTTGGAGATACTAAATGCTCATTTTAACAAACCCGCCATTTGTGAGCATTGTGGTCTACCAACCCATAAAGAAGGAGCATGCATCTGAGCTCCTCTGTGAACTGTGGAGATAGTCATCCACTAGCTCATGATAGTGTCCAAAGTTTATGGAGAAAAGTGTATATAGGAACTAAGCATTACTGAATGCCTCACATTTCCTGCAGCATGGTGGCAGCTTAAACCTGCTAATACTATGCCTCAATGACCCACCATACTCCTGTTACCACTGTTGGATTAAATCACATGCCTGTTTTCCCCTCCCTCCAATTATCTATTGTTTCATCACATTTGCTCATATCTTTTCCTCTACCTCTCACAGCCACATTCTATTCTTTCCTTTCTGCAATTTACCCCTAATAATCAAGGTGAAAAAATGACAGACCATTAATCTCTTTCGCTACATGAAAATAATCCAGTGGAAAGTTAAGGGTTCCAGACATTTGCTATAGACATACACCATTTAGTTTCTTAATTAAATGTTTGTCTCCAGGAAATCCATTTGCAGCTTGATCATGCATTATATCTTCACAATCTTTATTAGAGTACTTGGCATTACTCAGCTGCTATAAGGCATGCAAGTGATGGCATGGGTCTCTTGTGGCACCTAATATTTCTGCTGCCATCATACACCTACTAGTCGACCACGATATGAATGCACTTGAAGGAGGGCGCCACAGTTTTGTTTACTACATGAAGTTTAGGGAACTGCACGGAATGAGGGGAAGCAAGGGGAAGGATGATACTGGGAATGTACAGTCGCACAATTAAAACAGTACTCACCTGCTGATGTCTTCATGTTAATTCTCGGAAGCAGCACGTCCGGCAATGTTTGTTTCAGGTCCTTCATCAGCTGTATAAGTTTCACTGCGTTCTTTTCCTTCAATATCCATATTCTCGAAATAACATTCATCACGATTGCAGTCTTCATCATTGTCATTGCAGCTCTCTATATTGTCAATTGCTTCCTCCATTAACCCATCTCGGCTCTTAAAATCTTCCTCAATTCTTTTCACGTGTTTGCATGCTTCTATCCAATCATTTTGTGTAATTTGAACTATGTAACTTGTTGTCATAGCTTTCAGATTACTCAAAGTAATCGATGATACGTTCTTTGCTGATTAAATTCCAGATAAGCTCTATAGGGTTAAGGTCACTGTGGTATCGAGGAAGACGTAAGAATGTAAAACCTCTTTGTTCCATTATTCTATCAAGCCAATAAACAGGCTTTTCTTTATGTGTGTTTGGAGGAATTTAGTAACAGTGACGTCAAAATTAATATAAAATTATTTGTGGTTGGTTTATTGACACTCGTCACTTACTTTTTCATATATTTATGAGAGACTAGTTTCAAAGGCCCTGGCCTCCATTTTCAATCTCTTCCCAACTGGCAACTGTTATCTGCTCTCTCTGGTGGTGGAACTATGAACTTTTTTGTCAAATTATCTGCTGGCGGGATTTCAAAGTTCATTACGCGATCCTTATTTTTCCAGATGAATATGTTCTCCCATGTTGTCAATCTATTTTGGTTTATCACTCCTTTTAATAATTTTGGATTTGGATCAATGTCATGGTTTTCATTCCAAAAATGAAATGCTACTGCTGACTTGTCTTCTTGTTTCAATCTGATGTTTCTAAAGTGTTCTTTGACTCTGGTTTTTAAATTTCTTTTTGTTTGACCTATGTAGCATTTTTCACAATTCTTGCAATTTATTTGGTATATTCCAGATTTGTTACCTGAAGGAATTTCATCTTTTGTTTTTGAATTTAGTAATTTTAAAATTGAGTATCTATTAGTAGGTGCCAAGATGATATTTTGTTCCTTGAATATCTTTTTAAATTTATTAAATGTTTTTGGATGATATGTGAATGAACTGAATATGCTGTTGCTTTCTTTTTCTTTAATAAATGTGGTTGTTTCCTTAATGGTTTTCTTTAGTTTAGATTTTCTAATTTTCTTCAACACCAAACTTTTGTTGTATCCGTTTTCTTCTGCTATGTGTATTATTGCTTTTTGTTCCTTGAAATATTCTTCTTTTTCCATGGGTATGTTGACTAGTCTGTGTGTAAGGCTGTTTATTATTGCATGTTTATGTGTAATTGGGTTGTGGCTATTATTTTTTATATAATTTTCTGAATGTGTTGGCTTCCTGTAAATTCCAAATTTTATTTTTGTATCATTCCTGATGATATTTAGATCCAAGAAAGGTAGTTGTCCATTGATTTCCTTTTCTATTGTGAATTTGATAGTCCTTTCTTGCAGATTGAGTAATTTTAATGCATCATCTAAATGTTTACTTGGTACAATTGCAAAGATGTCGTCAACATATCTATACCAAATCTTGAAGATCAATGGGAAGGACTTTTTAATTTGTGTTTCAAATGCACTCATAAATAAGTTAGCCAAAAAAGGTGAAAGTGGATTGCCCATTGATAGTCCTGATTTCTGCTTGTAGTGTTTTCCATTAAAGCTAAAGAAGTTTTGTTCAATGCATATTTTTGTTAGAGAAATATATTCTTCTGCTTCTATTGCTTCCATATCAATTGTAGCTAGCCATTTTTTTAACACCGTCTGCAATTTTTCTGTTGGTATGCTTGGAAATAAAGATGTGACATCAAATGAAACCAGTCTGTCATTTTTGTCCAAATTTATATCTTTGATTTTTTCTACTAAATCTAAAGAGTTTCTTAAATTTGCACTTTCAAATTTTGGAAAACTATTAAATTTACTTAGTAACCATTTGGCCAAATTATATGTGGGGGCATTTATGCTACTAGTAATAGGTCTCATGCCTTTCCCTGTTTTATGAATTTTTGGCAGCCCATATACTCTTGGTAATGTTGGATTATCTACTTTAATTTTGTGCAATTCTTTTTTGTTGATTATTTTGCTCTCTTTTAGCGTTTTATTTGTGGTTTCAATGCAGTACTTTAATGGATTAGTTTCTACTTTTTGGTAATTACTGTCTTCTAACAAATCTTCCATCCTCTTTGTGTATTCTTCTTTTTCCAGAATTACTAGTTTATTTCCCTTGTCTGCTTTAGTATAAATAACCGGTTTCTTTTTAAGAGCTTTTATGATTTGGTTACTAAAATTCTTTTTCTTTTCATTTTTAATCTCTTCTACTATTTTGGAGCATTTGTTTTTTACTGTGTTTTTACTTTCTTCATTAAGTGTTTGTGTAGCAATTTGGATGTCAGCAATGTAATCTTCAATTTGGTTGGAATAATCTACACATGTCTTTAAACCTAGATTCAGCATATTCAGTTCTGTTTTTGTAAAATTTTGGTTTGATAGGTTTACCACATTGTTTAGATGATCTTTTAGGTTATATAAAAAATAATAGCCACAACCCAATTACACATAAACATGCAATAATAAACAGCCTTACACACAGACTAGTCAACATACCCATGGAAAAAGAAGAATATTTCAAGGAACAAAAAGCAATAATACACATAGCAGAAGAAAACGGATACAACAAAAGTTTGGTGTTGAAGAAAATTAGAAAATCTAAACTAAAGAAAACCATTAAGGAAACAACCACATTTATTAAAGAAAAAGAAAGCAACAGCATATTCAGTTCATTCACATATCATCCAAAAACATTTAATAAATTTAAAAAGATATTCAAGGAACAAAATATCATCTTGGCACCTACTAATAGATACTCAATTTTAAAATTACTAAATTCAAAAACAAAAGATGAAATTCCTTCAGGTAACAAATCTGGAATATACCAAATAAATTGCAAGAATTGTGAAAAATGCTACATAGGTCAAACAAAAAGAAATTTAAAAACCAGAGTCAAAGAACACTTTAGAAACATCAGATTGAAACAAGAAGACAAGTCAGCAGTAGCATTTCATTTTTGGAATGAAAACCATGACATTGATCCAAATCCAAAATTATTAAAAGGAGTGATAAACCAAAATAGATTGACAACATGGGAGAACATATTCATCTGGAAAAATAAGGATCGCGTAATGAACTTTGAAATCCCGCCAGCAGATAATTTGACAAAAAAGTTCATAGTTCCACCACCAGAGAGAGCAGATAACAGTTGCCAGTTGGGAAGAGATTGAAAATGGAGGCCAGGGCCTTTGAAACTAGTCTCTCATAAATATATGAAAAAGTAAGTGACGAGTGTCAATAAACCAACCACAAATAATTTTATAGGCTTTTCTTTATTGATTTTCACTATCTCAAGAAGTTCATTTTTTGTCAGTTGCGGATCATGTTCAATTTTCTTTTCTGTTAGCCAATGAATAACTTGTGCTTTTCGAGATGAAGTGTTAGTGGATTTATTTTCCTGTGCGGTATGGTAGGGTGCTTTATCGACCATAACAATGCTTTCAGGTGGAATATTTGGTATTAATTTCTCTTCTACTCACTTTTTTATAATTTTGACTATTCATTTCATCATGGTAATCTGCTGATTTGAATTTTGAGTTGTAAATCAATTCAGCTCTCTCAATAAATCCCATGGATCCCCCTGCATGGACAATTGCTCTTTGACCAGCACTAGTATTAGTCAAAACTGCAATTTGTGGTTTCTCCATTAGCACAGATTGTTTATTTTTGCATTTCTTAAACTGAAATCCCATTTCTCTTAATATTTTTCTAAATGTTTCTTTGCCACCCTGAAAGTTTATTTCTTCTTCTTCAGAGAAGTTCAGCAGTTTTCTAAAAGTAGGAATTTCCTTTTTCTGTTCATAATACTCCAAAAATGTTCTATGCACAATGCACTTATCAAAATCATCAAGAGATATGATTTTGTGTGATTTTCGATTTTTCCTTGGAGTTGTAACCTTAACCCCAGTTGCTGAAGCATTTTCGAAATCCTTTATTATGTTCATGATGGTTCTGCTAGACTTTCCCACTATTTTTACTGCCCTAAGTGTTGCTTTTTCAAGGAGTACAAGTAACTTTTTATCCTGTTTTTCTTGTGTACAGAACTGTATAATCTGATCTGTGATACGTTTTTTATCAGAATGGGATACTTCTCTTGTTGTTTTTAACTTTGTAGGTGTCTCCATGATTAAACTCTTCACCAACACACGCCAATTTTATTACAAGCACTGCAACTGCCACTACACTAAACTGCACAGGAGTATGTTCGAAGAAGCACCGTGTTGAACTGCACTACATTTGCACATCACACTGGAAGCATCTTGGTATTATTATGCTTGCATTATCAGAACTGTACCTGCAGTACACCGCCCACTTGTGACGTATATATTTAGTAACTCCTCTCCGAGTGCATTCATATCATGACTGACTGGTAAGCACATGGTTGAAGGCTCTAGCAAGCAGTCTGTATACAACTTGAAAGCATTGTTTTCACTATCTGTATTGTCAGTCTGCCACTGCTCAGTGTCCTACTGGAGAGGGATATTTGGGCTCTTTGGCACAGCTCCCCTTACTGCTGATTTTTCTAGGAGATCTGAATGCTAAACATACCCTTCTGGGGATCTGATACGGCAAAGTTTGTGGGTGCCTAATAAGAGAATTTGCGATATGTGTGAATTATTGTGTTAAATATCAATGTCCCTACCTTCTTATCCTCTTTGTATGAAAACTTTAGAAGTTTGTTTTTGCAACCTGATAGTAATTTGACCCCTTGAATGGTCAATGCTTTCCGACCTATTTGGCAACCCTCACTGGATTCTTTTAAAAGGTGAATAGGGGAAATTTTTTCCCTTACAATTTTGGATGATGACCCAATAGTTGTTGGCAAGCCACTGTGTTTTGTTACCACTGTTGGTTTCGATAAATTGTATTTTATTTTTAAGAATGTTCTTAGTCTTTTAATCTTTTAATTCTTACCATTTTTCCCTTTTTAGTGTTATATTTCATGATTTAGCTTTATCATCTTCCCTTTTAGCAACATATTTTAAAAATTAATTGTTCTTTCACACTACCCCTGTGTAGGGCGCACCATGAAAGGGTAGAACCAGACTGAAAAATTCCATGCCATAGCCAGGATTTGAACCACGGATCCTCTGGTCTCCGTCCAGCGGTTCTAAACCATTGAGCTACTATGGCCAACATGCCGACATGACATTAAATTCTCAAATGACTCGTGTTTCTCCCAGTAAGCCACTAGGAGTTCTCATAAACACATGAGACAACTACCTTAATGGTGACTTACTATGCTGTAGGTACTTTAAGGCCCGGGCTTTGTAGTTCGGACCACTATTAGGTCAATTTTTAGAAATTAATTGTTCTTTCACACTGGCCGTGTGTAGGACGCACTATGAAAGGGTAGAGCCAGACTGAAAAATTCCATGCCATAGCCGGGATTTGAACCACAGATCTTCTGGTCTCTGTCCAGCTGCTCTAAACCATTGAGCTACTATGGCCAACATGCTGACCTGACATTAAATTCTCCAACTGACTTGTGTTTCTCCTGGTAAGCCACTAGGAGTTGTCATAAACACATGAGACAACTACTTTAATGGCGACTTACTATGCTGTAAGTACTTTAAGGCCCGGGCTTTGTAGTTCGGACCACTATTAGGTCAATTATTAGAAATTAATTGTTCTTTCACACTAGCTGTGTGTAGGATGCACTATGAAAGGGTAGAGCCAGACTGAAAAATTCCATGCCATAGCCGGGATTTGAAACACGGATCTTCTGGTCTCCGTCCAGCTGCTCTAAACCATTGAGCTACTATGGCCAACATGCTGACCTGACATTAAATTCTCCAACTGACTTGTGTTTCTCCCAGTAAACCACTAGGAGTTGTCATAAACACATGAGAAAACTACTTTAATGGCGACTTACTATGCTGTAAGTACTTTAAGGCCCGGGCTTTGTAGTTCGGACCACTATTAGGTCAATTATTAGACATTAATTGTTCTTTCACACTAGCTGTGTGTGGGATGCACTATGAAAGGGTAGAGCCAGACTGAAAAAATCCATGCCATAGCCGAGATTTGAACCATGGATCCTCTGGTCTCCGTCCAGCCGCTCTAAACCATTGAGCTACTATGGCCAACATGCTGACATGACATGAAATTCTCCAACTGACTTGTGTTTTTCCTGGTAAACCACTAGGAGTTCTCATAAACACATGAGACAACTACCTTAATGGCGACTTACTATGCTGTAAGTACTTTAAGGCCTGGGCTTTGTAGTTCGGACCACTATTAGGTCAATTATTAGAAATTAATTGTTCTTTCACTCTAGCCGTGTGTAGGACACGCTATGGAAGGGTAGAGCCAGACTGAAAAATTCCATGCCATAGCCGAGATTTGAACCACGGATCCTCTGGTCTCCGGCCAGCCGCTCTAAACCATTCAGCTACTATGGCCAGCATGCCGACATGACATTAAATTCTCCAACTGACTCGTGTTTCTCCCGGTAAACCACTAGGAGTTCTCTTAAACACATGAGACAACTACCTTAATGGCAACATACTATGCTGTAAGTACTTTAAGGCCCGGGCTTTGTAGTTTGGACCACTATTAGGTCAATTATTAGAAATTAATTGTTCTTTCACACTAGCCGTGTGTAGGACACACTATGAAAGGGTAGAGCCAGACTGAATAATTCCATGCCATAGCCTGAATTTGAACCACGGATCTTCTGGTCTCCGTCCAGCCGCTCTAAACCATTCAGCTACTATGGCCAACATGCCGACATGACATTAAATTCTCCAACTGACTTGTGTTTCTCCCGGTAAGCCACTAGAAGCTGTCATGAGGCATCCACCTTAATGGCGACTTACTATGCTGTAAGTACTTTAAGGCTCGGGCTTTGTAGTTCGGACCACTATTAGGTCAATTATTAGAAATTAATTGTTCTTTCACCCTAGCCGTGTGTAGGATGCACTATGAAAGGGTAGAGCCAGACTGTAAAATTCCATGTCATAGCCGGGATTTGAACCACAGATCTTCTGGTCTCCATCCAGCTGCTCTAAACCATTGAGCTACTATGGCCAACATGCCGACATGACATTAAATTCTCCAACTGACTCAGTCAGGCTCTACCCTTTCATAGTGTGTCCTGCACACGGCTAGTTTGAAAGAACAATTAATTTCTAATAATTGACCTAATAGTGGTCCGAACTACAAAGCCCGGGCCTTAAAGTACATACAGCATAGTGAGTCGCCATTAAGGTAGTTGTCTCATGTGTTTATTAGAACTCCTAGTGGCTTACCGGGAGAAACACGAGTCAGTTGGAGAATTTAATGTCATGTCGGCATGTTGGCCATAGTAGCTCAATGGTTTAAAGCGGCTGGACAGGGACCAGAAGATCCGTAGTTCAAATCCCGGCTATGGCATGGAATTTTTCAGTCTGGCTCTACCCTTTCAACATATTTTAAGTTTTTAAGATTTAATATTTTGATTTTGGACCCATAAGACCTAGCTGTTAAGTTTTTGTAGCTGCTGTAGTAATTCTGTATTTAAATGAAAGCATGTGAACATGAGAATAAAATGGAAATAAGAGCTTATCTCTGTTTTCAATGTTTGTGAATTCAGTAGTGTGTGAAGAAACAAATTGAATAGGATATGTAAAAAAAAAAAAAAAGAAAGAGAAGAAAAAATCAAAGTTTTCGCTTAATTACAGTGTCGACAGCTCAAAGAGTGGTTCTAGGGTAGTATAAATATATGTGTGTGCGTATTTTAAGTGTTCATTATGAGACAATTTCATTCTCAGTGACCTCCTAAAATATGTAAATTGAAAATTTCATTTATGAGTTTAAAGAAGTGTACAAAAATAATGTTGGTAAAGATTTTAAAACCAAACTTAATAATTATTACTAAAATTAGGCAAGTGAGTCAACCTTGTATATACTTTTCTCCACTTACAAGTTTTTATGAAGACCAGTTTCTGGGGACTTCTCCCCTATCGTCAGTTCTGTGGTTGACTGATGATGCATTTGGTGTCTGCATCTGGCTTGGTGTTGTGCTGCCATCTAATGTTCTGGTAATTTTGATGACGTCATCTACCGCGGGAATTTCAAAATTCATCAAGAGGTCCTGTTTTTTCGTAATAAATATGTTTTCCCAAATCTGTAGTTCCAGAGGTTTCTTTGCCTGTTTGATCAGTTCTATTTCTTGTTTTATGTTGTGATTCTCAGACCAAAAGTGATGTGCTACGGCCGACTTGTCCATTTGTTTGAATTTAATATTTCTGAAGTGTTCTTTCATTCTTGTTCCTAGATTCCTTTTGGTCTTACCAATGTATATCTTGTCACAATCCTGGCAACTCATTTGGTAAATGCCTGATAATTGAGTTTTCGGTGTGCATTTTTTCAGAGGGTGGTTTAGTAAGTTGCGGATGTTGTGTTTGTTTTGAGGGGCTAATTTTATGTTGAAGCTCTTAAATATCTTTTCAAATTTTTTGAAGTATTTTGGATGAAATGTAAATTTTCCATATCTGGTGTTTGGGTTTTCTAGTTTTTTTAACGTAGTAATGTCCCTTAAGTTTTTGTTTCTTTTGTGTCTGTAGATCAGTTTTTTGATGAAATATGTGTTATAGTTGTTCAGTTCGGCAACCTGGTGTATGTGAGCGTACTCCTGTTCATATTCTGTTTTTGTTAACAGAATGTTGATTAATCTGTGAACTAAACTATGGAATACTGCATATTGATGTTGTACTGGGTTGAATGGGTTGCATTTAATGTAATTGTCAACATGTGTTGCTTTTCGGTATATTCCAAATTGTAATCCTGTTGGTGTTCTAATGATTTTCAAATCTAGAAAAGGTAGCAATTCATCCTGTTCTACTTCAATGGTGAAAACTATGGATTTTTCTTGTAGGTTTAGCAACTTTATAGCATCCTCGGTTAGTCTTCTAGGAACTATAGCAAACACATCGTCGACATATCTATGCCAACATTTGAAAATATGTGGAAAGGCTTTAGTAATGTGTGGAAAATGGTAAATGGTAGCGAAAAAACATTAGTGAAATCAAAATGCTTAGAAATTCTCAAGGGGATGACATTCGGACAGGAAAATAACTATAAAGAAACTATTCAAACATTGAACCAAAAACCAGTTTTATATCTGAAAGCAGACAAAGGAAACAAGGTAGTCATTATGGACCAAAATGATTACAACCAGCGAGTCGAACATTTACTACAAAATCCAGAATATACAACCCTAACCAAAAACCCATTAAAGAAATACATAGAAACCACCAAAAATGCAATTAAAGTAAATACCGTAGTGCCACATAAGATGAAAAATAGCATAATTATAAACAACCCTAATTTGCCAAAATTATACTGCCTACCTAAGATTCACAAGACAGACAACAGCATGCGACCCATTATTAACAATATAGATGCCCCGACTTACAAACTGGCAAAATGGTTGGTGGAAGAATTTGACAAGTTTGAAAAGTTTGAATCTCTAAGCATAAAGAATTCATTTGATTTAGTAAAGAAAATTGAAAACACAATTATAAAAACTGAAGAGGTGATGGTGTCCTTTGATATCAGATCTCTATTCACGAGCATACCAGTAGAAAAAATTCCAAAATTGATGAAAGGCTGGTTATCCAAAAGCAATGTTGCGGATGATAAAATAGAGGAATACATCAAATTAACCACCCTATGTATTGAACAAAACAGCTTCATGTTCTCCAGCGAGATCTTCCAACAAACAGCAGGTTTGGCCATGGTTAACCCTCTTTCACCATTACTAACTAATCTGTTCATGAGCAATTTCGAAACACACATTACTAAAGCCTTTCCACATATTTTCAAATGTTGGCATAGATATGTCGACGATGTGTTTGCTATAGTCCCTAGAAGACTAACCGAGGATGCTATAAAGTTGGTACAAAAGTGAATTGAGAAGATATTGACACATTGCTTCACTCACACTGTTTATTCACAGGACATGTTTCAAGAGCTCTTGCTCCTATCATCAGCTGATACTCGACTAGTGCAAGTTGTAGTGGTTTCCTCTTTCTCCGTTTTGTCAATAGATGGCGTGATGTACTTGTCAAAATTGTCCGGTGGTGGAGTTTCAAAATTCATGACTCTATGACGATTTTTGTTGATGAAGATTTTTTCCCATACGGAAAGGTCTATGGGGTGATTAACATATTTTATTAGAGATGTTTCCAAGTTGATGTCATGTCTAGTATTCAAAAAATGAAAAGCCACTGCTGATTTTTCTGTCTCACCATTTTTAATGTTTCTTAGATGTTCTTTAGTTCTGATGTTAATATTTCTTTTTGTTTTTCCTATATAAATTTTAGGGCAAGTTTCACATTTGATCTCATAGATTCCTTGTTTTTCTTTGGTAGTGATTGAATTTTTGGGAGGGCCTTTTAACAAATTTCTGATATTAAACCTATTTTGAGGTGCAAGAGTTATGTTGTGTTTTGAGAAGATTTTTTGGAATTTGTTATAGGCTGATGGGTGGAAGGTGAATTTTTTAAAAAGTTTTTTCTCTTTTTCTCCTGTAGGTTCTAGGGTGGTGGTTTCTTTTATTTTCTTAGCTTTGTTGAGTCTGTTAAGTGTTTTGTCTACTAAATTTGGGTTGAAACCGTTGGATATAGCTACTTTTTTTATGTGTAGGTATTCTTCTTGATAATCTTCTCTGTTTAGTGGAAAGTTGATCATCCGAAACATTAAACTGTTGAAAATGGCATGTTGGTGTTGTTTTGGGTTGAAACTGTTGTTCTTGATGTAATTATCTGTGTGTGTCGGTTTCCTGTAAATACCAAAGGTGAGTTTGTTGTTCATTTTTTTTATCTTGATGTCCAAAAAGGGAAGCACACCATCCTGTTCTGTTTCCAATGTAAATTTTATAGCTGGATTTTGTATATTCAAAAGTTTAAGACTATCTTGTATGAGTTTTTTAGGTACTATTGCAAAAATGTCGTCAACATAGAGATACCACACTTTGAAATAATTTGGAAAAGTTTTTGTGATATGTGTTTCAAAAGCACTCATAAATAAATCTGCCAAGAAGGGAGACAGTGGGTTGCCCATAGCTAGGCCTGTTTTTTGTTTATAGATCTGTCCATTAAAGCTGAAAAAATTTTGATTGATACAAATTTCTGTAAGTTGTGAAAGTTCTTCTATTTCTTCAGATGTTATTTGTATTGATTCAAGCCATTTTTTGAGAAGTGGAATAAGCTCATTGGTAGGTGTACTTGGATATAAAGAAATGGCGTCAAAGGAAACTAAAGCATCTGTGGAGTTGATCTTTGTATCCTTCAGGAGATTTAACAATTCAAACGAGTTTTTGATACTTAAATTTTCATATTTTGTGAAGGATCTGAAGATATGAACCAGTCATTTTGATAGTTGGTAAGTGGGTGCATCAATGTTATTAATTATTGGTCTGAGGGTAATTTCAGGTTTATGTATTTTGGGTAAACCATATATGTGTGGTGTTTTTGGATTGTCTATTTTATTGTTCAATTTATCTCTTTTAGTCATGATTTTACTGTTTTTAATTGCTAATTCCACAGATTTGCATGCTTTCTTTAATGGATTGTTTTCTAATTTAACAAATTCTTTTCCGTTTAAAAGGTTGTCCATTTTTTTGCGATAGTCTTCTTCGTCCAGTATGACTATTTTGTTATCCTTGTCTGCTTTTGTGTAGATTACCGGTTTTTCATTTAAATTTTTGATTAATTTTTTATATGAATAACTTTTTGAATTTGCATTTTGAATATGATCTAGAGTTTCAATGCACTGTGTTCTGATCGTAGATGTTTTATTATCAGGCAAATTATATATCGCTATTTCAATGTCCGCGATATAGTTTTCAATGTTTTTTTGTGTAATCTACACATGTTTTTAGGCCTTTGTTTAGAAAATCAATTTCTTTCTCTGTGAAGCTGCATGTGGATAGATTCGTTACGTTGTTAGGTTTTTGACATGAGAGTAATAAATCTTGCTTTATTGTTGTGCTATGAAGTTGCTAAACCTACAAGAAAAATCCATAGTTTTCACCATTGAAGTAGAACAGGATGAATGGCTACCTTTTCTAGATTTGAAAATCATTAGAACACCAACAGGATTACAATTTGGAATATACCGAAAAGCAACACATGTTGACAATTACATTAAATGCAACCCATTCAACCCAGTACAACATCAATATGCAGTATTCCATAGTTTAGTTCACAGATTAATCAACATTCTGTTAACAAAAACAGAATATGAACAGGAGTACACTCACATACACCAGGTTGCCGAACTGAACAACTATAACACAAATTTCATCAAAAAACTGATCTACAGACACAAAAGAAATAAAAACTTAAGGAACATTACTACGTTAAAAAAACTAGAAAACCCAAACACCAGATATGGAAAATTTACATTTCATCCAAAATACTTTAAAAAATTTGAAAAGATATTTAAGAGCTTCAACATAAAATTAGCCCCTCAAAACAAACATAACATCCCCAACTTACTAAACCACCCTCTGAAAAATAGCACACCGAAAACTCAATTATCAGGCATTTACCAAATGAGTTGCCAGGATTGTGACAAGATATACATTGGTAAGACCAAAAGGAATCTAGGAACAAGAATGAAAGAACACTTCAGAAATATTAAATTCAAACAAATGGACAAGTCGGCCGTAGCACATCACTTTTGGTCTGAGAATCACAACATAAAAAAAGAAATAGAACTGATCAAACAGGCAAAGAAACCTCTGGAACTACAGATTTGGGAAAACATATTTATTACGAAAAAACAGGACCTCTTGATGAATTTTGAAATTCCCGCGGTAGATGACGTCATCAAACTTACCAGAACATTAGATGGCAGCACAACACCAAGCCAGATGCAGACACCAAATGCATCATCAGTCAACCACAAAACTGACGATAGGGGAGAAGTCCCCAGAAACTGGTCTTCATAAAAACTTGTAAGTGGAGAAAAGTATATACAAGGTTGACTCACTTGCCTAATTTTAGTAACAATGGCACTCCACTTTCTGAAATACTTCTTTTTATTCTATACAAACTTAATAACTTTAATTTTAAAGAGTTAAAGTGAAATTCTTATATTTCCAAATTTTTGTCAGATATTAAATTGCAGGTATTTCAATTATTGAATTTATCGGAATAATGTTAAAAGATAGTTAAGTACTGGTCAAATATAGTTTAAAATGTCATGAATGTATGTGAAAAAAAATAAAAAAAAAATAGAATGACTCAATATTCTGTGTACTAGAAATAGTTGATTCAAAGAAGTTAGAGAGCTTTTCTTGTTAGCAAAATTTGAATTTATGTGAGAGTGTTACATTCTGAGAAATAACGAAACATTTAAATATTGTATAGCAATATGTAAGTGTAAGCTGAAATAAAATATCTAACAAATATTTAAGTGCTGTTGAATTATTTGGGGATAATAAATGATTTCAGAGGTTAGAAATTAAGTGAATACCAATGTTGAAGAAAATTATGCTAAAGAAAGCTTTGTAAGAGGGCAGATCAACAAAGGCTGAGACTGACTTTTTTTCACAGATGTTTATTACTGCAGTTCAATGTTTACGTGATCTTTCTCAAAGTATTCCCCTCCTACTTAAATGCACTTTTTATAGTGTCTCTGCCAGTCCTTGAACACGTGCTGCAGATCATTCTTTGTCAGGTCCTTGAAAATCGCCTCACTTTTCTTGAGCACTGCTTCAGAGTTCTCAAATTAAATATCCCTAAGCTTTGCCTTTAGTAATGGGAATAAAAAAAAGTCACAGGGTGCAAGATCGGGACTATAAGGTGGATGTGGTACACAGGTAATGTTGAATCGAGCCAGAAACTGCATGACTTGATTTGCGACATGAGGCTGTGCATTGTCATGATGAAGTTGCCACCCAGTCTGAGAATGCTCTGGTCGTTTCTGTGCAATGTGCTTCCTCAGTGTAGCCAATACTGACGTGCAGTATGCTGCTGTAACAGTAGTGTGAGGGGGTACTGCATGCTGGTACATCATTCCATTACAGTCAAAAAATGTTATCACCATCACTTTCCCTTCAGATGGAACAAGTTTTGCCTTTTGTGGTGTTGGAGAACCTGGTGATTTCCACACCGTGCTGGCTTATTTTCCTTCAGGATCATAATGATGCAGCCATGACTCATCACCGGTGATAATCGATTTAAAAAATGCATCCCTTTGATTAGCAAAGAGACGCAGCACCTCACGGCTTGTCGCAATTCGCACAGCCTTTTGTTCAGGAGTCAACAGACATGGCACCCAACGAACACATACTCGAGTCATATGGAGATGGTCGTGCACAATACACACTGCCATATGAAATTCTCAACACTTCACTAAGGTTATGTAATGTTATATGCCGATCCTCTCAGACAATCACAGTAGCTGTGTTGATGTTGAGTTCAGTCACAGCAGAAGCCGAAACACCAGGCCCACCTTGCTTAACACTGATCAGTCGGCCTTCTTTGAAGTCCTTGAACCACCTAAACACTGTTGCATGAGATAGTGCATCTTCACTGTACACTTGCTTCAGCTTTTCATAAGTTTCGGTGGCTGTATGGTTTAAACAAAAACAGAATTTGATTGCGTGTACTGCTCCTCTCGTGTCACTTCCACTGTCTGGTATACAAAATGTACATAGGGTCTACAAAATAGAGCATTACTACCAACCTACCAATAAAGGAGTGCTGCTGCCTACCAACATTATACATAAAAACCGGCTCTTTTCAAATATTTTTGTTACAAATAGGAAACAACCATGGAAGCTACAGGAAAAAATCAGTCTTAGTCTTTGTTGATCAGCCCTCAAATAATTCATTTGGTAATTGTACATATGGTTACCAAATTGAGAAAGAAGGCCAGCTTATTTCAGTGGTAAAATTTTTAATGAATTGGATGTTTTTAGCAGTGAATAAGTAATTAATTGTTTATTAAAAAAATATCCATAACTTCAGTTATTCATTTATCAATGTATATTGTGACTTTGCAGGTTCGTAAAATCGAAAGTTTTGTTTGCAGCTATTTAAAACACTCTTTATTGCAGTAAACAGAAGCCTTGTACAAAACTTGCAGTAGCAAAATGACGTAGCATTGACAAACAGCAGTCTTCAAGGTCGTCTCGTTATTCCCGCCACACATAAACAAATAAAAAAAATTCACTGCAGCACAGTTCAATAACCCTCACACAACTGCACAACAGCAACTGACTGCTTCTCACTTTCTGCCGCTATTTATATCTCCCAGTTATTGTTCTAGAATGCGGTAGATTTTCCGAGAACAATCGCGGCTGCAAGTGTAAGACGGAAATATCCTTCGGCATGCGTCCAGCTCGACGCGCTACTTTCTTCTCTTTCTATCCTGACCACGCATACAGCTCTGGCTTTGCGGCGGCTCCAATCCAACAATGCAATCGGCGACACTGCTCCCTCCTCAAGGCAGGTCGTCCCGAACAGCACTATCATAACGTGGCAGACGATCCAATTGTACCACCACCATCTTTCCCCGGGGCACCTTCTGGATGGTAGACCACGTCCTTAATTCTCTTTACCACCCGGTACGTCCTTGCCACGGTTGTTGAAGTTTTGGGCAGCGTCCCTTGGTCCGGGTAGGGCGGTACAACCAGACCAGGTCACCTTGCTGGAATCCTTGACTGTTGGCTTGCCTGTCGTACCGGGTCTTCATGCGGTCTCTGGCTATCTGGATGTTCTGACGAGCCATCTCTTCCATGTGAAGATGGTCCACAAGGTTTTCCACATACTCAGTTGCTGACTGTTTTGCTTCCGGGGGCTCCCAAAAGCCAGGTCACAAGGGAGGCGTAGCTCTCGGCCGAACATTAAGCTTGCTGGCGTCATCTCAGTGGTGTCGTGTGTTGACGAGTTGGTAGGCCAGCAAGAACAGTGGCACCTTGAAGTCCCAGTCTCGCTGATGGCTGGCCAGGATGTTCCTCAGATGTTCTAGGGACTTGATGTATCTCGACCATGCCGTCCGACTGTGGATGTAGGGGTGTTGTACGGGTCTTGTTCACCCCAAGCCTTTCCAGTGCCTCCTTCATCAGGCCAGACTCAAAATTGATACCCTGGTCACCGTGGAGCTCTAACGGGACCCCAAAACGGCAGAGCAATTGATCCACGAGGCAGTCTGTAATCGTCTTTGCCTCCTGGCTCGAAATGGCATACACCTGGCCACTTGAAGTAGTCCACGGCCACCATCAGGTACTTGTTGCCTCGGTCGGACACTGGGAATAGTCCAGCTATGTCGACGGCGATGCGTTCGAAAGGCGCTCCGACGTATTGCAGCATGCAATCCCGACTCGCCGCGCACACGTGACATTGACGGCACATCTCTCAGCGTCTGCTGGGAGCTTCAGCCAGTAGAAGCGCCGCCGGAAATTGTCGATCGTTCGGTTTGATCCTGAGTGTCCATCTGAAGTACCGGCGTGCATTTCCTCCAAGACTTTCGGGACCTTACTCCGGCGAAGTACCAACTGCTCTCTCTGCGTCTTTCCATCAGGTGATTCCCATATCCGGAACAGCACGCCCTCTTTGGCATTCATTGAGTCCCATTGGGCCCAGTACGACTTGTATGTAGCACTTCTGGGTGCTATGTCCTCCCTGGTTGGTCTTGTCCCTACCTCCACTTCTCTCAAGAGTGGCCCCAAGTTGGCGTCCACCATCTGTTCCCTCCCCAGGCCGGCGCCATCCCATCCGTCCGCAGGACAGCTTTGGCACGTTCCTTCTCTTTCACTCTTGTGCATTGGCCGCATTCTGCTGGGCAGGGTCGTCGGGACATGGCGTCTGCATTGGCATGGCTCTTCCCTCTACGATGTTCAGAGGTGAAGTCATACTCTTGCAGCCTCTGGACCCAATGGGCTGTCTGGCCCTTCAGGTTTCTAAAGCTAAGTAGCCAGGTTAGGGTGGAGTGATCCGTCCTCAGGTGGAATGGCTGACCGTACAGGTTCTTGTGATAGTGCTCCAAGGCCTTCACTACCGCCATCAGTTCTCGCCTGGTGATGCAATAGTTCTTCTGTCAGGTGAGTGATGGGCTTGGCGATGTTGGAGAAGCCCTTTATGAAGCGGCGGTAATAACTGTACAGGCCCAGAAAACTGGGAATTCTCGCTTATCCTTCGGGCGACGCCAATCTCTTACGGCCTGTGTGTTCTCCGAGTCTGTGGCCACTCCGGTTGGTGAGACTATGTGGCCCAAGTAGTTTGACTTCCTTACGGAAGAACTGGCACTTCTTCGCGTTCAGCTTCAAGATGGTCGCCTGCAGTCTCTGTAGCACCTTGCTCAGGTTGTTGAGATGGTCTTCGAATGTCTTGCCGACGATGGTGATGTCCAGGAATAGCAGGTAGGCGTCATAAGTCAATCCTCTCATTACTGTCTCCACGTTGCAGAGACCAAAGGGCATAACTGAACTGACAAAGTCCTTGGCCTGTCGAGAATGCGGTCTTCTCCTTGTTTCTTGGATCCAGAGCTATCTGCCGGTAACCAGACTTCACGTTGCGCACCAGCATGCGTGTCCAGGGTGTCGTCAATCCGGGGTAAAGGGAAGCAGTCCTTCCTGGTGACAGTGTTCAGCTTCCTGTAGTCCACGCAGAAGCGTAACTCACTGTTCTTCGTCACCAAGACTACAGGGGAACACCAAGGGCTGTTAGACTCTTCAATCACTCCCCTGGATCTCATGTCCTCCAACATGTTCCGTATTGCCGCTTGTTTTGCCAGCGGAATGCGTCTGGGTGGTTGCCGAATAGGCCTGGCGTCTCCGGTGACGATGCGGTTGTGCACCCGGTCCGTGCGGACGTAGTCGCTGTTGCCTTGGCTGAAGACGCGCTGGTATCGTCTCAGTAGTTGTCGAACCTTCTCGAGCCGTTCTGCGGTCAGGTGGTCGGCCGCCCTCTCTAATAAGCCTTCCAGCCAGGGCCCCAGGTGTTACGTCAGCACCTGCTCCTGGGTCTTGTCGATTGGTGATATTCTGACCACGGGCTCGCACGTCCCCAACTCCGACCCGGCCTGGATGTCGTGATTGGTGTCTGATGGATTGAACAGCCTCACCGGCACCTCCTCTCGGCACAGCAAGAATGTCCTGGCTGCACAGAATCCGTGCACAGGCGTCTTCCGCTCCAGCATCAGGTTCTTCGTCCGCTGGCCTTCCAGTCCTGCCGGCAAAACCACCTCGCTTCTTGCAGGGACAACCACGTCTTCTCTCAGAATGACCCTGCAGATTCCAAGGCGTGCTTCAGGGTGCCAGAGCATCACCTCTTCTCCCTTAAGCCGTAGAACCTTCCTGCCTACGTCGACCATTGCCTCATGGCTCCTAAGGGCATCCAGTCCTCAGTCACCTTTGCAATGCACTCCATCCCAAGGTTAACTGCAGCAGGGCCTCCCTCTCCACGGGCAAGATGTTGCCCGATGCAGTCACTAGCTGGTATAAACCCACAGCAGAACAGAGGTTAGTTGTACAGTAGTAAACATTCCCTTTTACATCTGGTTAAATTGATTGGAGGTGATATATTTCACCATTGTCATTGTGCTACAGTACAGTATGTAGTCTGCTTGTTAGACACTGGTACTCGGTTCATGCACCATGGAGTTCTTGCTCATTACAGGCTTTCTATATGTCAATTCCTGAAAAGCAGGTTTCTTGGTAGGTGAATAGGATGAGGTGGATCAATTCCATGGCCACCATGCTTGCCTGACTTAAACTCACTAGATTTTTGTTTGTGAGGAGATTGTTTGTTTGTGCAACTCAAGTTCCAGATGTAGAGACTCTTTGTGCTTGTATTGTGGAAGGCTGCCAGACTATATGAAATTCTCCAGGCCTAACTCAGCACATTAAGGAATCCAGCTAATGAGGGTCATTTTGAACATGGACTATGATTTCTGTTCTCCCACCATTCTGTCTTTGAGTGTTGTTACAGGGGTTTGGCTGAAGAAAAAGTGCTCTAAAAAGGAAATAAACAATTTCAGGACCTATGTTCATATAATATATTTTGACCTCTATATATTGTAACAAAAAGGTATGTGAAAAATTTAAGAAAACATTACATATATATATATATATATAAAAGAGTGTAACAAAATATATATGATCTCCAGTAGCTACAAAACAACTTTATTTATTGCTTAGATAGATCACCATAGCCTAGCTTGTTTCTCTCTCTGACTCAGCTGACTCATTTCAACCAGGTGCAACGCTTTATATAACATCTGTACTAAATGGAAAATTCTCAAATCTGCCACCAAGGAAACTTCCAGAACTGCAGTGCACATAAGGAGCCACCATTTTTTCCAAATAGCTAAAAATGTAGGCACTTAGGTAAAGGGAGCAGCATGTGCTTAAACTGTGCAACCCGCCAACAAATTCACATACATGCCTACTATATATATATTTTGGTATGCACCAAAATATACAGTACTCATTTTCGGGCAGTGCGCATGCGCACGCCTGGTTGTCTGCTTGTTACATCACCATGATGTATAGTTGTGTAAAGAACTTTGTGCTCTGTGATTGGAAGTGACAATGGGACTAGCGACGAGGAAAAAGTGTTTATAGTGGAGTATTATTTTTGCTCATATGGAAACGGTTATCAAGTCAGGCTGAGTTTAAATTGGTGGAGGAACAATGTTGTGAATACTTCAATAAGCCAGCAGCACCTGGCAACACAGTTATTATATCTGTTGTTAAAAAATTTCGTCCTACGGTTAGTGTATTTTGTCAATGCAAGAGAAGGTCTGGTAGGCCAGTAGCTGTGTCCACAAATGAAAATCATAGACATGTCCTCAATCAGGTGTTGCAGTCTCCAAAGCGAAGACTTTGGTGAACATCCCTGAAATTAACAATACATCACTTCAATGATTGTTTAAAGAAAGGTGGATTTCCGTACTGAACACAGGCTGGGCAGCGACCGATGAACGATTGGCATGTCAGGGTAGAATATTTTGCACCATTTTTTTTTGCTCATGGTGAGGATCCAGATTTCTTGTACAACATGTTCTCCGACGAAAGTCACATTCACTTGGATGGTTTTATCAAGCACCAAACACCTCGCTTTCTCAGTTTCGAGAGGCCAGACACTATAGTCCAGAAACCGCTACCTGCATTCCGGAATATGTTGGAAAATCTGCGTGATCTTTATGAACACTGCCTACAGCACAATGGAGCACATTTTGAACATTTACACTTTCATCTCGATACATAAGGTAATGACAATAAGAGTAACATAGTTTCCAGTGTTGTTTATTTTGGCACATACTGTATATTTATAGATGATACAAAGTCATATAATTGTTGAAATAATCAGTCGTAGCACTTTTTTAATTACGGCATGTGGACCAGATCAAGATTAAGGTCATATTTGTGAGGTACAGTCAGAAACAGAATCTTTAACTTACTAAATCTCATTAAGGTGATCTCTTAGGTAAGAAGGTTGGACACCCCAAAATTAAACATAGTTATGATGTTTAATGTAACTGGACAGAAGAATAATATAGTTGATATATCTTATGATTTAAATTATTTTTGCTGATTAATATATACCTCAAAGTTGTTTACTCCAGATAAATACAACTTCCTTTTGTTTTAGATCTTTAGAAGCGGTCCAGAAGGAGCTTAATGACTGTAGAACATACATAGAGTCTGTCGAAAAAGAGTCAGGAACGCCACAAGAGATAAGTAAAATGTACTTAAGCAAGAAGAAGCAGCATGACGATGTTGAAATGGAAGTTTCAGTTTTGAAGCAGGCTCTTGAGGTAATTTATCTGTGCTGCATGCTGCATGAGTAAGAGCTTGGAAAGTTCAGTTTTTGAAAGGTTATCTAGATTTGTATTAATAAATACTTTGAATTTAAACTAAGGTGTTATTTAAGTTTTGGTAAAATATTCAGATAAAGTAGGCTGATATGTAAAACTTCACATTTTAATGTAATAAATTGTAGTGGCGGTGGCAGTGGTGGCAATGGTGGTGGTGGTGGGGGAGGTGGTATCATCATGTGTAACAACTTTTTATTTTTAATAAACATTATAAACACAGAATTACATTAAACTAAATGTAAAGGGAGTCAATTAATGAAACTAAACAACACTTACTTTTAAATTTTTCCCGAACATGTTTCAGATACTTTCCCTCCATCCTCTACTGACCATCGACAAAGTCTCTGAAACATGTTCCGGAAAAATTTAAAAGTAAGTGTTGTTTAGTGTCATTAATCGACTCCCTTTAAATTTAATTTTTATAACAACATTGTTTTCAACACTTTCAAGAAAGGAGCAGAATTACATGCCTATAATATTAATATAATTTTTTTACTTTTATTTAAACATTTTAGGTGTAATGTTTAATGTGCACAGAACAAATTCATTAGTGAAATATATATCTGTAATAGTTGTATATAGTTTATTACTAAATTGATGACAGAAAAAGGTTGCCCACAAGTGTATGTGAACCCAAATTGACACACCAGCCTTAGATCTAAGTCTTGAAGTTAAGGAAACCAGTTTAAGGAACATTTTCAAAATTCAATGAAATTGGAAATGGATTATCCATGATACCTTTTAAATTGAGCACAAAATCCAAAGTGATTTGGATTTCTGTTATATCTTATTTGCAAGGATGAGGAGCATTTATGAATCTTGGATTTTGAAATAAAAATAGATTTATGAATTAATTCTGTTATTATCTTTAGTTTCAAAAGAAGAAAATTGAGTGGAAATGTCTTGTACAAAAATGTATTGGCTGCTCTTTATTTTAAATGATCAAGTTTGCACTCACTATTTTAAGCTGTTACAAAACAATTTAAGCTTGAGATTAAAATTGACTTGATTGAACATTAGTGGAAACAGGTCTTTTCCTTGCAACCTTTTGTTAAGAGTATTCAGAAGCATTCAGATAATATATCAACTAAAGTGCCCAATCATGAACCTCTCTTGAACTTTCAGTAAAAAACACTCCAATCCCAAATATGTTACAAACTTGATCTTCTTTGCTAGGATACTACTTGACCAATTTGTGAAACTTTCTTCATTTGAGAGCATATGATCAAATTATGTTAATGCAACACTTAAGTCAGTGATGTGATAAAAGTTTTTGTATCTTTAGCAGCAAAATCTCCTGTTGAATAATACAACTTCCATGCTAGCAGAGCTCAAGCAAAGAAATGTGGCATTCCTCTTCCATATTATTGCTGGGGTGCCATCTGTTCAAATGCTCACAAGTTTATTACCATCAACATCATAACTTTTGGCACAGTTCTTCACTGGCACAGGTTTTTTTAATGACACAGTTGATGATTTCAAAGTGAAGTTCCAAAAACACATTAAAATTGTTGTTTATGCCTCATAAACAGAAGTAACTGTACTGTCTCCCATCCCATGCATTTGAGAAGCATCTGGAAACAGTACATATTTGGGGAAGAATTTAAGTAGGCTAATGGTCTTGATACACTTGTAATATAATAACTAGGAATATGTTTCAGAGATCAGTCGTCTCAATTTTCAATCTAACTTAAACTACTGATTTACTGATGTTGACAATTTGTAGTCTTGTGCTGATTCTAGGAACTCGCTGAAAAATAATTCTGTGCAATTTCAGACAGAAAAAGTTATTTAATACTGCATCAGCCTTGGTAAAAATTCTGGATTGGAAATCACATAAACATCTTGGTGAAGTATCAGCACTTTCCTATGTCTGCATTTGTTCCACAAGTGCTGCATTTGTACCCTTGCATTTGGCCACATATATCGAAGCTGCAACTAACCACTAGTCAGTTACAGATGTAGCTTATAAAAGCAGCAAGTCATCTCCAAGGTTTTATCTACACCAAGGTGCCCTCTTGGTTCTAGGAGAACCTCTAGGTTCTTGGTTCTATCATCTTGCTTCCAGGAGCATTAACTATTCCATTTTGGTTTTTCTGAATTTGAATTCTCACATCCTCTTCAACGCATTGGTCTTACTAGGGAGTCCCACTGTTCTCAATAACACTAATGACTTGGGCCTCTGAAGATGACATAGAGGTTATTCACCAGATTCTTTATTCATCAAGTTTGTCCTTTGTCTTGATTCTCATCATTCTGATTTCTCCCTCCTCAAAGCTTCTTCATCCAAACTTGAGTGGAGATTGCATCATGACCAGGCTTAAGGTTGCAACATTCCCCTTCTCCATCGTCACTCAGTCATTGCATTTTTCCTAACATAGTCTTAGAGAATGTCCACATGAGAATGATAGTTATACTGTAATAATGATTTATGATTTGTTGAATATCCCTGGAATAGTAGAAGTCATTGTTACATTCAAAGCTATTCTCTTTCACATACTTCTTTTCTTTTTCTTTATTTTAACAATTACACTGTAGCTACAGCTTGTGTTCATATGTGGAAATATTTTTTATAATATGAAATAATTCTCTCTATCAAATAAATTAAGAAATTCATATCCATAATACAAATATATAAAAAAAATTTCCTTCCCACTTTAGCAAACACAAAATCAGTCTAAACTGCATACTTTATGAACAAAAATGCTTATATTTTGCTCACCAAAAGAAAACTTCAGACGTTTCAATATAAAATTAAGGTATTTTTATGTGATAAATTGATTTTGTTACATTAAATCATTGTTTGCAAATAATATACATTACTAATTACGTAAAAAATGAAGTTAGCTACTGTGAAGCAATAAATATTACACAAATATAACTATTTGCAACAAAAGCTTCATTTATCTTAAGAAAATGGTGTAAATTTTTCTTAAGATAAGTGAAGTTTCTGTTGCAAATAGTTGTACTTGTGTAATGTAATGTACTTGTAATTTGTTATAATTAGAATAATTATATATCAAGTGTCTCTGTATTACATAAGTAGATAACCTATTATTATTATTATTATTATTATTATTATTATTATTATTATTATTATTATTATTATTATTATTATTATTATTATTATTATTATTATTATTATTATTATTATTATTATTATTATTAAATTTATCATCCTCATTACTTAGCTATTTATGCTTTGATAATGATAAGAGTGCAAAAGTGTTCAATTTTATGTAATTAAAAAGAAAGAATAAATAATACAATATATGCATTTTGACATACAAGAAATGTTTTCGCTTTGCATTTGAAAATGTTTATTGAATTGGTATTTGACTCTGGAGAGGAAAAAAGAAAAGAAAACACTCATATGGCAGTTTCATTAAATACAATAGAAAGCTAATGTAGTAAATTTAATTTTTCAGCTAATGGATAAATTAGTGAAGAAACGTCAAAGAAAATACCAGTGGGCACTGAAACTTGTTATAGCACGTGTACAACAAGCATTCCAGTTTCTTCTTCAGAGGCGTAATTTTAAAGTGAGTACGATCACTAGAACCTATATTTTCCTCATACTGTAGAAAAAGTAGCATTAAAAATGATAAGGCACTGCAAGGTATTGAAAAGGAATGGTTGAATTAAGAATTTCATTTCATTTCATTTGATTTCATCCATATGATCCAAAATACATAGGATACGTCAACATGTTTAACAAATATTAAAAATTGCATGTCTTTTTTGAAACAAAATTAACACTAGAAGGACCGCACCCGTCATTTTGGCGGATGTGCTGCTTTAGAAGACATTTCTTGCTTATGTTTTCTTCTATGCTTCCCATGTTCTACAACTTTTAATAAATACTAATGACAAACACGTCCACAAAGAATTAAGTATTTTGGATCTTTCTAAAAACTGGTCGAATACCTGGGAACCACCATTTTTCAGGAACACAATGAGCACTGAAATTTTGTGGTTTATGCGATTTGATGACAAGGACACACGTTCTCAAAGACTAAGTACAGATCGCTTTGCAGCTGCTACTCCTTTAAGAAATCCTTTTATTGCCAATTCCTTGCAGTGTTACATTCCAAGCGAAAATATCACTGTGGATGAGCAACTGTTTCCTTGCAAGGCTACATGCTCTTTCATTCAATATATGAGCAATGAACCGGACAAATTTGAAATAAAGTTTTGGCTTGCAGTTGATGCAAATTCAAAGTATCTGGTGAATGGTTTTCCTCACCTAGGCAAAGACGATCAGCACCCAACAGGAGTTCCTCTTGCAGAGCATGTTGTAATTCGTCTTATACAGTCCTTTGTTTTTGCAGGAAGAAATATTACATGCGACTATTTTTCCACAGCCAAATTCCTTGCAGAAAGTTTGATGTGTAAAAGACAATAATTGTGGGCACAGTAAAGAAATGTAGAAGGGAAATCTCTCAATCAGCAAAATATGATACAGCACCTTTGCACACAACTGTACTTTATAATTCAGGTGACATAACTCCGACATGCTATCAGGGGAAAAAGAACAAAAATGTGCTTCTTTTGTGTTCAATGCATGACACAGTTACTATAAATAAACAACATCCTAAAGAGCTACTAGGATCAGTGGTGTACTACAATAACACCAAGTACGGCATTGATGTCGTAGATCAAATGGCTCCACTGTACACAGTGAAATATGGATGCAGAAGGTAGCCTATGCATGTTTTTTCAATGTGTTGGCCTTGGCAGCTATTAATGCATGGGTACTCTATAAGGAAGTCACAGGTGAAAAAAAAACAAGCAGACGTCAGTTCAAATACAACTTAACAGCATATAAATCCACAAGGGTACAAAATGCACTTCCTAACACAGTACCTCAGCAGAGCAACATTTGGAAGATTTGCCAAATTGACGGATGCAGAGGGAAGAATAGGAGCAAGCATTTATGTAACAAGTGCAGCAAGTATGCTTGTGGATCATGTTTAGGCAACGCTGAATACACGTGTTAGGTGCTACGATGCTGCAGGTAGCTTTGAATGAGGGAAATGAGGTTTATACATGTTTTTTCTACTATATACTGTGGTATTCAAAATTTTATGTTGAAACATGTGTTTGCTAAGGGAAGTTGTCCATTTCACATTTGGTTATCGTATATATTTGGATTAATTTTTAGGCCTAAAATGTTCATTTTACCATGTAATTCTTCAGACAAAAGTAAAATTATATACTGGTAAACTGTATAAATAATATTAAATAAACTGGTATGCATTCAAATTTGTTTACCATTTTAAAAAGGGTAAATAATAGTGCACCCGTCAAAATGACGGGTTGGTCCTTCTCGGTAGACCATACTCACCGGTCCTTCTAGTGTTAGCATTATATAGTTAATATTAGCATTTTGAGAGAAAATGTCTAAAGGGATATCATAGGAAATAATGCAACAAATTAGTCATTAAACATCACAAAAGTGACTCGAGAAGATATTGACATATTGACGGGCCCAAATGACCTTGTTGTCGACGGGCCCTAAAACACCACACACTCACTCACTTGACACATTGCTTCACTCACACTATTTATTCACAGGACATGTTTCAAGAGCTTGTGCTCTTACAATGAGCTGGTACTCGATTAGTGCAAATTGTAGTGGTTTCCTCTTTCTTGTCAATAGATGGCATGATGTACTTGTCAAAGATGTTCGGTGGTGGAGTTTCAAAATTCATGACTCTATGATGATTTTTGTTAATGAAGATATTTTCCCATACGGAAAGGTCTATGGGGTGATTAACGTATTTTATTAGAGATCTAAATTCCTCCAAGCACATATACATATATTTATTAGAGATGTTTCCAAGTTGATGTCATGTCTAGTATTCAAAAAATGAAAAGCCACTGCTGATTTTTCTGTTTCACCATTTTTAATGTTTCTTATATGTTCTTTAGTTCTGATGTTAATATTTCTTTTTGTTTTTCCTATATAAATTTTAGGGCAAGTTTCACATTTGATCTCGTAGATTCCTGGTTTTTCTTTGGTAGTGATGGAATTTTTGGGAGGGCCTTTTAACAAATTTCTGATATTAAACCTATTTTGAGGTGCAAGAATTATGTTGTGTTTTGAGAAGATTTTTTGGAATTTATCATAGGCTGATGGATGGAAGGTGAATTTTTTAAAAAGTTTTTTCTCTTTTTCTCCTGTAGGTTCTAGGGTGGTGGTTTCTTTTATTTTCTTAGCTTTGTTGAGTCTGTTAAGTGTTTTGTCTACTAAATTTGGGTTGAAACTGTTGGATATAGCTACTTTTTTATGTGTAGGTATTCTTCTTGATAATCTTCTCTGTTTAGTGGAAAGTTGATCATGTGAAATATTAAACTGTTGAAAATGGCATGTTGGTGTTGTTTTGGGTTGAAACTGTTGTTTAATATAATTATGTGATAAGCTCTCTCGATCACCAACCGGCCAGGTACCACCGCCCAGCCAATCAGCAAGTGGCAACGAGTCCCGGGAAAGGGAGCGCTCAGAAATGCACAGCGGGGCAGACCAGAGTGTATTGCAACGGGGTGATAAACAGGGAAATCACTCAGCACAGACTGTCCCCCCCCCCCCAAAAGTTGCCCCTAGGCGGCGAATAGGACACACAGGAAAGGTAGAGCAAAGGGGGGAAAAAGAACTCGAAGACTGGCTTCACTAGGAGACGAAGACGGGAGAGCTCATTTCCACTAAGTCATGTCATGTCATGTCACCCAGAACACCGCTTCCACACGTTATAGCACGCCTCCACTCTCGCAAGGAACACCCACAGCAGTAGTTTGTAGGTGGCTGGAACATCCTTCCTTAAATGATGCAGATCAGAGTTCCCAACTACCGGACAACCCCCATCTGGTTTCACCCGGAATACCGCTTCACAGCCACCTGACCCGAACAAACTTTATCCGAGCTGCAGAGCATATAGATATTGGTATAGATATGTGTATGTCATATGGTGGACAGTTTCACCCTGCGACTTCACCCTAACGTAGTATGTTTGTGCCTCCCAAGAGAGTGGCCGCTGGGACCTGCCAATTTGGTCAGAAGGGAGTACCACGAGGAAGTCCACCAAGCAGTGCAAAGGTGTTCAAGGCGTGCCGGCTGCCCCGAGGGCGGAGAAGACCAGGATGTCCGAAGTTGGCTGATGAGCAGGGCTACCCACGCACAGCTGGACAGGTAACAACAGAGCATAGCCTCGAGCACAGGAAGGAGTTTAAGGAGATGCCTGAAAAAAAGAAGGGTAGCCAGAATCACCCGAGTCTAAAATGTTTATTTGCGCTGGATGCCACACATGATTGTCTCGAAATAGTTGACCACTAGGGGAGGAACACTTAGATACAGTTATAATAACCATTAACAAAAACCTTAAACTACGTGAGTGACGAAGGAAGAGCTCACAGGGAACAGGTCCCACAACTGAACCAAAATAACCCAAATCTTTAAAGCCCCCAAACTAAAGCATGTGAAAGGCAAAGCCCCCAGAACGTCGGCCAACTTGAATCATGAACTTGAATCCAATAACTTCAGCTGTGAAATATGGGCCCTACGCTCTTGCTTGGTAACCTCGTGCTGTAGTAGGCACGATACGTCTTCAAACATTCTTAAAATGACATAGGTTTCTAAATAGCGGGGCGCCAACTTGGCGGCAAATTTGTTTATACGTGAACTAATAGGGTAGTTGCGACACATCACCTTAGAACCGACCTTGAAAGGAGACGTTTTAGCTTTCTCGTCCTGTCGGGTTTTCCTCCGTTGCCAAGACAATTTTAGGTTATTAAAAGCGTTTTTCCAATTTTGTGCAACCTGCTGGTGCGAAACTTGATCAGGGAGGAGGTCCGGTAAGGTCCATAAATTGGAAAGCGTGGAATTAGGCGAATACGCAAATAGAAGAGAGAACGGAACGAGTTTATGGGACTCGTGGCGAGCTGAGTTAAAAGCATATTGAAGTTGAGTAAGATTTGAATCCCAGCGATTCTGTTGAGAGGAGTGGAAAGCAATTAAGGCCCATTTGATATTCCTGTTGACCCGCTCGGCATGGGAGGGATGAGGATAATAAGGAGTTGCGGTGATGTGTTTAATTCCCCAATTAAAACAGAAGTTCTTCACAGAACGAGCAGTAAACTGAATCCCATTGTCGGAAACCAATAGTTGCGGAGGACCAAATGACGCAAAGATCTGCGACAAAAACCTGATAACCATGGAGGAGGTAGCCCGAGGAACGTCAGTGAGCCAGACAAACTTAGAAAAGGCATCGGTCACGATTAAGGCATAAGTGTTGCCTAAGATGGATCTCGGGAATGGGCCAATAAAATCCACAAAGAGTTTCTCTAATGGCCGAGAAGCGCAATCCGACGCCAGGTTTCCCCAAACGTTGCGCTGCGCGGGTTTCGCCATCGCACACAGCGCACAGGCTTTCACCCTCACGTTAATATCGCGGTTCATCCCTTTCCATAGAAAATACTGTCTTATCTTTTCCCGCGTCTTATATGTACCCAAATGGCCTCCCACCGGAGATGAATGAAAGAAGGCAAATACGGCCGCCGGCACCAAAGCCGTAGGAACAACCGCCAAGAGCTGCCGATCAAAACTAGCTTTTGCCATAAGCACCCCTCTCCTTAGAACATACTGAGGCAGGTTTTCACCACTTTGCAAACGCTCCATTATTTTAACTAAATCGGGATCTGCACATTGATGGTCAGGCAATTCCGTAAAAAGCTCTGGTAACCCGCTACAAATCAGTACTTCAGGAAGGACTCTGTCCGAATGTTCGGGATTTTCTTGAAATAGACGAGTCAAAGCATTGGCCAGCACATTCTGAGAACCTTTTATATGGACGGGAGTGAATTTAAAACTCGAAATCCTAACTCCCCACCTCGCTAGACGGCCAGTTTTCCGAGGAGTAGCCAGCACCCAAGTCAGAGCTTGGTTGTCACATTCGAGCCGAAACTACTGGCTACTCCAAGGCAAACAAACCTGCTAGGGTCTCCAACTCGTAAACCAAGTATTTCCTTTCCGGAGTGGACAGAGTCCTAGACACATAGTAAACAGGGCGTCGTCCTTCTGGAAATTCTTGTAATAGAACCGCAGCAATGGAATGGGTCGAGACGTCTGTCCGAACCACAAATTCCTTTGAGAAGTCCGGAAAGGCTAAAATGGGGGTTGAGCGATGGCACTTTTAAAATCTAAAAAGGCAGCTTGTTGTGCCTGGCTCCATTGAAACGGAACGCCCTTCCTGCGAAGAGCGTAAAGGGGTTCTGCCCAGGAGGAAAAATCGGGGATAAACTTAGAGAAAAAGTTCTCCATGCCCAAGAAACGCGACAAGGATTTACGATCCGTCAGAGGTAATACTTTATGCAAGGCAACGGTACGGTCGGGATCAATTGTAATACCACAAAGACAAACTAAGTTTCCCAAGAACTTCAAACTCTCGGTGGCAAATGAGACCTTGGATGCCTTGACCGTCAAACCAGCCTTTTGAAGATGACTGAGAACTTCCCGAAGATGTACCACATGTGACTCAAAATCCGATGAATAAATTACTAAGCCATCTAAAGGAATTTGAATTTAATATCTGCAAATATGCTATCGAGTAACCTCGATAAAACCTGTGCTCCCGTGGCGATTCCAAATGGCACCCTATTAAACTCATACAGCCTCCAAGGGGTGGCGAATGCAGTTAGATGCTTGCTTCCCTCGGTCAGAGGGATCTGATGGTAGGCATTATTCAAGTATAAGGTCGTGAAAATCTTAGCCTGAGAGAAGTGGTGCGCCGCGGTATGAATATCGGGAAGCGGGGTAGACTCAACAAGAATCCTTTTGTTCAAGCGCCTGAAATCCACCACTGGACGAAAATCATCGTCACCTTTGGGGACAAGAAACATGGGGCTACTATAATGTGAGTTTGATGGCTAATAATAATTCCCTTCTCTAACATCTCAATTTTACGCTTCAAAATGGCCATCTAAGGAGGCAACTTCACTGGGGTATTATCTATAAGTTGAATATCATATTCGATCAAATTAGTGGAACTTAAACGTTCCGAAAATAAGGTGAGGAACTCACCTAAGAGTCCCCTAATCGCCTCAGCTTGAGGAGCAGACAAATGGTCTAATGAAAACGAGTTTGACGGGGGAAAAGCACTAGAAACGTCCAGACTCTGAGTTACTGGAAGTTGTAGATACCGCACCTGTTGAAAGGGAATGCTAGAGGACGAAAATGCAAAACGGCACTGAAAGCCCTGAAAGTCAAGAGTCATTCCAGTGCGCGTCATAAAGTCTACCCCAAGTATCACCTTGAATGGCATTTCAGGTAATAACTAGGAAGCATGCTTCCAGATATAATCCGAAAATCTTACACAACAAGATATCTGGAGGTTTGCTTCGCATAAACTTCCATTAATAGCCACACACTTTAGTTTAGTCGGAATAGGCCTAGGGCCAAAATGCCGTAAGTGCTCCTGATAGAAGCTTAAATCTAAAAGTGAGCACGTACTACCGGAGTCCAAAAGAGCCAAAACCGGCGACTTGCCTAAAACAACTTAAACCGTGGACCTTAAAATAGCTGAAGCTGCGACCATTCTTTGATCATTAAGTGAAGCAGCTAACTTACAAGCCTGGTGTCAGGCATTATGTGGCGAAACGTTCGTATCGTTAAAGGTATATGTTTCATTCCTTGATCATTACGCCTGTTATTCATACACTCCCGTGCGAAATGCCCCGGCTGACGACAGCGGTAACATAAACGTCTTGGTAAATTGGAAGTTGATACAGGCCTAGAATTCGTTCTTATGTCCCGCAACGCCAAAACATTAGGAATGTGACGAACACGATCATCCGCAGCACATTCCATGATCTGCGGGACCAGTCCATCCAGTTCAACAAATGTCATCGGTCTCTTAGCGAAAACCAGAGCTGATCTGGTAGAGGAATTAAGCCCCGAAATGATATTCTCACAAACCTCTGTCTCGTCTGATGTAACCAACAATAAAGGCGCATATAAACGCACCCGCTCTACATAACCAACAAAGGGCTCATTCCATGCCTGTGGTGCTAAATAATAATCCTTAATGTACATAACTCGTTCTCGCATAGGGGCATAGTAATTCAACAATTCCACATGAAAGACCTTAACGGCATTTCTCTCTCCCTTAGCTTCTCTCAACAAGGTCAAGGCAGGTCCAGATAACTTTGTGCTAACGAGGTCAATTAACACCTCGGAAGGGACTCCATATATATCCATTTTATCAATAACTTGTAACCAAAACCACAGGAACAAAAGCAAGGTAACACAATCATAAATTTCAAATGGTGGCATTTCCTCAACTTCTGCAAGGGGTGCACCACCTTAAGCGCCGAAAACAGGGAAACAGCTGACATCACTGTATCCTGTGCTTGGACAGGAAAATCTCCTTGATAAGTAGCATCCTGAATGTTAGCAACATTCATGTTCAATAATTGAGAGAAACAAGATTGCCATGCAATTAACTGTGTACGACAGTTTTCCCAGTCCTGAAAATCCAAATGATTCGGAAAATACTTCAACATATACTCCACACGAAATAAGTAGTGATTAACTCGGGCGAGAACACGTTTAATTTGATGCCTTAAGGGGAAACCATCATACTCCCAATCCTCAATCACATTTTGAAATTCGAGAGTGGCCATTTTACAATGTTCCAAACATTTCTGCACCGCCTCACATTGATCAGGAAGGACCACTAATTGCCGTTCCTCCGATACACGCACGGCATCAAGCACAGTCTGAAAATCTGCTGTTGGAGAGAGTATGAGAGAGTATGATGAAAAGAAAGGAAAAACTCAAGATATTATAAAAAATACCACTCTTACACCACTTAAAAACACAAACTGGCATTATAGAAAATTCACCTACCATCCATGGGATTTTAGAAAATTTGAACGAATCTTCAGAAGACTAAACTTAAAACTAGCACCCCAAGACAAATTCAGTCTGAAGAACCTGCTAAATAAACCATTAAAAAATTCAATCCCCAATACTTTAAAATCGGGAATTTATCAGATAAACTATGAAATCTGTGATAAAAGCTACATAGGAAAAACTAAGAGAAACTTGTTAAGCAGGCAAAAAGAACACCAGAGGAACATAAGGTTAAAACAAACAGAAAAATCTGCAGTGTCACACCATTTTTGGACAAAAACCACAACATTGGCCGTAACATAAAACTGTTAAAAATCTTTAAGTACACCCTTAAAATTGGATATTTGGAGGAAAATATTCATAACCAAAAAGCGGGATAAGGTTATAAATTTTGAAATCCCAGCATTAAATGAAGTATTAAAACTTAGTGCCCCTAACACCAGATGGCAGAGGGATCGAAGCACCGAAGTAGTGGAGGAGGAAGAATGTTCCTTTAGTCATCAAACAGCTGAGGATGAGATCGAATGATCTTGAAAACGTTTCAATTATACAACAACATAGTAAGTGAAGTTGAGTGTAAACATAGTGACTCATAAATCAAACTCAAAAATGAAGAAGTAGAGGAGTATTCTCATCAAAGTGAGAAGGAAGAATTGGTCCCTGCTGGATATTGTGCACTGGTGTAGCAGATGTAGGGCCAGGATCAAAATTACTCACCTCTGCCCGTTAGATGTACTGTTGTCTGCAGTATCACTTGAGTCACTCTCACACTCACACTTCCCCCCTGGGGCCTACTGCAGTAGGAACGGGAATTGGTGATCCCAGGGTCCCAAGCCAAATCTCTCTCGATTGGGTGTCTCTGAGTGGTGAGATGGCTAATGCCAAACACACAAACAAGGTCCACATCTGTGTTTGACCCTAATCTAAGTAAACTAAATTAAATTACAGTTAAGACAAAGTAAAGTCAAAGCAAAGCCAGAGCGGAGCCTGAGCAAAGCAAGAGCGGAGCCAGAAACAAGCCAGAGCGGGACCGAAGTGGTGACCGGAGCCTAGCCGGAGCAAAGCTAGAGCCATGCCAGAGTTAGGTTACAGAATAAAATTAGAGGCAAGCTAGAACGGGACCAAAGGTGGGCGAGACCCTAGCCAGAGCCAAGTTAGAGTGCATTTAGAGTGAAGTTAGAGTGAGGTTAGATTGAAGCCGGAGCAAAGCCAGAGAGCCAAGCCAGAGCGGGACCGGAGTGGTGACCGGAGCCTAGCCAGAGCAAAGCCAGAGTGAAGCCAGTGTTAAGTAGAGAATAAAGTTATAGTGAGGCCAGAGCAAAGCCAGAGTGGGACCAGAGGCGGGCCAGAACCTAGCCAGAGCTAAGCCTGAGCGAAGCAAGAGTTACGTTAAGGAATGAAGTTAGAGTGAGGCCAGAGCGAAGCCAGATCGGGATGGAAGGTGTGCTAGAGCTTAGCCAGAGCCAAGTTAGAGTGAATTTAGAATGAAGTTAGAGTGAAGCCAGAGCGTAGCCAAAGCCAAGCCAAAGTTAAGATAATGAATGAAGTTACAGTCAGGCCAGAGCGAAGCCAGAGCGGGACCGGAACTGGGGCCAGAACCTAGCCAAAGCCAAGTTAGATAGGATTGAAGCCGGAGAGAAGCCAGAGCGGAGTAAGAGCAAAACCAAATCAAAGACAAAGCGGAGCCAAGCATACTCTATTCCAAATACATACTCTATTCCAAATTCATGCATTAATCCAGGTATGTTGGAACCAAATACCAAGTCACCTTCTTGTTCAAAGTAAGGTGTAAATCACAGCTTTCTTTTCCTATAGAAACTACCAAGCAGTAAACTAATGTCAAGCAGTAAATTCCTTTCTTTTGATCTAGAGGCAAGTAATTGGTTAGACCTTGTTCTATCTCAAGTCACTGAATTCAAATTTAGTGCACCTCTCATGGTTTGGATTTATAACAAAACACACTTGAAAGTAGCATCTGCTTCACTTAAATCTGCTCGATCAGTATCACTTAACATATTTGTAATGCCCGGGTCTTGATGAATTTGGGGTAAGGTAGATAGAAGGTTTGGGTATACATTGTTTTTTTTTTTTTTTTTTTGTTTTTTTTTGTGTTATAACCACTATATCAGTGTAACAAAAGTAACAATTGTCACAGTGGTTTGTTTGTTCTCACTACACTGCTGGGAGGCAGAATCTGAGATATTTTTTTCATTCCCTTTAACTATTTGCTTAAGTCTTCTATCACACATGACTCACTTTAAGGATTGCCCAGCATTTATCTTGGTCACCAGCTGAATGTTAAAATATGCAAAGTACTGCTTTGTAACAAAAGCTGTTTTTTTTGCTTTCCATTTATTATTCTATCATGAACTAGTTTTTGCCATTTGCTGAATTTTTGTCTATCCCCTGTTAATCATCACTTGTTTCCACTTTTTATTGCTATTGCTTCAATGGATCTGGATTTGCTTAGTCTCACTTTTCAATGTTTCTCACTTGCACATCTTCCGTTTTCTTGTGTCCCCTTTCCCTATTACAAATTAACCTCACTAGCTGCTTTTCCAATCCTTCTTCCAGTTACCTATTACTTTGTCACACTTTATCAAATCATCTGCTTTATTTCTTACATCCCCACTCTAATCTCTTTTCCGTATCTGCAATTTGTGCAGCTGTGTTAACTATTTGCTATTTTCAAAATTTTTAACTTTCCCTTGCCATTATTTACGTCTTGTTTCAACTTCTTCTACAATCACTTCACTCAGCCTGAATTTACTTTACCAGCTTTTTCACTTTTTTTTTCCTCACTTTTCCTGTTTTCTTGCCTTTTCTTTTCCTATTACAGCAAGTTCCAAAACTAGTTCCTCAAAAATAAAAATGTAGATGATGGAGTGTTAAAAGCCAACTACAAATACTTTCTTCAATTAATTTGGACATCGTTATATTCCTTCTATCACACATAATGTTGTTTTTGTTTTCTTAAAGTTTACTTGTAGCCCAATTTTTATATGAACTTTCTTGCAAATCTTGAAATGTGGAGATCAAATTTCTTCTGTCCTTGCCACCATATTTGTAATCAGCACCAGTTGCACAGATTTGTGGATTAGGGTACCATCCATATTTATTTTAAGTTTCCTTATTGTATACTCTAAAGCAGTGTATTAGGAGCAATGGGGTTAGCCCATCTCATTTTAGCCCTTTAGTTTTTACTTATTCTTTGGCATGCAGCTGTCACTGCCATTCACCAGCCTCAAGCTGCATACATACCTGCAGGACTCCAAGTCAAGACTACCATGGTAGTCCGCTGTAGTGGGTCTGCTGTCTGCCTTCTCATTACCTCTGATTGCTGTGATCTGCATTCTTTTGCATGAACTCTTTGGTTCAGGGTGTAAGGTAGAGACAACACAACTCAGCAAAACATACAATATTTTCTAAAAATGTGCTTTGTTCGGTTTCTTTAACAATGGACATGAAACCCATTCACCTTCAGATATTATAATTTTAATTGGCTGTGTACAATAAAGGTTGATAGTGTGTAGAATTTGCTTTATTTCGGTACATCATGAAGAAATCACAAGTAACAAGAAGCGAGTGAACCAACTAAATTGAAAATGAACAAATGGTTAAATGACCTTGGTATGTCTTCTACTGTGTCTATATATATATATATACTGTTTTTGAACTGGTTCTCACTCCCCAAATTAATCTTTTTGTTGTTGAACCATCACGGAAATGTTGAAATTCCTGGCCATTTACAAATATGGATATCCTCATTTGTCCAAAAAGATACTGTTGCGGCAACGGGCACAAGTTTCAGCACAAATAGATAACAGATGGATAGTATTTCACGAAGATAAAGAGCTTGCATCAGCAGATAAACGTAGCGCCGGAGATAAAGGTCTGCAAAAACAAACAAACTGAGATAAGTGGAAATTTCTGGTGTCATCTTGATTGATAGAGATTATTCGGTTTCTTTATTGTTCTGCAACAGTTTGGAATTATCAGATGAGGTATTTAACGGAGTGATGACTCACCAATAGTGAGTCGCAAACAGAGCAGAGTCAAAAACACAGGAGTCATAAGCAGTAAACAGCTGCACAGATGTAACAGGAGTGTTGTAAACAGATGTAATCAGAACGCTGTTGTTGTGATCATCGACCTTGGTAGATTGCGTTGTGTATGTGACGTAATGTTGTTACGTGAGAACTGAACAGTGTATTTCTACGGAAATAAAGAACATTTGAATATCTGCAACTCTGACTTTTAATTCTATGAACCCACAAAGTCACAATACTGAAGCCATGCATCAAATAAGGAAAAATTAGCAGTTTTCCAGTTTGATGATCCTGTCTAACGGTACCTTGGAAATAATTAAAAATTATTCTAGCAAACTTATGTACCATCTGGAAGTTGCTTGCCATGTACAATGTCTTTGTAAAATTGAAATTTGCCCAGCTTCACGATACACGATATGGCACTGAAAATTACGTTTTAATATTTCCAAAAATGACAAAAGACATCTTGAAATATTCTGAAATATATACCATTTTATATTGTCACCCGAATGTCGGGACTTCCTGTGGAGCCGGCTGGCGGAGGAGCCGGACGGGAGGCGCTCGGACACGCTCGGACATGCTCACCCCTTTGTCTTTTAGCGGTAACGAGGGGTGGTTGGAAAAACATCACTGTGCCGTCTCTTTCCCCTCCTCCTGCGGTCCGAACCTTCGTGATGATTCACTGAACCGCGAGACTTCGAGAAAACAGCGATATTCCTATAAAAGGGGCTGCAGTGCCGAGTTCAGTCAGTTCTTGGCGAGCAGCTGTGAGGAGCGCCTAGTGAGGGGACGGACTGCGTACGTGCATTGGAGGAGTGTACATAATTGCGAGTGCTAGTGGAACTGGTGAATTGTAATTGTGTGCATTACGTAACTCTGTGTAATCGGCAAGTGTTCCGATTGTAATTCGGTGGAAATAAAGAACATTTTTGAGTGTTGCAATCGGACTTTTAATTTCACGAACCCACAAAGTCAGTGGTGTCAGGAGTGGGATGACATCACCGAAAATTACAACCATGGACGTGGCATTGGAAAAGATTTTGGAGAAGAAGATGGAAATGAAGGCCGAACTGACCTCGGAAATGAAAGTGGCAAATAATAGCCTGGCCGCGGAACTAACAGAAATAAAGATGGCGAATGACAACCTCGCTGCGAAGACGGAAACGGCAAATAACAACCTGGCCGCAAAGCTGGAAGAAATGAAGACGGCTAACGATAACCTCACGGAGAAGATGGAAGAAATGAAGGTTGCGAACGAGGCCCTCGCCGCTAAATTTGAGGAACAGCTGGCCGGCGTAAAGGAGGACGTCGCGGGGCTTGGCAAGCGGATCGGTCAAGTGGACGAGCGCTTCGAAGACCTGGCAAACCGCGTTAACAACCTGGAAGGAAAGGCCGACAGCAGCAGCATCAAGTCCCTGAACGCCATGGTGGAGGACGTTGTCGGCAGGAGATTGAAGGATTTGAAGGCCGACGCGCCGGAACGCGACACAACATCGGCGCGCGTCAAACCTCCGAAATATGACGGCGCGTCAAAGTTTGAGGTCTTCCGCTGCCAATTCGACGCAGTGGCCAAGCACAACAAATGGTCAACAGAGGAGGAGGCTACACAGTTAATAGCCAGCCTCCAGGGACGGGCCGCGGAAGTCCTGAACTCGGTACAGACAACGTCGGCGCCCAAGGACATCTGGGAGGCCCTGGAGAATCGTTTTGGAAACCACCGCTTAGCCGCAGCGTACCGCAGCCAGCTAAAGGCAAGGTCACAGCAGCCAGGGGAGACGCTGCAGGAGTTCGCCCTGGCAGTTGAACAACTGGCTACTAAGGCCGTAGTCGACCTTCCACCCAGAGTTCGTATCCCGGGAAGCTGCCTACACATTCGTTGACGGGGTACGAGACACGGAGATTCGTCAGCGCCTAATGCCTGGCGATTATAAAACAATCCACGAGGCGCTAACGGCAGCATTAAGGATGGAGGCAGCAAAGGTAACAGCTATCCCGACGTCGAGAACGAGGAGTGTCCGCTACACCGGAGACAGAAGACCAGCCGAAGGAAGCCGGCGAAGACCTAGTGGCCTGTGTTGGGGGTGCGGACAGCCGGGATACCTAGAGACTGCCGACACCAGGAAGGGCAGCCGGAAGAACGACTAAGGCCCGGCGTGGCGAGGAGCACGTCGGCGCCGTCCACACCATCTCCTCGAGTGACACTCGCGCCGTCAGCCGGCGGATGGATGACAGCCTCATCGCGGACGGCTGGGTTAGAGGAAAGCCGTGCCGCGTGCTGATGGACACCGGGGCGGCCGTGACCATCATCAGACCTGACGTGGCGAAGGGATTGCCGACAAGGAAGCCGAGCCGACCATACCAGCTTGTCATGGCATCGGGCGACACCTTGCCTGTGGAGAAGGAGGCCCTGTTGAAGCTGACCTTGGGAAGGAGCACCGTACGTCTGTGGGTGTTCGTCGCGAAAGTGGCTGAGGAGGTGATACTGGGATTGGATGCCCTTAGGAGCCATGAGGCGACGATCGACGTTGGCAAGAAGGTTCTGCGGCTCAACGGAGAAGAGGTTATACTCCGTCGTCTTGAACGAAGACTTGGTTGTCCCCGCGAGGAGCGAGGTGGTGGTGACGGCGCGACTGGAAGGCCAGAAAACCAGGAACATGATGCTGGACCAGAAAACGCCTGTACACGGACTGTGTGTAGCCAGGGCATTGCTGCCGTGCCGAGAGGAGGTGCCAGTGATATTGCTAAATCCAACGGACACCAACCACGACGTTCAGGCCGGGACGGATTTGGGAACGTGCGAGCCCGTGGAGAGCGTAATAGCAATCGACAAGACACAGGAGCCGGTGCCGACGCAACACCTGGCACCCCGGCTAGAGGGCTTACTGGAGAGGGCGGCCGACCACCTGCCCGCAGAACAGCTGGAGAAAGTTCGACAACTGCTGAGGCGATACCAGCGCGTCTTCAGCCAAGTCGACAGTGACTACAGCCGCACGGATAAAGTGCTTCACCGCATCGACACCGGGGGCGCCCGGCCTATTCGGCAACCACCTAGACGCGTTCCGCTGGCGAAGCAAGGGGCGGTACGAGACATGCTGGATGACATGAGATCCAGGGGAGTGATTGAAGAATCTGACAGCCCTTGGTGTTCCCCTGTAGTCTTGGTGACGAAGAAGAACGGCGAGCTGCGCTTCTGCGTAGACTACAGAAAGTTGAACTCTGTCAACCCGAAGGACTGTTTTCCCTTACCCCGCATTGACGACACCTTGGACACGCTAACTGGTGCACAGTAGTTCTCGAACCTGGACCTGAAGTCGGGCTACTGGCAGGTATCCCTAGATCCTAGAGACAAGGAGAAGACCGCATTCTCGACAGGCCAAGGTCTCTTGCAGTTCACAGTTATGCCCTTTGGCCTCTGCAACGCACCAGCTACCTTTCAACGCCTCATGGAGTCAGTGATGAGAGGACTGACTTACGACGCCTGCCTGCTATACCTGGACGACATCATCATCGTCAGTAAGACTTTTGAAGATCATCTCGAAAATCTGAGTAAGGTGCTACAGTGATTGCAGGCGACCAACTGGAAGCTGAACGCGAAGAAGTGCCAGCTCTTCCGAAGGAAGTCAAATACTTGGGCCACATAGTCTCAGCAACTGGAGTGGCCACAGACCCGGAGAAGACACAGGCTGTGAGAGATTGGCCTCGCCCAAAGAATAAGAAAGAATTGCGCAGTTTCCTGGGGCTGTGCAGTTATTACCGCCGCTTCATAAAGGGGTTCTCTAACATCTCCAAACCCCTCACCCGCCTGACAGAGGAACACCGGCCTTATGTGTGGACGGAGGACGCCGTGGACGCTTTCCAGCACTTGAAGAATACTCTGTGCAGTGCTCCAATTTTGGGATTTCCACAACCGGGTGGCGCCTTCATTGTGGACACCGACGCCTGCGACCATTGCATTGGAGGTGTCCTATCGCAGATCCAGGACGGCCATGAGCGGGTGATAGCCTCCTACAGCAAGACGCTATCCAAGGCAGAGAAGAACTACTGCGTCACCCGACGAGAGCTACTGGCGGTAGTAAAGACCTTGGAGCACTTCTACAAGTACCTGTACGGTCAGCCGTTGCACCTCAGGACTGACCATTCCGCCCTAACCTGGCTATTGAGCTTTAGAAACCTGGAAGGCCAGACAGCACGTTGGGTCCAGAGGCTGCAGGAGTACGACTTTACCTCGGAACATCGTAGAGGGAGGGGCCACGGTAACTGACGTTATGTCCCGAAGACCCTGTCCAGAAGAGTGCGGCCAGTGCACAAGAGTGGAAGAGAAGGACGTGCCGCAGCAGTCCGAGTAGTCATGGAGTGCCTGCGGATGGCTGGGATAGCGCAGTTTTGAGGAGGGAGCAGCTGGCAGACGCAGACTTGGGGCCACTCTTGAGGGAAGTGGAGGCAGGGACAAGACCAACCTGGGAGGACATAGCAGCGCAGAGCGCCACCTACAAGTCGTACTGGTCTCAGTGGGACTCGTTGAAGACCAGAGAGGGCGTGCTGTGCCGGGTATGGGAGTCACCCGATGGGAAGACGCAGAGAGAACAGTTGGTACTTCCCAGAAGTAAGGTCCCGGAAGTCTTGGAGGAAGTGCATGCCGGTACTTCAGGAGGACACCTGGGAGCGAACCGAACGATTGACAAACTACGGCAGCGCTACTACTGGCTGAGACTCCGATCAGATGCTGAGAGATGGTGCCATCAGTGCCAGGTGTGCGCGGCGAGTTGCGGCTCCCAGACTAGGAGCCGGGGTCGCATGCAGCAGTACAATGTAGGAGCGCCATTCGAGCGGATCGCCGTTGACATTGCTGGACCGTTCCCAGTTTCCGACCGAGGTAAGAAGTACCTAATGGTGGTCGTGGACTACTTCACCACGTGGCCGGAGGTGTATGCCATCCCTAACCAGGAGGCAAAGACAATCACAGACTGCCTCGTGGAGCAAGTGTTCTGTCGATTTGGGGTGCCGTTAGAGCTGCACAGTGACCAGGGTACCAACTTGGAGTCCAACCTGATGAAGGAGGCACTACAAAGGCTTGGGGTGAACAAGACTCGCACGACGCCTCTACATCCCCAGTCGGATGACATGGTCGAAAGATACATCAAGACCTTAGAGGAACACCCGAGGAAGGTCTTGGCCAGCCACCAGCGAGACTGGGACGTCAAGGTGCCACTGTTCTTGCTGGCCTACCGCTCCTCTACACATGACACAACTGGGATGACGCCAGCCAGCTTAATTTTCGGCCGAGAGTTACGCCTTCCTTGTGACCTGGCTTTTGGAAGCCCTCCGGAAGCGAAACAGCCAGCGACCGAGTATGTGGAGAACTTGGTGGACCATCTCCACGACAGGCACGAAATGGCTAACCAAAACATCCAGAAGGCGAGCGACCGCATGAAGACCAGGTATGACAGGCAGGGCAACAGCCAAGGGTTCCAGCAAGGTGACCTGGTCTGGTAGTACCGTCCTACCCGGACCAAGGGACGCTGCCCGAAGCTCCAGCAGCCATGGCAAGGACCGTACCGGGTGGTGAAGAGGATTAACGACGTGGTCTACCGCATCCAGAAGGTTCCCCGAGGGAAGATGTTGGTGGTACACCTGGATCGCCTAGCACGCTACGGTGGTGCTGTTAGGGATGACCAGCTTTGAGGAGGGAGCAGTGTCACCTGAACGTCGGGACTTCCTGTGGAGCCGGACGGGAGGCCCTCGGACACGCCCACCCATTTGTCTTAGCGGTAACGAGGGGTGGCTGGAAAAACATCACTGTGCCGTCTCTTTCCCCTCCCCCTGCCGTCTCAAATCTTCGTGATGATTCACTGAACCACGAGACTTGGAGAAAACAGCGATATTCCTGTAAATGGGGCTGCAGTGCCGAGTTCAGTCAGTTCTTGGCGAGCAACTGTGAGGAGTGCCCATTGAGTGGACAGACTGCGTACGTGCGTCTGAGGAGTGTACGTAATTGCGAGTGCTAGTGGAACTGTAACGGACGAACTGGTGAATTGTAATTGTGTGCATTACGTAACTCTGTGTAATCGGCAAGTGTTCCGATTGTAATTCGGTGGAAATAAAGAACATTTTTGAGTGGTGCAATCAGACTTTTAATTTCTTGAACCCACAAAGTCACAATATCATTATTGATAATGAACTTACTGTATACATTTAATTTAGGAATTTAAGCTTTAGGATAAATGTTCCTATTTCAGCCAAATAAAAGATTTGCAAGATTTTTTTTAACTTTAATTGCAGTTGTTAAAATTATTAATATCTATAAAGGACCTTTAGGACAAATAAACTAATGTATAAATGGAACCTGGAATAATTTTAATTCCTCAAAATAAATATAATAATATGCTAATTTTTTTTAAATAAAGGATAACATTTCAAATAATAAAACATTTGACATTTATAAATTTATCTATTTACATTGTATGACTAAATGACACTTGGAAACCAGAGTATGAGAGCATTTGGAAATTTTAAATATAAACAGATTGCTAAATCAGCTAATCAACCTCATGTGTTGTCATGACAAAAAATTGAATATATGTGTACTTAAAATTATTCACCTATTATGTGGCTGTGGGAAAAAATTCAATCCATTTTGATGGAGAAATCCAGGCTATACAGGCCACACTAACACATCTTATACAGAGTGAATCACCTAAATCTTGCACCGCCAATATTTCCGAAATTGAAAGTGCTATTGATGAGCGGTTTTCACAGCATTGTTTGGTAGTAGTCAGGGGCTCGTAGTTGTAGCCTATAAATAGATTTTAATAACAGAAGATATATTTTTGGAGCAAACATACACTTTTTTAAATGGAACAATGCCTAATTACATCAAAAAAATCAAAAGTACAGTGAATTAGAATATTAACCCTTCCCGAGCGGACATGTTTTACGGCTCTAAGCGGAAGGTAATTTTATAAAAATATGTAACCCTTCAAAATACAAATAAAAGTATAATTTCATGCTTGAATGTATTAAAAACGTGCTGTACCTTGTTTTTTTGTTGAATTCCACCTCTGTTGTTTGACAGAAGTGAAGATTTGTTAAACTGCGTAAAAATGTTCCTGCAAAATCGGCATAAGTGTACCATTTTTAGATATTGCATCACATCTTGTAGTTCCAACACACACATACACACGTGTTCACACATAAACTAGGAACAGTTCAGGAACTAAATACTGTCATATAAGTATATGTAACATATGTTTTGTAAAACCGATGGTAATAATAAATTATAATTCATAACTTTGATAGAAATGTGAGGTTACACCTAGCTGGAGCAGGGTATCTACGGTTTTAGACTGACGATTTTATCTCAGGATTATTCACACAGGGGAGCAAAGGAATAACAAACATCATATAATGTTCAGGGGTGTGAAAATCTTTCCCTAATATTGTTCTTTTGTGTGATATATTTTGAAACACACATCTGGATGCAGGGGAGGCTTGGAGACGCAGGTTTCACAAAAATATATTGTTTTCTTTATTTGTTTTTGGGCCTTACATACCACACAAGGATTTGCCCAACTTCCTTGTTCTCTTCTCCCCATGAAATGTGGAAATCCATTTAGCCTTTCCAAAGTTGGGCCCTGTGAAATACGACCCTTACTTGACGTAGCATTGTTTTGCCGCGCTCCCATTCGCTCCGCCACCAGAGATCTGACGAGATGCTTGCGAAATTTTCTATGTGACAGGATCAGTTTACATTTGCTTGTCATATGCATTGTATATAACAGGTACGAATTTACAATGCAAACTTCCAGCAACCAAAAAAACATTTTTCTATACCACTTGCATGTTCTCCTGCAGAACTGATACTGCGCAATATAATTATCAGTTCTATCGACACCACCCATGTGTCGAGTGTAGTCCAAAATAATGTTTGGTTTCAAGGTTGCTGCCTGGTTTGGAAATTTTGAAGGCACCTCTGTCATTTCGTTTTTATCGCCCTTGTGACTGGTACTGAGAACTGTTACAGTTCTTTTGTCTTTCCAGCACAAAGCAAGCTTTTGCTGATTGCGGAAGCTTTTTATCTCACCCCTCTTCATTTTCTTTACGTTTCCTGGCTTTAGTTGGTGTGGCATATTTTTTCTGTTGCCCATAACTGTCCCAGTAGTCACCATATTCATTTTCCACAATTCATCAGCCAATTCAGGTGATGTATAGTACCTGTCTGTATACACCTGGAAACCTTTAGGTGGGTCTACATGATCCTTTAGGAGGGAAGAGCACAGGTCTTTTACAACAAGGGTAGTTTTCAGGAGATTAGAATTTGATTCAGTTTTGCCCATGTACGGTTGGAAATTGTATAGATATCCATTGGAAGCATCAGATAAGCTGAAAACTTTGATCCCAAATTTTGTTGGTTTATTTGGATTATACACTTTGAATTTTACTCTGCCCTTGAAACTGATGGTGCTCTCGTCGACTGATACAAATGGACCTGGGGAATAGAATAAACTGCATTTTTGCCCTAGTTTCTCCATTAAATTTTGAATAAATTCTTCCTTAGTTAATTTTCTGTTTCCCTCAGCATGCGCAAAATGAAGGTTCCAAAACAAAAGGAGAAATTCGTCGCGAGAAAATACATCGCTGAAAAATGAAAATTTATCTACCCAACTTGTAAAAAAATAGTCTGTGACGTCAGAGGTAGGATGAAGCCCCATGTTAATAATCACCCCATTTAGTGCTTTTATGGCAATAATTGTTGGAGGATTCCAGGATGCAATCCTGGCTTTCTTTGTTGGAGGCGTTGCCAGTTGTTTTTTTGTGTTCCCTTGAATGCAGGTTTCATCCGTAATTATTTTCAGAATTTCGTCATCAAAAAATAGTCTGAAAAAGTCTATGGGAGGAGTATTCTCATCAAAGTGAGAAGGAAGAATCAGTCCATGTTGAATATTGTGCACTGGTATAACAGATGTAGGGCCAGGGTCAAAATTACTCACCTCTATCCAGCTAGGAGTACTGTTGTCTGCAGTATCACTTGAGTCACTCTCGCACTCACTCACACTTACACATGAATTCTCACATATTTCGTTCTCATTGTCACTGAACACAAAATCTGACAACTCACTATCACTCTGGTTTAACAAAGCTTCAATTTCCTTGTCCGTCAACCCTTTCTTTACTGCCATTATGCCAAAAAACGAAGCAAAATGAGGCTTACTAGTACCAAACACCGCACTGTTTATTGCTTCACTGGTGAGAACAAGGAAAGGAATTCCTGACAAAGCAATTTCGGGGATTTACCGACAACCAATGTTTCAAAGCACATTTCCTGCCATCTTCTGGCAGTATATCTTAATTATATGAACGTAAATAGCCGACTACAATAGCTCTATAGCTGCGCACCCATATATGGGTTTCCGCTTGTGGGCGACTGGACGCGTCACCCATATATGGGTTTCCGCTCGGGAAGGGTTAATGGTGTTTTCTGTAGGATTCCAGTACCAGTAGTTCACGAGATATCTTATTTTGAAACTTCTACACCCAACGCTTGTACTACCTGTGGTAGCACAAACTAAAGAAAAACAAAAGGGAGTGCACTGCCTCTGTGGATCCTTACAAATAAAGAGAAATTTGACTTTCAAAGCGTGTGATCAAAACGACTACCTGCAGCTTCAAGCTTCCAGTCTCCTGTGGTAAGACTACTGCACACGTTCTAGCATTTCAGGTGGAAATTTCAGAGCAGGCAGCAGTAATACGTTATTTTATATCATCTGGTGTAGTTGGTATGTCCTTGTAGACAGTGTCTTTCAGTTTTCCCCATAAAAAAATTCGGAGTCATATCCGGTGAACAGGCTAGCCAAGGTACAGGTCACCTTTGTCCGGTCCATTGATTTGGAAACAATCTGTGAAGAGCAGCTGTAGTAATTCGTGCACGACAGCCATTATGCTGGAACCACAAGTTCCTCGTAGTCTGCAGAGGAAAGTCTTCTAGCATCTGCAGAAGATGATCTGATAGGAGACTGAGATACTTGTGCGAGTTTAATGTTCCTTCTATGAGAAAAGGGCTTATGACCTGATGGTTCACTATCCCACACCACAAGTTTAAACTCCATGGATGCTGGCATTCCACCTGACGAAGCCAATGGAGATTGTCAACAGACCAGTAGTGCACGTTTTTGCAGTTTACCTGGCAATGATAAGTAAATGTTGCTTCATTACTAAATAAACTATTTTATGAATCTGGAGTATCACACCTTAATGCCTATTTACAAAAGTTAACACAATTCTCAAAATCATTTCCATGCAGCTCTTGATGGAGAGAGATGCGATAGGGATGGAACCTATGTCGATGGAGAATGCAAAGTACACTTGCCTGATTCATTCCACTTCCATATGCAATTGTGCAGGAACTAATTTGTGGATCTACTGCCACAGCAGCCAAAAATTAATGCTCCTAAATCTCCAGTTACATGTTTGTTTCTGTTACATTTTCTTGGTGTTACACTACCATTTTTATGTAACTAGGTGAAGAGTTTGATGAATAATTGCAGAGATGCTTCATATCTGATGGGATATCTTTCTGTATACACTATACAAGAACAAACTGTATTCTTCCTATACTCTCTGCATACACCAGGAGCATTTCAGCTTTTTCTGCATTGGTAAATCTAATCTTCATTCACAACCTACTACTTGAACTATCACTAGAGTGCTAAGCCAGCAACAGAAGAGGAAGGTTGTGTTTAACAGAGCTCCGGTAGCTCAGAGAAACAAGGACATAGGTACAATGGGAGTAGATATTGGAACATACAGAGCCAGAATAGGCCTATATGGGAGCAGAAAATTAAGGGAAAAGAAAGTCTCTGAAAATCTGGAGGTGATTAAAAACTTATTAATAATGATAAGTGTCATCCTAATACTATTGGTAATAGGCGGCATTGAATTGAACCTGGACCTATGGAGGGGCAATTAGCACTGGAGAAGCTAATTGGAATGATGGAAGGAATGGAAGAACTTTTAGGGAACAAAATGAACACAGCTACAAAGGAAATCAAACAGGAAATTTACGGAATGAATCCTGAAATGGGGTCTTTCAGAACGAGAATAAACAAGCTGGAAGCGGCATCTAGGAAAATGAACCTCGTGTTCTCGGGAATAGAGGAAAGAAGAGGGATAAGGCCAGTTCAAGAAGTAACAAAAATTATAGAAATAGACTTAGAAATGAAACTGTATGGATGAGAAATCGTGGATGCATATCGCATTGGGAGGCGACAAGGACAAAGGTCAATTATCACCAGATTTACTATGATGCAAACGGTCTACAAAGTAAATATATAAAATATGAAGCTATTAACAGTGAAGCAAACAAATGTATACAAATATAACAATTTGTATATATAGGTCTAAAAAGTGTTGAGCCAAACTAAATTATTAAAAGGGACACAGATATTTATCAACAGGGATTTGTCTGAGGAGCAATGAAGACTCAAGTTCCAACTAATATCAGCAAATGAAAAGGGCCAAAGCAGAGGGTAAGCAAGCATATATACGAAACTTTCAACTTTGGATAGATGGAAAACCAGCGTGTGTTGGGGAAAGTGGAATAAGGGACAATCAAGTGAGAGAGGAGGAAATGAGTTGGCGAATTTTGAGAATGTCGAACGATATCTCCAGGGACATGGTGGCAGCGGTTGGTACAAGAGTCAGCAATGCTAAGGAAGTGCCAAGTCAGGTAACAGAACACGTGCAGGCATCACGGGGAAGGCAGAGTGACCAAGGTCAACAACCAGCTGAGCTAGTGACGTCACCGCATAGAAGAATTCCAGCTGACTGGGAGATGATGCAACAAGGCAGGCGCTTGCGCTACATGACAGTGAAGAGGACATCGGATCCTTTTGCCAGCCAAACATTGTCTCAACACTGCATGGGAGTTAGTTTGAAATAGAAAGTTTGGTGGTAAATAAAGATGTGAGCAGGGAGGGAGGAAAAAAAGAGATGGAGAGTGGAAAGTGGGAAAACTGGTGTTGTCCTTAGAAGTCAAAGAAAGCTAAAGGATTTCAAATTTAGGGCAGGTTCACAATAGGATGTAGCAGGTGGAGAGAGGATTGTAAAGATAATGCTTTGGAACTGTGAGGGTCTCTTTAGAGGTTTGAGTTTGGGATACTTTAGAAGAGCTCTGTGATATCAGCCGGAAAATGCTCCTTCAGAAGTTTGATGACTTCCTGAAGTGGTACTCTTGTAAATAGAGAAACCACGTCAAAGCTGACATGAAGATCAGAAGGGTCAATGGTAATGTTCTTAAGTGTATGTAAAAAATGTGTGGAGTTACATGATGTGGGCAATCCCCTACAGAGGTTGTAACAGATCAGCCAGATTATGTGCCAGCCGATATGTAGGGCTGCTCCTGGCATCCACAATGGGGTGTAAAGGAACGTCCGGTTTGTGCATCTTTGGAAGTCCATACATCCTAGGAGGCTTGGAATCTGATGGTGATACCGTCTTCTTAATTTCTGAAGTAAGGCAGGATCTTTTAATAAGTTGTATAGTCCGATGTTCGATGGAAGAGGTAGGATTCTTATCGAGAGTCCTGTAGGCCGGATCATCTAAGAGCTGCTTCATTTTCTCTAAGTAGTGGGCTGAATGTTACCGGCAATCTATCCGGCAGAATCAGAATTCTTGCCAAATACAACATCAGGACCATCCACAAGCCACCTCCGAAGATTAAACATCTGTTGAGACCAGTGAAAGACAAACTGGACTTCCAAGTTCCGGTAGTGTACCACATTCCCTGTGAATGTGGGACACCATATATAGTACAAACTGGAAGGACCATCGCTACCAGAATAAACAAACATGAACGGAGCATTCATTTAATGCAACCTGAGAAGTGTGGGCTGGCAGAGCATGTTTTGATAAGGACCATAGAGCCAGTTTGCAGGAGACGACCATCTTGGCAATATGCAACAGTTTACTGAGAGTGGAGAATTAAGGAGACTTTGGCCATTTCTTCCAAAAGGAGCACGCTTAATCGTGATGCTGGATTTCAGTCCAGCTCCTCTTGGAAACCGGCCTTAAAAATGTTGACTTAAGAAGCACAGATCAATACAACTTGATAATCAAGTTAAGTAGTTACATTTCTTTGACCCAATTAATTTCCTATACTTACGCCATCTCCTGACCTGGTATTTAATTTACTGAAAACAGTCTTTTGTTCAGTAATGCAAATTTTGATAGTGTTTTGTCTTTGTTTATATTTGTGTTATATTCAATGTTTCATTTGTGGTTACATTTGATATCCTGATGATGGGAGAGATGCACACTCCCGAAACGTCGATTTCTAATCGTCTTTTCACCTGGCTTGCTGCCAGAGCAGAAATACACTGAATATTTGAAGTTCTCACCCACTGTGGGAGTGGGGAGAGAGAGAGAAGCCAAGAAATGTCAGGACTGGTCCGTGCCATTGTGAAAGACTGTAACTCTTCGTGAGTAGTCGGGAAAGTTCCAGTGCCGATGGCAAATGGATATAAGGAGCATTCTTTTCGAGACGAGTTGTTGTTCTTGGCAGAAAGCCGTAAAGACTGCAGTGCTAGTGAGCAGTGTGCAGACAGACTGGAAGATTGCGTACATGTTTTCAGAAGTGTACGAAGCGTATTTCTACGGAAAGAAAGAACAATTTGAATTTCTGCGAGTTGGACCTTTGATTCCACAAACCAACAAGGGCACAATTGGTGTCAGGAAGTGGAACATTCGGCAGTGGACGCGGCATTGGAAAAGATTTTGCAGAAAATGGAAGAAATGAAGACGGCGAACGACAACTTGGCCGCGACAATGACCGCGAAGATGACCGAATTGACCACGGAAATGAAAGCGGCGAATGAGGCCCTCTCCACAATGTTTGAAGAGCAGTTGACTGGCGTGAAGGAGGACGTCACGGAGCTGGACAAGCGGATGGGTCAAGGGGACGAACGCGTCGAAGACCTGGTGAGCCGCGTTAATGACCTGTAAGGAAGGGCCGACAGCAGCGTGAAGTCCCTAAACGCCATGGTAGAGGACGTCGTCGGAAGGAGGAGGAAGGATTTGAAGGTCGACGCGCCGGGACGCAACAAAACATCTGCGCGCGTCAAACCTCCCAGATACGACGGCGCGTCAGCGTTCGAAGTATTCCGCCGCCAGTTCGACTCAGTGGCCAGGCACAACAAGTGGTCACCAGAGGAAGAGGCCGCACAGCTAATAGCCAGCCTCCAGGGACGGGCCGCAGAAGTCCTAAATGCGGTCCAGACAGTGGCGGCTCCCAAGAATATCTGAGAGGCCCTGGGGAACCGTTTCGGGAACCACCGCCTAGCCGCAGCCTAACGCAGTCAGCTGAAGACAAGGTCGCAACAGCCAGGGGAGACGCTGCAGGAGTTCGCCCTGGCAATTGAGCAGCTGGCTAGCAAAGCCTTAGTTGACCAGAGTTCGTATCCCGGGAAGCCGCATACACCTTGTTAACGGGGTACGAGACACCGAGATACGTCAGCGCCTAATGCTCGGCGATTACAAGAGGCGCTAACGGCAACATTGAGGATAGAGGCGGCTAAGGTGACAGCTACCCCGACGCCGAGAACGAGAAGTGTCCTCTACACTGGAGACGGAAGACCAGCCGAGGGATGCCGGCGAAGACCTAGTAGCGTGTGTTGGGGGTGCGGACAGCCGGGACACCTAGAGAAAGATTGCCGAGACCAGGAAGAGAAGCCGGAGGAACGAGTAAGGCCCGGCGTGGTTAGGGGCACGTCAGCGGCCACATCACCATCCCCTCGAGTGACACTGCGCGTCGTCAGCCGGCAGATGGATGCCAGCCTCATCGTGGACGGTTGGGTGAGAGGGAAGCCGTGTCGCGTGCTGGACACCGGGGCAGCCGTGACCGTCATCAGACCTGACATAGCCAAGGGTTGGCCGTCCAGGAAACCAAGCCGACCATACCAGCTTGTGACGGCCTCGGGCGACACATTGCCTGTGAAGGAGGCCCTATTGAAGTTGACCTTGGGACGGAATGCCGTACGTATGTGGGTGTTCGTCGCAAAGGTGGCTGAGGAGGTGATACTAGGACTGGATGCCCTCAGGAGCCACGAGGTGACGGTCGACGTCGGCAGGAAGATCCTGCGGCTTAACGGAGAACAGGTGATACTCCGGCAACCCAAAGAGCGCCTTGGAAACTGCAGGGTCGTCTTGAAGGAAGACGTGGTTGTCCCCGTGAGAAGCGAGATGATGGGGACGGCGCGACTGGAAGGCCAGTGAACCAGGAACATGATGCTGGACCAGAAGACGCCTGTACACGGGCTATGTGTAGCCAGAACATTATTGCCGTGCCGAGAGGAGGTGCCAGTGAGGCTGCTCAACCTGACGGACACCGATAACGACATCCAGGCTGGGACGGAGTTGGGGACGTGCGATCCCGTGGTCAGCGTCACGGCAATGGTTAAGACCGAGGAGCTGGTGCCGACGCAACACTTGGGGCCCCGGCTGGAAGGCTCACTGGAGAGGGCGGCCGACCACCTGACCGCAGAACAGCTGGAGAAGGTTCGGCAACTGCTGAGACGATACCAGCACGTCTTCAGCCAAGGTAACAGTTACTATGGCCGCACGGACAAAGTGCTTCACCGCATCGACACCGGAGACGGCCGGCCTATTTGGTAACCACCTAGACGCGTTCCGCTGGCAAAACAGGCGGCGGTATAAGACTTGCTGGAGGACATGAGATCCAGGGGAGTAATCGAAGAGTCTGACAGCCCTTGGTGTTCCCCTGTGACGAAGAAGAACCTGAGCTACGCTTCTGCGTGGACTACAGGAAGTTAAACGCTGTCATCCGAAAGGATTGCTTCCCCCTACCCCGGATTGACGACACCCTGGACATGCTAGCTGGTGCACAGTGGTTCTCGACCCTGGACCTGAAGTCGGGTTACTGGCAGGTAGCTCTAGACCCGAGATACAAGGAGAAGACCACTTTCTCGACAGGCCAAGGGCTTTGACAGTTCACTGTTATGCCCTCTGGCCCTCTGCAATGCACCAGCCACATTCCAACACCTCATGGAATCAGTAATGAGAGGATTGATATATGAAGCCTGCCTGCTATACCTGGACTTCAACGTCATCGGTAAGACCTTCGAAGACCATCTGGAAAACCTGAGCAAGGTGCTACAGAGACTGCAGGCGACCAACCTGAAGCTAAATGCAAAGAAGTGCCAGCTCTTCCGCAAGAAAGTCAACTACTTGGGCCACATAGTCTCACCAACCGGAGTGGCCACAGACCCGGCGAAGACACAGGCTGTGAGAGATTGGCCTCGGCCAAAGGATAAGCGAGAGTTGCGCAGTTTCCTGGGGCTGTACAGTTACTATCGCTGCTTCATAAAGGAGTTCTCCAACATCGCCAAGCCCCTCACCCGCCTGACAGAGGAACACTGACCTTACGTGTGGACAGATGACACCGAAGGTGCTTTGCAGCACTTGAAGAAGACATTGTGCAGTGCTCCTATTTTGGGATTCCCACAACCAGATGGCGCTTTCATTGTAGATACCGACGCCAGTGACCACTATATTGGGGGTGGCCTATCCCAAGTCCAGGACGACCACGAGCGGGTGATAGCCTACTACAGCAAGACGCTATCCAAGGCAGAGAAGAACTACTGCATCACCTGGCGATAGCTACTGGTGGTAGTGAAGACCTTGGAGCACTTCCACAAATACCTGTACGGTCAGCCATTCCACCTGAGGACTGACCATTCCGCCCTAACCTGGCTGCTGAGCTTTAGAAACCTGGAAGGCCAGACAGCCCGTTGTGTCCAGCGGCTGCAGGAGTACTTCACCTCTGAATATCGTAGAGGCAAGGGCCACGGCAACACAGACGCCATGTCCCGGAGACCCTGTCCAGAGGAGTGCGGCCATTGCACAAGAGTGGAAGAGAAGGAGCATGCCGCAGCTGTCAGAGTGGTCACAGCAGTGCTTGCGGATGGCTGGAATAGCGTAGGCGTGAGGAGGGAGCAGCTGGTGGACGCAGACTTGGGGCCACTCTTGAGGGAAGTGGAGGCAGGGACAAGACCAGCCTGGGAGGACATCGCACCGAGGAGCGCCACCTACAAGTCGTACTAAGCCCAATGGGACTCACTGAAGATCAGAGAGGGGGTGCTGATCCGGGCATGGAAAGACGCAAAGAGAACAGTTGGTACTTCCCAGAAGTAAGGTCCCGGAGGTCTTAGAGGAAGTTCACGCCGGTGCTTCAGGAGGACACCTGGGAGCATACTGATCAATTCACAAACTCCGACAGCGCTACTACTGGCTGAGGCTCCGAGCAGACGCTGAGATGGTGCTTTCAATGCCATGTGTGTGCGGCGAGTCGCGGCCCCCAGACTAGGAGTCGGGGTCGCATGCAGCAGTGCAACGTCGGAGCGCCATTCGAACGGATCGCCGTCGACGACCATTCCCAGTGTCCAACTGAGGCAACAAGTACCTGATGGTTGTCATGCACTACTTCACCAAGTGGCTGACGGTGTATGCCATCCCAAACCAGGAGGCAAGGACTATTACAGACTGCCTCGTGGAGCAAGTGTTCCGCCGATTTGGGATGCCGTTAGAGCTTCACAGCGACCAGGGTAGCAATTTTGAGTCCAATCTAATGAAGGTGGCACTGGAGAGACTTCGGGTAAACAAGGCCCACACAACACCCCTACATCCACAGTCGGACTGCATGGTGGAGAGATGCATCAAGACCTTAGAGGAACACCTCAGGAAGGTCGTGGCCAGCCATCAGCGAGACTGGAACGTCAAGGTGCCACTGTTCTTGCTGGCCTACAGCTCGTCAACACACGACTCCACGGGGATGACGCCAGTCAGTTTAATGTTCGGCCGAGAGTTATGCCTCCCTTGTGACTTGGCTTTCAAAAACCCCCCGGATGCAAAACACCCAGCAACCGAGTATGTGGAGAGCCTGGTGGACCACCTCCATGACATGCACGAGATGGCGCCAGAACATCCAGATGGCGAGCGACCACATGAAGACCCGATACGACAGGCAAGCCAACAGCCAAGGGTTCCAGCAAGGTGACCTGGTCTGGTTGAACCGCCCTACCCGGACCAATGGACGCTGCCTGAAGCTTCAGCAGCCATGGCAAGGACCGTACCAGGTGGTGAAGAGGATTAACGACGTGGTCTACTGCATCCAGAAGGTGCCCCGAGAAAAGATGGTGGTACATCTGGATCGACTGGCCCGCTATGATGGTGCTATTAGGGACGACCAGCCTTGAGAAGGGAGCAGTGTCACCCGATCATACGAGACCAGCTGGCAGAAAGAGAGGAGACAGATGGCATCAAGGCCTCGCCTACTTGTGTGACGGAATGGTACTCGCTGTGGGAGTGGGGAGAGAGAGAAGCCGAGAAATGTCAGGACTGGTCCGTGCCATTGTGAAAGATCGCAACCCTCTGTGAGCAGTCGGGAAAGTTACAGTGCTGATGGGGAATGGATATAAGAAGCGTTCTGTTCAAGACGAGTTGCTGTTCTTGGCAGAAAGCCGTAAAGAGTGCAGTGCTAGTGAGCAGTGTGCAAACAGACTGGAAGATTGCATACGTGTTCTCAGAGGTGTACAAAGTGTATTTCTATGGAAAGAAAGAACGATTTGAATATCTGCGAGTTGGACCTTTGATTCCACGAACCCACAAAGTCACAGTATGGTGAATGAGTTAAACTTTGGTTTTATTTTTTTCAAGTGGAGGAACAATGCGTTTACAGAGTAACCGTGGGATTGGAGTGTGAGACAGACTGAACTCTCGGTCCTACCCACTAAAAAGCCTCCACTGGTGAGAATTTGTGAATCGCTGTAATACCGCTATTACACCTGTGGATTCTAGGTGCGGATATGAGGACCAGACAGGAGTCCGTGCTAGGCAAAAGTTGGGCACCATGATGCAAGCATGACTGAGGCCCTACCTGCTACCTTGGATATTCAGGTGTGGGAATGGATATTCTTGGTGAGCCTCTGAATGGGGCGATGTCTTACATCCTATGTACCTCCTGTGTGGACCTAAAATAAAAGAATGATGTCATGCATATATGTTAGAAATGTTAAGTCTCAGGCTGGTACGGTACTGAGTCTGGCGTCAAGTTATTTGAAAAACAGCTCAGTGTATTCAAAGTATGTCCTATGACTTGTAGGAAAGTTGTGTCACTCATTGGCACTTTGTTAGGCTATATAGCATTCCACATTAAAAGGTGCAATAAAACTGTGTGTTCTGGCAGACGTTGCCGCATCAGTGTGCTTAATAAATACCTATGCGCTTCTTATATATCTATCAATTAATGTAATGCATGGCATAATAGCCCAAAGTGGGCCTGAGCCGGGCAACTCAACTGTCGGCCTCATGCCTGCGAATGCAAGGTAGAGGTGGGCAATCATCCAACTGATACGGTGTAGAGATGTGGTCGGCACATCTTGGCACCCCCAGCCAGAAAGTTGGCTTTCTAGACCAGGGTTTGCTACCTAGTATAACTCCTCAATTTCCTTATGATACTGAGTGGGCACCGGTCCTATACCCGGGACTTAAAATCCAAACCCTCCGGGATCGATTCCAGGCACATTCCGGTCGCATGGGACCAAAGCACACATTCTAGTCCACTATCTTTTGCACAGGACCGTTAAACTGATGTTGTTTCTAAATTTATATGTCAGTCCATGTGATCTGCATGGGCCAATGAGAGACACTGAGGTCTGGCCACTTGAGGTGGATCGGAGCATGGACCTTAAAAAAAACAGTCCATGTCAGGTGGCTTTCTCCAGGGTTGATTTTGTGTTTATTTGTACAGCTCTAAGCCGGTTTCCAAGACTCCAATTAAACACTCCAATTGAAGCCCGAGAGAAGCTTGAATAAAATGGAATCTGTCCAAGCAACAGGGCATTATACTACTATTCATTTAATCATGAAATAAATCCAGAGGTTAAATTATTAAGGGCCTGTATTACGATCTCCGGTTACTAGCGGAAGTTTGTTACCTTTCAGTTATCAATAACTATTGGTTAGGTTCAGTGCCTCGTATTACGAACTCTATTTACCTGTAGGTTTATTACCCTATGCATTATGGTGGAATGTGAACGGTTGGCAATATTTTCCACTAGGATTTTACCTTGTTTGCAACGCTATCTTGTGTTTAGAATGTGAATTAGCGTGAATACAAAACATATGTAGTATCATCAGGCGTCTTGTTTTAACTTTTTATTAGCTGTTCTCTATATATTTTCGTGATATTTTCATTAATAGTTTATTCGTAATAAGGTCTAGCATAGTTCGTTTACAGTTTAGATTTTTCCATAGCGTTAGATTATTTTTCATAGCATTAGGTTAGTGTTATAGGTTATATACGTTGCGTTCGGTTAGTTTTATTATAGATTAGGTGAGATAAATGGAGAATATATTAAATGCCTTGTTAATTTATAAACACCAAGAGATTTGTAGTCAAAATATTTTAAAAATAAGGCCACATAACTGTTATTAATTCTGATTATAGAATTGCACAAATATAATTTGACTAAAATAATTTGGTTAGTAGTTTATCCCCATGAATAAATCACCTTTTCTTATATAAATTATCATTTCACTGAGATATATGAAAATAGGGAAGGTCCACAAATTACGAGTCATCCATGAATAAAGGCAAGGTTATAAAATATGCATTCTGGGACCAGTAACTTGGTACCTGAATTTTTTTAAACATAATGTATTTGCCTAGTTATGAAGCAATAACTATGGTTTTCTTTTAAGGAAACATGTTGTAGCAAACTTACATTTCTTCTTGGCACTTCATAATCAAATGCCACTTTTCAGTTACAGCATTGTGTCCTTGATTGAAAAATGTAATTGAACAAATAAATGGCTTCATTTAAATACCACAGGATACAAGATGGGCAGGTTTTAACATTTCTTTACGTGTGCAATTCGCAGCAAATATATTTATGTGCTGCATTTGCACAATCTATAGTAGGTACAGCAAGAATCATAAGTAATACTTTAACTTGTATTGAGACAGCGCACACACTGCATAAACCACAATATAGTTAGCAAATGGTATTCATTAAGGCACATTGAGGGACAAAACCATTATGTAATTAGCTACATTACATGTGTGAACAGTGTTTGCATTAACGGTTTGGATATCGATACAAATTGCATAACCTAAAAAATTTGTTTTATTCACTGTTTGCTTTACAGCTTGTTACTTTCCTCTGGTAATGCTGTAACGAAACGCAAATTAAACATTGCACCCACTATTAGCAAAATCGAATCTTTACTACTTCAGCATGTTTCTGAACCTTTATACCTACCCACCTACACATATAGTATTGCGTGTACTTTCCGGTATAGGTTTAACATGCTTTGTTTATTACACTTATGTTTGTTAAAACATGTTGAAATATGGTCGCATAAAATATTGCATTGCTTGCAACAAGTCACTGACACCATGGGACACTAGAAATTATCATTCCATAACCTATTACGTCAAGATACCTAATACTCATGTGGTTTATTTTATTTCATTTTCAACATGTCACATATATGTACATATGAAATTATCGTTCCACATTCTAATTCTTTTAGCTGTTCTTCTATTAAATAAATACTGTGCCAACATTTCATCCTCAGAATCGCTGTCAACATTCAATCTGGCCTGGAGGTACGCCATTTTCTTTTTTGTGTGTGAAGGTAAACTCCAAGTTATGTCACTAACCGTTACTCGAGGTGAGGGTTAGTTTACCTCCAGAAATAACTCTCAGTTAGCCCTTAACCGAATGTCGTAATACCGACCAATGCGTGTAACTCCAAGTTAACTGTTAACCAACACCTTAACCGGAGATCGTAATACAGGCCCTAAAGCAGTTAAATGGACGCATAGATTTGATGGTTTGGGAAGGAAAAAAAAAGGCTATTTATTTTGAAAAATAAAGAAAGATCATATAATGAATTTTGAAATATGAGCAATTGATTCTGTCATTAAAGTTGTTTTAATTCCACTAGTTGGCAATATAGTAAAAAAAGCAGTCCATCACCTAGTGGTGGAAACAGTAGCAAGAAACAGTCAACAAGCTGATGATGCAAATGATTAATTTGCAAAGCTAGTTCTGTTGAAAAATATACAATTATAAAAGATAGTGAAGTTTTAGTCACTAATATTCGTTTTATTTCACTCAAATAATAATTATTTCTTCAGTGATTATTGGGGCTATTGGAGGTCTTAATCAAATTTCTTGTTTATTTTTATCAATTCACTGTCAGTAGTGTTTTTCAGGGTCATGGGTTGAAACCCAGCATGGTGTGATGAATTTTTTTTGGGCATATAAATCTTTAGTGTGGCTTCCTCTGGAAGGAATGTAAAGCTGGTGGTCCCATCTCATAAAAGAACCACAAGCCTGGTAAATGACTTCTGAGCAAAATTAAGCAGTCTTTTATGCCCAGCAAAGAACAGGATACAGAAAACTACAGCATTTAAAGAGCGTCCATAAATAAAAACTCAATTTAGTGTCAGTAGCTTTGTTTTCTTCTTAAGTTTGTTTATTTAGTGCTAAGATATTACATAATGGCATCTTTTGCAATTGGCCCTCTCCACTTATCCATATGTTATCCAATGTAACATGCACTTTATCCAATCTCCGTCACACAAGATATGACCAATTTGTTGCTCAGTTCTAACTGACAAAATAAACTTAAAAAATTACTGGTAAAACATACAAAAATAAAGAAAATGGAACACAATTTCATTAGTAAAATACAATAGTAATAATACTGAACTGATAAAATACAACACAATTAATAACTATTGTAAATAAAGTAAAATCATAAAACATTGAAATTAATTAAGATTACGTATTATTTCCAAAGTATTCTTGAACAGAATAATACTGTAAAAATTATTTTGGGTTGTTTTGCTGTGGTCTACTGGCGTGGGATTGTCCATACGTTTCTTCCACAACTACGGTTACATCTTCAGTGGTGCGGTCAAAGTTTCCTTAGAGAAGGATGCAGCTAAATTGGGAAAAGAAAAAATACATTTTTGTACATTAATTTTGAAGAATTTTGAAGAGCACAGTCTAGAGTGAGACAGATCTGAAAGTATTATTTCATTTTTAGAAAACAGTCACATCTGCTGTTTTTGATACACATGGATATCAACCTGTGAATATAGAGTATTTACATAAATTTAGGATAGGTTTGATGATTACAGTTCAAAACTAAATTTAAAAATTGGGATATTACCTGAATTAGCTGCAGATTAATTTTTTTAAATGTAGTTGCAATTTTTTATCTTCCAGTACTGACGAAAGAAATACAGCAATATTAATGCCTTATCAGTAATGGAGGCTTAATTCACATTAACATTTTTTTTCTTTTCAGGGGGACGTGATAATTGACACTAAGAAGCAGACACTTCACTTGGAGGTATCATCTTCCAGTAGTGATGTGCAAATTTCTGATCCGATGAACCTCTCTGGTGGTGAAAAATCTTATTTCACTGTTGCTTTAATTATCGCACTCTGGGATTGTGTTGAACCTCCATTTTATGTTTTAGATGAATTTGATGTATTTATGGTAAGTTTTTTTTATGCACTTGACTATGTATAAAGTGGTACTTTAGGTGGGGCATACTTACCAGCTTTACACTTTGTCCGGTTTTAGATTTTTGCCAAACATTACAGAGCATTAAATACTGACTAAGAGACCTTTCCGCAGCATGTTCAGTATTATCCAGAGTTTCTTCCGTGAAAAGTGTATGTGATTGTCTATTTCTGTCAAGAATACTCACTATTTCATGAAATTTATGTACTAATCCATGAATTGAACTCTGATTCAGAATGTAAACCTCAGGAAATTTCTCTTTAAATATCTCATTGCAGCATGCACTGATCATATATGCACATAGGAATCATCCATGAGTATGCTTTGAGGAGAAAAATACTTGTATTGCCCAACAACTGCTCCTTAAACAAGATTTCAACTATTAATTTATAGATGTGTAATAAATACGACTCATCTATAAATTAATAATTATTTTGCTTCACTGTGGTGTTCCAATACAGTTAAATCTCAAGATTTCAACTCATATGAAGCCTCAAATTATCCCCCCCCCCCTCTCTGGTAGTATAATGACCAGTTCATAGTTGTGTAAAGCATTGCATGCCCCAGGGGTCTATTTTGGGACCTTTATAGTTTATTCTGTATATTAACTACATAAAAACTGTGGTACAGGGTAATGTAGCTTTAAGTTTGTATGCAGATGATGCTACACTGGGTTTCAGCAACAGCAACTTACTAAATCTAGAAATTGATGCAAATTTGACCTCCAATATAGTGGCACAGTATTTTAATGATATCAGGCTGTGTACTAATGCACAAAAAAGCGAATTAGTTCTCTTTGATTTTAAGAGACGTCCTTTTGAACCTCAGCTTAATATAGGCAATAGTCTAGTCCAGTGTGTAAAAAGTGTAAATATTTTAGGTTTAATCCTTGATGACAACAACCACATTGAAAAACTAGAAAGTAAATTAAGCTCAGGACGTTTTGTGTTGTGATATTTAGCCAATTTTCTCTCAGTAGATACTAGTAAGTTAGTATATTTTGCATTAATATATTCACACATTTCTTATGGCATCGAGCTGTGGGAACACACTTCCAAACTAAACTGTGACAGAATTTTTCTCCTACAGAAAAGAGCTATCAGATACCTGGCAAATTAACACATACGAGATTTAACTGTATTGGAACACCACAGTGAAGCGAAAAATTATTAATTTTTAGATGGGTCGTATTTATTACACATCTGCTTCACTTTCGTACCTATTTTGAGGACATGTTTCACAAATCATCGATTGCCAGTATTTCAAAATTCACTACGCAATGTTTATTTATCTCATGGTTAAATGACCAAAAATGATCTGCTATGGCCGATTTATCAGTCTATTTGTATGTAATGTTACGAAAAGGTTCTTTCGTTCTAGTTCCCAAATTACATTTTGTCTTTCCAATATAAACTTTATCACAATCGAAACAATTAAATTGATAAATACCAGATTTTTTATTATTAGGAATTTTATCTTTTTTAGAGAAATGCAGTAAATTTTTAATACTATTACACAAATATAACAATTTGTAACAAAAGCTTCACTTAAGAAAATGTTGTTAATTCTTCTTTCTAATTGATATCGATTTCACAAGCTCTTGTCCGCATCTTCAGTCAAGGAAAACCACAGGAGAAAACAAATTCCTTGACTGAATCCTTGTCTGAAATCCTTGAAAATCCTTGACTAAAGATGCGGACAAGAGTTCGTGAAATCGATATCAGTTAGAAAGAAAAATATCAATTAGAATGAAGAATAAACACCATTTTCTTAAATTAAGTGAAGCTTTTGTTACAAATTGTTATATTTGTATAATATTCATTGCTTCACTGTAGCTAGCTTCATTTTCTACATAATCATTAGTTTTTAATTTAAAGCATCCATTTTCGTTGTTTTTGTTCTTAAGTTACTATGGATAGTTTTGCTTATAACATTTATGTGTTTTATTTAAATTTTATGGATACTAAATCTGAAATTAAGCTACATTTAGAACTTCAGAAGAAGAAAATGTCAATTCTTGCAGACATTCGTTTTCTAAATCTCTGCTTAAAACATAAAGTAGTTCCTATATTTGTTAGAAAAACTATTACATTTTATAATAATAGTATTCATCAAAAGCAGTGGAGAAAAAAGTAATTCAAAGAGTTTACTTTTTAAAAACTTAAATAATATTGAACTTAAATTATATGATTTACATCTAAAATTAACAAAGATTTTAAGTAATACAATTTGGCTTAATTTAGAATCCAAATTATTTCATATTCCAAATTTAAATATGAAAAATAAAACTGCTAAATTAAAAAAGAAATTATATAATTTGCATTTTAACAACATAAATTAAACCCAGATATTAAAAATAATAAAGATAATGTTAATTTATCAAATTCTAACCTTAATGAAAAAGAGTTAAATTTTTTAAATCAAGATTTAAAACGTGTGTAGATTTTTCAAACAATATGGATGATTATATTGCAAATATAGAAATTGCCAGTCAAGATTTAAGTGAAAATAATAAATCATTGATAAATTAAAATGTGGCAAAATATTACAAAATTTAGATAAATACCATCCTTAGAGAAATAATAATGAAGAGGTTATTAAATCATGAAATGAAAAATATTTAATTTTTACTAAAGCAGATAAGGGTAATGGGATTGTAATTGTAGAACTTCTACTTCAAGGCAAAGATTTCAATAAAATTAATAAATATCCATTACAATCCTGTATTTCAATTTTTAATAAAATACTTAATGAAGTGAAAGTTATATCAAATGAAGAAATTTGTTTGTAAAAGATAGTAGTCCTGTTCTACCTAGAATTTATGCCTTTACTAAAATTCATAAACCTGGAAATAAAATGAGACCTATTGTAAATTGTATAAATTCACCAACTTACAATTAGCTAAATGGTTACATAATGAATTTAGTAATTTTGGTAAATTTGAGAGTTTAAGTATTGAAAATTCTTTTGAACTAGTTAAAAAGATTGACAGTGTTGTATTATATAAGACTGATAAACTTGTTTCTTTTGATGTAACTGCCTTATTTGCTAATATTCCTAGAGAAAAAACTTTTAATTTATTTAAAAAAAAAAAAACGGTTAAATTCAATAAATTTACACAAGGACTTAATAGTCGATTTTGTTAAACTTACTACTTTTTGTTTGGATCAAAATTTTTTTCACTTTTAATGGTGAATTTTTTCAACAAACTTCTGGCTTAGCAATGGGTAATCCTCTTTCACCTTTTCTTGCTGATCTTTTTATGAGGGTGTTTTTTTTTCTCCCAAAATGGAAGTCACTAAAGCATTTCCTTTGATTTTTAAAACCTGGTATAGATATGTTGATGATATTTTTGCTATTGTTCCTGATAAGCAAATAAATGATGCTTTAAAATTACTAAATGTACAAGGTGAAGCTATAAAATTCACATTAGAAACTGAAATTAATGGATTTCTTCCTTTTCTAGATTTAAAGATAATAAGAAATAATAATAAATTGGATATTGGTATTTATTGGAAATCTACTCATATTGATAATCACATAAAAAATAAAAGTTTTAAACCTTTTCCACATAAATTTGCTGTTTTTAATAGTTTGATTTATAGATTAATAAATATACCCCTGAATAAAGAAGAATTTAATATAAAGAATATAAACATATTATTAATACTGCATTAATTAATGGTTTTAATGTAGATTTTATACAAAAGAAGATTGAAAAATTTAAATATAAAAAAACTGCTAATGATATTTCTACCCTTAAAAAAATAAAAGATGAATATAATTTTAAAAAATTTACTTGGTTTAATAAACAATTTCAAAAAGTTTTTAAAGAGTTTGGTATAACTTTGGTTCCTCAAAACAAATATAGTAGTAAAAATTTACTACATTTCTCTAAAAAAGATGAAATTCCTAATTATAAAAAATTTGGTATTTATCAATTTGATTGGTTAGATTGTGATCGAGTTTACATTGGTAAGACGAAACGTAATTTGTAAATCAGAATGAAAGAACATTTTCGTAATATTAAGTACAAACAGACTGATAAATCAGCCAGAGCATGGTCATTTAACCATGAAATAAATCCAGAAGTTAAATTATTAAGACAATAAAATGGTCCAATAGATTTGATGGTTTGGGAAAACAAATTTATTTTAAAAAATAAACATTGCTTAATGAATTTTGAAATACCGGCAGTCAATTGTTTTTATATTTGTGTCATTTTCGGATTTTGGTAGTACTGGTGAAATCATGGTAACTTTTGATGAACGTGACATTGACAACAGTTGTTGGCTGATGATATGAGATATTTTTTCATGAAATTGCAGTCCTGATCAATTTATAAGAAAACTTCCATCATTTCTTATAAGATAAGTGAAGTTTTAAGTTACAAATTACTATATTTGTATATATTTGAAAAGTGAAGTTTAATATGATATAATATAACTTTTAAAATGGTACACACACATATTTTTTTATACAACTACAAAAGAAAATTAATGCACTTTCTTACAAATGAGATGAGTTGCCATAGGCAAGGGTGTAATAATTCTCATCCACCAGGTTTTTGGTCATCTTGACACCCGGCCTTCTTCATTGTTCTTCGACATTACTATAGCCTGCAAAGTTTGTTCCTATGCTCAAACGATTGTTATCTTCATTTTGGGTACTTATTTCACTTCTATATTATATAAGCAATCTGAAATCCAGAGTTGCAATGCAAAAATATGTATCCAGTATTTGTGATGCTCTAAATAAAAAGCTTATTTATTAATGCTTTACTTTTCCTGTCTAGGACAAAGTGAATCGCAGAGTGGTAATGGATCTTCTGCTTGCTCATGCACAAGATAGTAGGCATCATCAGTTTATCCTCCTCACACCACAGGATACCTCAAATGTTTCTGCTAATTCGGATATTAGCATTTTAAGGTAATATTTCTTTAACATTTACTCTTATATTATAGCTGGTACAAAGACTGTTGAAAAAGTAACTGACCTAACAAACACAACACAAAAGTGTTGAGAAAAAACTTTTATTTCTCTATGTAATGTCCTTTAGGCGTGATACATTATTCCCATTTCTGTTTATTTTTTTTATGAAAACCCTATTATTTTGGTTTTGCAGAAATAACAGCCGTTGGTATAATTTTCTTGTTTTCACCATATCATTGGAACTGCAAACTGTGTGTAATGTTTCTCCCCTTTAGCCAGTTTTATATAGCATTAGAGCCCGCCTCGGTAGCATGGTGGTAGAGTGTCTGCCTCACGTTCAAGAGGTCCCGAGTTTGAATCTCGATCAGGGTGAGTTACCTGGATAAGGTTTTTTCCAGGGGTTTCCCTTATCCTGAAGGACAAATTTTGGGTAACTCTAAGCTCTATGGACCCTGGGCTCATTTGAGCATAATTTCACCCATTCCATTCATCGTCCGATATGACTTAACGTTGGAGGACGTACATTACAAAAAAAAAAAAAAAAGTCGCATTAGACGCAACTTAAAATGTGGTGTGAAGTGTTTATCATGAACTCTAAGTAGACAGCCAAAATACAGGCAATACACAGCTTTCAGTAGTGTTGTAACTTGTTTCCCTTATTTACTGGTTATGAATTCTCCACAGACATAATAAAAACAATCTGGGGAATCAATACATCCACATCTGTGCTTCTTCATTGTTTAATCATAACAAGATAGCAAAGTTTAAAATTTTACACTGTACAAGATATATAATATACCAAGTATATCCAAGTTGAGACTGTCTTAATCTGGATACTCTCTAATAGAAATCTAATATCACACTCTGATAAGTTGTATAAACACAGCTGCAGTCAATTGAGTCAGATAAAAGATCAGCAGTATTAGTCAGATAAGCTTATGCAAGTACATAAAACCTAAATTACAGCAAATGTAAGTGATGTATCAAAAAACTACAAATAGGTTTTTCAATTTACAATAAAAACTGTTAATCTGGTCCCTTTTTAAACTATATTTTGCTTAATCTGGACATACATCCTTAAAAAATATCTGCAAATTGTAACTTAAATTATAGCACTAAACTTAAGATAAACCTTAGGAAATAGCCCATTTTACTTTTGCACAGACTGTACAATAGGAATTTCTTAGGAATACTAGGAATACATTAGTGACAGTGGTACACTAGGCAGTCCTCCTTCCCACACCCTTGCTGTACCTGCGATAGGGCTTGCAACTTTTGTCAGGAGGTTTAGTTTAATATTTGCCTTTCTCAGTCATCAAGTTAAAGAAACAAATCTAGTGCATAATGTTGTATCATCGTGGAAACGTAAGCATAAATTACTTACAATACAAGAGAAACTGAAAATTATCGAAAGGCTTGAAAATGATGCCACTATTGCATGTGTATGTGTATGAAGGAATGTGGAATCGCAAAACAAACACTTTTGGACATAAAAAAAGGAGAAGGGTGAACTCTTATCATTTGTTATTAATTGTTATGTAAATGAGGAAAATTGTCAGTTGAAATGAATGTGGCAGCCGGTTGACCAAAAATTAGAAGATCATCATACAAGTGGTACGAAAATTTTCATGGAAGAAGAATTGCAATAGTGGATGTTGAAATTCAAGCTGCTACTGATTGTCTTGTGAAATAACTTCATATCAATGGATTTTTAGGTATTTCAGGATTTCACTACTATCAAAACAAAAAAGTATGTGGAAGGAGCTTAAGTGCTAATACGTCAGTTGTCGACCCATTAATAAAAAATTAAAATCTGTCATTCAAGAAGAAAAGTTAGATTTGTCTCAAGTGTATGATGTCGAAGAGATAGGTTTATTTTGACATACCTTGTATGACAATAATCCTTAAAAAATATGCCTGGATAAAACATTTGCAGAGAACATGTTTCTGCATTAATATGTGCATATGCAGATGGAAGCCATATTTCAAAGCCAGTTGTTGTAGGTAAAAGTAAACAATCAAAGGCCAATAAGAATGTAATGCCCACATTGCCCCTGTGCATTACTATAATTAAAAAATGTGTGGTTTACGGCAGACATCATCCATGGTTGGTTTCACAATTCTGTACCTCCAATAAGAAAACACCAAGAAAATAATAACCAAAATGATGTGAAAGTCATAATCCTATTAGATAATGCACCTGTGCATCCAGATGCAAAGTAACTATATAGTGCCAATGGTAAGATCAGTGGTGTGTTCTTGCTTTGCTAACACAATTTCCCTGATACAACCAATTGACCAAGATGTTATCTATCCTGCAAAGCAGTTGTACAGAAAGAAATATCAGTCTGAAGTTTTTGAAGTTGAAGAGCCTCTGGATGGTGATGATAAATAGACATTGAAAACACTTCAGTATACAAAATCATATGATTTCAGATCCATGATTTTCAATCTTGCAAGTGCAGTGAACAGCATTTTGAACTCTACATTGACTAATGCGTGGAAAAAACTTCTGTATGATGACAGTGTTGAGTTAGACATCAATGCAATTGAATTAAATGGCTTTCACCAAAATTGGTTGCGGGTGGTGAGGAAGCTGTCACAGTAGATGAGATCAAAGACTGGCTTGACAGAGATGAAGATGATCCAAGTTATCACATCATGACTGACAAATTTTGGAAAGTGTAAGCAGTGCAACGGACACTAGTCGCGAATATGAGGCAGAAGATGTGGATTTCGGAAAGTTGAAAGTGAAATTAAGTGAGGATAAAGAGCATCTGAATTGTGTAATAGACTTTGTCAAGCAAACTAACACTAAACAGGTTTCCGCATACTAACATCATATGAGGAATCTTCGTTATCTAATTGTGAAAGATATGTGTAAAATTGATAGTTTCTTGAAACCAAACAAATAAAGAATGTTTAATTAAAATCAGGTGGGCATATTGTATCTTATGTTCTAGTAAAATTATACGGTACACCTCTAAATTCAGTCACAATTTTTCTGTGAAGTTTATTTCGCTTAATCCAGACTTTTGATATTTTGGACAACATGCAGATATAGACAGAAAGAGATTATTGCACAGCGAAAAACATATACGATCAATTTGACTTATGTTTTTATCAAGCTTTTCTTTAAATGACACTCAGCGATATTTTTCTGTTCACTTCTGATTATGTACAAATAATATATGGAATTAAATAGCTAACCTAAAATAAATCCCATATTATTAAATCTTGACTATAAATAATTATGTGGATTGATTGCATTTTTTTCTCAACAATAGTTGCCCTGATTGCCATAAAAATATGTTCCAGATGAACTAGAAAAATCCTTATTAATTTTTAGATGAGTCGTATTTATTACACATCTGCTTCACTTTCGTACCTATTTTGAGGACATGTTTCGCAAATCATCGTTTGCATCTTCGGCTCTTATGCGACTAAAGCCTGATCCAGGGGTGTGGGTAATTCTGGAGTTGCTGCTGCTATCTGTTGATTTAGTGATGAACTTAAATGTGGGATTCTCTTCTGGCGGGATTTCAAAGTTCATTAGTTGGTTTTTATGTTTTTCTATGTATATTCTCTCCCATATGACGAGTTCACTATGTTTTTGTACGTATTTTAGTAATTCTGTGCTATCTTCAATTTCATGATTTTCAGACCAGAAATGAGCTGCTATTGCGGACTTATCAGTATTTTTGTATCTTAAGTGTCTGAAGTGTTCTTTCTTTCTAGTGCCTATTGTCGCCCTGGCGGTAGGCTCGCGAAGCCGAAGCCGGTGGAGATTCGGAAAACTTCGGAACCAATCGTTACCGGAAGCGAGACAGTTGAGAGTAGTTGTAAGGAAAAATAAACAGTTTTAGGTTAGCTAGCAAATTGTGATGTGACGAATGTATTTGCTAGGAAAATAAAGTGCAGTTTTTGTATTTGAAGCCTCGAATTTTGATTTTCGCGAACCCACAAAGTCACAACTGGTGTCAGGAAGCGGGACAACAACATCACCGAACATTATGGCCATGGAATCGGCATTGGAAATGCTTTTGCAGAAGATGAACGAATTAACAGCGAAGTCGGAAGCGGCAAATAACTTGGCCGCGAAGATGAACGAGTTAACAACAAAAACAGAAGCGGCAAATAACAACCTGGCCGCAGAGTTGAAAGAAATAAAGACCGAATTGACTACAGAAATGAAGGCAGCGAACGACAGTCTGGCCACGGAAATGAAGGAGGCGAACGAGGTCCTCGCCGCCAAATTTGAGGAACAGTTGGCCTGCGTGAGGGATGACGTGACGGAGCTGGGCAAGCGGATGGGCCAAGTGGACGAGCGCGTCGAGGACCTGGCGAACCGCTTCAATGACCTAGAGGAAAAGGCCGACAATAACGCCAAGTCCCTGAACGCCATGGTTGAAGACGTCGAAGACCTCGCGAACCGCGTAAACAACCTGGAGGGAAAGGCCGACAGAAGCGTCAAGTCCCTGAATGCCATGGTGGAGGACGTCGTCGGCAGGAGACTGAAGGATTTGAAGGCTGACGCACCGGGACGCGACACAACATCGGCGCGCGTCAAACCTCCGAAATATGACGGCGCGTCAACATTCGAGGTCTTCCGCCGCCAGTTCGACACAGTGGCCAAGCACAACAGATGGTCACCGGAGGAGGAGGCCACACAGTTAATAGCCAGCCTCCAGGGACGGGCCGCGGAAATCCTAAACGCGGTGCAGACGACGGCGGTGCCCAAGGACATCTGGGAGGCCCTGGAGAATCGCTTCGGGAACCACCGCTTAGCCGCAGCATACCGCAGCAGCTAAAGGCAAGGTCGCAGCAGCCGGGGGAGACGCTGCAGGAGATCGCCATAGCGATCGAGAAGCTGGCTAGCAAGGCCTTGGTTGACCTGCCACTGGAGTTCGTATCCCGGGAAGCCGCCTACAATTTTGTCGACGGGGTACGGGACACGGAGATTCGTCAGCACCTAATGCTCGGCGATTATAAAACCATCCACGAGGCGCTGACAGCGGCATTAAGGATGGAAGCGGCCAAGTTAACAGCTATCCCGTCGTCGAGAACGAGGAGTGTGCGCTACGCTGGAGACAGAAGACCAGCCGAGGGACGCCGGCGAACACCTAGTGACCTGTGTTGGGGGTGTGGACAGCCCGGACACCTGCGGAGAGACTGCCCACACCAGGAAGAGCAGCCGGAAAACGAGTAAGGGCCGTCGTGGAGAGGGGCACGTCGGCGCCATCACCACCATCCCCTCGAGTGACACTGCGCGCCGTCAGCCGGCGTATGGATGACAGCCTCATCGCGGACGGTTGGGTAAGAGGAAAGCCGTGCCGCGTGCTGGTGGACACCGGGGCGGCCGTGACCATCATCAGACCTGACGTGGCGAAGGGTTTGCCGACGAGGAAACCGAGCCGACCATAACAGCTTGTGACGGCATCGGGCGACACCATGCCTGTGCAGAAGGAGGCCCTGCTGGAGCTGAACTTGGGATGGAGTGCCGTGCATCTGTGGGTGTTCATCGCGAAGGTGGCTGAGGAGGTGATTCTGGGACTGGATGCCCTCAGGAGCCACGAGCCGACGGTCGACGTCGGCAGGAAGGTCCTGAGGCTCAACGGAGAAGAGGTTATATTCCGTCAACCAGAAGAGCGCCTTGGAATTGGCAGGGTCGTCTTGAGCGAAGACGTGGTTGTCCCCGCGAGGAGCGAAGTGATAGTGACGGCGCGACCAGAAGGCCAGACAGCAGGTGGGGTCCAGAGGCAGCAGGAGTACGACTTCACCTCGGAACATCGCAGAGGGAAGAGTCACGGTAACGCGGACGCTATGTCCCGAAGACCCTGTCCAGAAGAGTGCGGCCAATGCACAAGAGTGGAGGGGAAGGAGCGTGCCGCAGCAGTTCGAGTAGTAACAGCAGTGCCTGCGGATGGCTGGGATAGCGCAGGCCTGAGGAGGGAGCAGCTGGCGGACGCAGACTTGGGGCCACTCTTGAGGGATGTGGAGAACCTGGTGGACCACCTCCACGGCATGCACAAGATGGCTCGCCAGAACATCCAGAAGGCGAGCGACAGCATGAAAACCCGATACGACAGGCAAGCCAACAGCCAAGGGTTCCATTAAGGTGACCTGGTCTGGTTGTACCGCCCGACCCGGACCAAGGGACGCTGCCCGAAGCTTCAGCAGCCATTGCAAGGACTGTACCGTGTGGTGAAGAGGATTAACGACGTGGTCTATGCAACCAGAAGGTGCCCCGAGGAAAGATGTTGGTGGTACACCTGGATCGCCTGGCCCGCTACGAAGGCGCTGTTCGGGACGACCAGCCTTGAGGAGGGAGCAGTGTCGCCCTGGCGGTAGGCTCGCGAAGCCGAAGCCGAAGCCGGTGGAGATTCGGAAAACTTCGGAACCAATCGTTACCGGAAGCGAGGCAGTTGAGAGTAGTTGTTAGGAAAAAAAAACAGTTTTAGGTTAGCTAGCAAATTGTGATGTGACGAATGTATTTGCTAGGAAAATAAAGTGCAGTTTTTGTATTTGAAGCCTCGACTTTTGATTTTCACAAACCCACAAAGTCACACTATGTTTCTTTTTGTCCTCCCTATGAAAAAATTTACATAGGGAGGACAAAAAGAAACATAGGCACTAGAAAGAAAGAACACTTCAGGCACTTAAGATACAAAAATATTGATAAGTCCGCAATAGCAGCTCATTTCTGGTCTGAAAATCATGAAATTGAAGATAGCACAGAATTACTAAAATACGTACAAAAACATAGTGAACTCGTCATATGGGAGAGAATATACATAGAAAAACATAAAAACCAACTATGAACTTTGAAATCCCGCCAGAAGAGAATCCCACACTTAAGTTCATCACTAAATCAATAGATAGCAGCAGCAACTCCAGAATTACCCACACCCCTGGATCAGGCTTTAGTCGCATAAGAGCCGAAGATGCAAACGATGATTTGTGAAACATGTCCTCAAAATAGGTACGAAAGTGAAGCAGATGTGTAATAAATACGACTCATCTAAAAATTAATAATTATTTCGCTTCACTGTGGTGTTCCAATACAGTTAAATCTCAATATATAGAAAAATCCTGTTTTCAGCAAGGTAATCACACATCAGTTAAAATTCACTACTTCCCTTCTCAGTTCCCAAAACAATGCTCAGTTGTATTGTTGCTGCTATTACTGCCTAGTGTAGAAAACGATTAAATTTAATCAATTAACCTAATAATTGTAACTGTAAAGCCTGGGACTTAAGTACTTACAGCATAGTAAGTCACCACAAAAGATGCATATCTCATTGTATGAGAACCCCTAGTGGTTTACTGGCAAAAATACAAGTCAGTTGGAGAATTTAATCTCATGATCGTCATGGCATGGCATTTTAGCCATGGTAGCTCAATGTTTAAGAGCGACCGGATGGAGACCGGAAGATCTGTGGCTCAAATCAGGCCATGGCATTGAATTATTGTCTGACTCTATCCAAATCTTAGCCTACACATGGCTAGTGTGGAAAAATTATTAAATTTCCATCAATTAACCTAATAGTGGTAACTGTAAAGCCTGGGACTTAAGTACTTACAGCACAGTAAGTCACCACAGAAGGTGTGTATCTCATTGTATATGAGAACCCCTAGTGGTTTACCGGGAAACACACAAGGCAGGAGGGAAGAAGTTATTTTAGCCCGCTTACGTATCGAACACTGTCGTTATAGCCATGGTCACTTGTTGCGGGATCAACCCGAACCAATGTGTGACCATTGTGACGTACCCCTAATGGTACGTCACATTTTAACTGCATGTCGGTTTTTAAGTCCATTACGCGCCAGTCTGTTGTTGCCAGCCACCCTTTCTACCATATTGGCAGACAGGGACCGTGCTGTAGAAGGCGTACTTGATTTTATCCGGCAGAGTGCGTTCTGGCACCTGCTCTGACCAATTCGAGGCACCTTTTGGTTGCCGATATTTTATTTCACTTATTTTATCCTTTGCCTTCTGCAGTAACCGACATATGTTTTCAGTATTTTATGGTTTTAGGTTTTAACTTTTTATGGACTTGTCTTGTGTGATTTTACTGTTTTAATGTGTAGGTTTTAACTGTGTAGACATTTTAGCTTTGTAAGGGCGCTGATAACCTTAGCAGTTGTGCGCCCTTAATCCAATTCTACTACTACTGCTGCTGCTACTACTACCACCACCACCACCACCACCACCACCACCACCACCACCACCACCACCACCACCACCACCACCACCACCACCACCACCACCACCACCACCACCACCACCACCACCACCACCACCACCACCACCACCACCACCACCACCACCACCACCACCACCACCACCACCACCACCACCACCACCACCACCACCACCACCACCACCACCACCACCACCACCACCACCACCACCACCACCACCACCACCACCACCACCACCACCACCACCACCACCACCACCACCACCACCACCACCACCACCACCACCACCACCACCACCACCACCACCACCACCACCACCACCACCACCACCACCACCACCACCACCACCACCACCACCACCACCACCACCACCACCACCACCACCACCACCACCACCACCACCACCACCACCACCACCACCACCACCACCACCACCACCACCACCACCACCACCACCACCACCACCACCACCACCACCACCACCACCACCACCACCACCACCACCACCACCACCACCACCACCACCACCACCACCACCACCACCACCACCACCACCACCACCACCACCACCACCACCACCACCACCACCACCACCACCACCACCACCACCACCACCACCACCACCACCACCACCACCACCACCACCACCACCACCACCACCACCACCACCACCACCACCACCACCACCACCACCACCACCACCACCACCACCACCACCACCACCACCACCACCACCACCACCACCACCACCACCACCACCACCACCACCACCACCACCACCACCACCACCACCACCACCACCACCACCACCACCACCACCACCACCACCACCACCACCACCACCACCACCACCACCACCACCACCACCACCACCACCACCACCACCACCACCACCACCACCACCACCACCACCACCACCACCACCACCACCACCACCACCACCACCACCACCACCACCACCACCACCACCACCACCACCACCACCACCACCACCACCACCACCACCACCACCACCACCACCACCACCACCACCACCACCACCACCACCACCACCACCACCACCACCACCACACAAGGCATTTGGAGAATTTAATGTCATGACGGCACGTTGGCCATGATAGCTCAATGGTTAAGAGTGACCAGATTGAGACCAGGAAATCTGTGGTTCTCATCCCGGCTCTAGCATTGAATTTTTCAGTCTGACTCTTATCTATCCACATTTTACCTAATTTAGTTGCCAATTTTTCGGCAGGTTTATTATTGGTTAACCCAAAAACACAAACATTTTGCTTTTGCCTGTAGCTTTGTTATTTTTGATCCAAAAGTAATGCTGTTTCTTTAATGAAAGAAGAAAAAGAACCATGGAATAAATCAATTCTATTGCTTTTCTTATGTGATATTTATGGAAGAAATGGTTATGTTTTTATATTTATAACCAAGCTAACACATCAGAATACTAAGGTACAATCGTTGGGGATGGTGGTGACGGTGGCGGTGGCGGCAGCAGCGGTTGTGATTAGATAATGGACACAGCAAGACAAGGTTATAAATAATGAAGATAGTATAGTATTTATTTCTCATCTTCCTTCTACATACAATTTCATTGATACATTGACATTTGTAACATTTCTTTCACACAATAACAAAATGACTTATTCACATCCAACATACCCTTCCTACCTGCTTGCCCCATGTCTTGGTCTCAATACATATAATCCCTGGTTTTCCGTGTTTTGATTACCCTCCTCTCCCTTTTATCCCTCTTTCTAGTTTTCCAGCCCTTAATTGTTAGTTATTCTTCATCAATCTTAACCATTTCTCTCTAACTTTCCCCAGATATTCAACTATATTTTGTACTTTCTTTTCTCCTTTGGTGATGTATCTCCCCTCACCCTGCTCTGTTGTTCTGAGGTTACCGCCATTGTTTCTGTATGTATTCACCTTTCTTAACCTGTGCCATCTGCTGATGATATACTATCTCTTCCACGCACCGTACTTAGGATGTAATTCCCCTCCCATGCTGTGTAATGCTGACTGAGTTCCTGTTTCACACTGTCTATCCATAAATCCATTCCTTTAACAAAGGCTTTTTTACCGGCTTCTCTTGCTTTTTTCATTTCCATTAGAGCTATCGATTTTAATTCCGCAGTTTTAACTATGATGGGTCTTGGTCTTGGTCCTTTTCGTCCTATCCTGAAACAGTCCACTATTTCCCATCCCACCAGCTTCAACTTTAATTTCTCTTGAAATAGCTCTTCTGCGTCCTGCCAGGCTCTTATGTCCCTTTTCTCTTCTACACCAAAGATAATCAAATTCAGTTTCCTGTTTCCTTCCTCCAAGTTTTCTAGACGTAATAATCTGCATTTACACTCTTTGATTTCATCCTTTATCTCGTCCTCAAATTTTCCCAATACTAATTTGACCTCGTCGAACTTTTCTCCCATTCTTTCTCCTAGTCTGCTTTCCATACTTTTCATTTCCTTGGTGATATTTTCCAGCATTTTGCCTATCTGTTCCATCGTCCATCCCGGATTTAATTCTACTCCTCCGATAGCCAAACGAGTGCATATTACCAAGATAAACCACCAATTTATGCCCGTTGTGCCTTGTTCTTTCTTCTTAAATTTAATTTTGCTGGCATCGAAAGCACCTATCCTCACTCGGTACATTTATGTATCTATCATCTTTTTTTACGAGCACGCACACTAACACGTCCGACCTCTCTCGCATCCAGCAAGCAAGTCCAAATAAGGAAGATAGAAAACTTAAAGATTTTGCACAGCCACAGTAGAAAATAAAGTTATATAGGGCTGAGATATGTCAAGTAGATGAGGCTTGGAAAGAGATGAAAAAAAGTAGTAGAACTTTTTGCAAACTGGTTTTGGGTGTACTGATAGCATCAACAAATGGGACAGCAGAGTTAAAACTTGATAGGTATTCCACCAAGATAAAAATTATCAGAAATACTACGAAATATTTATATAGAATTTCCAGTTTGTAAGATATTGATATCAAAAACTGTTTCCATATTCAAAAGAAAAGTAAGTGAAATGTTCATGTTCTTAAAAAATGCAGGAAGCTACAGAATGATATAGGTATGAAGATTCAGGGCTAAATTTAGAGTGCCACATCAGAGGCTTTTGGAAAGAAGTAGAATTGAGACTAAAAGATATTGACAGACATATCTTTGGTAATATAAGAGGAAAAACTTCCTTGATAGAGAAATAAAATGAGCCTAAGATAGGGAAAAGTACTTAGAAGTATGTGATTAACTGGGGCTCGCATAGACAAGAATATGAATTTGAAAGACAAAAGTCATGACAAAAATATAGGGTAATTCCAATGTGTGGTAAAGTGAATATAGATTCTTTAGTACTATACTGTAGTCAAATAAATCTATGAAGGGAACAAACATAAAAAAAAATAAAATAAAATAAAATAAAAAAAAAAACTTGAATGGGTAATACTAATCAAATTGATTCTGATTGTAAAAGAAGAAAATAAAAGAATGACCTAAAGAAGATGGAATTAAAGACAGACATAGAAGAACACTATAGGATCGCCAAGTGAAACAAAGAAAGAATAATGTAGCACAAAAGTGAATCGAGAGATATTGACACACTGCTTCACTCACACTGTGTCAATATCTTCTCGATTCACTTTTGTGCTAAGTGTACTTCACTGTCTCTACGCTTCTTTCAATTTTAAACTTTGAAAGAATAATGTATCAAACAGCAATATAAAATTATGTATTACATGGCAAAGCAAGAAGGCATATCGAGGAAAATTTGCAACACAGAGATGTTTACCTGAGCTTATAACCCATACACGGCAAGTCCAGTTTATGTACACTCTGTTCAGATGTATTTATTATTTATTTATTATCTAATTTTTTGATTCCTATTTTACCCAAAGGTATATTAGGAATATAGTTTTACAAATTTATGAATATAATACAGTTTACAAAAAAACATAACAGATTTGATATCAAGCTGACAAACAGTAAACATCAAGATGAATCATTTAGCCATGAAATATTGATAAGTTTTGTAATTCATCAGAATATGTGTAAGTGGTTTTGAGAAAGTGTAACCTAAGGATTGAAGCAATAATTCAAGTTCGTATCTTTCAAAACAGAAAAACGGGCAATCAAAATGTGAGGGACATCTTGAAGATGATTTCCACAAACACAATCACCTGTGGATTTGATTTTGAATCGAAATAAGTAAGCTGAAAATTTGCCATGTCCAGTTAAGAATTGAGTGAGAACATAGTTAGGATTAACGAATTTACATTTATGTCTGTCAGAAACTGTTGGGAAATATAAAGTCTTAGTCAAAGCACCACAATCACTTTTTAACCAGTATTCATTCCAGTCGTTGATGATAATCTCCTTTAATGTTTGCTTCACATAAGAAATGGGGCATAGAGTGTATGTCTCTGGAAGATCTGAAGTCGCAGCTCTCTTTGCTAGCTCATCTGCACGTTCATTTCCGGCAATCCCTATGTGTCCTCTGACCCATTTAATACACAGATGAGAACTACATAATAATTGACTTCTTATTTCAGCTGCAATGGGACTGCTGTTTTTGGTATCTTTCAAAGCTGCAATTGCTGCTTTTGAGTCACTGTAAAGGCGAGCGGTACATTGTAAGCTGTTGCACCATTTCACTGCTTCACGGATTGCTAATAATTCAGCTTGAAAAACTGAACACTCCTTGGTAAGTCTGAACATGGAAGAATGGCATTCTATGGAGCAAGAGAATACCACAATTGCACTTCCTACTTTAGCACTTTTATTAAGCCCTTCAGCTATCCGAGAGCCATCTGTGTAAATGGAGCACTGGTGATATTCTGCTGCACAATCTTCAAGGAGACTATAGACACCAGTGGCTGGATGAGAAGCTTGTTTAACTGGTTGTTCAAGTTGCAGTTGTGAAATATGTTGTGGCAAGGCTCGGCCATTTCTAATGTTGTTGATATTTGCCTTATATACACCAGTAAGAAAGATGGGTTCAATATTAGCAATAATGAGCGCTGCTGGAGTGGAGATGGTGCGGTATCAGATGTAATCATGTCTTCTGGACAACAACGTGTCATACATCAAGAGGCATGAGAAATCATATATAACATGATTGAATATTGTGACAAGGAGAAAGAAGAGAGCATTAAAATCCCTGTGTGCCAATCAACAAAACAGACAGCTGCATCATGATGATGATGATGATTATTATTATTATTATTATTATTATTATTATTATTATTATTATTATTATTATTATTATTATTATTATTATTATTATTATTATTATTATTATTATTATTATTATTATATAATATGATGTAAACCACAGCTATGAATATATCATTAGTTTTATTTATATTTTCATTCAGATTCATCATTATTGAACTAGCAAGAGATTGTATTTCACAATAATATTTAAAATATAATTTTGTATAGCTGAGCATTGTGATGTTTTTAAATCGTGTGGTTTATATTACGGTAATGGCCTTTTTGTAGAGATTGTTCACATTTCAGAAAATTAGACCATACATTTCCTAAAATTATTTCATAAGGAAAGCTTTTCATTAATGCAGTCTTTTTTTCTTAAATATAACTAGAAGACTAAAAGAATTGATAATTATTGGGAAAAGGAATGAAATACTGAAACAAGAAGCTCGAGGATGTATACGATAATAGCGACAATGACAGTGAGACATCTTTCAGTGACGGAACACTGATGATAGTATATGTAACAATACGCATTTATCAGTTGAGTAAATCACCTTTTTAGAAATTATTCCCATTGTGCAGATTGATTGCACTAGATTAGTTATATTACTGTGCACTTCCTATTGTTGTGGTAGTCATTTAATAACAAAAGTGTAGTTGGTTTCCTCTTTCTTTTTTCCATTATAGAAATTGCAGAAGAGAGGGCTGTTTAGCCTTATTTTCATTCTTTGGAAAAATATTACAATAAAATAATTCATTACGTGGATACATATTTAATGCCTTTATAATCACTAAAATTATTTTTTTATGATTATGCACCTGTGCTGCATATAATAATTGGCTAATCTTTCACATCAGATGCATACAGCTTCCAATCATTCCATTTGTGTTTCGTAACTTACTGTACGCCAACTTACTAATATTTCACTCTTATCGACCAGATAAGACCTGATAAGGAATGATCGCAGCACTGGTCAAGTCAATATGCCTCAATGCTCTATCGAGTAATAATTGTGAGAAAGATAATTTAGATTGTATATCTATTGTATAATATTGTATAATTATATATTGTATAATAATTGTAAGAAATATTTATTTGTTCATACTGAGCAATAAGTTTTGGAACATTCTTTTGGCGATATTTTTCTACCTCTCTAATGAAAAAGATTTTTCAAGAGCAACTCTTAAGTTTAAGTATTACATTGTAACAATAGCACATAAATTACAGTCTAGAGGTAATGTGAGTCATGTGAATTCTTGTTATGACGTGTAGAAAATGTTGCCGATGATATGAATTATAGTGTTTTTACTGAAATTGTGAAATAATACTATGTTGAGCATTTTGTTTTACTGTGTTGCAGGATGGAAGACCCAAGAAAATCTGCTCATCACTAAAACACTGAAGGAGCTTGTTTTGAATCTATTTAATTACGGTGCTGTGATAATGTTTAGTTGTAAAGTGTTAATACATCATCTTATTTATTAAGCCAAAGGATATGCTCATGTTTTGAAGTGTATAAGATTCATTATGATCAATATATTCTTACAGAATGCTAACAAAACATTTCACTTAACTATTGCACTTTATAAAAGAAATAAAGGGCCAGCTTATATTTGGAAACTGGGCAGCAAATGTATTTAAAAAAGACTAAATAGCAAGGCTCATTTGAGGTGCATCACTTTAAAGTAAGTTTAAAGCAGTCCAACTGCTCAGCCATGGTGCAGCCATTGTAAATTATCTTGATAGTACAAATTAAGAGAATTAATACATTCCTTAAGTAATCATTCAGTGACCAAGATGTTTGATGCTGGTGCCTTAACAGATACTTACGCAATTGATTTTAAAATATATTTCACTGTTACTGTCAGTTTGAAAGTATTCATTTTGTGAAGAGAGAGACAGGAGGAGAGAGAGAATACCAGAATGAGTTTAAAACGTAGTATTATCTGTGCCTGTTAGTTTCTTTTTTCCTCTCCAGATTGTATGAATTTTAACTAGTAAATAAATCCTAGTCTTTGTTTGTTTCATGCATTTTTTTATTAACATTTCTCTCAGTTTCTTTCATCCCTTCATTATCACTTATTTCTAGATATGCAGCAGAATAAATTCAATTGTTATGTTGTGATCATAGAAAGAGATGTTTTGTCCTTTCTTTAAATGTTACTAATGAAAAAAGTAAAGGTAAAAAATAAACAAAAAATGATCTTGAGTGATTTATCTTCTCCATTGCCTTTCAGCGTGCATTTTGTTTTCCTGTGTCTGTAGGAGCTTTATTTCCTCAGTGTATATGAACTGTATGCTTTCTAGGAAGACAAACTTTTTATACTAGTTTTTCAGTCTTGTGTCTTATTCTTAAAGCACTTAAAAAGAACACAAACTAGGAATATTTGTTTACACAAAATCTATATGTAATCTAATTCATATTCAGTCACATTTATAGCTTTCTTATTTAAATGTTTATACAAAAAATATAAGTTTGTAAGCTTTGTCTGCATGAAGTCTGGTTTTACTTTCTCTTCTATGTATAGAATGCATACGAAATAAGTTCCTCAAACTTTAATCAGCTATAGTGCATAATACACATAGATGGTAGCAAACAGGGTAGAGATGGACATAAGGTACATATTTAAAACCAATCGTCTCTTTAAAATCGACTATAGTCTCTTAAATTTGTAATTTTCTTTAAATATGAATTCCTTGTCAAAGCAAGCAATTTTGACTTGCAATTCTATCTTTCAAGAAAGTTTATATCTTTAAGAAGTCCATATCTCTATATCAGTACAAATTGTGCCCAAGAGATCAAAAATTACACTTTATGCCTGCACCTGATCATTGCACCTGATCACTTCTAAAGACTCATCTACTTCGTGCTAACTACTACTCCCCCCAGCTCCTGAGCTATATTGGTGATCTCCAGCTCGTTAGACTACCAGCCATGCTGCCTAGTTACATCTAGTCTCTTACGAGTTCTGTTGCTGAGCGCTAGGAAGCGCTATTTTTGCCTGTAGAGGGAGCCAAAAGCTTGTGGACAATTGCTTGACGCTGCACCGGGGGGATCGGCCTGGACTTTTTGTCTGGGAGGCTCCAGTACAAGAAAGAGGACTTCTGGCATGGATCTCGGACACTGAACATCACATGTGCACTTCGTTGCTTCTTACGTAGGAACATTGGGGACAACATTGTTTGGCTTCGCTGCATTATGTAAGTTCTGGATAAACCTTCTAAATTTCTCTTCCTAATTTTTTCCTGTGTTTCTTGCGTCCATTAAGACAAATTTTGTGGAGTTAGTGCACTTTAAGCAACAAAAGAAACCCTAAAGACTTTCAATGCAGTTAAAGAAATAATATATAACCAGTGGCAAGGATAATTAATTGACATGTTGTTAAAGATTTGAAGACAAAATAAATTGTATATTGTTATATTTGAAATTTTAAGAGTATAAAGATATCGTTAAAAACATCTAATTTTGAAATACTTTGAGCCTTTCCTTAACCATCCTATACGGACCTCTGGTAATTTAACGCTTCCACATTTTAAGTCATCCCAGGAAACGGTACATGCCTTTAATTTTTATTATACTCAAATCTATTAGTATTTCAGGCCAGTCTTATGAGTAAAATTTCCAACACAGTTTTCTTGGTTGTAATATTTTAGACATTTTACAGTACGTAAAAGATTAGTGAACACTCCTCCTCTAAAAACCAGAGTCAAAGATCACTTTAGAAACATCAAAATGAAACAAGAAGATAAATCAGCAGTAGCATTTCATTTTCTGGAATTAAAATCATGACATTGATCCAAATCCAAAATTATTAAAAGGAGTGATAAACCAAAATAAATTGACAACATGGGAGAACATATTCATATGGAAAAATAAGGACTGTGTAATGAACTTCGAAATCCCACCAGTAGATCATTTGACAAAGAAGTTCATAGTTCCACTGCTAGAGAGAGGAGAGCAGACAACAACATATGCTAGTTGGAGAGAGGTTGAAAATGGAGGCAAAAGGTTTCCGAAACTAGTCTCTCGATAATATAAAAAAGTGACGAGTATCAATAAACTGAATAAGGCAGTGTTAAAGTACTTTAAGTGGAGAGTTTTTGGCACCATTGTTTTAAAATTTTATACTCCTACATTGAATTATGTACAATTGTCCTCCTATGGCACTCCTATGGTCCTCCTTGTTACTTTGTTTTTCTCTATTAAATTGTTACTTGAGTTAGAATTCAACATTTTGCTTGGAAATGACACATATTTCTGTTTTGTTTATGATTGATAGTTATTCTAAGCATGTTTTTAGGAGGATTTAATACATAATTATTTAATTTACTATCTCTCTGGCACACACTTTTATTAGATTTGCTGTTATTCTGTGCATACTTAAGCCATCAAACTTTATCATAATGTAAGGCCCACCATATGACTTTCCTTTGCCACAGCACTAATTCAGTACACTACATTGCCATTTTTTAAATACGTTCACGTTCACTTTTTTTTAAAAAAAATAACAATGATAATAATATTGAATGGTGTTATAAATTAACTGACCAAATGCCCATATTGACCTTTTTGTATTATAGATAGCTGATAGCTGTCTACAATAAATTATTCCTGCATGTTACTTTCCTCCTTGGAAAATGCATTTTGTGTAAATGCCAATCATTGTAACATTAAAATCAAGTTTTACATCACTAATCAGGCGGCTTTCTTGTATAATTTATTAGTCATCAAATAACTGTGACTATGTGCAGTTATTTTTTCAATTTTGATGATTGTTGGTTCTCACTCTTTCATTCTTGTTTTATTATTAAACATTACAACTTCATTGTCCGTTACACATGATCTAACAGTTTGTATTTACCCTACTCCTGTTCTGTAAAACAAAATACTTCATAAAGATGAAGTGTGTTTAAGTCTAATTAATAGCATTGGAGCTGCAAATACTGAGTGAAAATCAACCATGTCCAAATGCTGGTTCATCGTCACAGTGTGTTCCTTATATGTTGTATCTGCTGTTTTCTGTTACCATAAATGCTCTCATTCTCATAACAAACAGTGGCATAGTGTAACAGAGTGATGTTGCAATCTGAACACTCCACATCTTACAAACATATGTTCAAAGGGGAATACGTACACTTTTTTTTCTGCAGATGTGGAAAACATTTACTTTAAATTTAAATTAAATAATTTGTAACATTTACTTTGTTCAAAAGTATTTAGTGATGTAAGAATGTGGAATATGCAGAAACATTATGAAACAACCCACATAGGTCACAGCACATTCAAAAGTAAGTTCAATTTGTTTAAATTGTATTATTATTTATTAATGTTCATTATTATGGAACACACAAAAAGAGATGAGTAGGTGATAACATCAGTTGTTCCACAACAATGTAAAAAAATAGCTACTTATCCTTCTGTTCTTTACTGCAGGTATAGATTGGTTTATCAATACTTTCATGGAAGTGTTGAAAACAGTGTTGTATAAATTAAATTAATTGGGAGTCGATTAATGACACTAAACAACACTTACTTTTAAATTTTCCCGGAACTAGTTTCAGAGGCCTTCCCTCTATCTTCAGCCGGACATCGACTGGTTCTCATTGGTGTAGCTGGCAATATTTTGTCATCGGTCTCCTCTGGTGGCGGTTCGAGGAACTTGCTGAACAAATCTTTCTGGGGGATGTCGAAATTGAATACTTTGTTCCTATTTTTTGAAATAAAGATTTGTTCCCATGTGGACAGTTCTTCTTTTCCTGTTGTATGTTTTAGTAATTTTGGTTCTGGATTTATGTTGTGGTTTTTTTTCCCAAAAATGCGTGGCAACTGCTGATTTTTCTAATTGTTTGTATTTTATGTTCCTAAAGTGTTCCTTTGCTCTTGTTTCTAAATTTCTTTTGGTTTTTCCAATATAAATTTGACTACAGTCACAGCATTCAATTTGATATATACCAGATTTTTTGTTAGATGGAATGGCATCTTTGATGTTTGAGCAAATTAGGTTTTTTAAGGAGAAATGGTTGACTGGTGCTAGTTGAATGTTTTGTTTTTTGAAGACTTTTTTGAATTTATCAAAGGCCCATGGATGGTAAGTGAATTTTTTGAAGATCATTTTAGTTTCTGTAGCTGAGAGGGTTGTGGTTTCCTTTAGTAGTTTCTTCTTATTTGCTAAGTTCACTTTTTTGTCTACTAGTGATTTGGGAAATTCATTTTTCTGTGCTATTTCAATAATTTTGTTGTATTCTATTTTGTATTCTTCTGCTGTGAGAGGGATGTTGACCAGTCTGTGTGCTAAACTGTTAAAGATTGCCTGTTTGTGGGATCTTGGATTGTAGCCATTAGCTTTTATGTAGTTGTCTGTCTGTGTTGGTTTTCTGTAAATGCCAAAGTTTATTCTATTTTAATTTCTGATTATTTTTAGATCTAAAAATGATAAATATTCGTGTTTTTCAACGTCTACAGTGAACTTGATGCTTTTTTCTTGAATATTTAAAAGTTTTAGTGCATCACTGATGTGTTTTTTTGGCACTATGGCAAATATATCATCTACATATCTTTGCCAGAGTTTGAACATCCATGGGAAACCTTTAGTGATCCTTATTTCTAGTACACTCATGTACAGATCGGCCAGGAAGGGTGATAAGGGGTTGCCCATTGCTAAACCAGAAGTTTGATGGAAACATTTTGTTTGAAACTGGAAGAAATTCTGTTCTATGCATAATTTGGTAAGTTCGATGTAATCTGAGGTTAGTAAAACCAGGCAACGGAAATCAACAACAAAGAGCGGCCGAGAGAAAAGTTTTACAGCTAGAAATCAATAAACTTTATAAACATTTGGAAGAAACGGAATTGAAACTTTATAAACTTCATTCAGTTTTAACGAAAACGCTGGGAAACACGATGTGGGATAGCTTCGAACAAAACTATTTGGCAATGCTAAGCAAGAAAATGAAAACAAAAACCGAAAAACTAAAGTACAAATTGACCAATTTGATGAACATTTCTTCACATCGAAACCATACCGAAAAAAAGTTTAAGAATAAGAGACACTTCGGAAATAGAAACTTGAGTCCAACAGCAATTAGTCCACACGCTAAATGCAAAATGGCAATAAGTAGCGTAAACGAAAAAACAAACACACAAAACTTTGAAAACGTAGTAAATCTGTCTAATCAAAATTTCTCCACAAAAGAATTAGGTCTTGTAAACAAAGGATTAAAAACTTGCGTAAGTTTTTCAAACGAAATTGAGGACTACATTGCAGATATAAACATTTCGGCACAGTGTCTACCAGTATCAAAACAAAATCCACTTAAAAGCCAATGTGAAAATATTTTGGAAGAAATAAAAACCAGATCCGTTCAGAAGAGTAAACAAAATATTATCCATTCATTGAAACAAAAAAAAAAACGTCATATACACCAAGGCAGACAAAGGTAACAAAATAGTGGATAAATCTGATTACCTTGAAAAAATGGAAGAAATGCTAACTAACAGTGAATATGAAACCATTAACAAAAATCCATTAACAGCTTGCATAAAATCATTTGAAAAAACAATAGCAAAATCAAGTATAATATCAAACAAATATACAGTTAAACCAGATAACCCAACCTTACCTAGACTTTATGGCTTACCCAAAATACACAAACCATCCATAACAATGAGACCTATAGTTAGCAGTATAAATTCACCAACATACAAACTTGCAAAGTGGCTAACAAACAAATTCAACTCATTTCCAAAATTCGATAGCCTAAGCATCAAAAACACCTATGAACTTATAGAACACATTAAGGATACTGAACTAAATGAAGAGGACACACTAGTCTCATTTGACGTTAAATCACTGTTTCCCAGCATACCAGTTAAACAACTCCCAACATTGATAGAAAAAGGGCTCAAATCACTTGGAATGTCATCACTTGAAATTTCAGATTACATCGAACTTACCAAATTATGCATAGAACAGAATTTCTTCCAGTTTCAAACAAAATATTTCCATCAAACTTCTGGTTTAGCAATCGGCAACCCCTTATCACCCTTCCTGGCCGATCTGTACATGAGTGCACTAGAAATAAGGATCACTAAAGGTTTCCCATGGATGTTCAAACTCTGGCAAAGATATGTAGATGATATATTTGCCATAGTGCCAAAAAAACACATCAGTGATGCACTAAAACTTTTAAATATTCAAGAAAAAAGCATCAAGTTCACTGTAGACGTTGAAAAACACGAATATTTATCATTTTTAGATCTAAAAATAATCAGAAATTAAAATAGAATAAACTTTGGCATTTACAGAAAACCAACACAGACAGACAACTACATAAAAGCTAGTGGCTACAATCCAAGATCCCACAAACAGGCAATCTTTAACAGTTTAGCACACAGACTGGTCAACATCCCTCTCACAGCAGAAGAATACAAAATAGAATACAACAAAATTATTGAAATAGCACAGAAAAATGAATTTCCCAAATCACTAGTAGACAAAAAAGTGAACTTAGCAAATAAGAAGAAACTACTAAAGGAAACCACAACCCTCTCAGCTACAGAAACTAAAATGATCTTCAAAAAATTCACTTACCATCCATGGGCCTTTGATAAATTCAAAAAAGTCTTCAAAAAACAAAACATTCAACTAGCACCAGTCAACCATTTCTCCTTAAAAAACCTAATTTGCTCAAACATCAAAGATGCCATTCCATCTAACAAAAAATCTGGTATATATCAAATTGAATGCTGTGACTGTAGTCAAATTTATATTGGAAAAACCAAAAGAAATTTAGAAACAAGAGCAAAGGAACACTTTAGGAACATAAAATACAAACAATTAGAAAAATCAGCAGTTGCCACGCATTTTTGGGAAAAAAAACCACAACATAAATCCAGAACCAAAATTACTAAAACGTACAACAGGAAAAGAAGAACTGTCCACATGGGAACACATCTTTATTTCAAAAAATAGGAACAAAGTATTCAATTTCGACATCCCCCAGAAAGATTTGTTCAGCAAGTTCCTCGAACCGCCACCAGAGGAGACCGATGACAAAATATTGCCAGCTGCACCAATGAGAACCAGTCGATGTCCGGCTGAAGATAGAGGGAAGGCCTCTGAAACTAGTTCCGGGAAAATTTAAAAGTAAGTGTTGTTTAGTGTCATTAATCGACTCCCAATTAATTTAATAGATTGGGTTACTTAGCTAGAGCAATTGAAAGTTAAGTTTCATATTAAAAGTAGAGATACAGTTAGAGAATGTAACATTCTCCTTGCTAGGTATGTTGGATTGCAAATAGCTAAGGCAATGACACTTTCTAATAAGGTGAATTTATTAAAAATTGTACATTAATGGTATAGACGTGTTCTGGACTCGTGACCTCCGGGGGATGAGGTGTTGGGGAGAGGGGAACCGTTGTCCGCGAGTGAGCAATACAGTAAACCTTCAGCAATCACCTGCAGAAAGTCATGTAGCGTACTTGCGTAGCAAGATGCAGAACTAGTTCAGTGCAATAAGATTTACTAATCTTCTCACCATGTCTGAACATCTTAAGAAATTTAAGGTTGTGCATTCGGAAGGGCGTGAAATTATAAGTAGAGTTATAGATAAATGTGATGAAGAAGCTTTGAAAAAACAATATTCATATCCAGTGTCACAAGCTACACAACGGGCTGCCGCTTGTGTAATAAGTAGGCTGCATGTTATCTTCCCAGGGTTTCTATGTGTGTGCGACTCTTATATCATTACGTCACCTTGTTTATACGTGTGTGTCTGTAGTGAACACATTCCTTTCAGAGTTCATAAGGTATTATTCATTTATTTATTTAGCATTTAATTTCTATACAGAAATATTTGCTTATTCAAGATACAGTACAAACAATACAAATTGGATACAGAAAACTTACATGAATTGACAACTATTAGTATCACAAAATTATTCTCATGTAATCAGTTACTCTACTTAATCTGATATCTAAAATATTCAAAGAACTCTTGAGTACTATAGAAGCACTGATTTATTAAAAATGATTTTACATCTCTTCTGAATCTTTTCTTATCATTGTTTTTAATTTTCTTTGTGATTAAGTTATACATGTGAACCCCTTTATGAAGTACTTGATAAGGCTAGAACATAACAATAGCTGAAAATATAAAAGTACCTGGGTTCTTTCAAAAGAATTAAACTATCATTAAAACAAAGCATAGTAAGCAGAATTGATGAGATTTCAGCCAAACAGGTTTTAAAATAAATGCAAGTATTGTTTATATTTTTTTCTTACTACAGACAAGAGCACTGATCTATTACTGAAATGACTCGGTTGGCTTTACCTTTTTGTGCTGAGGATTAAAGCTTTTCTGTGCATTTATATTTTCTTTTGCTACGGATGAGATCACTGAGCTACTACTAATACTGTTCAGTTGTCTTATTTTTTTATACTGTGGATTTCTTCTTATTATTCATATAAATGCTTTTACTATAGGGGAGGAAATATGGTGTCATGCAAGAGACTGTTCATCAAAGTTGGTATATTGACTTTGCCATCAATATTTTGTTTTGAGCTGTCTACTTTATGTGAAGATAAACATTCACAAATATACATATTGCTCTTCAATATATAGTTATTCCACTATTAACTGGTCATATAAAAATACAGTGTTACACAAAACAGTTTTGAATATTTATCAATGAAAATGTTTAACTGTATTTCACCTCGCGAAGTCTTCCATTACATTCTTTTAGGTCAGCAGTCGAGACATGTTTAATGACCAACCCTCTCCCTAAAATCCACAGAACACCAAACTTAAGATGAATGAATTTTGTAACTTAAACACATATTATTAATACAAAAGTGAATCGAGAAGATATTGACACATTGCTTCACTCACACTGTTTATTCACAGGACATGTTTCAAGATCTGTTGCTCCTATCATCAGCTGATACTCGACTAGTGCAGGTTGTAGTGGTTTCCTTTCTCCATTTTGTCAATAGATGGCGTGATGTACTTTTCAAAGATGTCCGGTGGTGGAGTTTCAAAATTCATGACTCTATGACGATTTTTGTTGATGAAGATTTTTTCCCATACGGAAAGGTCTATGGGGTGATTAACATATTTTATTAGAGATGTTTCCAAGTTGATGTCATGTCTAGTATTCAAAAAATGAAAAGCCACTGCTGATTTTTCTGTTTCACCATTTTTAATGTTTCTTAGATGTTCTTTAGTTCTGATGTTAATATTTCTTTTTGTTTTTCCTATATAAATTTTAGGGCAAGTTTCACATTTGATCTCACAGATTGCTGGTTTTTCTGTGGTAGTGATTGAATTTTTGGGAGGGCCTTTTAACAAATTTCTGATATTAAACCTATTTTGAGGTGCAAGAGTTATGTTGTGTTTTGAGAAGATTTTTTTGGAATTTGTTATAGGCTGATGGGTTGAAGGTGAATTTTTTAAAAAGTTTTTTTCTCTTTTTCTCCTGTAGGTTCTAGGGTGGTGGAAACCACTACAACCTGCACTAGTCGAGTATCAGCTGATGATAGGAGCAACAGCTCTTGAAACATGTCCTGTGAATAAACAGTGTGAGTGAAGCAATGTGTCAATATCTTCTCGATTCACTTTTGTACTAATTTGTGCTTCACTGTCCCTACGCTTCTTCCAAGTTTATACATATTATTAAATTAATTGATGGAAATTATGTAATCGTTCCTTCATACTAGCCGTGTATAGCCTAAGGTTTTGAATTGATAGAGTCAACCTGAAACATTCAAAGCCATGGCCAGGATTTGAACCACACATTTCCCAGTGTCCATCGGGTTGCTCATAACCTTTGAGCTACCATGACCAATGTGCCATCATGACATTAAATTCTCCAACTGACTTATGTTTTCCCAGTAATCTGCTAGGGGCCCTCGTATTCGAGATAACACCATTTGTGGCGACTTACTATTGTAAGTACTTGATTAATAGTAATAATAATAATAATTATGTTATGTATAATTACACTAATAAACACTAAAAAATGTGCAGGCAAGCGAAATATTGAACTATAGTGCGCTGTTTACGAAAATATGTTCAGATTTTTCCTACCACACATGGTTTTGCAATTTTTAGGTGCTCTCATATAACCAGTGTGCTTAGATTTCCATACATTATACATCTTCTCCAGTTCTGTATCTAGCCCAGATGCCACTGTCTTATGGCAAGAACTATCTGAATCCAACAGATCTTGATCTGATAAAGCAGTACAACCATCTACATCAAAGGATGCTGCTTATATTCCAGAAGAAGAAGAAGAAAAAGCAGCAGTTAGCCAAACTTCTTGGATCTCGTCTTCAACAATGGAAGCTATTAAATAAAAGATACTAGGGTGACTGTTCAGGAACAGAAATAGTGATTTCTTGCAGTATTTCACAACCACAGATAGTGGTGTTTAACTATGCAGTGATGTGAGTGGATTAATGTTGAAATTAGGTATTACTAGGGATTGTAATTTTTTGCAAATGCAATATGGTGCAATAAAGTGCGAAATTGACTCAAAATGCTATATAAATGCGAAATCAACGATTTTCCAAGTAATTATTTTTTCCCAATCCTTTTTCTTCTGGAAACTTAAACTAAAGAGTCTGTAGAACCTTTGCATATTTAGAAAGTTATAAAGTAACTGACCACTCTTCTGGAGTGTGGAAAGCAACCCTTCCCACTAAATTAGCTTATTGCTCCACTGTTGCCCATATGAGGTATGTTTGGTATCTGAAGCGAGTTATTTTTTTCCCAATCCTTTTTCTTCTGGAAACTTTAACTAAAGAGTCTGTAGAACCTTTGCATATTTAGAAAGTTATAAAGTAAGTGACCACTCTTCTGGAGTGTGGAAAGCAACCCTTCCCACTAAATTAGCTTATTGCTCCACTGTTGCCCATATGAGGTATGTTTGGTATCTGAAGCGAGTTATTTTTTCCCAATCCTTTTTCTTCTGGAAACTTTAACTGAAGAGTCTGTAGGACCTTTGCATATTTAGAAAGTTATAAAGTAAGTGACCACTCTTCTGGAGTGTGGAAAGCAACCCTTCCCACTAAATTAGCTTATTGCTCCACCGTCGCCCATATGAGGTATGTTTGGTATCTGAAGTGAGTTCAACTGTTTCACAAAAGAAACCACTCTTACCACGTTTTAACTTCACTAAGCCAAAAAAGTCTATAACTAAAAAATCTAAACATTTAATTCAATTTAGGGGTGTAAAATTACACAAAAACATATTAAGGGCAGTAATCTTAATTTTGTAGCATAATAGAGCCTAAAGGACTTGAACTTTAGTCGTTTTAGCTAATTTAAATCAATTTTACATTCAGGTATGTACCTCGCTTTGGAGAAGCAATGAAATCTGAAATAAAGAAGTGCCTGTAAGGAAAACCCGTAGTTGTAGTTGCAGACGAGACTTCAGACAGGCAGGGAAGATGTGTTTTCGTGGTTTTATTCCGAACAATGTGTAACCAGCAAACCAAGATGTATTTCTAGATAGATGTAGCGTTCTTGTTAAAGCAAATGGTACCACTTTTGCAGGGCAATCATTGATGCTTTGAAAGAATGACATATGAAAATGTATTGGGGATGGTATCAAATTCAGCTCATTACATGGGGACACACTTTGGAGCAAAGTATAATTGTGACCATCTCATGCACTTTCGATGCTTTGCACACAAGGTGAACCTAGTTGGTGATTTGATCACAAAAGAAATGTCACAACTAGACCATTTCGTGTCTAAACTGAAAATGGCTTCCTTGCATTCAAGAAAAATGAAAAGTGCTTATATGAAATTTCTTGAAGAAAGTTACCCAAATTTTCCAGCTGTAGTATTTCCTTTACCTGTGCTCACGTGTTGGAATTCATGGCTTAAATCTTTAGAATATGTAAACAAGTATTTAGATGCATTAAAATATATATATATATATATATATATATATATATATATATTTTTTTTTTTTTCAATCTTTGGATGAAAATATATTAAACAGCAGCTCTTCATACCTACTAAACATTTTCACTGATCGAATGCAATTACTTAGAAGTACAGTGTCATCTAAATTTGTGGCCGAAATGTCAGTCTCAATTAGTAAATTAATTACCCAATTGGAGGGCTCTTTCTACCCCTTTGCACATAAGTTGTGGGATGAGATATTAACTTTATACTTGTTGCTGAAAAGATGTGCTGGAGGATGGTTACCCACTGATATAATGCAGTTCATGGACTCCTTTTCAAATGAAAATGTAAAAAGAAATATGAAAAACATGTTTATGGAGTATATGCTTAAGTTAAACAGCCACATGGCGGAAAATGTGACAAATGTCTTTTTCCAAGAGATTGGCAAGCTTTCTAATCCTGTCACTGCTGACAGAATAACTTCAATAAATTACAGAACTTCAAGTGAAAGTTAAAGTAAGATCTCATTTTTTCATGATGTTAAAATGGAACTAACACATACCATGCAGAATATTAAAGATGTAGACTGCCTACAAATGCTGTTGGCTGTTAAGCTCAAATACCCAGAATAGCCCAAGCAGCTCTGCAATGCATTTGGGGTCCCACCTAAAGCATAGATGCTGAAAGATACAATTTGAGTGAGTGACAGGAGGACTCAAATGACAGAACAGAATGTTCAAATATGTTCACTGCTTTCATTCAACAGTATTACTGAATCATAAACTTATGAGTTATGGCGTAGACTAATTCTGTGCATTTTCTTTCATTGTGCTAGTTTTACATCAGTATGGATTTATCTTTTTTGTTTTATGTAGTATTCTTTAGTCTGTATCAGCTTGTTCTATATTTCTGTGTATTGCTTTAACCTATATTAATGTAAAATAAATTGACACTTTATGCACGTTAACTCACTGTCATTAATACTAGTTCAAGATGGCGGCAGGCTGTGTAGTAACGCGTAGTATGTTGCAGAAAATTAACGCAAATAATAGTAATAATGGTGATAATACAATCAACGAAGGTAACTCCGGGGCCACAATGTGCAGAGGATTGACTGAAAATAAAGGTAACAACTTTACAAAAGTCAAAGACTTTAATTATGATCAAAAAGAAAATGCCACATGTGATCGTAGCGAAGAGGTGATTAAGCTACGCTTTCAGAACGAAAAATTGATGCAGGAGGTAGGAAAACTCGAAAAGGACAAAAGTGAATTAAATAAAGAAAAACAACGCCTTCAATTCCAGTTGGAAACGGAAAACAATGGATATGTGTACGTCAGAAGTAAACAGAATCGACGTTACTCTGATAGCGTAATTAGATGCAATCAGAACAAAAGGCACGAAAAGGATGATACTAGGGCTGATTTTACAACCCTAAATAAATATCAACTGCTGCAGGAACAAGAAATCAACGGAGAACTGAATTACAGTGTTGGTAAAACGCAAAATCGGATAAGTAGTAGAGTGACTGTACTTGGGGACTCGATGCTCAAGTTTTCTGGGAATGTCTGCAGACAAAAAGGCTGTGCAGTAAATTGCTTTCCCAGGATTAAGATTGAGGAGCTGAAACATCAAGTAGAGAAAAAGGATATCATTAAAAATGACACGGAAGTTGTTCTGCTACACGTTGGAATGAATAACATCAAGAGAGGTGTCTGTGCAGAAGAAATTATGGGCAAAACAATGGATCTAATTGAAAGTGTCAGAGAAGCTGCACCGAGAGCAAAAGTGATAGTGAGTGGCGTGTTAAGAAGATGGTACACAACGAACAGTAAAGTCTAACGCATCAATCGTGAATTGAACTGGTTGTGTGAAAAACGCGAGTGTACATTTGTCGATAGTAATTTCTGGATCCACAACCTAGACTTCGCCAGAGATGTTGTGCATTTGAACCGTCGTGGATCATATAAACTTGGTGATTTATTGTGTGCGGTAATATCTTCTGTTGCTAAGGGAAACTAGCAAGGTATGTGGTGGATGTTAAACCAACATATGAAGTGCAAAAAGCTTTAAGACAAACGAATAGTCAAAAAACTAGTGGGCAAAACATAGATCATAATTTAAAACTCTTATATATGAATATACAGTGCTTAAGGTCAAAAATAGAAGAACTATGTGTATAACTTAAGGACAATGTGTGTAATATACTGTGTTTAAGTGAGCATTGGCTAAAGGAAAATGAAATAGATTATGTAAGTATTGACAACTTCAGATTGGGTAGCAGTTTCTGTCGCAGCAAGTTCAAAAATGGTGGGGTAACAATCTATATTCAGAAAACAATAGAAGCAAGAAACCTTGAGAACTTAAACAAGTTTTGTATAGAAAAGATTTTAGAGGTAACAGGGTTAGTAATAGACACACACAAAACCATAATCATAACAATATATATATATATATATATATATATATATATATATATATATATATATATATATATATATATCACCAGATGGGGATACGAGCATTTTTCTTGAAGGAATTGAAAAGGTCTTAGCATATCTGCTTCCCTGGAAATATAATGTAATAATATGTGGTGATATAAATGCACACTGTGACATTACCAAACAAAGTAACACAATAAGTCAATTTCAAAATTTGCTACAGCAGATGGGCTATCACTGTGCAAATAAAAGTCCTACTCGCAGAACTGCATGCCTTGATAATATCATAACCAATGTAAAACAAACATGGTGACTCGACTCGGTCTAGACTTTGGTGGAGGAGCACCGTAGACCAAACAGAGCACCGGCAGCCCAGCGTAGCAGCGCCTTCATCTCCCTGCGCAGCAGAGCCTGCGCAACAATGCACTTTTTCCAGTGAGCAGTGCCTTCTCCTGCACTGGCAAGCAGCAGCAGCCCAGCCAACCCTCTCCTGGCAGACGCTTGTAGAGCTACTCCGCCAGCACAACAAGCCGATCCAGCCAGAACCAGAGTCAGCAAGTACTCGGGACTGACCGACCGACTGACCACAACACTGCAGGCCCACAAGGTCACAGCCAAGGGTCGCAAGGCATCCGACCCTCTGTGTGGTGCCGAATAGCACCTGCAAATACTGATACAAAAATGCCGAGTACCAGCCGCCAGGTAAGGCCTGACGAAGCGAGTCAAGCAAAAACCAACCAACCTTCCCAATCCTCAACTGGCCCGCGAGTGAACCTCGTGAAGGCAAAAGCCAAGGCGCAACTGCAGAAGAAGGCCTCTCGCCTTCTAAACCAGGGAACTGCTGTTCCCATCTCCCCGGTCACCCTACCAGGGAGTTCACCACTTCCAGCCACCCCTCTCCAGGGTATCTCCGCTCCCTTACCTGAGAGCAACACGGATGATACCGAAGGGTTTACTACAGTGCAGGAAAGGCGTAAAAGGCCCTCCGGTTCGAAACCGGAGGGTGCTGCCCCCAGCACCTCTGCAGCGCCCACAGATGCCAGGAGCACACGCACACAAAAGGCGGCCAGAATCCCGCCAATTGTGTCTGACCTCTTTCCCAACCACATAAAGGTGATGGAACTGAGGGCGAAGCTCCAGGCGGACTTCCAGGCCACCTGATTCCCAAACCGGGTGGTGATCAAGACAACGACCCCGGAGGACCATGAAGCTACCAGGAAGGTACTGCGCGGGGTGGGAATCCTGTTCCATACGTTTTTACTGCAGCGACCGAACCTGGTGCGCAGAGTTATCCGGGGTCTTGACTCAGACACCGACCCGGATGATATGAAGACGGGCCTGGCGGAAGAACACGGCATTGTGCCGCGTACCGTGGTCCAACTAACCAGGTCCATCCGCGAGGAGGGCAAGGAGCCTGTAAAGGCCCCCATGCCACTATTCCTCGTAATAGTGGAAAAGCAGGGAGAAGGTCTCCCTAAGATCGACGAGGTGTCCCACCTTTATAACACCAGGATAAAGGTGGAGCCGTACCATGGCAGAGAGAGGCCAGCCCAATGCTTCAGGTGCTTGGGCTTCCACCACTCTAGCCATGCGTGCGAGCGACGGACAGCGTGAATTCGCTGTGCCGGGGACCACCACGTTAAGGAATGCCCTAACCCCCGAGAGGACAAGAAGTGTGCCAACTGCCGAGAAGCCCATATAGGCATCTACGGCGGTTGTCCCGCAAGACTGCGGATAGTGCAGGCCAGACAGGGCAGGATCCCCAACAGGGAGCCAGCACAAGTTCGGCCTGGAGTCAGTTTTGCCAGGCACTGCGGAAGCACGAACAGGTACTCCAGCAGGCCGAGGCAGGTCAGACTCCGGCAGCAAACCAGGCGGTGGGCTCCATGTCAGCCGCCACCCAAGCACCGGCTGCATCTGCAGCTCTACCACAGCGGCCTCCTCGACAGAAGAAGGCCACCGCAGCCCGGCGGGAAAGCCCGCCGGCAACTGCGGCACCAACTGCCGGGCAGCCGGCCCCAACCTCCACGGGGAGTCAGAGCGATACTGCCGCCACTGCTCCCCCTCCTGCACCAGCTCCAGTCCCTGTGGCTGCAACAAGTGAGGAACCAAACCTCACCGCTTCAGATTCAATGCCAGTGTGGGACACTGGCATCTCCAACGAGGACCTGGCTGAATTCCAAGAGCTTTCTGCCTGGTTTGCCGAACTGATCCAACGCTCTCTCCCAATACTTAGGCGCTGCAGGGAGCAACTGACAAATCCCAGAATCCCTGCTATGCAAACGCACAGCATTATGCAACAGACTGCACGGCTTCTCTTCCCTGACTCCAGCTCATAAATGGCGGTGAGGAGAACTCAACGTTCATTGAGAGCCGCGTTCTGGAACGCAAATGGAGTCCGGGAACAGAAACCGGGCATCTTGGAATTTGTAAATGACCAAGGGATTGACCTCCTCATGCTATGCCAAACGCACCTGCATGCTGGTGTACAGTTTAATTTGCCAAGTTACGCCGTCCACCGATCCGATCGAGCCGGTCGGTGGGGCGGTGGTACAGCCATCCTTATCAAAAACCATATCACCCATACTCCTGTCACAATTCCTCCGCTACAACACTTGGAGGCGACTGCCATAAGGCTCTCCTTAGGCGGTTCAGACTTAGTGCTTGTAGCAGTATAAGACCCGCCAAATCATCCCTTCCATGAAGCGGATTACAGGGCTCTCCTGAACCTCGATCACAGAGTGTGCATAGCCGGCGACTTCAATGCCAAACACCCAGGATGGGACAGCCGCATCCAGAATGAAAGGGGAAGGAACATCTACCGCTTCATCTGCGGAGACCCCACCCTTCATGCGCATGGCCCGCGAGGTCCAACGCACTTTCCGCCTCGTGGCAGAGCGGACGTCATAGACTTCGCTATCACTAAAAACATACCATTTCATCTGGACCTCACGGTGGTAAACGCTCTGGATTCGGATCACAACCCATTTGTGATCAATTCAGACGTTACCGTCGCAGCTCTGGCAACGGTAGACTGGATGGACGAAGTCGACTGGGATGCCGCTATCACCACTATCCAAAACTCCGTGGAAGTCAGTCCCCGGATCGACTCCGTGGAGTCACTCGAGGCGGCAGCCAAGGAGTTCTCCACATCCATCCTAAATGCGGTCCGTGCACACACACCGCATCCCAATACACACACCAAACCCTACCGATATTCCAGGACCCATTAAGCAGCTAATCAGGGCTAAAAATGCTGTGAGAAAGCTGTGGCAGAGATTTCGCCATCCCAGGATAGGAGAAGTACACCAGAGGTTCAAGTTCCTGGTAAGACGGCTCCTAAGAGCACACCGCAAAGAGGCCTGGGAAAAAATGTTAAGGCAAACGTATCTCCAGGAGAGAAAACCGTGGCGAATAGTCCGTAGCCTGCGGAAAGACAGAACCGTACACCAGCACCCCCTACATAGCCCTAGAGGTCGACTCGTCTACGAGTCGAAAGAAAAGGCAGATGCGCTAGCAGACTACCTGGAGGCTCAATTCCAACCCAGAGTAGAGCCAATGGACGATGACCATGCTGACCTCGTGGAACAAGTGGTGGAGGACTTCCTAGAAGCCCCGCCCCCTGACCACGAGGAGTTCCACATCCCCATTGTTACCCCTAGAGAGTTAGCGACCACGCTTAACTCTCTAAGAAACAACAAAGCCCCTGGGCAGGACCGTGTGACAGCGGAAATGCTCAAGCACCTTCCACGCAGAGCCGTGATTCACTTAACCCGGATTTATAATGCATGCCTATACATGCGCCACTTTTCAGCTGTTTGGAAGGAGGCGCGAGTGGTGTGCGTCTTAAAACCGGGGAAAAATTCGATCTTACCTTCCAGTTACCGCTCCATCAGCCTTCTCCCAGTTTTATCGAAAGTCTTCGAAAAACTGCTCCTCTCCCGGCTCCTCCCTCACTTAGAGGAAAGGGGCTTAATCCCAGAACATCAGTTTGGCTTCCGTTCTGGCCACTCCACGACCGAGCAACTACTGCGGGTTGCCGAGAAGGCCTCCCTGGGATTCCAGGAAAGGTCTAAACCGGTAGCAGTGTTGCTAGACGTGGAGAAGGCATTCGCCACTACCTGGCACGAAGGGCTTATTTACAAACTCCTGGAGCATGAAATTCCCCGTCCATACATTTCCTTGGTGGCCGGTTTCCTCGGAAACCGAAGCTTCCGAGTAAAGATGGAGGGGAAGCTGTCTACCGAGCGGCCCATTGGCGCTGGAGTGCCGGAAGGCAGCGTGCTGTCGCCGGCACTCTTTGCAGCTTACATGGCTGACATACCCACGCACCAAAAACACCCACACCTGTCAGTACGCGGACGATCTTATGATCTTCGCAGTCAACAAAAACCCTAGGTATAGCTTTTGGCAGATCCAAGCCCAGCTCAGAGCCATTGGCGAAATGAAATGTGTAGTGTTTAACGCCCGCTTTTACTACATACGGCACCGCAGGCGGTGACACTGATGATACATGAGATGAAGATGGAGCACCGGTGGAATGAGATGGCGGGGGAAACCGGAGGTCCCGGAGAAAACCCGCCCCAACGCCGTGTTGTCCACCACAAATCTCACTTTGCGATCGCCTGGGATCGAACCCGGGCCGCCTTGGTGAGAGCCAAGCGGTCTAACCACTGAGCCACGGCGTGGCCATGCCATTGGCGAATGGAGACAAAATGGCGAATGGCAATTAACCCGGAGAAGAGCTCTGCGATTCTCCTGGCGAAAACCAGAGCCAACTGGTTGCAGCAGAACTTCGTTTTACGGCGTCGTGGAATCCCATGGGTTCAAACGCAAAGTATCTCGGAGTGACGCTGGACCGCAAATTAACTTACGCTCCGCACGTCAAAGGCAAGGTCCAGCTTGGGCACGTCGCGCTCAGGAACCTATACCCAATATGCCCTTCTACCATGCCCCTCCGTCTCAAACTCCAGCTGTATCGGGCGATCATCCCGCCCATGATTTTGTACGGCTCTGAGATCTGGGGAACATTGGCAAATACTACTTTCGTCAGACTCCAGACGCTGCAGAACAGGGCGCTACGGATCATCTACGATACTGACTGGAGAGTTCCCGCCCATATCCTTCATGAACACCCAAACATCCCGTACGTTGTTGACGTCATTCGAGAGAGGGCACGTACAATGTAAAATTCAAACCCATGGCAACCCTTTGGTGAACTCAGTGGGCAGATATGACCAGAGGGAACAAAGACGCTTGCCATCTTACAAACTCCCAAGAGATGTCTTGGGGCCCCTTGGTTAACCCAAGGTAAACCCCAAACATCTCCAACTTTACATAACGCCTGATGGCTCAAGCGTTAGGCCACCCGTACTCAAAACGGGACAAAAGCTCTAAACAGATCCTCCCCCAACGGGAGAACGAAACAAACACGCCTAGCTGTTGCCTTCAGAGAACACTCAAGGGCAACCAGAAGTTTCTCACAAACCAAAACCTCCCGCCAGCAGAACAAAAAAAAAAAAATCTTGACTCACTTCGCAGGTTAAGCCGCAAAGCGGCTAGGTACTGCGGCAGAAGACACCCGGACGGGGAAAAAGAAAAATAGCCCCGCCCGACTAGGACTACCTCTGAACCTCTGGAAACAAGCATGCTGTACAATCAAGGTGGGGGATTATCAGATATCAGATCATAAGCCTCTCATCTTTGAGACAAGTATGGCAAAAACCCCTTCTCACAAAATTAGAAAAACAATAAGCGAGATTAGAAATCTTAGCATAGACCCCGTAAAGAAATTTAAGGATAACCTTTTGTCAGTGAACTGGAGTGGGATACTGGATAAGAGTGGGTCAGCTGAAGAAACGTTTGAACACTTTTTTAATAATTTCCTTAGTCTATTTAACAGCACATGTAAGAAACAAAAACGAATCATAAACTCCTACAAAATAGCTAAACCTGTTAGCAGTAATAAGTGATACAATTCAGGATTAGAAAGAATAAAAAATAAAGTAATACTACTTCAAGATATGCATAAAAAAAGTCCAAATCCCGGGTTGCTAAACACAATTAGAAATTATAGAAAATGTTATAGAACTGCACTCTTGGATGCAAAAAAAAAGAAGTAAATTCCTGTGTAGACACAGCTATATCATTCATAAAGAACATAAATTTGGGAGAGGAGAATGAACGATTTGTGCTTAAAGAAGTAACCTGTAGAGATGTAGAAAAAGTAACAAAAATACTTAAAAACTCAAAAAGTAGGGATGTATATGATATTTCAAATAATGTTCTTAAAGAAATTATTCCTCACATTGTAATTCCTTTCACCTTTTGCATTAATAAGTGCTTCAAAGAAGGTGTTTTTCCCAAGGTACTAAAATTATCAAAAGTAACACCAATACATAAAAAGGGTGACAGGGAGAAGGCAAGTAGCTATAGATCAATTTCACTGATACCTACATTTGCTAAAATTGTAGAAGGCCTCATAAAAAATCAACTCCAAGAGTATTTTGAAAATCAAAATTTATTTTATCAGAATCAGTTTGGATATCGAACTGGAAAATCAACTATACATGCAGTAGACTCCTTTGTAGAGAAAATACACCAAGTTTTTGAGGAAGGTACACATTCTGTGACCTAAGCAAAGCATTTGACTGCGTTGGTCACGACATATTGATAAAGAAACTTGAAATGTATGGTGTTCAGGGTCCTAACTTAAATATTTTTAAATCATATTTAATAAATCGTAAACAGCTAGTTGCAATTGGAGGAAAATATTCACAGATCAGTGATGTAAAAATAGGTGTTCTACAGGGCTCAGTGCTACGACCTCTGCTCTTTTTAATAATGATTAATGATGTGCCGAATTGTTCTCCATGTCATATTGTTGTCTATGCAGATGACACATCATTTCCTAATGTAACTCATTTGATCTTATGTCACAGTCGGTCCAAGAGAACATAAAAAAAACGAAATCTGGTTTAGAAGCAATGGTTTTTTCATGAATGAAAGTAAATCACAAAATATCCTTTTTACATTAAAAAAGAGTAATAATTTATGCAACAACACAAGTGAGACCGTAAAATTTCTTGGAATGTTAATTGATAATCGTCTATCTTGGAACTCTCACATTGACTCGTATGCAGTAGGCTGTCGAGAACAGTGTTTTTATTAGCAAACTTAAAGAGGGCAGTCCCAAACGAATTTGTTTGTATGGCTTATTTTTCATTCTTTCAAAACATTTTTAGGTATGGTTTGATACTATGGAGTTGTAGTCCAAGAATGACAGAGGTGCTAAGGATTCAAAAAAAGGTCATTAGAATACCGGCAAACTCTAATAAAACTGATCATTGTAAACCACTTTTTAAAATGCTAGAAATCCCGTCTGTCGTTAATCTATACTTGTATGATGTTCTTGTATATATCAAAGAAAACGAACTAAATTATAACACCAGAAGTGAAATTCACACATACAACACAAGAAACCGAAACAGAGTGGATATACCATATCTTAGGCTGCAGAAATCCTCTAGGTACTACAAGTTAAATGGTATAAAAATATTTAATGCACTTCCTTTGGAAATACGCAATACAAATATTCAAAGATTTAAAGAAAAAATATACAAATGGCTAACAAAAACTCCATGCTACAGCATACAAGAATACCTAGATATTAATAAACATGACTTGTAAAACATGTAAATATTACCATCCCTTAGTGTATATATATATGTTTGTTCCACTAGTAATAAGTTACTGATGAAGCCTGTTGTAATTATTGTAATTGCCAAATGGTGAATAAATTATTATTATTATTATTATTATTATTATTATTATTATTATTATTATTATTATTATTATTATTATTATTATTATTATTATTATTATTATTATTATTATTATTATTATTATTATTATTATTATTATTATTATTATTATTATTATTATTATTATTATTATTATTATTAATTATTATTATTATTATTATTATTATTATTATTATTATTATTATTATTATTATTATTATTATTATTATTATTATTATTATTATTATTATCCTTCATAAATGGTTTTAAATCTCATATAAATAATATTAATGCTTATAAATGCTACAAAATGCTAAATATCACTACTCCTAGGTATTACACATAATGCTGAAGAGTGGCACCTATTTATTGACAGTTCTAAAATATGTTTGAAGGCTGTGTTACTACATAATGGCAATAAGCTGTGGCATATGCTGTGGCAATGAAAGAAACTTATGGAACTATGTGCCACATTCTTCAAGCCATAAAATATGAAGATCACTGCTGGTGTATTTGCGGGAATCTTAATGGGATTGCAAAGCAGATGTACAAAATTTCCATGTTTCCTCTGCCTATGGGACAGTCGTGATAGGGAAAAGCACTGTAAACGTAAGGAGTGGATAGGAAGAGACAAATTCATTCTGGGGCAACAAAATGTAAAATTTAAACCATTGGTTGACCCACAGAAGGTGTTTCTTCCACCTTTACACATTAAATTAGGGCTGATGAAGAACTTCGTGTTGACCATGGACAACAATGGTGGGAGTTTCAGACATCTTAGAACTGTTTTCTCTGGTCTGAGTGATGTCAAATTAAAAGAAGGAATATTCGTTGGACCTCAAATCAGAAAAGTGATCAGTGATAAAAATTTTGATAAATTAAATGCAGCATGGAGGTCATTTAAAGTTGTTCACGGCTTCCTTGGTAACCAAAAGATGCAAACTATAAATAGCTGGTACAGAATCTTCAAACATATCTGAAAATGGGGTGTAGGATGTCTGTCAAAATTCACTTCCTACATTCCCATTTGGATTTTTTTTTTTTTTTTGTGGGAAAATTTAGGTGCTGAACAAGGTGAACGTTTTCACCAAGACATCTTGCAAATGGAACAACATTATAAAGGCAGATGAGAAACATCAATAATGAGCAACTGCTGCTGGTTTCTAATAAGAGAGGATATGATAACACATAAAAGGAAATCTCTGAAGCGATCATTTCCTTCAACCACATAAATTTGAGTAGCCATTTCATTTTAATTAACATATTTTCCACTAAAATAAATAACAGAATTTGAAAGCATTTCACGATTTCTTTATTAGAATACACATTCTTGGAAGTGCCACGTTAATTTTGATTTACAATTTATCATAAACGATGATAAACGATCATCGATCTGAGGGTGACACAGAAAAACTGATTTGAATTCAGGACATCAAATTCATTAAGAGTCAGCTTCTTTCATATCTGCACATTTTTTAAAGTTCAAATTTGTAGACTAGTGTTATTATTATTAATTAATAATAATGGTTTAATGATGAAGCCTGGGAATCAAGTACCAGATGGAAACTGGGAAATCCATGGTTCAAATCCTGGCCTTGGCATCGAATGTTTAGGTTGACTCTATTGATATAATATTATTTTTAGTTCATTTTTGAGATATATATAATGCTATACATAATGTTGTCAGAAATAAAGTGATGGATCTATTTAATGCTGTGCGGAACTTGATAGGATTGAAAGCTTCTAAATAGGTTAAGTACCGAACTCCAAGGGAAAAAAAAAAACCACATACCTATATTTGATTCAGTGATGAGCTTTGCAGGAAAATTAGAATTATTTAAGGGGAACTTGTTGCAAGGGGATTTGTATCATTTGCTGGTTTGTGTTCCATTTAAAGTACCAGAGGAAGTAGTTTTAACAATTATGTTGAACTAAGAGAAAAGGTGACAAATTAATTTACTTTTCACATATTCAAAGGTAGTAAAAGATGGAAAATAATGTTCTTCTTTTTTACAACCTCTTGACAGTGGAATCAAAAGCAGCACCATTGCAATTGCAGGTGGAGTTACAAAACGACATAGCAAAATGACAGAAATATGTGCTAAGAGCATTCAGGAATTTAGGTATATGCACTTGCTCCCAGACATAAATATCCTCATCTTAGGGAATTTAGCATTCATAATTTTGCAATGTTTACCTAAACATACATCTGTGGGCAAATGTTTTCATGAATGAAGCAAATAAAATGTAAAACTAGAATCAGAATATCAGCTTCCCATCTGTTGGCACAGCAAAAAATATGTATAAGAGATATTGTACCGATTTGGGAAATTATTGTGGCTTCCAAGGACATAGCACACATAGAGGAAATAAGTATAAAAATTGAAAGTCTCGTTTGCATGCTATTGTGTGCTAAGTCTGTCACATTTGTTTGTGATACTCTGTGTACTAATGTTAGAATCCATATAATGCTGTTTACTGTGTATTATTTATTTACTTACTACCACCACCAATATCATGATACACAATGTCAAATTTTGTTTGGCCTTGTGAATGCACAGTAGGCATTCTTGAAGGGCAATGTTTAGGTGGGACTTAGTGTCACTGGACAGTGTGAAGGTCGATCACTACTGTTCCTGCTTCAAAATTCAACATGGCATGAGGGAAGTACCAAACACTGACATTGCATTTGAACATGCCTGCTGTAAATGAATGACTGCTAGTGTACAAACAAGTGTCACTGGTGAGTAAACCTCAACACTTAGAAGTGTTACATGCCATCACATTTAGGAATTTTAAATTAATGCTTTCCCATCCCAGAAACGTTTGGATATGACAAAGGGACTGTTCACACCTCCAATAACTACTGTTATATTAACTCAGGCAATAGATAACTAGCGATCAACAGATTTTACACCACTGAGCTCAGTGAAAAGTGGCCAAAATACCTTGTTCACATTAGACAAATATGTGTCAAATATTAACTTGTGTTATTACGAGGGTTGTACAATAAAGAATGATCACTTTTTTTTTTTTTTTTTTTTTTTTTTTTTTTTTTTTTTGGGACAACGTACCTTTACTTATCCTCATAATTTTGATGGTCCTTCTCAAAATAGTCTCCCCTGAATGCGATGCAGTTGTGCCAGCATTTCTGCCAGTCTTCAAAGACAGGCTGGAAACCATTTTTTGAGAGATCGTTCAAAATCGCCTCTGTAGCCTTCACCACTGCTCCTGATGAAGGATAATGCTTCTCACAAAGGCGTTTCTTCAAGTTAGGGAATATAAACAGGTCACATGGGGCTAAGTCCGGACTATAAGGGAGTGAGCGATGCACTTCATGTTGATTTTTGCCAGATATTCAGCAACAACATTGGCAATATGCGGCCGCGCATTATCGTGGTGCAGTATCCAACCTGCTTCATAGAAATGTGGCCTTTTGCGCCTGATATGGACTTGCAATGTTTTCAGGACATCCCTGTAGCAATGTGCAGTTACTGATGTGTGTGCAAGTACAACATGCTGATAACCCATTCCATGAACATCAAGGAATGAAAAGTTTAATTAAAGCTGTCGAATCAAGAAACCATGTCACCCTGCAATGGATTCCAGCCCATGTTGGACTTTTAGGTAATGAAGATGCTGACCAACTAGCAAAAAAAGGTGCAATTCAAAATATAAAACCCGTAAGACAAACTGAAATTAATAAACAATTAAACAACATTAAGCTGCATTTTAAAAGATATCAGAGACTTGATGAAGAAGATAAACTAAAAGACAAGGATTATAAGAACATTGGAGACAAAACTGACATACAAAAACTACCAAGAAAAACTGCAGTGACCCTATTTAGAATGGAAACTGGCCATGATTGTCTTGCAGAACACCTTTATAAAATGCACTGCATACCTACACCCAAATGTACTATCTGTAAAGAGAATGTCATCATGAACAAACACCATTTGGACAAATGTAATGGTCTCAAAAGTGGGAACCTACAGGCTTTATATTGGGAAGCTAGGGGGAAAATGATGCAAATCAACTAATCCCCAGTGCCATTAGACAACAACAGCAACAACATCAAAGAATGAGATGACCATGACTTTACCAGCAGAAGCAACCACTTTTGCTTTTTTGAGAGTTGGTGATGAAGGAGATTTCCACACTGAGCTTTGCTGTTTGCTCTCAGGATCAAAATGATGCAGCCAAGTTTCATCAGCGTTGATTACGTTTGAAAGAAACTCCGGATCTTCCTCTAACATAAATTTTAACTGCATGTTACCTCCATTGCAGCGGTAGGCGATACTGAACATGTCGAAACTTGCCTGGTTCTCACAGGTGGGAACCAGGAGTACCAACAATGAAACCACTATGGCGTGTTTGTTTCACATTAAACTAACAGAATATAATACGATTGAATTTTAGTGCAAAAGAATATGAGCATAAAAAAATTATGATCATTCTTTACTGAACAGCCCTCATACATGTTAGTTACTACAGTACAACACGATGTCAAATGAGCCTGTAAATGTAAAATGTATATATACCCTCAAGTAGTATTCCCTGGGTGTTAAGTGTTAACAGGTTGTAACGGCACAACTTTACCTTAGGAAACACACTTTATAATGAACTGCCAAGTGCTCTTTGAAAGGATCTATTGAAAATCAGTGAATTGTGGGAGTAAGCTCCAAAGCATTGCCCTCACCAAGAGTCCTACAATCTTGGCTGCCACAAAATTTCAGGTGTGTTTATTTTTCACAACTAAGTTACATTATACAAGATATACAGGTTGGGAGGTGAATAAGTGCAAATAATGGATAGAGTCGACATGAAAAATTCAATGACATGGCCATGATTTGAACCACGGATCTCCTATTTTCCATCCAGTCGCTCTTAACCTTTGTGCTACTATGGCCAACGTGCTGTCCTGACATTAAATTCTCCATTCGACTCATATATTTCCCTGGTAGACCACTAGGGGCTCTCGCATCCGAGATACACCATTTGTGGCGACTTACTATCGCAAGTACTTGAGTCCCAGGCTTCATCATTTAGCTCTTATTATTTTAGTTAGTTGATGGAAATTAATCATTTCTCCTAGCCGTTTATAGGCTTAAGTTTTTGATGGATAGAGTGGACATGAAAAATTCAATGTCATGGCCGGGATTTGAACCACGGATCTCCTGGTTTCCGTCCAGTCACTCTTAACTTTTGAGCTTCCATGGCCAACGTGCCGTCCTGACATTAAATTCTCCATGTGACTCGTATATTTCCCCGGTAGACCACTAGGGGCTCTTGCATCCGAGATACACCGTTTGTAGCGACTTACTATCGTAAGTACTTGAGTCTCAGGCTTCATCATTTAACTCTTATTATTTTAGTTAATTGATGGAAATTAATCATAACACTGACAGCTCTAAGGATGATCGTGGGGTAGGATGTGCTTTTGTGTTTGGTGTTGAGAATTTCAGTTTTCGTCTTCACGAGCAGTGCTCCATTTTTACTGCAGAACTGGTTGCCCTGGAAAGAGCCCTCTCTTTTGTTCGCCAGCGAGGTTTACAGTGTTGTGTTTTGTGCACGGATTCCTTGAGTGCCCTGCAGAGCATTCGATCATTGTACACCCACCATCCAATTGTGCAATGCGTGCACGATTCCATTAACCAGCTGGTGACCGCTGGCGTCCGTTTAGATTTGGCATGGGTCCCTGGTCATATCGGTATCCCAGGGAATGAAGCAGCGGATGCCGCAGCAAAGTCCCATTTTAATGTCCAGGTATTTTTCCCATTCTGTCCCTGCGGAGGATTGTAGACGCTATCTCCGGCAGCGTGTTCCTTCTCGTTGTGCTGCGTGTTGGTCCGCTATTTCAGGGATCAAATTGCGCGCCATAAAACCACTTCCTTCTGTCTGGAAGACGTCCTCCCGTCTCTCCCGTTTGGAGGAGGTCGTTTTGTGCAGACTACGTATTGGGCACTGCTCTTTTAGCCACCGGCATTTGTTGCGCAGAGAACCGACTCTTTGTTCTCGCTGTGGTACGCCGATGACTGTCCGGCATGTGCTGGAACACTGTCCCATTTTAACTCCAGTTCGTGTTTCCTTGCACATAGCCGCTGACTTGCCCAGCATTTTAGCGGATGACTCGGGAGCTGTGGAACGTGTTTTAGCTTTTATCCGACATCTCCCGAATATAACCTCGTTCTGCGCTTTTACTATTGGATTTTATCTTTTTAACACCTGTTTTAGCCTCTCATCGTTTTTTCATCTATAGTCGTATTTTCATGTACCGCATCCTTCATTTTGACGCGTTTTAACTTTTTACTTTTCATCTTTTAATTTTCCCTGTTCTTCTACCGGGCGCTAATGACCTTACTGGTTATGCGCCCGTAAAGCCCACTTGCCCCCCTTCTCCACACTAGCCATTTATAGGCTAAAGTTTTTGATGGATAGAGTCGACATGAACAATTCAATGCCATGGCCGGGATTTGAACCACGGATCTCCTGTTTTCCGTCCAGTCGCTCTTAACCTATGAGCTACCATAGCCAACGTGCCATTCTGACATTAAATTCTTCATTCGACTCGTATATTTCCCCGGTAGACCACTAGGGGCTCTCGCATCCGAGACACACTGATTGTGGCGACTTACTATCGTAAGTACTTGAGTCCCAGGCTTCATCATTTAGCTCTTATTATTTTAGTTAATTGATGGAAATTAATCATTTCTCCACACTAGCCGTTTATAGGCTAAAGATAGAGCCGACATGAAATATTCAATGTCATGGCCGGGATTTGAACCACGGATCTCCTGTTTTCCGTCCAGTCGCTCTTAACTTTTGAGCTTCCATGGCCAACGTGCCGTTCTGACATTAAATTCTCCATTTGACTCGTATATTTCCCCGGTAGACCACTAGGGGCTCTCGCATCCGAGATACACTGATACCCGATTTCACCAACCGATGTTAAAATCGACGTTAACACATGTAACGTAACAATTGTCCCAGCGCTAAAACTAATGAGAGAACGTAAGCTTTCACGGCCGGAGTCCATAATACAATTGATTGTTTCCGGGCTGTTAAGCCGTGGTCTGTTGGAGTAATAACCAAACGTTTCGTCCTCAACTACGGTAGAAATCATCAGTGGCGCGGTCGAAGCTTTCTTGCAGAGAGTTAGGCTGCGTCTGAAGGGTTCATTTTTTTTTTTTTTTTTTTTTTTTTTTCAAGTGGAGGAAAAATCCATTTATGGACTAAACCCGACTGTACTGGGATGGTGCAGCCGGGAGTGTGAGCTTCACCCGAAGGTACTACTCACTAAAAAACCTCCACCGGTGAGAAGTCAGATGAGAAAATCCAGCAGTACCGCTATATGCACCTGCGGATTCAAGGAGAGCGTGTAGAGGTTGGCCGTATGGGCTATCCAAGGCGAGATTGGATGCTAGGACATAAGCATGGCCGAAGCCCTGAATATGCCCTCGCGGATTCATGGTGAGGGATGTAGTTGGGTGTAGTGTCGTTTCCAATAGGAAACACCGTCCTAACATAGTGGTTGCATCCTCAATGATAGAGGAAATAGTCATGTATGAGTGATACTACTTTTTTGCATTAGTTTTTAGTTCTTAGTTAATGTATTGTCTACCCTGAGAGGGTAGAACGTGTCATTAAGGCTAGTGGTGGTTGCTAAGATAGCGTTAGTCATGCATTATCTTTGCATGTAAAGTTAGTGTGTATATGTGTATGATGTTTAGTTCCGTGCGTAAGCTGCGTCTAGTATGAGGTTAATTCTAAGTTGAATTTGTTCGCATAAGATTGATCATAACCATTATTTATAGCGATATGTCGTGTAAGTATGGGGGGAGGGGTTGCCTCCCCACCAGTGCCGCCTTGACTAAGAGCAAGGACTTGTGGGAACTGCCAAATGTCAGGGTGTGGTGTACAGTCTTGGGTAATCTTACTACTTCTATGGAAGTCTTACGAGAGTGTTTAGATACTCTTGGATGTCTATATCTGGGTCTCCCATCCCTATGATCCTATCAAATATGGACAGCAGTTTTTTGTATTTGTTGTATTCGGTTTCTTAATTGCCTAGTTGCTGTATTAGTGCGTTAGTGTTTTTATCTTTGCGCGTATATACGTTGAAGCTGAGTCTTTTGATAAATTCCTCAATTGAGTGTAGTCTTAGTTCGTTGTGCAACAGATTGGCCGGTGCTACCGGCGGTTGCTCTGCTATTATTCAGATTATTCGGTTTTGTAGAGTTTGCAATTTGTGTAGGTGAGCTTTTGCAGCGTATCCCCACACGGGGGCTGCATGCGTGATAATAGGCCTTATCAGTGTCTTATATAGGGTAAGGCTCATATGTACTTTAAGCTGGCTGTTAATATTAAATATTGGAAATAATTTATTTAGCTGGCCATTGGCCTTGGCTCTGATCGTAGTAATGTGTTTGCCCCAGGTGAGTCCCTGGTCCATTACAAGGCCTAAATAGGTCACTTGGTGCTTCCAGTCGATTTCTTTGATATATTAGCGGCTGAAGGGCGCGCTTGTTTTTCCTATGCAGGAGTCTTTTCGTGAAGATTACAGCTTGCGTTTTTCGTGCATTTACTTTAATTCTCCACTTGGAGAACCAAGGTTCTAGTGTATTTAAGGCGTTTTGGAGACGTTGATAAATGATACGCGGTTGGGTTCTTACTAGATCGGGCATGTCATTTATGTATAAGTTGAATAGTGTCGGTCCTAGCAGACTTCCTTGAGGTACGCCTGCTTTGATTGGCTTAACGCTGGATACTGCGTCTTCTACCGTGGTGCGATGCGAAAGCGCTTACCGGAGAGGTAGTCCCCAATTAGGGCTACTGCCGAATCAGGGAATTCGTATCGTTTTAGCTTTTTAATTAGGTTGCGTGCCATACCTTATCAAAGGCTCTTTCGATGTCTAAATATAGGGCGCCCGTTGACTTTTTCGTGTTAAATCCGTTAGTGATTTGTTCGGTCATACGCAAAAGTTGGAGTGTGGTAGAGTGCTGAGCTCTGAACCCAAACTGCTCAGGTATAAGAATATTGTTCTCATGAATGTGTTTGTTTATTCTCTTTAGTATTATCTTTTCCAGTACTTTGCTTATTGTGTTTAATATGCTAATTGGCCTTTAGTTTACTGGAAGTGCTAGATTTTTATTTGCTTTGGGGAACAGGAGTATTTTGGCTTCTTTCCAGCATGGGAGAAACCTTCCACTTTCGAGTGTGAAGTTAAAAATGTTTGCTAAGAACTTTAGTGCTCTTGGTGGTAGGTTCTTTAGTACCCAATTTGGTATTTTGTCGGGCCCAGGCGCTTTTCTGTTTGGTAGATGCCTTATGATCCAGACTATTTCGCCTGGGTTTGTCTTGCGCCATTTTATTGTGAGTCGGTCTTTGCCCTAAGTCTCTAACTTCGTTTTCAACTTCTGCTATGAAGTCATCTTGCCCAATTACTGGGTTGGCGGAAAAGACATCATCCAAGGTGATCGCAAAAGCTTCAGCCTTGGCTTGAGGTGGTTTGGCTATTGTATTATTAATTTGGAAGGGAGGGATATTCGTTCGTGTTTGCGTAAGGCATTTAACTATTCGCCAACTTGAGTTTTGTTGGGGATTTAAATTTTCCAGCGTGTTATCCCAATGATTTTGGGTGTAATTTCTAGCGCGTGCGTTAGCTAAGTCTCTAGCTTTGTGGTAATCTGCGCGATGTAGGATGTTTCTTGTTCTTTGCCATTTGCGTCGAGCTTTGTTTTGCGCTTGCTGGAGAATCTTAATATCGTGGGGAAATCTAACATTGATAGCCCGCTGTTGTCTTAAGGGAACACAGGCAGTAGTGGCTATCTTTATGGCTGTTTCGAGCTTATTTATTGCTGCGTCTTGTTCCTCTGCAGTATTGATTTGCAGCTCTGGTAGGTAATAGTTAACTGACTCTTTGAATTCTTCCCAGTCTACTTGATTGTAATTAAAATTTAAAGTAGCTGGCTTGAATGCGATAGGAGCTTTAATGTTTATTAATACAGGCAAGTGATCAGAGGTGAGCTCCTGTAGAACTTCAAAGTGCGTGTCGTATGGCATATTGTTTAAAAGTGCGATGTCTAGGATGTCCGGCGCATGGTTTGGCATATGGGGAATGAAAGTTGGTTCATCCGGACCTGAGATTAGATAATTTGTGTTGTTTATATAGTTTAGTAGTTTGGTCCCTTGAGGGTTATGATTTGTGCAGTTGCAGAGATGGTGCTTCCAGTTGTAATCACCTGCAGCGAGTACTCTGTGTCCTAGGTTCATTATTTTATTGATGTCTTCTGTGTCTATATTCCCCGGGGGATTGTAAACGGAGACTATCGCTATATCCGTGTTGTGGATGTTTAGTTTGATACCCGTGGTTTCTGCACGAGCGAAATTAGGGGAGTTAATTCTATAATAAAAAAATATTATTTTGAATGGCTATTGCTGTCCCGCCTCCTCTGCGGTCGCGGTCATTCCTATAAACTTGGTAGCCGGGAACGGAAAAACGATGTTTATGGTTTAGATGTGTTTCGTTTAGCAAAGCTATCTGAATGGAGTATGTTTGTAAGAGGTCTGATAATTCTTTGGATCTTTTTCGGATGCCATTGCAGTTCCAGGAGACAATCCTAATTGTGTCAGACTTAGCCATGACTGTATCGGTTGATGTCCCTAATAAGTTCTGTCAGGTAGTGTGCTGTCTGAATTACGTCGTTCCCTGGTTGTGAGAACACGCCACAAAGAATTGAAATGTATTGCTCCACCTCGCTAAGTGGCACTCTATGTCTTGGCAATCCTAGTGACCTCACTAGTGAGCGCAGTGCCGTGGTAGGATCACGTCTGCTTCGGGTCTGGAGCGACTTTGTAGCTGCGGGAGGCGCAGCTAACTTAGAGGGGCCTGCCTGAGTGTATGGTGCTGATATTGGTCGTGGGGGTCGCTCACTTCTGATTGTACTGGCCGCGGAACTGACCCGCGGCTGCTCAGTCACGGAAGGTTCTGCTAGAGGGGCTGGGCGCGAGCGGCCTTTCCTATTCCTGGTGAACCATTCCGCTTTGCTAGGTTGTGCAGCAGCCTGAGAATATAAAGCTTGCGTTCTATGGTCTGTCTGGAGTTTGGAAGGCTGTGCACGGGGGTTCCTCGCTAGTTTGTTGCATGCAGCGTAGTATGCGGTGCAACCGCGCCAAGTTGCACCATGGCCCTGAGCGCCACATAGTACGCAAAGTCGTTCCAGAGGTGGAACAGTGCATGTGCCAGGGTAGTGTGGACCTGTACATTTGGCGCAGATGGGGATTTGGGACCTACAATCCTTTTTCACGTGCCAACATTGTTGGCAGCGTGAGCATGGGTTTGGTGTTGTGGCTGCTCTGTACTCCTCTACGTGAATTTTGAAATGCGCCAGGTATTTTAGTTCCAAAATCTTTCTTCTCTCTAGGGTGTCCTGCAGTTCTACTAGAAACATAGGCAGGGGGGCTCTATCCCTCTTGCGCCTTCTCATCTGAACTGCCCTTATAGCCTGGAACTCATAGTTTGCCAGGTCTTCTTTGATTTCCTCCCCTGTGAATTCAGCGTACAGCCCTTTTACAACAAAGCGGGCAGTTCTTTCTTCAGGGTGGGGCATTAGGTAGTGCTGTACGCTGTTCGTCTTGAGGTATCTTACCAAATTCTGGTAGTCCTCGAGCGAGAACGTCTTGAAAATAAAGTCCACGGAGTTACGAGCTGTGTCTACTGTGTTGGTGAATTTAAGTTTGCAAGTCTGGTCTATGTCCTGAGTTAGTTGGCGGATGGTCGCGGCCTGGGTTTTAATCACAAAAATTGGCGCAATATCGGCTCTCTTATCCTGGCATTCGATTGGGGCAGTCTGTGTGTCAGTGGTCCTGAGTCGGTAGCGTTGGAAGAGCTGGGTTTGGGAGAAGTGGGCCTGGCAGGAGAAGGTGCCTTGGCTTTGGAAGAGGTAGGAGTCGAGGGGGGTGAGATAGGTTGAGGTGGTGGTGTCTTGGAGCGTGAGGGGGAGGGAGAGGGCGAAAGTGATCTCGGGAGAGTTTTGCTCTTCGAAGTCTTGGTCTTGGGGGTTCAGTCTTTTTTATTCTTTTTTATAGGGGCGGCCCCACACCCGCCGCCCCCGGTGACGATCATCCCCTGTGGCTACATCGTCTCCCCATGCACATGCAGTTAGTGAAGTTAAACGTGCAGCATGCAGGGGATATATTTGGTTAGTTTCATGCTAGGTGTGTTCGGGTTCCGCAGAAGCACCCCGGTTAGTAACGGTTGTATGATTGTTGGCATCCAAAGGATGCGAGCGCGTCAAGGGTATGTCCAGGGGTTCATGCATGGCCGAGGCCCTGCATGAATCGCTGGGTGTCAATGCATGCAGTGTGTGTTAGTGTAAATGCTAATAGAGTGATATATGTGGAGGTGGGTTAGGTTAATGTTGGTTAGGGAGTTCTATGCCGCGGATTGTTATACAGCTTAAACGTATGTACAAGGGGGGGCAGAGGTCGACAGAAGTTACCGTTCTTTGGTCCTGGTGGCATATTGATGTCTGGCGGGACCTGTAAAGATCAGAAGGTGCAGAGGCTGTATACTAAGGAATGGCTTGGGTTAACCTGGCTAGGTGTATGCGTGCGTCAATGGCGTTGGTGTTTTCAGTGAGTGTTCTTTCGAAGAGGTATAGGGGACGTTTGTACTTTCCGGGAATGTCAGCATAAGAGCCGAGGCTGCGGATGATTGGGTTCGAGTTGGAGGGTAGTTTGTCATACATGTCGGCGGCTAATTTCTTAATGAACTGCTCTACAGTGAGGATCTTTAGCTCAGAGTGTAGTCTGGTTTCAGGGGCTGTGCGAGGTACTTTGGCAATGTGGTGGAGAATTCTGTTCTGCAATTGCTGGTGTCGGGTGATATATGTGGGCGCTGCATAGCCCCAGACAGGGGCTGCGTGCGTGAGTATGGGTCGTATAAGTGTTTTGTAAATGGTAAGTCTGGCACGTAATTGTAGGCTGTTGGTGTGGTTTAGTAGAGGGTATAGTTTGCGGAACTGTTCAGCTGCTTTGTTTCGTGCTGTGCGAATGTGTTGTTGCCAGTAAAGTCCCTGGTCGAGCGTGAGTTCTATGTAAACTATTGTGGGTTGCCAATGGATGTTTTGACCGAACATGGTTAGTGGTGGGAGCTGATGAGCTGGGTGCCGGTGGAATTTCCTACGAGTGAAGATGGTGGCTTGTGTTTTGACAGGTTTGCCCTTGATGCGCCAGTTAGTAAGCCAGGGCGTGAGGGTGTCCAAGGTTCTCTGAAGGTATCGGTGGATCAATTGGGGCTTGGCCGAGTGGGCGATGTAGGCGGTGTCGTCTGCGTATAGTAGTTTGATGGTGTATAGGGAGCTGGGTATGTCGTTCATGTATAGGTTAAAGAGTACGGGCCCAAACAAGCTCCCTTGGGGGACTTCTGCATGAATGGGTCGTGTTTTGGAGTGGCTGACTACTGATCTGAAGGTGCGGTCCGAGAGGTAGTTAGCTATGAGTTTGATGAGTGTGTCCGGGAAGTGCAGCTCAATTAGCTTGCGTAACAGTCCTGGGTGCCAGACTCGGTCGAAGGCACGCTCAATATCGAGGAAGACGGCCCCGGTGGATCGCTTTATGTTAAAGGCGTGTGTGATGAACTCGGTGGCGTGGAGGAGTTGAAGGGTGGTAGAGTGGTTGCGTCTAAACCCGAACTGTTCATTGATGAGAATGTTATGGCGAGTGATGTGTCTGTTTATGCCTTTAAGAATGACCTTTTCTAATAGCTTACTGAAGGAGTTCAAAAGGCTGATCGGTCTATAGTTATAGGGATTCATGTTGTCCTTGCGTGGTAAAGGAAAGTAGCGGACAAGTGCCACCTTCCAGGCGGTGGGGAAAGTAGAGTGTATAAGTACGTAGTTAAAGATGTGTGAGATATACCGAATGGCTGTGGGTGGGAGGTGTTTTAGCGCAATGTTCGGGATTTTGTCAGGTCCAGGGGCCTTGCGATTGGGTATGTGGCGAATGAGCCATTGAATTTCATGAGGGCTGGTGCGGCGGATGTGATCGTTTTGTTTGCGATTTAAGAACTGGCTGGTCAGGCGTTCGGTTTCGGCGGTGAAGGCCGGGGAAGAGGGTTCCTCGTTGGGTTGCAGGATATCTTGTAGTGCATCGGCTAAGGCCTCGGCTTTTTCTATAATGCTTGAGGCGGTATTCTGGTTGTGTTTCAAGGGAGGGAACGTCTGTGGTTCGCGGACTAGGCTTTTGGCAATGCGCCAGAGGGACTGGTGTTCGGGTTTAATGTCTTGCAGCGTCTGTTCCCGTTGCTGGTTTAGGGCTGCGGAGGTAGCGGTTTTGCCTGCGGTAATGGTCGAGGTCGGCTGGATGGCGGGATCTCTGCCACTTGCGGCGGGCCTGATTATGTAGGCGCCTTAGTTGCTGTATGTCGGCTGGTAAAGGTTGGTGGTAAGGGCGTGCCTGTATCAAGGGGACTGATTCGGTTATGCCGTGTTTTATGGCAGTCTCGAGGGTGTTAACCGCTCGTTATAAGTCTGCAGGGGAAACCAAGTTGAGTTCGTCCAGATGTGAAGTGATTGTTTTTTGGAATCGGTCCCAGTTTGCTTTGTTGAAATTATGGCGTAGTGGTGGTTGGGTTGAAGTAAGGGATCCTTGGATGGTGATTAGCAATGGAAGGTGGTCTGAGCTGAGGTCGTTGATGTCCTTTAGCGCGGTTCGGAATGTGAGGTTGCGGATGAGGGCCAGGTCAAGAATGCTGGGGGAAGCGTTACGTCGGGGTGGTATGTACTTAGGGGTTCCGGGAGGGCAGATGCTGTAGTCGGAGTTGTTTTCATGGGCCAGGAGCTTAGTTCCTGCTGTGTTGTTGGTGTGGCAGTTCCAAATGATGTGCCTAGCATTAAAGTCGCCAGCGATCAGTACCCGGTGGTCCAGTTGGAGAAGAGAGTCTAAGTCTGAGGGTTCTAAGTCATCAGGAGGGTTGTATACTGCTATGATCGTTGCATTAAGATTGTTTAAGTTGACGCGAAGGGCAGTGGCTTCAATGCACGTGAGTGGGGGTGTTTGTACTTGGTGATGGGATATCTGGGACCTGGTGACTATGGCGGTGCCTCCGCCTCGGCCGAAGCGATCGGTGCGGTAAACAACATACCCTGGGATTCAAAAGCGGTGAGATTGGTGTAGGTGAGCTTCGCTGAGGAGGGCTATGTCAATGCTGTGTGAGTAGAAGAATTCTGTGAGTTCGGACTTTCATCGACGTACCCCGTTGGCATTCCAAGTCATTAACTTATCTTGCCGTTGTCCATTTTTGGTTGAGATGTGACCAGTGGTAGTGTAATCGCAGGATTTAGCGACGGCGCCAGGGTTCCTCAGAAAGGAGGGAGAATCCTGGCGCTGTGAACGGCGCCAGGAAGTCCCCATATTCCTCAATTATCTGAGGGGTATCAAGGGGCCATACCAGAAGAGAACGGAGGAAGGCAAGCGCCTGCTCCCGGACCATGTGCCATATCACTGAGTTGTCTGCGATAGCCTTACGCAAGGGCTTAAGAATGGGTTGGTGCGGGAGAGCAGCATGAGGTGGGACCGGGTGGAAGGTGCTATTGGGACATATGCTGGGGGGATCCTGAAAGGAGCCGCCACAGGGGCAGGGGGGTTTAATGGCACCGAGGAGGGGCCCGGGAAGGATGGGGCGCCGCTGGGGTCGTGGAGGACCCAAAGCGGAACACGTCAGGCTGGGGTGCAGTCCTAGAGGTGGGAGCTGGGTAGCGGAGTTGCTGAGGTTGTGGTTGGAGGGGTGCCCGGGCTGCGGCATTATCTCGAAGGGCAGCCAGCTGTCGCTGGTACTCAGGGCAGGCTCTCCAGCGGGTGCCATGCCCTCGCATCTTGCAGAGCAGGCAATAGCGGTCTGGCGGTGGGAGGTGGCAGGTAGATGATGAGTGCGGGCCCGTGCATTTGGAGCAAGCTTCGTGGGGTGCCCGACACTCAGTAGCTTTGTGTCCCAGCTTCTGCCATCGGTTGCACTGCACGGGGTACGTTGTGGGCCTAAAGTCCACCTTGACCCCGCAGTGCAGCAACTCTTCCAGTGCCAGCAGCCGGGAGCGTTCTTCATCGGGGCGGAGCTCCACTTTGTACATAGGTAATGGTGTCCGCTGTCGGTCGAAGCGTCGCAACTGCTGAACGCTTTCGGCGTGGATGTCCTTGTCGCGGAGCAGAGACCGGATGCTATCCTCAGCCCATTCATAATAATATGTTTGATTACCAGCCGGTGGGTACGGCTGGTACCAGTGGCCGTCATATTAAATGCAACCTCGTGGGTCTCCAGGTACCGCACCAGGTGCGCAAAGTCACGTGGGGTCCTGGTACGGACGAGGAAGTCGCCGCTTACTGGAGCGTGTACAACACTATACCCTGCGTTTGGGAACTCGGTGTCAAATGTCGTCAGTAGGGTGTGGAGGTTTGATGCGTGAGCTCGGGATATGTAGATTGGGGGCTGCAAGGTGATAGCTACTGCCGCGGCGTAACTGGCCGGGCCAGCAATCCCGCTTGTCGACGGCCGGGTTTCCCCCGAGGAGGGAGAGGCCACAGTCCTCACTGCAAGCCGAGGGTCGCCACCGCGGGCAGAAGCAGCTGGTGCAGAAGATTGAGTGAGTGGTGTGGCTGTGCGAGGCACAGGGGGTGGTGTAGGGGGAGGAAGAGAAGAAGGTGGCCGGAAGTTCAAGGTTGGTTGTTCAGCGGGAAGAGGCAGCAGAGAGTCGACAGAAGAGAAGGAGGCGTTTGGAGTGGAAGGGCCAGAGGTTGCCTCGGAGATCTCGGGAGGAGATCGTTGGAGTCCAGGCGCGGACTTGCTGCGCGTGGTAGGGGGCATCATGGACGCGCGGGGTCGCAAAGGAAACAGAGCAAGAAGAAGGTCTCAGCATGTGCTTAATGCTGGTAACTGCTCTATGTAGCACGCCTGAGTAGAAGCCTATAGGGGGATAAAAAAATAAATAAAAATAAAAAATAAAAATAAAATCTGCTTACCATGTCTTGGCATCTTGAAGCAAAACCAAGACATAGCTTCCACAAATTTTATTTCCTTTTTACCTGTTTTCAACTTTATTTATCATCTTTTTTATACATATTTGCAGATATTTCTAAAACTAAGCTAACTATCTAAACCTATGTCACTGGAAACCAGTGACTTACAAATACTCAAAACTATCTATTGCTAAAACGGTGATTCTTTACAGGAATACAACGAATATAAACTACATTAAATACATAAACGCAGATACTATGACTACTAGAATTACCGTTCCTACATACTAACCCGATTAAACACCTGTCCCTGGTATCCGATCCTTTCCTCAACCGGAATCACATAGTTTCCTACATGCATCAGAGGAAAAGGATGGTTCATCAGTTCCAGGTGTAAAATCTACCTATCTCTATCAGTATTTTTCTGGGTCTTCTTATGGAGGCTCCATCTCTCGTTCCATCCTTCTCCTGCCAGCCGTCCCGATCCTGCCCAACGACACCCAATAGTGCCGTCTGCGGTTGATCGTGCGTGGCTCCTGATGTTCCTGCTCCTCGCTCCTCTGTGAACTCCGGTCCTCTTCTGTTTGGGATTTGGTGATTCTTAATCTGGTGGATTCTCTCGTTATTTGTAGCTGCCGTTCATGATATAGTTTAACTCCTCTTCTGGATTCCCTCTGTCTGGTTTCAATATAACTTTCATATCCTTTAATAAAAACAAAACTTGCAATTTCCTCTAACATTTTATAGTCATCACTATTCCGGACTATCTCGTAGATAGATTTTCCTGCTATCAGTTGTCGTTGTCCAAAAACATCCTCTTCATACTTCACACATTCAAAGAGACAATGTTCGGGAGTATCTTGCACATCACACATGTTACAAATATCAGAATCAATTCTTTTTATCCTCTTGAGATACGTTCCAAAGGCACCATGTTCCGTAAAATAATGTATAAGTCCTTGTTTGGGTGAAATATGTGTCAATTTAATCCTTTCTCTTACATTTGGAAAAATACTAAGTACTCTTCTACTTTCTTCCATAATATTCCACTCATGTTGCCACTCGTCCAATATTAAATGATTCACAATTCGTTTATCATCACATCTTCTACCCATAATCTCTTCTATTTTATCTTGTCTATCTTTCTTCAGCCAATATAGCGCTCCTCTTCTTCTAATAACATAATCTTTAGGCCATATTCCCAATATAATCAATAATGACATGGTCGATGATGTTCTAGCTGCTCCGGTTGAACGTAACAGAAACTGTCTCTGCATGCTTCGAAGGATCTTTACATTTTTCTGCAATCGAAGTCGATGAGCCCAAATGGCTGCCCCATAACCGGTGATACCAATCATGATACTATTGATATATGTCCTAATGGCTTCTATCGGTAATTTAAAATTTCTAGTTGATAATGTAGCTATTTTCATCATAATATTCCCAGCCTTGTCCGATACTTTTTTCACATGCTCATCAAAATTTAATTTCTCGTCGACTTGTAGTCCTAAATATCTAACATGGGTTTCACGTTTGATTATTTGTCCATTTATCTTTAAGATAGGATTTCTTTTCAGCTGTCCTTTAAAGATGAAATACGCCGATTTTGCCGGTGCCACCTGTAGTTTAACGGTATGACACCACTGTTCCAAGGTCTATAGAATACTTCTTCCTTTTATTTCAATCTCATTTCTACTATTGGCTTCAAATAACACGACGACATCATCGGCATACGCCATCACATCCTTTACTTCAGCCATACTTAAAATTTTTTCAACAAAAGGTTCGATTAAAATATCCCAGAAAAGGGGACCGAGGATTGAACCTTGCGGGCACCCTTTCGTGATGTCTTTAATAATCTTACGATCATTCCCCGTAATATATACTCTTCTATTCGTACAATAATCCTTTAATAAATTAACCATAGTTGCTGGATAATTCTTGGTTTTAAAAATATCAAACAATTCGGGCCACCATACATTATCAAAGGCGCCAGATTTGTCAACTGTTACTCCTACCACATATTTATGGTCTGAATTTTTTACATTCGTCATTAAAGCATTTAAGGCATCCTCTGTTGATATTCCTTTTCTGAATCCATATTGATTTTCCGTCATACCTATCATTACTCTATACTCAATAATCCTTTTATATATCAATTTCTCTTGTAATTTTCCTAAAACATTTAACAAGCAGATAGGTCTATATGACTTAGGATTTGTCGGATTCTTGTCCTTTGTTTTTTTTCAATATTACTACATCCGCTTCTTTCCAACAATATGGTACTCTACCCTGGATTATACATACATTTAATAACGAGGTCAGATAGGGAGCTATTTGATATTCTAAATTTTGGATAACTTCCACTGGAATGCCATCAGGTCCTGGTTTTTTCCTTTTCTTCAGACTTTGTGTAGCTAATCTTACTTCCATTTCATCAAAAGGATATATGACTTTATTATTAATATAAACACTATTATATTTATCTCTTTTTACACGACGTTCTTCTTCCTCTCCTCCAAAATCATCCGAAGGTAATAATTTTGTCATTAGGAAATTTATAGATTCAATCCAATTTTTCGTATATTGCCCATCATCTTTTTGCAAAGTCGAAATTACTTCAGGTGCCCTTATCTTATCCATTATAATATTATATGGTACACCCCATACATTATTTCTTATATTATCCTCCTTATATCTATGCCACGAATCATTTCTATATATTCCAATATCCTTCTTATATTTATCCTTCAACTCCCTATAAATTTTAAGCTTTCTTTGCTTTTCTTCCGCAATCAGACTATGTTGATAAATTCTTCTAGCTTTCCTTACTTTGCTTCTTAGGATCTGCATATTTTCATTCCAGAATGAAAGGGTATAGTCCTGTTTAATCTTTACCATCTTCAAGGTACTCCGCATACATTCTTGAATTTTGGTCGTCAGAACTTTTGCTTTTTTATCCACATCCATACTGACATTATCATATTCTAAATGATTGAACTCTAAATTCAATTTACTCCAGTCAGCATCCTTTATTATATATCTTGTGATGTTTCCATAATTACAAACTCTATCACCTTCTCCAGTCACGCTGAGATCAAAATATATTAGATTATGATCACTGGACGTCATATTCTGTCCTATTTTCCAATTTAAAACTTCATTATTGATATGCCCTTTAGTTAATGTTAAATCAATATTTTCACATGCGCCCGCTCGGCCCTCGAAAGTAAATGGATTATTTGGCTGCTTCTGGATTACTAATTGATGTTCCACAATAAAATCTTGTACCAGCCTTCCCCTATCATCAGTCTGCTTACTCCACCACCACGAGGACTTTGCGTTAGCATCCATTGTCATTAAAATTGTTTCATTTTTAAAGGTAATTCTCTTTAATTTATCTAGATGAATTTCCGTATCATCCTTATCTTGAAAATACTGATTACATAAAATGAATGTTTTGCCCTTATACTTCAATTCTGCACAATTTGTCCATTCATCACAGAACTGCGTTATTTTAAGACTTGAATTTCTTTATTTAAAATTACCATTGCTGCCATCGGTTGTAGACCCATCATTATACATCTCGCCGAAACTGGCATATGGATCAACTTTTCTCCTATGGTATATGGTTCCTGTACACAAATAACATCATACTTCATCTCGCCTATGAGCTGGCGTAATTCCAACATAACAATCTTGCTGCGTTGGGTATTTATTTGTCCAAATTTTAAAATATGTGTATTAATCATTTATTAATTTTCCTTTCCTGTAACACATTCCAAAATCTTAATCCTCGAACATATGGGGATTCTTCCCAATAGCCACTTTTTCCTTCTTTACCCTCTTGTGTGAAAAAGGCACTTTTATCCGGCAATCCTTTTGTCTACCTTAAAACAATTCCTTGTTTGCATTGTAATTTTGGTGTCTTCGGTTTAGCACTATATAATATCGGCGTCATATTCCTTTTCGTCTTATAGGTACACGATGAAGATTTCTTCCTCTCTCGCTGTCGTTGTATGAATCTATTATCTACTGGTTTATAAATTACTTTAGTTATTGTTTTCGGTGGCGTTGTCTGTTTAATACCACTATAAATCCTATCATGCCTGATATGGACATAACAGTAGGGAAATTTTTGGGTTGAATCAAACGCAATCCGTCCATAACTCAAGATAAAATCCTTATAAACTTCATCTAAATCAAACTTTTCCCCTCTTCGATCATATGCCATCTCTATCAATTCTTTTAACTCTTCTGGTACAGTCGGTAAATTTTTAGTACGTAGATCTATTCTGTCTACGGAGTCTGGTATAGGAAAAGTAATTTTATCACCATTTTTATGTAGTTTCCTGATTAGATGCCTCAGCGCTGCTAAATGAGTCTCTCTTTCCTCCAACCTTGATAGCTTGAGCATTAGCTCAAATTCATCATATATTGACTTAGGATTCACATCAGCTTCCTTCATTTGTTCTTCCTCTATAATATCCTCATCAATTTCAACATATAACGGATTAGATTTAATTTTCCCTTCTACTTTCATCCATGGAGATACGTCTATTTGATCATCTAGATCAAGAGATTGAAAAACTATATCTTTATTCCTTTTCTTTCTTAAAAATTTGAAAAATCCTTTCTTAGCCGGTTTTGAAGTATCTTTCTGGATTGATATATCTTGAGAAATAATATGAGACATATTATTTTCTTCTTCATTATCTGTCACTGGTGTAATATAACCATCTAATTGTTTATTAGATTCGGTCTGGATTCCAACACTTCTACTTTCTTTTTGGGATATTTTTAGTCTATATGCCATTGCCCTCAGTGCATTTCTTCTTTTTCTACTGGGATTATCTTTATTCCTATTCCTCTTTTTATGATTGTTTATAATGTCCTTATCCATAATCGGTCCTAGCAATTAATCGTCCCCAGTACATGGCATATGTTGGACAATCTTTAGTTCCTGGTTGCTGGCATTGTTTAAAATGTGGCTGCTGTTTCCTCTCATCAGGTCGAGACTGCTCATTTTTTCTCTTCTTGCGCATTATATCTCTATTCAAGCAGGGTATACATACAGGTGCTTGCTCGATCTTTTGACAGTCCTTCTTTTCATGATCCTGCTCACCACAGTGGGAGCACACCATCTTATTCCTGTTGGAGTATTTCGCAACATGTCCTAAATCTTGACATTTCATACATTTTGCAACAACTATGAAATCTTTTGCTAAAATGGATTGGAAGCCTATATGGACTCGTTCCTTATTTATCAACAGTTTCCTCAGGTCAGCTGTTACATCGACAACAACATTGACATATGGTCTATTTTTGGGACCCGTCTTAAACTTAACTTGTAGTTTCTCCTCAAATTCCTTTTTATCCATTATGTCCACAAAATTCTGTTCATATAGATTATGTTTGATTTCCTCATCTGTTTGATTTCTTAAAATATCATACAAGTTGACTAGGGGATTTCTCTTTCTTTGGGACTCAATTTTGAAGTCTTTATTCTTCAAAGATTCACTGTTTAGGATTTTTTCCATATCTTCTTTTGTTTCTGCTTCTAATATTAAATTCCTTTCAGTGGTTTTTATCTGTGCAACTTTAATTTTCTCTTTTGCTGGATTTAGATTTTTAGTTACTATATCAGCAACTTCCTTGATGGCTTTTCCTTTCAGGGATGAGATGAAGACCGTATGTTTACTGGTCTCAATTTTCCTCTGGATCTTAATATTGGTCTCATTTATCTTGGGCATCATAGCGACCTGCGCATATGATGGCTTAGATGATACTCCTTTTCTCACTTTTAATTCGGCGCGAAGCCTAACATTATCCATTTTCACCTTCTCATACATTTTTATGATTTCTGCTAAATAATTATATAACTTAGTTTTATTTCCAACAGACAGTCCTTTATCTGATGTTACGACACTATTTATATCTGCCATAATATCAGCTATACTACCAAATTCACCATCACCATCAATTCTATCACTACCACCATCACCTCCACTGACTACACTACTATTTTGAATTGAACTAACCTGTTCAGTGCTTGATTGTCTTAATGGCGATCTCGACAATGACTGTCGTGGCTTAAAGACCTGAGAAGGATCAATTTCCTTTTCCTTTTCTTTCTCTTCCTCAACAACTTTTCCTCTGTCCCTTACACCTTCCTTTTTATTACTCCACATCTTGCTCCTCTCAGCCAGTGGTAATCCTAACGGACAACACCACTGCCCAGAGCGGACGACGAGGACGTGGGAGCTCCTCCAAGTGCACTTTTATCTTATTGAACCTCGACAGCGACACCGCTACGCCGAGGTCCAAATTCGCTAAGGGCAGAACAAACTCTAATTACACACTTGGGGGGATAGAGGAAGTACAGAAGAAGAAGAGAAAAAGAGGTAGTCTTCGGACTACTAATAAGCGTGAGGAGCAGCGGGCCGAACACAGTGGATGCGCCGTTACTCGTGACTAGTACGAGGGCTTTGGCCTTCCTCCTCGTCCGTCAGCCTACGGTGGCTTTCAGCAGAAAGCGTGTGAGTTTGGCGGTCGCCACCATGGTTCCAGTTCAAGAAACTCTCACGCTTCTCCAACACATTTTCTCGGACGATATAGTTACACTCTTCCAGCACGTACTCACCACAACATATTTCCCGTAGAACAATTGTTTGTACGAACAAATAGACGGTGTTGCCATGGTCAGCCCCCTAAGTCCGGTTGTAGCAAATTTCTTAATGGAACCATTTGAATCGGCAGCATTGAACTCTGCTCCTCTAAAGCCGAAAGTCTGGTTCTGCTATGTGGACGACACTTTTGTCATATGGCCCCACGGAGAGGAAGCGCTCCAAGATTTCCTCTCACACCTCAACAACATTAATCACCGCATCCTGTTCATCATGGAAACAGAAAAAGTTGGACAGCTAGCTTTTCTGGACGTCTTGGTCAGCAGGAACGCCAACGGCTCTCTTGGACACACTGTCTATCGCAAGCCTACACATACCGACCGCTACCTTAACAAGGATTCAAACCACCACCCTAGGCAGAAACGCTCCATAATAAAAACTTTGGTAAATCGGGCTTCTCGCATCTGTGAACCGCAACAACTAGGAAGTGAACTCAGACACATAAAACAGGCTTTACGCGCCAATGGCTACTCCATCCGAGATATTAAGAGAGCTGTCCGTCCCATTAGATCTCAGCCCACCATTCAGAAACCGGAGCAACCCAAGAGTAAAGGCACTGTTTTTCAGCCGTATTTCAAGGATATTACTGACCGGATAGAAAGGATATTACAACGTCACGATGTAAAAGCCGTCTTCAAACCCACTAGGAAATTGAACCATTCAATACGCTCAGCGAAAGATCCTCGGGAACCTCTGTCCTCAGCCGGTGTATATCGCATTCCCGCTTCTTGCGGCGCGGTATACATCGGAACAACACAACGCATTGTCAACACCAGAATCAAAGAACATAAGAGCAACTGCCGTCTGGGCCACACAGAAAAGTCCGCAGTCGCCAAACATGCTATTGAGGCGGAAGCCGAGCATGTGATACAGTTCCAGGACACCAGCATCCTTTCTACCACAGAACATTACCACACACGACTTCAGCGGGAGGCCATCGAAATTTACAAACATCCTAATAATTTCAACAGAAAGGAAGAAGCCTTAGAGCTAAATAGGAACTGGCAGCAGACCAGCAGAAGAGTCGAGTCGTCCACGTTTACCTGGACGGAGTTTTTGCTGCCCAGCACCTAGCCGCTTATTGCGTCTGTATCTGGGCAGTATAAAAGTCATCTTTTTTCTCAGGCGGTTGTCTTCGGCAGTGGTATATCTAGCCTTATGCGCGCTGTTGCCCCGTGGGGGGAATGCGCCCAGTGCTGGCTGCGCTCTTCCGCCTGCCTATGAGGCATCTGAGCGCAGTCCGCTTAACAGGCTAGAGGGAAAGGAACAGTGTTTAGGTATTGGACTTACCAAGCCCATTTCTGGGCTTGGGGGATGAAGTCAGGGGAATGTAGCCCTGTTTAGTTCTAGATACCCAAAGCATCTTTGGACAACCGGTAGCTCGGTCGGCGGTGAGAAGCCCTGTGGTCGTAACGGCCAAGGGTGTTCACCAGGATGTTTGGATGGTAGTCCAGCTTATCGTAGATGGTCCACGATGTACGGGACCCCGGAGTAGGTATGAAGGATTTTGGACGGCAATCTACGCCCGTTATCGTAGATAATGCGCAGTGCCCTGTTCTGGACGCGCTGCAGTCTGCGAATAGTGGTGGGAGCCGCTGATCCCCAGACTTTGCAGCCGTACAGAATTAGGGGCGGCATAATCGCCCGATACAGGCGTAGTTTGAGGTGTGTTGGCATCGTGGATTTAAGAATTGGGTATAACTGCGTTAGCGCTGCATGCCCTTGTCTGGCTTTGACCCGGACGTGAGGTGCGTAGGTGAGACCGCGATCGAGGTGGACGGCAAGGTATTTGGCAGTGGAAATCCAAGGGATTGGCCTCTGCCTCAACCTCAGCGACCAATCCGGTCGCCCAGCTCGGACCTTAGCCAGGAGAAGAGCAGAGCTCTTCTCAGGGCTAATGGCCATCCTTCACTTCTCACTCCAACGGCCAATGGCTCGGAGCTGGCGCTGCAGCGGAGGATGACAATATCTTAGGTTTTTGTTGCGTACCATTATGAGGACGTCGTCGGCATATTGGCACGTAACAGTCTGTGGTTCTAATGGGAAGTCAGACATGTAGGCCGCAAAGAGTAACGGGGACAGTACACTGCCCTCCGGGACTTCCGCGGCTATGGGTCTGATAGATGACAACCATCCTTCCACTCTCAACCTGAATGTGCGGTCTTTGAGGAAGCTACTAATCAGGGCGAGATAGGGAGGACGTACGTTGGCCTCCCTGAGTTTGTACAGTAGGCCTTGGTGCCAGGTTGTGGCAAAGGCTTTCTCTACGTCTAGCAGCACCGCGACTGTCTTGAGATTTTCCTGGAATCCCAGGGCTGTCCTCTCGGCCAGACGCAGTAGCGGTAGGGTCGTGGAGTGTCCATGACGAAAACCAAACTGGTGATCGGGCAGGAGCTGCCTTTCCTCGAAAAGAGGGGACAGGCGGGATAGGAGCAACCGCTCAAATAGTTTTTAGACGGTTGGGAGAAGACTTATGGATCGGTAGCTAGACGGAAAGACCGGATCCTTGCCGGGCTTCAGGATGCACACCACTCTCGCCTCTTTCCAGCAAGCCGGAAGGTGGCGGAGGTGGAGGCACGCATTGACGATCCGCGTCAAGTGGATGACGGCCCTTTTGGGAAGGTGCTGGAGCATGACAGTACAAACGCCATCATGTCCAGGGGATTTGTTGGGTTTCAATTTGTGGATTTCAGCAGTCACCGCCCTTGGGGTGACTATTGGGATATGGATCGCCTCACGGCGCCGCTGTGGCTCCTCATAGAGGTCTTCCACAGCAGCCTCCACGAGGGCAGTGAAGTCTTCGTCCTGGGAGTCCTCCCTCGGCTCGAATTGGCTTTCCAAGTGATCCGCGAAAGCTGTGGCCTTATCTTGGGGCTCGTAAGCGAGTCTCCCGCGAGTGCCATGCAGCGTGGGCTCGTAAAGAGTTTTGTCCCTCCTGATAGACTTGATGATCTTCCAGGGGTGCTTTTCCTGGAGGTCGACGTTTCTGAAAGTGTTCTCCCAGGCCACCTTACGGTGGGCACGGAGCAGCTGCCTTGCCACGGATTTGAACCGCTGGTAAACTGCTCCTATCCCGGGATGACGGAAACGCTGCCATAGCTTCCGCACAGCTGCCTTGGCTTTTAGCAGCTGCCGGATCTCGTTTGGGATGCACAGAGGGTTAAGTGTATTGGTTGGGATACGGTGAGTGTGTGCACTCACCGCTTGACGGACTTGTTGGGAGAAACTCATCGCCGCAGCCTCCAGCGCCTCGACATCGTCGATGCGTGGACTCGGGTCGATGGTTTGGTTGATTTTGAGGATGGGTGCATCCCAGTGGACCTCGAGTTCCCAGTCTGAGTAGCAGAGCTGGCATGGTGACGTCGGAATCCTCCGTGACAGGGTCATGGTCGGAGTCCAGTTCATTCACCGCCCAGAGGTCTAGGCGAAATGGAAAGTTCTTTGTGATCATGATGTCGATGACATCCGGCCTGCCGTGGGCCGGATGGAAAGTTGGGCCTCTCGGCGCGTGCGCGGCGAGATTTGGGTCACCGCTAATGAGGCGGTAGAGCCGTCGTCCCCCCTGGTTGCTTGTACGGCTGTGCCAGAGCCCGTGTTTCGCGTTGAGGCCTCCTGCAATGCAAACCACTGTGTGTAGGTTGAGAAGGGTAGTGTAATCAGCTTCGAAGAAGTGATTGCCAGGTGGGTCATATGCCGCTATCAGCAGGGTGTCCTGTCCGCCGACTGACAGCCGGACGGCGCAGGCCTCCACATGCTGCAGGGCAGGGAGAGGAACAGGGGTGTTCGTGATGATGCCTTTCACGAGTATAGCTGTACCGCCACCCCGCCGACCGTTACGATCGTTGCGGTGGGTGACGTAACTTGGCAGCGAGAAGTCTATACCAGCAATCAGGTGCGTCTCGCAGATTATTGGGATCTCAATCCCGTATGACTGTACAAACTCCAACATTCTAGGACGCTGAACCCGTACACCGTTTGCGTTCCAGAACGCAGCACTTAATGGTCTCCTGACAAGTCGGGGCGCCATTACTCATCGGTGCATGGGAAAAGTTCCTGGAGTGTTTGGAGGAGATTGGTGTGCTTTTAGAGGAAGACTAGCCTCAGGTCCTCAATCTTCTCCTTGCAGTACCTAAGGATGGGGAGAACTCTCATAATGAGGTAGCCGAACAACAGGGAAAGCTCCCTGAATTCGTTGACATCCTTCGCAGAGATGGACCCCCCGAAGGATGCAAGCGCCGCTGCAGGTGCCCTCGCAGATGTAGGCGCCCTAGCTGAAGCAGGTTCTGCAGCTGGTACCGGCGCTGGCGCTGCGGCCGGGCCGGTAGACTCAGCTGGGGCCTCCTCCCTGGTGGCAGGGGCTGCGGCCTCTGTGGCAGGCTTGGCTGTCCGTTGCGCCTTACGGCCCTTTTTCGGACGCTGCGGACGCGGTGCCTCCTGTGAAGGTTTTGGTGCGGTGGGCTGAGGAGCCGCCTGCTCTGCTACTTGCAGAGTGTGATCTGCCCTTCCGAGAGCTGCCGATACTCCCGGACGGACATTTGCCAATCCCGCATTGCCTCCGCGGCGGTTCTCTGATTCTCTGCCGCGCCACGCAGCCCTTTTAAGTGCTGACGTGATCCTGGCGGCAGTTCGCACATTTCTTCTCCTAAGGCGCTTTATTGCAATCCTTCAGGAGGTGGGGACCCGGACACCGCAGGCATGCGAGCTTGCGCTCGCAAGCCATGCTGGAGTGATGGAACCCCATTAACCTGTAGCATTGCACAGGTCCACCCTGACCGTGAAAGCGCTCAACATTCACGACAGTGTGGAACAGCACCCGAACAGCGTCGATGGGCTGAACCGCCTCTCCAGGAACCTTGTCCACCACAACAAGGAAAAGAGGCATGGGTACGCGTACAGAGCCTTCCTCTGTGTGTACTCTCTTCCTCAGCTGGGCAACAGTTGAGGCCTTGATGCCATGCTCCTGCTCCAGAGCGAGCTTTACCTCCTCTGGTGGGCACTCGGAAACCAGTCCCCGCAGAACCCGTCTTTTGACGTTGGGTTTCTGGGAGGAGTAGTAGTAGAACTGTATCTCACAGTCCCGCAGAACCTGCTTTGCAGCCTCGAAATCCTAGGGACTGCTGGTATAGATGTAAACCTTGCGAGGCTTCCTTTTGGCCTCGAAGGGGTGCTTTAGCGTGGCCGCCAGCTTTCGCATGACGCCCACGTGGTTTTTAAAGCTATCCGCTATGATGGGCGGAAGCTTGGACCCCCTTTTGGTTAGGGGTTGGGGCGCCTGTAGGGTTGGACCTCTGCCTTAGGACCAGAGTTACTCCGCCGTCGTCCTTTGTGTCATCCTCTGACTCTGAGTCAGGCAGAGGGGGATATTGGGTCACAGGAGCTGGTGGCTCCGTGACCGGAACAAGGCCATGAGGATCTGCCGAAGCATTCCTCTTCGTGGACCTTGTCTTCGTGGTGGCAGGTGCCACGGGATCGGGTGCATTGGAGGTAGAGGGTTGCTGCCCATCGTCTGACGTAAGTCGTGTCAGCGCAGTTGCCCTCCGGCAGTCCGCAGAGGACCGGACCCCCCTAAGGGAGGCGCTTGAACGAGTCATGGACCATTGGTCCGAAAACCCACCTGCTGTCACGTGGTTTGTCAAGTCTTTTGTCCAAAGAAAAATAGAAGACAGTATAAGAGGAGTAAGAAAATTTCGCTCTTCTTCTGGTTGCTGGTTGCTGCTGGTGCGGCGGCTCGTATTTTGGCTGTCGGACTATATGAAGGCCTTCGCCTTCTGCTGCTTCGCCGGTAAGACCAGTGTCTACAAATGCTGTGAAGTAGATCCGTGCACTAGCGGAAGCTTGAGTATCTGGGACACTGCCCACTGCCTTCCGTTAGTGAGCCCCCAAGAAGTACCGGTGCCCTATTGCTTGGCTGCTGTGTCGCAGGGTAGAAGGAGCTGTCCGTCCTGTACACCAGTCGAAGTGTGGTACACGAGTCCAATTGCCCCAGGAACTGGCATCCTGTTATCGAAAACAGGAAACGTCATTTAACTACCATAAGTGACGCGGACCAATCACAGGACACCATTGCCGGACTACCCAGGCTCCACCCCCAACTACCAGTACAAATAGCGCGACTCAGGCACTGAACTTTTTGTTTCATTTTTCCGACGGAGACTTCACAGAGACAACACCTACATTGAGCACTGTGAAGAGCCTAACTAGCCTCTTGGAGGCGAGAAGCAGGGACCTGAGCCTGCTAGAACTTCAAATTCTCAACAAAGTGCCTGGGTAGAACAATAAGACCGCAGCCAACAGTCCTTGTGACTGGTTTTAGGCACCCTTTAAGGGTTGGTCCGCTACTGTTCGGGCTTTTCAGCGCCCTAGACTTGTTCTGTCATATCTACTTCTTTTCCTGTTTTCACTCATCAGCATCACGCAAAAAGGGGCTACCGTACCCCTTTTTGGTTATTCATCACACTCTCTCCTGTTTGGTCACTCCATTGCCCTCCCTGATTGGTCTTTGTATTGGCAGTCCCAAGTGGTCAATACTTTAAGCTGATCATGCCGGCCACTAAAGCACCAAATGTAGCACACATGAAGGCACAAATCAACCCATATGTGCACCCATCTTCAATCAGCGTAAATTGCAAAAGCACCGCTATGGACGCTGCCATGACTACACCTCATCCAACAGAAATAACAGCAGCCCCACCCGCCTCATTACAGCCTTCTACGGAAGATTACTACCTGGCTGGAGGCGACATGACTAGCTTCATGGGAGAAGCTTTAATAACACAACCAAGCTATCCAGTACTCCGAGGCGACGTACGGACATTAAAGCCGGAAAGAGCAGCAAGAACAAAATATTTAAATCTAGCAGATACAGAAATGTTCTCCGTCCCCACCTCTGAGGATGTCTGCTTCACGGCCACTACCTTTAAAATATACTCATACCACCGTCAAAGGATCGACGTCATTGCCACTTATTTACTACAGCATGACCAGCATCAACTTAACTCTTGGCCAACACCTGCCTCAAAAAGAGCAGCCAAGGATTCTAAAAACACGAGCATACCTCCACCCACTACGTCAAACAGTTTTGCTGCTCTTGCAGAAATGAACATGGATGAAGACTACCCCTCACTGCCAGTGGCAATTCCAAAGAGGCGTAAATGCTCAACACCACCACCTCCTACCGAGAATATGGAAGAGGATCTAGCAGCTGTACCTGCTCCACTTCTCCTCAACCAAACTCAGCCTACCTATAATGTTCAAGGAACAACTAGATCTAACAAGGTCACCCCCATTTTCTTACGAGATCCGTGCCAGGCCCGTGAGCTCACAAAAGCATTACACGACGCACACCCAGACATTAAATTCGTCATCAAAAACATGAGCGGTTCCGTCGCTTTCCTCCCTGCTACACCTGCTGACCACAGACTGATACGTAGGTATCTGACAGACTCCAAAGTGCAGTACTTCACCACCTTGCTAGCTGATGAAAAACTGATGTAAGTTACCTTAAAAGATCTACCAATGTACATCACAGAATCAGACGTCCTGGAACTCCTGCAAAAATTAGAATACCCGGTCGTTCGCGTTGGACAACTTCGCTCAAACCGCTCCTCAACCCAACAAAAGCTACCACACTTCAGAGTAGCTCTTCGGAAGGAGCCCCGTTCAAGTGACATGTATAAGGAAACCCATATGTTTGATGCCTTCATAATGGTTGAACCTTATAGATCACCAGCAAGTGCATTACAGTGCACAAACTGTCAGCAGTTCACGCATAGTGCGGCGGGCTGCCGAATGGAACCAGTGTGCTCATACTGCAGAGAATCAGGGCACAAACGGCCAGATTGCACAAAACTAGGCCTCTCTGATTCAAAACCTACATGATGCAATTGTGGAGGAGAGCACTCCTGCCGCTACGCTAAGTGCCCTGTCTGGCAGGAAGCCCGAATAGAAATGGAGCTAAACAAACACGGACAACGCACACGCTTTGACGCTGCTCCAAAGGTACCTAATCCGTAAGGCATCCCCAACGAAGCTTTCAAGGGGACCCGATACCCTGGACTCCCTCCAACAACAAGGCCGCAGTACAAAAACTACACCGCGGCACCCATTGCTTCCGCATCACAACAGCAAGGTCAGCAAACTATTGTACTCGAACCACAGACTCCACATAAACCAATCACGAAAGCAGCCCCACCCCAGACGCTTACACTATTCCAACGTCCTTCTACAAATAGGACTTCCAGAAAGATCCCCATTCATACCTGCACCAACCAACAAGCCTGCGTGCCCAGCAGGAACAACAAATGGCGAATCCAGAACGCCCATGCAACAACGGCTCTTGACTCGCCCAACCACAAATCAGTCCCTACCGCAGAATCCTAAACCATCCATCCCTAATGAACAATTTCTTAACCTTATGTCTAGGATTCCTCTACACCTGCAGGCTGACTTTGCAGCTGCCTTAGCTGATGCATTGGCTATCCGCCCCCCTACTATACCACCACAAACAATCCTGGTACATACTGTCTTCATCTTCATGGGCAACAATGACGGACGTCACTAATGTACAAAACCTCACCAGTCTACGCATTTGTTCCTTTAATGCTAATGGTCTGCGGCATAAGATACGTGAAGCCACAAACTTCATCGCTGTGAACAAAATTAACACCTTCCTTGTTCAGGAGACACACCTAGCTCCACGGTATAAGGCCATCATTCCAGGAATGATTTGTCACAGGACTGATCATCTGGACGGTTACAGTGGGACTGCAATTTACACCCAAAGGCACATCACTCATCACCGCCTTCACCTGCCTGCTGTTGACGGTCTAGAAGGAACGGGTATCCAAGTTGCAACTGACAAGGGACCCCTCAATATCTACTCGGTTTACATTCCACCGAGCAGAGCGATATCTCAGCGCGACCTGAACCACATATTCACTGGCTCTCCCGCCATAGCCATGGGAGACTACAACGCCAAGAGCACTCTCTGGAACTCCACCATCACCAACAGTCGTGGACGCCTTCTAGAACGTTACATAGAGCGTAAAAATCTGGTTGTGCTTGCGCCTACCTCTCCCACCATAACACACGGCGATCGTGGACCTCCTGATTGGTTGGATATAGCTCTACTGTGCAACATACGTAGTAACCCAACAATATTTTCTCTTACTGAACTTTCCTCCGACCACTTTCCCATCATCCTACTCTATAAGGCAAAATAAACACCTAAATCTTTACCTTCTCTTGTAAATCCCTGACAAACCAACTGGAACAAATTCTCAATTATCATAGCCGAAAACCCCGCCAATATTCACCCCTGCACAACAATTGCGGCAGCTGATGATCTGGATCACTACCAATGTGGCTCATGCCATGCGCGGAGCAACTCCTGCCCGTAAATCTGCACATAGTCCCCTCAAACCCCTCCCAAAACATTTGCGCCAACTCATCTCGGCCAAAAACAGAGCACGGCGAAAATTTCAAAATGAGCGCAAATCACAAGATAAGAGGGATGGAATCGCCTCCAAGCAGCAGTGAAGCTGCAACTTGCAGACCACTTCAACGACGAATGGGAGAGAAAATTATGTACACTCGACACCACTGATGTCTCTCTCTGGAGGATGTCTAAGGCTATGCTCCGCATACCCACCTCAGACCCGCCACTTACCGACGGTCAACGAATAGCACAATCCTCCAGAGAAAAAGTGGAACTCCTAGCTGAACACCCGGCGACTACTTTCCATCCTGCAGAATCCCCCGACCATGAACAGGTCGCAGAGATTGAACAAATGGTACAACACTTCCTTGCCTCTCCCTATAACACAGATGAATTGCACCTCACCACCATCCCTGAGGTCAAAGGCTTAATTGATTCAGTCTGACCTTACAAAGCTGCTGGTTGCGATCATATACCATACGCTGCCTTCAAGGCATTCCCGCAAAGCTGAATAGCACTAATAGTCCATCTATTCAATAGCCTGCTCCTTCTCTCATACTTTCCCAAAAAATGGAAAGATGCCAAGCTCATTACCATCCCCAAACCTGGCAAGGATTCTAAAAATATTGAAAACCACCGACCCATTAATCTGCTACCAGCAATTAGCAAACTATTCGAGAAGGTACTCCAACATCGCCTCCAAAACTCCTAGATGAGTTAAACATCCTGCGCCCGGAACAATTTGGATTTCGCCGATGCCATTCCACATCGAACCAACTTTTACGTCTGGTTCATGAGGCGACCCGTCAGTACGTTGCAGCTGTCTTCCTTGACATCTCGAAGGCCTTCCACTCTGTCTGGCATCAAGGCCTCCTCTACCGCATAATCAGTTACGACTTTCCTCCCTACATAATCCATCTTGTCAACCATTACCTCACGCAACGCACCTTTTCCGTCGTCAGAGACGACATCACTTCCAAAACCTATTTCATCAATGCAGGGGTACCCCAAGGCAGTGTACTTCGTCCCCTGCTCTTCTTAACTTACATCAACACCCTTCCCACTATCTGGAGCTCCAAACTCTATTTATTTGCTGACGATACAGCAATCACCACGGCCTCATGTCAACACCACATAGCTGTACAACGCCTTCAGAGATATGCTACCATGATTTCCGCCTGGTTCCTAACTTGGCGATTACGCATAAACGCTGCAAAATCACAGGCAGTTACCTTCACCTGTCGCCAAACCCAGGACGTTCCAGAGCTGCATCTGGCAGGAGAAAACATTCCCTGGAGCAACCAAGCCCAATATCTTGGAGTTATACTTGACATGCGCCTAACTTGGAAGGCCCACATCCTTTCTGTTGCGTCCAAAGTTACGAAACGCATGGGCATGCTCTATGCATTATATGATAAAAAATCACCAATGAGTCTCAGGAACAAGATACTCATTTACCAGCAAATACTGAGGCCCGCGATAACTTACGCATTTCAAGTATGGGGTGCTGCAGCACCTTCAAATTTATATAAACTCCAGGTCCTGCAGAATCGATACTTAAGAATTGCTACAGGTGCGGAATGGTACATCCCCAATATCAACATACACCATGGAGCAGGTTTCACCTTCAACGACACCTCAGTGCTGTGTTAAAATGAACCCTTCAAACGCAGCCAAACTAACTGCAAGAACGCTCCGATCGCGCCACTGATGATGTCTACCGTAGTTGTGGACGAAACGTTTGGTTCTTACTCCAACAGACAACGGCAAAACAGCCCGGAAACAATCAATTGTATTATGCTAAAACTAATGTTAAATTTCTTGCATTTCACCAACCTGTTTTCTTAAAATGTTAACAAACCTGTGTTAACGCCAAGAAACTTCTAAATATCACAGCTATAGAAGGCTATGGATGATTTTCAAAACGTACTCCGATGCGCTTTTGTTTTCATTTTCGTCTGCACAAATGCCGGGAATGTAAAAGAGAAAGATGTCGCGGGGAAAATATTGGAAACGAATTTAATTCAAATGCATGTGTCACTACTACAAGCACCAAACAACTTGTCAGAATTACGTAAATTTAAAACGATGTGGGAAGAACAAGTACCTTAAGCGTTTCAAGACTGGAGGTGAACAATGTATTATCCACATAATTCAGTGAATTATAAAATCGCAAAGTTATTAATACTTGAAGCAAATGCGAGATCGGCATATTCCTTTCGATGTATATTCTAACTCATTATTACGTACATTTAAAACGAGGTGCGAAGAAGGACAAGTGACTTGAACGTTTCAAGACGGCAGGTGGACAGAGTATTATCCACATAATTCAGTTAATTATAAAATCGCAAGCTTACTAATACTTGAAGCTAAGGCGAGATAGTCATATTCCTTTCGATGCATGTTCTAACTCAGTATTACGTAAATTTAAAACGAGGTGCGAAGAAGGGCAAGTGATTTGAACGTTTCAAGACGGGAGGTGGACAATGTATTATCCACATAATACAGTGAATTATAAAATCGCAAGGTTATTGATACTTGAAGCAAAGGCGAGATTACCCTATTCCTTTCAATGCATGTTCTAAGCTCTCTTGTACTGCCGCAGTAAACTTCATAACAACATGTTTCGACAGTCTATACCTCCATAAAACAATTTTCTTCGGATAGTTCCTCAAAATCATTTCTCCTCATAGGCCGTACTCTATTATAAATGCCATTTAGACGGTCTTAAATATATCAAATCGACATCAACAGCTGAGTTCATGCTCGCCATCTTGACTATCTACAATTGTTAAGGACTTAACATTAGAAATTTGGTTTGTTAGTTTAACATGAGATTTAACACGAGTGTTACGCTAACACTTGTTGGTCAAATGCAATTTTTGTTTTAACAATTGCTAAACTCGTCGTAAGTCTTAACATTTGTTGGTGAAATCGGGCATGAATGTGGCGACTTACTATCCTAAGTACTTGAGTCCCAGGCTTCATCATTTAACTCTTATTATTTTAGTTAATTGATGGAAATTAATCATTTCTCCACACTAGCCGTTTATAGGCTAAAGTTTTTGATGGATAGAGTCGACAATGTCATGGCCGGGATTTGAACCACGGATCTCCTGTTTTCCGTCCAGTCGCTCATAACCTTTGAGCTACCATGGCCAACATGCCGTCCTGACATTAAATTCTCTATTCGACTCGTATATTTCTCCGGTAGCCCACTAGGGGCTCTCGCATCCGAGGTACACTGTGTGGCGACTTACTATTGTAAGTACTTGAGTCCCAGGCTTCATCATTTAACTCTTATTATTTTAGTTAATTGATGGAAATTAATCATTTCTCCACACTGGCCTGAAGACGGCACGTTGGCCATGGTAGCTCAAAGGTTAAGAGCGACTGGACGGAAACCAGGAGATTCGTGTTTCAAATCCAGGCCATGGCATTGAATTTTTCATGTCGACTCTATCGATCAAAAACTTTAGCCTATAAACGGCTAGTGTGGAGAAATGATTAATTTCATCAATTAACTAAAATAATGAGAGTTAAATGATGAAGCATGGGGCTCAAGTACTTACGACAGTAAGGTTCCACAAACAGTGTATCTCGGATATGAGAGCCCCTGGTGGTCTACCGGGAAAATATACGAGTCGAATGGCGAATTTAATGTCAGGACGGCAGTTGGCCATGGTAGCTCAAAGGTTAAGAGCGACTGGACAGAAACCAGGAGATCCGTGGTTCAAATCCCGGCCGTGCCATTGAATTTTTCATGTCGACTGTATCCATCAAAAACTTTAGCCTATAAACGGCTAGTGTGGAGAAATGATTAATTTCCATCAATTAACTAAAGTTGCAAATAATTTTATATATAGTACAGAACAATGTGTATAACGCGTATGTGCATCTCAGTTTACCCACTTGCTAATAGCAATGTCACGGTTGATTCACAGAGTTAAAGATAGCATGTATTTTGAACAGCCCTGAACACAATGACACCTGTGTTTACATCACGCACAAGGCCGACCGTCATTCAAGCAATTTGCGATGAAATAAGAGCCGATATTCAGTAGCACACTGCCGTTTACAAAATATATAGTATCAGTGGTTCCATGTATGCTAATTTAGCTGATATTTAATTTACGGCACTGCTGGGGAATCTGTGAATGCTGCGAGGGACTTGTATCGGCAACGATTTCCAAATTGTCATCTTAAATCGTTGGCACTTTTAGCTGTAAAGAAGTTAAAATATGATGTACACAGTGGCATTTTCATTTATTTTATTTAACCGTACAGGATACTGTACACCTTTTGTGTTGTTTTAGTTTTTCTCTGGAGTGTGTTTGTGTTATGGCTTAAATTTAATTTTTCACCATTGTAAGAGCAATGTAAGGTTGTTTCTACTTCAAGGAACCGAAGAACAAACGTTTGTATGTGTGTGGGTGCGTGCATGTGTGTAATTTACGTCTCCAATGTTAAGTCATATCGGATGATGAATGAAATGCGTGATATGATGCTCAAATGAGTCAGGGGTCCATGGAGTTTAGAGTTACCTGACATTCGTCTACCAGGATAAGGGAAACCCCCGGAACAAACCTTATCCAGGTAACTCACCCTGATCAAGATTCGAACTCGGGACCTCTTGAATGAGGCAGACAAGCTGCCATCTACGCTACCAAAGCAGGCTTGATGTTAATGTTAGTATGTTTACTGCAAATAAAATAAATTTAAATAAATCACAGTCAGCCATGCCAACGGCAGAGTGAGGCCAGCAGTGTGACCTGTTACGTACGTAATCAGATGCCTATTAGAGGGAATACTAGCCATCCTGAAAACATCGTAAACTTTTCCCCATGAGCGCTACTATCAGAAATAGTGGGAAAAAGTGGACATTACAGGTTGACACATAACCCTGAAATGCTGATACAAATATTTGCACCTGTTCACCTCCCACCTTGTATTATAGTATGCATTGTGTATCTCTTATAATTTATATTATTTGGGAGACTTCAGATACAAATGCATGATTCTGCCTTAGTTCATACTAACAGGCCAAAGACAGTGGCAAAAAAAAAAGGAAATATTCTAGTCTAAATAGAAAGAACAGAAAAATTAAACTTTTATTGCTCAAAGAGGAAAAATAAAGGAATCTAAAGAATTTCCAGAATATTTATGCCCTTGTAGAAACGAAAGAAACCATAGGAATTTGTCAGGTTGCAATGGAGTGAGTGAATATGTGATGTTGATCTGCTGAGCTAGGTGATTTGCGCCCGATGTAAAAGCTAAAAACTTACAAACTGAGCACACACACCAAACACCAAGTGAAACCCTGAAATACTACATTAAAAACATAAAAAATAAATAAAATGAAAATAAATTTATAATGACATAAAATCTCAAAAAGGTTAAACACAAAAACTGGGTATTAAAACCAATTTTGGTGGCAAACTGCAGTACCTTATCTACAGCTATTGGTTCATCTAAAATTGAGTGCAGTATATATCACCCAGACTGAGGGGCTGGCGCTCACGAGCGTCTTTCGTATAATGAAAGAACACATACGACACGAGAGATATATGGCACATGAAGAGGGGCCGGGTTACGAAGCATCAGATTGCTATGTGTGACCTATTCTTAACCGTGAACAGGGCTGTATGGTCTCCTTGATTTTCCGGAGTTGAGTACCCACCAGTGGAGCTGATATGATCTGGCAATTGACAGCGTTAACAAACATTTTTTTTTAATTAACCAACGCTGTCCAGGACTGCTTTCAAGCTGAGAACAAATGGCGAAAGTATTGCTGTACGTCCTGGTAGGGTGCAGTGCTATAGAAAACAGCAACAAATGGCATGAGGACTTAGCAGTCGCAGCCGCCTCATTACCGGGAATGCCCACGTGAACTGATGTCCCTGACCGAGCAACTGCGAGATGAATGTATAAATGTGGATGAGCCAAATATACTGTTGCAGGATCTGAATAGCGCTCAGAGAGTCAGAGAAAAGAAGAAAACATCCAGAAGTTAACTAGGACATGAAAAATAACGTATGGGAAACAGCTCGGCAGTAAAAACGAAATTGGCCTCCAGAAGGTGATATTTGTGGGCCTCATCTTTTAAAGGCGCAACCTGAAGAACTGCTCACCTGAGTACCATCTGTAGAGACGGAGTAAAGTTGTGGTAAGGGTCCAGTAGTTCATGAAAAGTTGTTAAAACATTGATTGCGGAGTAGCAATCGTGTAACGTGTGCTATGTTACAGCTACAAATTAAAACCCCAACGGTACCAAAATTTAAAGCTTTGATTATAATAATAATTAAAAAAAAAAATAACAACTAAATATGTAGCAGTTTTCTCTTCCAACTTTGAAAACCTTCCTGCTGCCTTGTATTTTCAGTGTTGTGTAGTTACGAGTGTACCTCCTCTGAGTATTGCAAGACAATGATCTGCTACTAAAAATCATGTTTCAGCCATTATCTAAATTTTCCCCACTTCTGTTTATTTTCAAGCTATTAAGAAATCATGTGCTTTTTTGTTATCTTTGATAGGTTATTTGCTAGCCCCACTTTTAGCTTAGTTCAATTTTTCAGGTCTACACAAGGCTGGTGAAGAGATATTTCTTCCCACTGGCCTAGTTTAATTTATGCGTTAGCATGCGTGTTAAAAGTTTGCTGAAATCTGTGAGGCTCTTGTGTGGGCAGGTCCGAAGCTTTCTGAAAGGAAATGTACATTGCCTGTGTGTAGGTTCTTACCCCAATTTCTCCATCTACACAATAAGAAATATGTTGAGCTCTCATAATTTTATGAAACCAAATGGGCTCAAAGAACCTCTTCCACCTGTGACATCTATTCCTTATATCCAGAGGCAAGATTTTGTGGTGACAGTTATTTATAAAATTTGCATTAATAATTTTAATTGATGGTGTTTTGTGGTGAATATTTTACCATAAATTTGCATTAATTTCGTGCAAATTTTCGGGGAGAATTATGAGTAATGACATAGCTGAAATGAAAAATAACCGTAAGCAGAATAACACAACTGTTAAAACCCCCTCCTTTTTTTTCCAATTAAAATATTTTATTTGAAGTCAGAAGATAGTAGGTAACATGAATAAAATCAAATATCGCACATCAGACATCGCCAAATTGCTACATCGCTACTGTTGTATTAGTAGTCTGTCGCAACTAATTTATATGAGGAGAAAAATCTCTCACTGTCAGCATTTGATATCGGCAACTAAAAACATTGAAGGGATTTTTCACATAAATTGCGGTAAGAATCAACTTTTGCCTTCAATGCCAGGAGTGCTGTTACTACATCTAATCTGTTATCGTTACCATCATGGCTTTTGCTGTTCAACAATGTCACAAAACTCTTTGTAACAAAGAGGCAAATTAGAATCACAAGTAATCCCACGGGTTTTAAATACCCCCCAGGGGCCTACTTCGGTAGGTACTGGTTTGGCGCACCCGGGGTCCCGAGCCAACAGTCTCCCTCGTGTGGGCTCCTCTTTGTGGTTGAGGGAGACGGTCAACAGGCCCACCCACGTGTAGGCCATGCATGGAGACCCGTGGAGAAGGTTTTTAGATTCTTGTCTAGTTTAGAGTTTAGGATTTAGTGAAAGAAATTTTTAGTAGGTTTTGATTGATGTTTTTTATGTACGTGTATTTTTAATAGGTTTTGTTACACTTGTATAGTTTTTAGAAAGTTTTATATCTGGCTTTTGCCATGACTAGTTTTTTAAAGGGCGCTGATGACCGCCGTAGTTGAGCGCCCTTATATATATATATATATATATATCGGTTTATATCAGTTTTAAATACATTTAGTTGTTTAAATACTGCCATTACATGATTTAAATCACTTATACTTGAGTTAGTACTAGCCTAGAAGACTCACATGATCTAAAGCTTTTGTGGTTATTACATCATCAGTTTCTTTTGCCATCATGGAGTTCAATTTTGACAGTCATATGGCAGCAAACTTTTTGATTCTCTTCTACTGCTTCTCTAACACTGGGATCCATATGATCTACAAGTGCACTTACTCTGATTCCAAAATGACCACTCTCTTAATATTTCACATTTGACTCTCAGAGAGTTAATTCAGGATAAAACAGGATGAGCCACAGATTTTTGTTTAGATTGAAATTCTAATACTGGATCTGTTATCAGTCTGCAATTTTCAGAAAAAAATGTTGCCTGTTCCTTTACAATATTGCAGCACTTGGCATCGCAAAAATTATAATTTAACGAAGAAAAGAAATCGACTATTGCATCAAAATAGTTGGCAATGTAAACTATTGAAATAAACCAGCTAGACCAGCATGTCAGTGCAGGCAATGGGAACAGTTTAGCTTCTAAATCTGGATGTTCTTCAGTGAGGTATTGTTTGTATTCATTTTTTAACTTTCGGGCATTTCAGAACACATTATTAAGCCCTGAGATGACACTGTTTAATTCCTTCATATTTTTCTGCCATGTCACTTAATAAATTGAATTTATGGCAGCAGCATGTAAAACCATATAAATGATCCCCAGTCACTACTTTAAGCGACCTGACACATTTCAGCAAATAAGGGGCACCATCAGTACAAACAGCTTTAACATTACCATAATCAATATTAAGTTCATTTAGAGTCTGTAAAACTGCCTGGCATGTTGTGGTGTGTTTGCTGCTTCTAGAAAAGTACATCAGCCGAGATACAGCCGCTGGCAAGTATTACAATACAAAGTTCCTAAAATGACTGCAAAAATGTAGCTGCCACTGCAATCCGTTGTTTCATCACAAAATATGGCAACTGGCTTGTCAATAAAAGGACTCCTTTATTTATAACTTGACTTCTTCTGCACACTTTGGTAGATATTGATTCCTTAGCCAATCAGAAGTAGGTAAATCCCCAGAGCCTGGAATATACTTTTTTTCATTCACGAACTTACGGCAGGGTCGTCTACTTTCTGAAGGGGGATGTTAGCCTAAATAAAATTATTTATATTACAGAATGTACAGCAGTCACGTATGGCCTCCACTTTTAAACATTAACTTGCTTTAATTCTATAATTTTAAAACTGAATTTGTTTCTTTTTGTAACAGTTTTAATAACCTAAGTAAACATTTTGAGGAATTTTAGTAATATAATTAGGTAATAATTAATAAATCAGGCGATTGGAAAATGATCTGTGAACATTAAACCCAACCCAAGTGCTAAACAGATTGTTAACAATACGTAACAATAATGTAATTATGAAATTAACAATAGCAATAATCTTACCTTCATAAACATTTTCGTTATGTCCATAATGAACTCCACTTTGATGCTTTTTTACCTTTTTTTTGGTCTTGGAGCGAATCACTGATACTGATTACATAGAAAATGAAGCTAGCTACAGTGAAGCAATGAATATTACACAAATATAAATATTTGTAACAAAAAACTTCACTTATCTTAAGAAAATGGTGTTAATTCTTCTTTCTAATGGAATTAATGGAGTTGCCTTTTAGGTGCGTTACTTGTTTTAACTGCATCTTGCATTCACTTTAATGGAGCCTTGGTTTTTATATGCTTTTCACAGGAATCATGCTTCTTCCATTCAATTCTTGTGTTACAGAACTTACACATAACATCATTAGGACAATCAGAAGAAAAAAAATTGTTCTCGATATTCTTCATTGCGGAGGTTGCACTAATTTCAAGGTGCCTTCCTATTTTTAATCTCTTCAGCCCATATTACATGCCCGCACCGATAAATCAATAAGACTAAGGACAATATTTTCATGTTAATGTAATGTCTGAGAGTAGCTTCCAACAAGTTCTATCTTCTCAGTACCTTTAGTCAGCATAATAGGAGTTTTTTGCTGTGCACGGTGTGCTATCCAATAAATATTTCCAGTTAACATACAACAAACAGTTCTGAGTATCACAGACCAACCCGGTGCTGTGGTGTCAGTTTATTGTTGCACCGCTTAACTGTTATTTTAGTGCACATGATGTCACTGTATTAGATTTGTTAAACGTTAAATTTTATCTTGCTTACATCAATTTTGTAAACATTTTTTTCACTACTTCTAGCTTCATGCTATGAAGACATGAATGTTAAATTATTTATGTAATTTGTAGTAAATGTAAATTTTTCTATGCAGACTAAAAACAATAGAAATTTTCTCATTTGTCACTAAAAAATTATATTATTCTCAAAAAATGGAAAAATTTGCGAAAAAAATTGCTTCAAACAAAAACTCTTACCTCTGCTTATATGTGTATATTATTGTGTATATTTGTGTTTTATTATCTAATATAAATCACGGATTACTAATCAAAAGTTCCTGGTCGAAAGATACAGTTTCACAGGGAGACAATATTTAATGAAGTATGAACTCGACAAAAACAAAGCAGTTGCAGTTGTGACCAAAGGAGCTCCAGCAATGGTTGGAGTAAAATAGGGCTTTGTTACCAAACTTCTATCCATCAGGAGGCATTTGCAACTTAAGTTCGCAAATGCATAATGTTACGGATGTTTTTGTCAAAACCATTACCAAAATTAAATTTAAATTACTTCAGCATCACCAGTTCAAGACATTCCTACAAAATATGAGAGCTCTGACTTTAAGGAGGTGAGATGGTTAGAGTTACATGATGAAATATGCCAATTTATGAAACTTTAAGTCCAATCTGTACCTATCAAATTTGTATATATTTGAATAGCAAAAATGACTATTTTAGTGACTTTCTCAGATGCTGTTACCAACCTAATTATACTTGATATTTTCACATAAAACATTCCAGAAATGGAACAACCTGAATGGATCAAGGATCTAATCTTTCTTACAGATGTAACAGAGCTTCATAATGGCTTAAATATGGAACTTCAAAGAAAAAAAAGAAAAAAATCATTGCAACTATTTGTGTCTGTAATGTGCTTTCTAGGAAAATTAGAAGTATTTAAGCAGCACTTGTTCCAAGGGGAACTGCATCATTCCCCATGTTTGGCCCGCCTCTGTAGTGTAGATGGTAGCATGTCTGCCTCACGTTCAAGAGGTTCCGAGTTCGAATCTCTGTTGGGTAGCTGTAAGCTCCATGGACCATGGACAGATTTGGGCATCATTTCACCCACTTCATTTACCATCCGATATGACTTAACGTTGGAGGATGTAAAAAAAAAAAAAAAAAACATGTTTACCTTCAATTGAAAGTATCAGGAAGTATTTTTTACAATTTTGTTGGATTAATAGAAAGGTTAGGGTATGAATTTACAGTTCAAAGTTTCAAAGATTTTAAAAACTTCAAAAATTAACTTTTTACCACCCCTTGGCAATGGAACCAAAATCAGCACCATTGCAGTTGCAGATGTAATTAGTCATAACAAAATTACAGTTAAAAGTACTTGTAAAGAGCATTTAGGAATCAAGTTATTTAACCTACTGCTAGAAATAAATACTGTCCTAGAGGATCTAGCACTTTTATACTGGCAATTTTTGCGGACAACTTTTTGCAAATAAAATGTAAATGTAGAAATTAAATTACCATCTCCAGGTGCAGCTGAATTATCTTTAATAGATATTATGCCAAATTTGGAAATTATTGTGGCTTCCAATGATGCAACACACACAAAGAAAGAAGTTAACAATAGACATTTATATAATAAAACTATAATAGAAGTATTTATAAACAGTGGAGCTTCATCAATCAAAAACACTTTTTAAACCAATTCTCGAACTGTATAAACACTTAAGCTCCACTTACTTTTTAAATTAGGACAAGTTTCAAGGACACCGCGTCCCCATCCTCAGCTGATGTTCTACTGGTTCTTCAGGTGACCGCCTCCCTCTCCTGGCGCTGTTCAATGAGTTGAATGACGTCATCTACTACTGGAATTTCGAAGTTCATTGCTCTCTTTTTGTTCTTCAAAATGTGTATATTTTCCCAAACTGTTACCGTTGGTAACAGTTATTTATTTTCCCAAACTGTTACTGGATGGTTACCGTTTTTGGATTTAAAAATTATTAAAAAAGGAGAATGAACCTGCAAGACCAATCCATAAAGTTCACCATTGAAACAGAACAAGATGGATGGTTACCGTTTTTGGATTTAAAAATTATTAAAAAAGGAGATGAACCTGCAAGACCAATCCATAAAGTTCACCATTGAAACAGAACAAGATGGATGGTTACCGTTTTTGGATTTAAAAATTATTAAAAAAGGAGACAAATTAGAGTTTGGCATATATAGAAAATCAACACATGTGGATAACTACATTAAAAACAACAACTCCAACCCAAAAGAACACCAATATGCAGTATTTCACAGTTTAATCCATAGGCTAGTGAACATCCCATTGACTATAGAAGAATATACCAAAGAAGTAGATCACATTAATTATGTTGCAATTGTGAATGGCTTTGATCCAAAATTTATTAAAAAAATGATAAACAAGCATAAAAGACGGAAAACCATCAAGGACGTTAGCACTTTAAAAGCTGACGACCCAAAGAAAGCATATTGCAAATTTACGTATCACCCCAAGGCATTTAATAAATTCAAAAACATTTTCCGTCAATTTCAGATACAACTAGTACCACACAACAAATATAACATGAGAAACATGCTGAATCACCCGCTAAAAAACACAAGTCCAACCAACAAACTATCCGGAATTTATAGCGTAAGATGTGAGGATTGCCACAAAATTTATATCGGAAAAACAAAGAGAAACCTAGAAACAAGGATGAAAGAACACATGCGATGTATTAAATACAAACAGACAGATAAATCGGCCATAGCCCATCACTTCTGGTCAAAAAATCACAACATTTCCAAAGACATAAAACTTTTGGTACCGGCAAAAAAGTATTGGGAATTAACAGTTTGGGAAAATATACACATTTTGAAGAACAAAAAGAGAGCAATGAACTTCGAAATTCCAGTAGTAGATGACGTCATTCAACTCATTGAACAGCGCCAGGAGAGGGAGGCGGTCACCTGAAGAACCAGTAGAACATCAGCTGAGGATGGGGACGCGGTGTCCTTGAAACTTGTCCTAATTTAAAAAGTAAGTGGAGCTTAAGTGTTTATACAGTTCGAGAATTGGTTTAAAAAGTGTTTTTGATTTTTTGAGACATTTATATGTTGTTGCTAAATCTATCAGACATGTATTGTGCAATGTTCTATCCACTAGCCCTAGGATTTATCTGATACTTAATTTACTGTGTATTATACAACATGTATTAACTTTCTTTAATCTTGGAATGCATAGTAGACCTTCTTATGCACAAGTTATGTCTGTTTCTAACTTAACACTACCTGACAGTGCAAAGATCAATTTATTCTTCCAAATATAGATACTGACTCATAAGTAATGTCATTTTTTAAGAAAAAACAATTATTTGAAATGTGTTCTGACAAGCAATTAACTAATTTTCAAAGTATGGACCATTAAATTCTATAGTCTTGAGCCATAATTCAAGGTTTATTATCCCAAAATGGTACCGTCTGTTATTTAGGCGAAAAATTCGGTGACACTTGCACTGCTTCAATGTTGTCAAAATTTCTTCCAGATAGAAAATGGGCCATGGATTGAAAAAGATGATATTGTGTTGGTGCGAGATCAGGCTGTATGCTGAGTGTAGAAGCAGTTCAATTCCTGAATTTTTTCCATGGTTGTTCGTGCAGTATGGGGTGTTGCATTGTACTATTTCAATAGAACTCTATTTCGGTTAACTATTGCTGGATATCTCTGTCTCAAAATTTCATGCTCATTCCAGTTTTTGAGAATGAAGATCTGCATCAATCAGCTGCCAGTTTGGAACAAACCTCCAGTGAATCACACCTTCAAAATTCTACCAGACACATGTTACTTTGGGACTGAAATTATTTTAAGATGACTTTGGCAGGTTGATGGGAATTAAGGCATCAGGGTTTTGGTAATATACACATTTTTCAACACAAGTGACAATTGTCCTGACAAATCTATCATCCATGGGATTACAGATGAGCTGACAGATATCCATTCTACGTTCAGCCTAATGAGGTGGAAGTTCATGATGTACAGATCTACAGCTCCTGTCTGATTTTCCAAGTGTCTTAAGTGACAGTGTATGTTATCTTAATTACTACAGAATGAAGCTAGCTACAGTGAAGCAATAAATATTACACAACTATAACTATTTGTAACAAAAAATTCACTTATCTTAAGAAAATGTCAATTTTTCTTATTGAGATCGATTTCACCAACATTTGTCCGCATCGTCAGAAGCCATAGCCGAGATTTGAACCACAGATCTTCTGGTTTCCGTCCAACCGCTCTACCATTGAGCTACTATGGCCAACCTGCCGATATGACATTAAATTCTCCAACTGACTCGTATTTTCCCGGTAAACCACTTAGGAGTTCTCATAAACACATGAGACAACTACCTTAATGGCGACTTACAACATTTAAGTATTTTAAGGCCCGGGCTTTATACTTAACCCTATTAGGTCAATTAATGGAAATTAATTGTTCTTTCACACTGGCAGTGTGTAGGCTAAATTGTGGAAACGTAGAGTCTGAATGAAAAATTCAATGCCATAGCCGGGATTATGCGATCATTATGCAATGTTTATTTTTTAAAATAAATACCTTTCCCAAACCATTAAATCTATCGGACCATTTGTTTTAATACTTTAACTTCAGGATTTATTTCATGGTTAAATGACCAAAAATGATCTGCTACGGTCGAATGATCAGTTTGTTTATACTTAATGTTACAAAAATGTTCTTTCATTCTGGTTTCCAAATTACGTTTCGTCTTTCCAATATAAATCTGATCAAAATCTGAACAATTAAATTGATAAATACCAGATTTTTTTATTATTAGGAATTTTATCTTTTTTAGAGAAATGTAGTACATTTTTAATACTATATTTATTTTGAGGAACTAAAGTTATACCAAACAAAATTCTTTTGTAAAAGTTAGTAATCCTGTTTTACCTAGAATTTATGCTCTTCCTAAAATAAACCTGGAAATAAAATGAGACCTATTGTAATTTGTATAAATTTGCCAACTTACAATTTAGCTAAATGATTACATAAAAAATTTAGTAATTTTGATAAATTTGAGAGTTTAAGTATTACAAATTCTTTTGAACTATTAAAAAAGATTGACAGTGTTGTATTATCTAAGACTGATAAACTTGTTTCTTTTGATGTAACTGCCTTATTTCCTAGTATCCCTAGAGAAAAATTTTTGATTTATTTAAAAAAGTGGTTGAATTTAATAAATTTACATTAGGACTTAATAGTTGATTTTGTTAAATTTACTAATTTTTATACAAATATAACAATTTGCAACAAAAGCTCCACTTAACTTAAGAAAAAGATGTTAATTCTTCTTCTTCTTTTATATATATATATATATATATATTTTTCTTTTCCTTATTTAACCGTTTTTTATTGTTTCCATTTAATTACCTATATTTTCTGCAGTTTCACACACATACACTATACACATAAACACCCATGCCCAGGGCGGGACTCGAACCCGTGAACATTAAGCCATATCGGATTATGAATGGAATGGGCAAAATGATGCTCAAATGATCCCAGGGTCCATAGAGCTTAGAGTTACCAGACATTCGTCCTTCAGGATATGGGAAAACCCCGGAGAAACCTTTTCCAGGTAACTCACCCTGACAGAGATTCGAACTTGGGACCTCTTGAACGTGAGGCAAACACGCTACCACCACGCTACCGAGGCAGGCATTCTTCTTTCTAATTGATATCGATTTCACAAACTCTTGTCCGCTCCAAGTTCAGATCTACTGGTTATGTAAAAGTACTCCTACAGGACAAATTTCCAGCACATCAGCATTGCTCATATGATCCTGGCAACTGACAGCATTGTTAACAATTCTCTAAGCACATTTATAAGTTAGGAGATTGTATATGCGAAAACCTATTTTCTCTCCAATATTCAATTAAATATGTAGAAACCTAAAGCTACTCCAAGAATAATTTATTCCTCCTTCATCCATGTATTGTATTATCTTTCATATTGAATTGGCAGTATTGAGAAATATAACAGAGTGAACTTTAGCCGTGTATAGACTAAGGTTGTGGATAGATATAGTTAAACTGAAAAATTCAATGCCATGACTGGGATATGAACCACGGATCTCCTGGTTTCCACCCAGTCACTCTTACCCTTTGAGCTACCATGGCCAATGTGCTGTCATGTGATTAAATTCTCCAATTGACTCATATATTTTCCCGGTAAATCAGTAAGGGCTCTCGTATTCTAGATACACTGTTTGTGGTAACTTACTATTGTAAGTACTTGAGTCCTAGACTTCATCTTTTAACTTTTATTATTTAAGTTAACTGATGGAAATTAATCATTCCTTCACACTAGCCCTGTATAGGCTAAGGTTTTGGATAAATAGTCAAATTGAAAAATTTAATGCCATGGCTGGGATTTGAACCACAGATCTCCTGGTTTCCGTCCAGTCGCTCTTGCCAATTGAGCTACCATGGCCAACATGATGTCATTACATTAAATTCTCCAACTGACTCATATACTTTTCCGGTAAACCATTAGGAGCTCTTATATTCTTGATGCATCATTTGTGGCGACTTGTAGTACTTGAGTCCCAGGCTTCATTGTTAAACTCTTATTATTTAAGTTAATTGACGGAGATTAATCGTTTCTTCACATGAGCAATATATAGGCTAAAGTTTTGGATAGATTATTGTTTACATTGTTTAAAGTGATGCCTAGTCCAATAATTGGTTTTACAATGTTCTTCCTATTGAGATCAAATTACATAAATAAAAACCACTACTAAAAATGTTTCTAACAGAAAAGGCATGCAGTATAGTGAAATTGTAAATGGATATGTGTGCATGTGCAGGCATGTGTGCGCGTACGTGTGTGTGTGAGAGAGAGAGAGTAAATTTGGATGTCATAAATGTGTTCTTATGACCTATTTTATATGATTTTGATTTTGTTCATGTGCTCTGGCACTGTACTAAACAGAAATTGAAATTACGAACTGTAACATACAGTAGATATGTGAAAAGTTGTCATTGTCAGACAAAGTAATGCAACCTGGGAAAGGAGGAGGGCTCAAAGCTAGCTTTCCTTTTCTGTGTCCATCAGGCTTCCTATATGAGGAGTGGTGTAAGAGCGTGTATGCACATTAAGTCTTACATTTCCATTAAGTTATGGAAAGTTAACTTATGTTAAGCATTTGTTTTTTATACCATTTAAATTACTGGCAGGATGTATTTCAGGTTCTTTGTCCCCATTCTTAGCTGCTGGTCAAATGCTTTACTGTGTGCAGGTTCCAATGGTATTATAGTTAACTGATTGCTTTCAACAAGCTTTGGCAGCAAAAAGTAATCCTCACTAACTAAAGGAATACCATAATGCATCATTATTAGCTGCACTTACAGAAACTTTCTTTGGTATTATACCAATGAAAGGGTAGCAGTTACACAAATATAAATATTTGTAACAAAAACTACACTTATCTTAGATGTGGTAGTGCAGAGAATATTGGTATGAAATAATTTTGATGAGAATGGTTAAAAAATACTTTTTTTTAATAATATGAAATACACAGAATTTCAAAGTATAAACTTGGAAGAAGCGTAGGGACAGTGAAGCACAAATTAATACAAAAGTGAATCGAGAAGATATTGACACATTGCTACCACTAAAACTTGCACTAGTCGAGTATCAGCTGATGATAGGAGCGAGAGCTCTTGAAACATGTCCTGTGAATAAACAGTGTAAGTGAAGCAATGTGTCAATGTCTTCTCGATTCACTTTTGTATTTACACAGAATTTATTTATTGTACTATGCAATGCCCTTATCACAATTTACTACTTATATATCTAGGACAGAATAAAATAAATTCTTAACTCACAAATATAAATGTCAAGTACGATACATGTAATTGTACAAAAGCTAGAAAGTAGGAACATGTTCTTTCCTTGAAGTTTAACATATTCTTATAGTAGTTTTTCCAATCATAATTATTACTCCGTCATCTTGAAGATCCTTCAGTGCATCTTCAAACATTTCACGTGTCACCATCTGTAAAGAGAAAACCTATAATGACAAATTGGAAATAACATTATGTTTCCAAGTTTGGAAAGACTAGTTCCAAAATAAAATGGAGCTTCAGGAACACACAAATAAATAATATATAAATCGGCGATGCACACATTATTGACAGCAGCATTTTCGAACAGAAGGGAAAGACAATAGAACATTCATCATATATGTATCAATGCTTTTGAGAAAATGGGCCCTTTGCAGCAAAGGATAATCAGGAGACTGAAGGTGCACGCTCAGCATTTTGAATATCAATACTGTTGAAATTGTGTTTTTCCTTTATGACTGCTTCTTGAACTGCAGTGGAATTTATATTGGGCATGAAAAGACTGTTTGTTTGCTCAGTGGCCTCTTTATGAGGTTCTTTCATGTGCCATAAATCTAAGACACCATATCACTGGCTTTACTTCCCTTCCAAAATAAGCCAAGCTAAGAATTTTCATCTCTGAAAAAATCCATCAACCTCCCCTGGTTTTAAACCTGTTACACCTAGACCACGGATGATCATCTACACTATAATTCTTTAGTTTGACTACTTTACTGATAGATCCCCCCCAATATATATTTATTTATTTGTGCATATGTTTAAAATTTCTGTAATGCAGAGGTCAAAATTATAAATTTACAACCTCTATATAAAACTTATAGCATTTATCACTGCTTTTGTTGGAATTAGTCCTTTATATCCTGGTGCTTCATTGAGCATCTCTCCTAAGAAAAATGTGTTATATTATGAAAGGCTAAAAAGAATTCCTCTTAAGGAAAACAATTAATGTGTTATATCAATGATAATTTTTTCAAGTGCCATTGATTTTCGGAGCTATTTACAGATCATAGTGTCGCGAGCCATTGTTGCGACTGGTGTGGCTGGTGCGCACAAAGGGACAGAGAGTGCAGTGTGGAGATAAAAAGCTTGCCGAAACAGATAAAGTTAGTTGACTGGAAGGTTCATCTTTCGTCTGGTGCCGTCTTGATGGTTAGAGAACATTCCACTAATTTCTAGAACAGTGAGTGGAGATGAAGGTTGTATTTGTGTTACATAATTCTGCTATTTGCAGGGCTGTACGTGTTTCTACGGAAATAAAGAGTAGTTTGAATTTCTGCAAACTTGACTTTTAATTTTACGAACCCACAAAGTCACAATATTATAAAGAGGATCTTTTAATCATTCCTGTTTTGCAGTATCTACTAACTTGAAGGCTAACATTCAAGTACTGCATCAAGTGATTCTGGTAAAAATGCAGCAGATTCAAATACGTATTGCAGCTTAACATTTTACTGTTTTTATTTCTTTTACAGCCATAATATGAAGTTGAGTTTATTATACTGCCACATTTTGCACTTTTAGCACTTTTTGAGAAAATTGGTAGCTGAATTGGTTAAAAATTAATATGGATTAATGTCCCATTGAATATGAAGCTTTTTTTTTTGTAACGCTCTTTGTTACTATTATTTCTAGAGTTATAGTGAATGTTTGTATCTTTGTATGTTTCATATATGTTATTTTTGTACGGTAATTCATTCCTACTATGAAAATGTAATAAAAGTATTGTTAAAGGCTGTTTGACATCATTTTATATATTTTTGTACTGTTCCCTAGCTTGAGCTATGGCTCTGGGAACCTTTACAGATAACAATAAATAATTCCTTTCTTGGAAGTGTTGAAAACAGTGTTGTTATAATAAATTAAATTTAAAGGGAGTCAGTTAACGACACTAAACAACACTTACTTTTAAATGTTCCCAGAAACATGTTCCGGAAACATTTAAAAGCAAGTGTTGTTTAGTGTCATTAATCGCCTCTCTGAAACATGTTCCGGAAACATTTAGAAGTGTTGTTTAGTGTCATTAATCGACTCCCTTTAAATTTAACAATAAATAAAATAACAAATTTTCCATGTATACGGGTCAGCTGATAAGTCCCAGGCTTCACAAAGAGTTGGTGCCACTGGGTCAGTGTGACAGATAGCATCATATAGTTCTAACTTTAGACTAGTTTGTATCCACAGTTGAAGGTCAATTGCTTGTTTAGTTTTTGAGTGACAACATTTTAAACAGAATGTCACAAAATCATCCAACAACTTCAAAACCTACAGAAAAGAATATTACAGTGGATACCTGCACATTGTGGAATTGCTGGAAATGAATCAGCTGATTTTCTTGCCAAAAAAGGTGCAAATTTAATTCAGAACAAAAGTAAAAACTTACCCTTTACATCCATAAAAAGATTAATCACAAACAAATATAAAAACAAACAAAACCAATCAATATCTAACAAAGCTAAAGATAAAAAATGAAACATTTTAATTAAAAATCCAGAAATTATTCCCATGTAAAACTGCAGTAGCAAATTTTAGATTACTTACGGAACATCTGATTATTTGGCCAGACACTTACACAGAATAGGAATTTATACAAGTCCAAATTGTCCTCTGTGCAACAATGAAGAGGAAATGGCTGAATAACATCTTTTCACCTGTGAAGCCCTACCTGCCGGATCCACTACACAGAAATATTGGAGAGCAAGAGAGCTAATGGCTACACTGCCAAAGCCTAGCAATTGAAAACAACAGCATTTTAAACAAGACTAGTGCAGAGATTTCACGAAAATGGAGGATTTGGAAAAACGAGCAGTGATTAAATACTTCAATTTGAAAGGCTTAACTCCTACAGAAATCAAGGAGAAAATGGACAGTACTTGGAAAGACTCTGCCCCTTCATATACAATGATTAAAAGGTGGGTTGCAGAGTTTAAAATGGAACTATGAGCACTAGTGATGAGTGTTGCTCTGGATGTCCTGTGGAGGTCGCAACTCCAGAGATCATTGAAAGAATTCATTGTTTAGTACTGGAAGACCGCAGATTAATATTGTTTGAGACAGCAGAGGCTGTAAACATATCAAAAGAACGTACAGGTAATATTTTAAGTAATGTGTGTAGCATGTGTTCTGTCACATGCTGTCCTTGTCGCACTGTATAAGGGTGGCACATTCCTGCCAGGGACTTTTTTGCATTGGCAAACAGTAAAAGTGGGTTTTCCTTCATCCTATTACCTTTCCTTAACATTGGACATTAAAAAGGGGTATATAATAGTCTTCCTAATGATCTTAAAGAAAAAAATGGACAATTTCTGTGCTATTAAAATGTCTACTAGAGAATACTTTGCTCAAAACCATTTTATTTTGTACAAGATAATGCTCTAATTAGAATCTAGCAATAATGACAAATAATAACCAATTTACCTTGATGCCTGTTCAAAAGCTATTGAAATATATGGGTATTTAAGAACTGATAATAGAAGCTATCAATTGCAAAGTGTAATGTAACAAAATGTTGAGACATACTGGAAAAAGCCAAGTAAAAGTTTAAAAAGTGAAACTACCAAATTGTAAATCCTTTCATGGAAGTGTTGAAAACAGTGTTGTATAAATTAAATTAATTGGGAGTCGATTAATAACACAAAACAACAATCACTTTTAAATTTTCCCGGAACCGGTTTCTGAGGCCTTCCCTCTATCTTCAGCCGGACATCGACTTGTTCTCATTGGTGTAGTTGGCAATATTTTGTCATCGGTCTCCTCTGGTGGCGGTTCGAGGAACTTACTGAACAAATCTTTCTGGGGGATGTTGAAATTGAATACTTTGTTCCTATTTTTTGAAATAAAGATTTGTTCCCATGCGGACAGTTCTTCTTTTCCTGTTGTATGTTTTAGTAATTTTGGTTCTGGATTTATGTTGTGGTTTTTTTCCCAAAAATGCGTGGCAACTGCTGATTTTTCTAATTGTTTGTATTTTATGTTCCTAAAGTGTTCCTTTGCTCTTGTTTCTAAATTTCTTTTGGTTTTTCCAATATAAATTTGACTACAGTCACAGCATTCAATTTGATATATACCAGATTTTTTGTTAGATGCCATTCCATCTAACAAAAAATCTGTTATATATCAAATTGAATGCTGTGACTGTAGTCAAATTTATATTGGAAAAACCAAAAGAAATTTAGAAACAAGAGCAAAGGGAAGAACTGTCCGCATGGGAACAAATCTTTATTTCAAAAAATAGGAACAAAGTATTCAATTTCAACATCCCCCAGAAAGATTTGTTCAGTAAGTTCCTCGAACCGCCACCAGAGGAGACCGATGACAAAATATTGCCAACTACACCAATGAGAACAAGTCGATGTCCGGCTGAAGATAGAGGGAAGGCCTCAGAAACCGGTTCCGGGAAAATTTAAAAGTGAGTGTTGTTTTGTGTTATTAATCGACTCCCAATTAATTTAATTAATACCAAATTGTATTTTATATATACACATCTGCTAGTCTTCAAACTATAGGGAAGTTTTAATTTTGTATCTACATATCCCTGCCTTGTTCTTAATATTGTCTGTATATGTATTTTACATTCAATAATCAATTATGTATGCTGCTGAACTGACATTTCTTTGACATGTTTAATGATTACAAATCAATCCATGAGTCAATAAATCAGCATTTCTGAATCTGTGCATATGCATCCCTGATGGATCCATTACAAGACATCCAGAAGATAGTGTTACCCATTATAGTAGCCACAATGAAAAAGATGGAACAAGGGGATTTTCCGGTTTTTGTCGTGCTTTCTGAACCATACTGGGAATTGGGATATTTAGCATGAGCTAGTCAGAGGTGAAGGCTTGGATGGGGCTACCACATAATTGGTAATTGAATCATGAACTCTTGGTACAAGAGCCATTACAAAAATCACCAAGCTACCCCAGAATGCAATACAACCCAGCAGACTTTGAATAATAGGGTGTTAAAAATCATTCCAACCTAGTTAGTGTCTTTTGCTGTGCTTCTAAGAGAGCACTCATATGCCATGTCAACTTCAGATAGGCTAAACTTAATGTGGCTTGTCAGCACACTTCTATAAACTAAAAACTTAATTACTTACCATTTGTTGTGACTTTTCTTTAAATTCAGCAAACAGCTTCTGATAACTGAGGGTTGGAACCTTTCCCTTTTCTGCAATCAATTTCTTTAAAGCCTGAGCCATCTCTGCCCTTCGTTTTCTAGCTGCACTGCTCAGACCAGTAGTCAAAATACCAACGTCTATTTTTCCTGATAAAGGATCTGTGGCAGATTGCTTTAGTGCCTCCCGATGAAGTCTATAAAAAATTAATCTATGTTAATTTTTCTATTCTTTTACACTTTTACAGTTAGGTTGTCTTATAAATAATGTTGGTTTTTAATTGGGTTTATTCTCTATGTATATATGCTTTTATTTTGTCAATATTATTTATAGGTCTGTGGTCATTTCATATTGTTAACATGTTGGCAGTCAGCGGTTAGAATGTTCTGTAAGGCCCAAGTTATGGGATTAGGAGAATAAATGTAGAGCTTTGGGGAAACTTCAAAGATAAGCACTCAAGATTTGTCAGCATAACTTGGAGCTTCAAAAGTTATCACACATCACCACATTAAGATATTTAAAAATTTGTTTAGAAGCTGTAAATTTGTGTCACATAAATTGACACCTGTACAAGTTCAACATAAAGTGGATATTTGAAAGTAATGAGTCGGTATTCAAACACAAACATCACTTAAATACTGTTTCTAACCTTTTGCTTCAAATAATAAAGTGGATATCTTGTGAGCTCATCGCTATAAATAGATGGATAGTTCCTAATAAATGATGTACAAAAAAACAAGAAAACATTAAATTATTTGATTAATGATGATAATTCCATTTGAAGGAATAGAAATCAAATTAATAGGACAAGTTCAGGTAATCAACTGTGTAACATACATCTTAGAAGCACAAATAAACAGATTAGTTTTAAAAGCGAGTGTTGGATATTCTAGTGTTGCATAAATGGCAATCTTTGATGAGCTGAAAATATGTTTATATGTATAAATGATTCTGTCTCTAGGATAATCACAAGGTAGAGGTAAAATCTTTAGATCCAAAAAGATTACTTTACTTGGAATACAAAGATAAGTGTGTTTAATTATTTTTAAAATTCCTTTTCATAATTTAAATATTATTACAGAGGAACTAGAACATATGGAGTGAAAAAACTATTTGTAGTCTCTTCATCACTTGCATTTTTATACTATTGAGGAACTAGTTCCAGAAGCAGTTGCATCCATTTTCAAACTCAACAACTCTGTTGTTGTCGTCTGCTCTCTTCTCTCTGTAATGGAACTATGAATTTCTTTACTAAACTATCTGCAGGCAGGATTTCAAAGTTCATTACTTGGTCCTTATTTTAACATATCAATATGTTCTCCCACATTGTCAGTATGTTATGGTTTATCATCCCTTTTAGTAATTTTGAATTTGGGTCAATGTCATGGTTTTTGCTCTGAAAATGAAATGCTTCTGCTGACTTAACTTCTTGTTTCAATTTTACGTTTCTAAAATACTCTCTGACTCTGGTTTTTAGTTATTTTTTTTTTAGTTTGACCTATGTAGCATTTTTCACAATCCTTATATAGGTTTGATCGGCACACCTGAATTTTGGCAGTAGGTTTAGAAAAAAATCACCATCTGTGTCAACAATGTTGAACCTCGAAATTTTACTGTATTGGAACACCACAGTGAAGCGAAACAATTATTAAATTATAGATGAGTCATTTTTTTTTTTTTTTTTACACATCAGCTTCACTTATGTACCTCTATTGAGGACGTTTTGCAAACTACTGTTCACATCTTCAGTTCTACTGCGACTAAAGCTTGATCCAGTGTATAGATATGCTGATGATATTTTTGCTATTGTTCCTGATAAACAAATTAACATTGCTTTACAATTATAAATTTACAAGAAACACATAGAAACTGAAATTAATGGATTTTCTTGCTTTTCTTGATTGAAAATAAGAAATAATAATAAATAGATTTTGGTATTTATAGGAAGTCCACTCATATCGATAATTACCTAAAAAATAAAAGTTTTAACCCTTTTTCACATAAATTTGCTATTTTTAATAGTTTGATTTATAGATTAATAAATATACCCCTGAATAAAGAAGAGTTTAATAAAGAATATAAACATTAATACTGCTTTAATTAATGGTTTTAGTAAAGACTATACAAAAGAAGATTGAAAAATTTAAATATCAAAAAACTGTTAATGATATTTCTAACCTTAAAAAATAAAAGACAATTATTTTAAAAAATTTACTTACCATCCTTGGGTTAATAAAAATTTTCAAAAAATTTGGTATAACTTTAATTCCTCAAAATAAATATAGTATTAAAAATTTACTAAATTGCTCTAAAAAGATAAAATTTGTAACAGTAGTTTCGATTTATATTTAGAAAAGATGTGAAAAATTTATAAATTTATAAAATGTGTAAAAATATGTGTAATTTTGTGATTGGCCGTAGTAATAATTGTATGACGTAATGTGGTGACGTAGCATTAAATCGGCCAATCACAAAATTAATATAGGAGTAACGATAGTAACAGAAAATCTTCATAGATATGTTCTGTAATCTGGTGAGTGATGAATAGTCGTGCAGGAGTAGGAAGTTTTATGTAATTAACAGAAGCTATTTATTAAGTAAGTAAGAATTTATCGATATGCTGGAGGTAACCTGCAATTGACTAGAAAAGAAAGTTCAAGTAAAATGTAATCTAGATAATACAGTTAAATTATTTGTTACAAAATTTGACTTCTCCGAAACTTTATTCCGAACCACACCTGAAAACAGAGATCTCATTATATTTATAATAAGATGATACAATTGGTGACCAGAAGAAACTGATAGCCACAAAAACTCATACGAGATGAGAAAGAACTGTACTTCCAACATAGAAATCCTGCTCCAAATTGCCCGCCTCGGTAGCGTGGTGGTAGTGTGTCTGCCTCACGTTCAAGAGGTCCCGAGTTCGAATCTCGGTTAGGGTGAGTTAGCTGGATACGGTTTTGTCCGGGGTTTTCCGGAAAGACGAATGTCGGGTAACTCTAAGCTCTATGGACCCTGGGCTCATTTGAGCATCATTTCACCCATTCCATTCATCGTCCGATATGACAACATTGGAGGACGTAAAGAAAAATCTGGTATTTATCACTTTAATTGTTTAGATTGTGATCAGGTTTATATTGGAAAGACGAGACGTAATTTGGAAACCAGAACGAAAGAACATTTTCGTAACATTAAGTATAAACAAACTGATAAATTGGCCTTAGCAGATCATTTTTGATCATTTAAACATGAAATAAATTCTGAAGTTAAATTATTAAAACAATTAAATGGTCCGATGGATTTAATGGTTTGGGAAAAGATATTTATTTTAAAAAATAAACATCGCGTAATGAATTTTGAAATACCAGCAGTTGATTCTGTTTTTAAGTTCGTTTCATTTTCAGATTTTGGTAATACTGAAAAAACCTAATAACATGGTAACCGTAATCCATGATGACGAAGTGTGTTGATGGACTGCCGATGCAATTTGTTCGTGAAATCGATCTCAATTAAAAATAAAAATTGACATAATTTTCTTAAGATAGGTGAAGTTTTTGTTACAAATAGTTACATTTGTATAATATTGATCCAGTGTATTTTAGTAATTTGGTGCTATCTTCAATCTCATGATTTTCAGACCAGAAATGAGCTGCTATTGTGGACTTATCAATATCTTTGTTTCTTAGGTGCCTGAAATGTTCTTTCTTCCTATTGCATACATAGGGAGGACAAAAAGAAACATGGTACAAGGAGATCCGTGGTTCAAATCCTGGCCATGGCATTGAATTTTTCAGGTTGACTATCTATCTAAAACCTTTGTCTATATATGGTTAGTGAGAAGAAATGATTAATTTCCATCAATTTAAATAATAAGAGTTTAATGATGAAGCCTGGGATTCAAGTACTAACAATAATAGTAAGTTGCCAAAAATGGTGTATCTCGATTATGAGAGCCCCTAGTGGTTTACCAGGAAGATATGAGCCAATTGGAGAATTTAATGTTAGGAGGGCACATTGGCCATGGTAGCTCAATGGGTAAGAGCGACAAGACGGTAGCCAAGAGATCCATGGTTCAAATCCCGGCCATGGCATTGAATTTTTCAGGTTGACTCTATCTAAAACCTTAGCCTATATATGGCTAGTGAGAAGAAATGATTAATTTTCATCAATTAATTTAAAAAATGTTCTTAGGTAGTTGATAGATTAATTTCTAGCTCAAAGTTTGTTTCTAATCCCCTACACATTTACATGCATGAATTGTATTCAGAACTGGCATTATTGCTTATGAGGGTATTTAAGTGGGGGGGGTCAAAGATTATTTTCATTACAGTTACTGCTGGAAGTATTGCTATCTTTTTAATCAGAAAATGCTGCTTGTCCAAAGATTAATTCCCAATACTATTCAGCCACTTAATGAATATTTCCAAATATTCATTAATTTATCTAGGGCCTTGGTAAACTTATAAACTAATTAAGTTCACAGAAGCACTCCAAATTTATGGGAAGCTATATATAAATATAATTTAAAACATAAAAAACTTCCCTTATCTAATAAGACATGATGAGCATTTTCTTATAAATTGACTAGGATTGCAATTTCGTGAATATCTTATTCACATCATCAGCCTGAACCATCAACAATCTCATTGTTAACATTCCCTTCACTAGATTTTTTTTGGCTCTTCTTTCTAATATGCAATGCAGCAATTTTTTTTCCTAATTCCTTCACACTTTTTGATGTTTTTATACACAACCATGATTTTTAATATAATTTCTTTACTTTTTAGTGCAATTTCGTGTTGGAGGGCATTCTTTTAATGTTATTAATTGTCGTTTATTTACTTACTGCATGTATAGGTCAAGAGAGGGAGCTAGATAAATGTCCATTGTGTGGAGAAGAGAATTCAGATTTCCATTGTATATTAAATTGTAGTCAAACAAAGATATGGAGAGAGCAGGCTTGGCTACGTAAATGGGACAATTTGGGGGGTGAAGTAGTAATTAGAAAAATTTTGTCAGTAAAAGGGGAAAAGAACAGGAGAAATATAGGGAATTATTTAGGGAAAGTTAAAGAAAGATGGCTAAGAACAATTAAGAGAAAAATGTAGAGTGGGATAGGTGAAATGGCAGAAAGTGTAAAAAGGAGTAGAGGGCCTCCAATACACAAAAACCTAGGGTTAGGTGTATGGGGGCAACATGATAGGATTTTCAGGATTTAGGAATATATGGCATATTTCAGTATGGATTTTATAATTGTAATCTTGATTTTGTATTTCCATTTGTTGATGTAAAAGGAAAAATGAGAAATAAATTACTATCAATTACTTACTGTGTAATGTAGCCATATTGAAGAATTCAGTGCAGCCGAACTATGCTTGTTTCTCCACTGAACGAATGCTGCCAACAGTCTTACTTGTCCCGAAATTACACAATCTAGCAGACTAACATAATTTAGTACCTAAATTGCACCACATAGCTAACTAAACACTAACATGGTTTGGGCAGGTTAAGTTATCGCCCGGTCAAATTTTGTTACTCATGCACTGCTTTGCACATAAACAATTCTACGACACGACGATAATGGAGTGCTCCATAGGAAATACATTAAAAACCAACATTACTTGTAAGACATTATCTACGTATTATTCATGAAGCAGAAATTTACCATAGCTAATGATTAGAAGATGCTTTTAAGAGAACGGAAATTACATATAAAACAGTATCAAAATTTGTCCAGTGGACTACGTGTTTTACAATGGCAAATGCCTTAATGGGCTGACCATAATATGTACTATTGGACTATTTTAAACTTAAAATTTTTATGTTTTAGCAAAAATGTTGGTTCCTGAAAGCACAGAAGTCACAAAAGGTTATATTTATATAATTTGCAGGAATATTATATAATTGTGCTGCAGAAAATGTACAGCTTTTTCTGTGTACTCAAATCACTGTGCTGAGCAAGAACTGACTGCATAATGCTTCATTATTACTTAGCTATTTGTTACCTCCAGGCTTCTTCAACGTCAGCCACCTCCACAATGTTAGAAAAGCGCACTTTAGCACGAGCTTCAGACAGACGAATGAGAGATTCAAGCTGACGGGGATATGCTGTTATCTGGCCACGTCCACTGCCCACCTTACGCATGTCCACATATGCCTGGATCAAACGCTGGGATGCCAGTTCACTCAGTTTTGGATGAATTTTTTCTTTGGCATAAGCAATGTAATCACGCAAAATGCTCATGTCCTGTAAATTGAAACAGATACTTCAGGACCAAGCACATTAAAGGTAAAAATATATATTACATTCCTGCTACCTTGAGTATAAAATAATGTGTAACTCAAATTTGAAATAAGTTAAATAATTATTACTGCCGTCATCATTACATTCTCAAATTTATTCTTCTCAATTTTATTTTTTCCTTGCAAGAAATACATGAAATGTTTTGCAATCAAATAGATTTGTACAAGGAAATTTACTGTACAAGAAATGGAGAATATTAACTAATGGAAGATAGAGCCTTAAGATAGTTAAGTCCGGTTTTTATTTAATTTATACATTATAACATTTATATTTTATTAATATAAAATAAGGTATAACTAAAGGCTAGTTTCACCAACAGATGTTGAAACATTTGAACATCTTGTTTGCTACGATTATCTTAAAAGAATAAAATTCCTGACTTCATCAAACTTTTACAGCAAACTATTAGCTAACATCATGTTAATGTCAAGGACAATTGCAAACAAGTTACATTCATACATAATTACTGCCATGTGACTTTTCTGATTGAGGACAGAATGACAATGTCAACTGAAAAAATAGGTGCAGAGCTCTTTTCAACATTTGAAAAGAAATTACACAACTGGTTACTACTCTTAACCGTAACATAGAGAAGTTAACAAGTTAAAAAAATGAATAATAGCAGGCCACAGACGAAACTGCCTGAATCATCCCACTCACTTAATAAACTTGAATAAAAAAAATGTAAAAATGCTACACAGTGCATTATATATAAAATATATAGACAGGTTGAACAAAGATAGAAAAGGGTTAACTGGAGAGGGCAGCATTATGCAAACTAAAAGGACAACACAGAGAATTTAATCTGTTGTAAGGAAGAACACAAGATCTAGAATGCACAATATTTTGAAGTGGTGTTGCTACAAAATGGAGGAATATTTTTATATAAAAATTATTTGTGGTTGGTTTATTGACACTCGTCACTTACTTTTTCATATATTTATGAGAGACTAGTTTCAAAGGCCCTGGCCTCCATTTTCAATCTCTTCCCAACTGGCATTTGTTGTTATCTGCTCTCTCTGGTGGTGGAACTATGAACTTTTTTGTCAAATTATCTGCTGGCGGGATTTCAAAGTTCATTACGCGATCCTTATTTTTCCAGATGAATATGTTCTCCCATGTTGTCAATCTATTTTGGTTTATCACTCCTTTTAATAATTTTGGATTTGGATCAATGTCATGGTTTTCATTCCAAAAATGAAATGCTACTGCTGACTTGTCTTCTTGTTTCAATCTGATGTTTCTAAAGTGTTCTTTGACTCTGGTTTTTAAATTTCTTTTTGTTTGACCTATGTAGCATTTTTCACAATTCTTGCAATTTATTTGGTATATTCCAGATTTGTTACCTGAAGGAATTTCATCTTTTGTTTTTGAATTTAGTAATTTTAAAAGTGAGTATCTATTAGTAGGTGCCAAGATGATATTTTGTTCCTTGAATATCTTTTTAAATTTATTAAATGTTTTTGGATGATATGTGAATGAACTGAATATGCTGTTGCTTTCTTTTTCTTTAATAAATGTGGTTGCTTCCTTAATGGTTTTCTTTAGTTTAGATTTTCTAATTTTCTTCAACACCAAACTTTTGTTGTATCCGTTTTCTTCTGCTATGTGTATTATTGCTTTTTGTTCCTTGAAATATTCTTCTTTTTCCATGGGTATGTTGACTAGTCTGTGTGTAAGGCTGTTTATTATTGCATGTTTGTGTGTAATTGGGTTGTGGCTATTATTTTTTATATAATTTTCTGAATGTGTTGGCTTCCTGTAAATTCCAAATTTTATTTTTGTATCATTCCTGATGATATTTAGATCCAAGAAAGGTAGTTGTCCATTGATTTCCTTTTCTATTGTGAATTTGATAGTCCTTTCTTGCAGATTGAGTAATTTTAATGCATCATCTAAATGTTTACTTGGTACAATTGCAAAGATGTCGTCAACATATCTATACCAAACCTTGAAGATCAATGGGAAGGACTTTTTAATTTGTGTTTCAAATGCACTCATAAATAAGTTAGCCAAAAAAGGTGAAAGTGGATTGCCCATTGATAATCCTGATTTCTGCTTGTAGTGTTTTCCATTAAAGCTAAAGAAGTTTTGTTCAATGCATATTTTTGTTAGAGAAATATATTCTTCTGCTTCTATTGCTTCCATATCAATTGTAGCTAGCCATTTTTTTAACACAGTCTGCAATTTTTCTGTTGGTATGCTTGGAAATAAAGATGTGACATCAAATGAAACCAGTCTGTCATTTTTGTCCAAATTTATATCTTTGATTTTTTCTACTAAATCTAAAGAGTTTCTTAAATTTGCACTTTCAAATTTTGGAAAACTATTAAATTTACTTAGTAACCATTTGGCCAAATTATATGTGGGGGGCTTTATGCTACTAGTAATAGGTCTCATGCCTTTCCCTGTTTTATGAATTTTTGGCAGCCCATATACTCTTGGTGATGTTGGATTATCTACTTTAATTTTGTGCAATTCTTTTTTGTTGATTATTTTGCTCTCTTTTAGCGTTTTATTTGTGGTTTCAATGCAGTACTTTAATGGATTAGTTTCTACTTTTTGGTAATTACTGTCTTCTAACAAATCTTCCATCCTCTTTGTGTATTCTTCTTTTTCCAGAATTACTAGTTTATTTCCCTTGTCTGCTTTAGTATAAATAACCGGTTTCTTTTTAAGAGCTTTTATGATTTGGTTACTAAAATTCTTTTTCTTTTCCTTTTTAATCTCTTCTACTATTTTGGAGCATTTGTTTTTTACTGTTTTATAATTTGACAAAAAAGTTCATAGTTCCACCACCAGAGAGAGCAGATAACAACAAATGCCAGTTGGGAAGAGATTGAAAATGGAGGCCAGGGCCTTTGAAACTAGTCTCTCATAAATATATGAAAAAGTAAGTGACGAGTGTCAATAAACCAACCACAAATAATTTTTATATTAATTTTGAAGTCACTGTTACTAAATTCCTCCAAACACACATCAAATATTTTTATGTTTAAATGGTTTAAATTAAGCAGAGAAACTGCAATTAAAGAAATGCTTTGCAAAGTCTTTCAAATTAGGATAATTCTTGTACAGGAGAGCAATAAATGAATGAATAATTTATTCGTGCAATTTCTTTTTTACAATCTTTTACATTATTCCTTATAATTGTTTATCTATCCAACACTTTCATCTATTACCTTGTTGCTACCTTGGCTTACATGACACCCTGGCCTTCTGTTGAGAGCAATAAATAGAAATGGATAGTTAATAATAAGGACTGAACACGGGGCCAGAAGCCATTGCTCATACAGTAGAAAAGTTTGCATGTCAAATAATTTTAAAATAAAAATAAAGTAGACAGATCTTCATTCATACCCTACTGTGAAGGAAAAAACTTCTATGCAAACCTCTCTACAAAAAGTAACTTCCAAAGAGATTTAAAGCTGTCTCTTGTTTAGCATCCTGTCAACTGCTTGAGGTATGAAATGAACAAAATGAGACTTAAATATTAAAAGCAGAAGCATTATTAACAGTAAAGTATTCTTCATTTTTGAGTTTGATTTATGAGTCACTATGTTTACACTCAAACTTCACTTACCTGTTGTATAATTGTAACGTTTTCAAGATCATTCGATATCATCCTCAGCTGTTTGGTGACTAAACGAACATTCCTCTTCTTCCACTACTACGGAGCTCCGATCACTCTGCCATCTGGTGTTAGGGGCACTAAGTTTTAATACTTCATTTAATGCCGGGATTTCAAAATTTATAACTTTATCAGTTTTTGGTTATGAATATTTTTTCCCAAATATCCAATTCTATGGGTGTACTTAAAGATTTTAACAGTTTAATGTAATGGCCAATGTTGTGGTTTTCTGTCCAAAAATGGTGTGACACTGCAGATTTTTCTGTTTGTTTCAACTTAATGTTCCTCTGGTGTTCTTTTTGCCTGGTTAACAAGTTTCTCTTAGAAAATTTGAACTAATCTTCAAAAGACTAAACTTAAAACTAGCACTCCAAAACAAATTCAGTCTGAAGAACCTGCTAAATAAACCACTAAAAAATTCAATCCCACAACACTTTGAAATCAGGAATTTATCAGATAAATTGTGAAACCTGTGATAAAAGCTACATAGGAAAAACTAAGAGAAATTTGTTAACCAGGCAAAAAGATCACCAGAGGAACATAAAGTTGAAACAAACAGAAAAATCTGCAGTGTCACCATTTTTGGACAGAAAACCACAACATTGGCCATAATATTAAACTGTTAAAATCTTTAAGTACACCCATAGAATTGGATATTTGGGAAAAAATATTCATAACCAAAAACCATGCTAAAGTTATAAATTTTGAAATCCCGGCATTAAATGAAGTATTAAAACTTAGTGCCTCTAACACCAGATGGCAGAGGGATCGGAGCACCGTAGTAGTGGAAGAAGAGGAATGTTCATTTAGCCACCAAACAGCTGAGGATGAGATTGAATGATCTTGAAAACGTTTCAATTATACAACAAGTGAAGTTTTGAGTGTAAACATAGTGACTCATAAATCAAACTCAAAAATGAGACTTACCAGCATTTCACCTTCTTGCTCATCCTTGCTTTGAAAATATAATGATACTAAATGCTGAGCCAGCTGTCTATCATATGCATCATCTTGAGGATCCAACATCAGAAATATGAGATCAAACCTGCAATGTAAAACTGGAGATTACCATTCCATGACTGCCTTGCTACTGTAAATCAACTACAATGGTTTAGGCTACAAAACAAGTTCATCATAATCTCCAATACTTCCTTTTTCACATATTTTTATCAGCTTATCTGACATCTGTTATTTAAAGCACCATTAAATGGTGCAATAGCTATTAGGTGAGCATTACCCAAGTATGTAAAAATTACTTTTTGCTTATACTTAAAATTATACAGCCTCCTCTTTGCAACAAGAAACATAACATCTAATATTCTTTAAACAACGAAATGGTAACTTGGGAGCTATCACAAATACGATTAAGTGAATCTAAAAAATACAAGATATTGGCTAAGAAGCATAAAAATAAGCAGACAGATGCTTTTTTCTCTGGCCAATTTGAAATGTCTAATTGGTCATATGTGTAGAATAAAGTATAAAATTTATTATTCACTCTTTATAACTGGAATGCACTGAGAGTAATTACATCCATTTCACACACATAATGATAGCTTATTCCAGGAAACCCATGAGACTCCTTGAAGAATATACAACTCATATGTACAAATAGAGTATTTCTTAAAGTTCAAGTAGGTACATGTTTACAAACCCAGCCATCTTTCATGGAAACATTTATGCAATAACTTGAGATTGTTGAATCATAGAAGGCATAACTATTTGCTTAGTGTATATACAAGAAAGACAATACTGAACATTGTGTGGTTATTTGGTACTTTGTATGAAAGGGTATGAATCCAACAGTAATTCTATCAATATGACAAACACTATTTGAAAGCAGACAAGAAACCTTGGAAAATAACACATGCAGTATATGAGGGTAGATCCAAAGACTATTTTTAGGTATGATAAAAACAAAAGCTATATTTCAATTTTCACTATAGTCACTTTATTGCAATGCTCTTCTCTGGATAAATTCTAGACAAATCTATCATTACTGTCAAGCTGGAGAATATTAACACTGGTTACTCAGATCATAATGCTATTGTATCCAATTTAACAAACTTTAGGACTAATAATGCTAAAATAACTCCCCAAACATGTTATAAAAGGGTATTTTCTACTGCAAATATTCAATATTTCAATACGCTCTTAAACCTTGGAGACTGGACTGATGTCTACAATGAAAAAAGAATAGATGAAAAATTGCAAAAGTTTTTACTGACATTTTTGCATAATTTTAATACAGCTTTTCCTTATACAGTTGTTAAACAGAAGCAAACTAGTAAAAGGAAGAAATGGATAACAAAGGGAATTATTATCTCTAGCAAAAGAAAACGCTATCTAAATCAGTTGAGTAAAGTAAACAAAACTGAAGCATTTATAGAATATCATAAGAAGTATAAGCAAATATATAATAAGGTAATAAAAGCTGCAAAAAAGCAATATATAGATACTTGCATTTCAAATTCGTCGAATAAAAATAAGACTATCTGGAATATAGTAAAAAATGAAAGCACTAACAACATGGTCAGAACTAGAGACAAAATTACTTTAATAGTTGATAATACAAAATTAGATAATCCTGCTGAGGTATCAAATATCCTTAATAAACACTTTATTAGTGTTGCTGATAGAGTACCTTTGACTCATCCCAATATAACAAATACTCCTATCAAATTAATCAGAAACGATAAAAGTGTATTTCTCAAACCAGTAACTTCTGAGGAGATTCTTAAAATAATACATTCAAAAAAGAACACATTCTCTGCTGGATTTGATGATGTACCAGAGTGTATAATCAAATCTTGCAAAGAATATATAGTAGCACCATTAATGGATATATGTAATTGTTCTATATCAACAGGCAAATTTCCTAATGTCTTAAAATTAATAAAAGTTGTACCAGTATTTAAGAAGGGAGATACAAAAAATGTTGATAATTATAGACCTATCTCAGTTCAATCGGGGTTTTCAAAAATCTTGGAAACTGTTATGTTCAACAGGATATCTCCTTTTCTTGAAAAATATGTATTCAGTGATAAACAAAATGGATTTAGGAAAAATAAATCAATTTCTAATGCACTATACTCCTTTATGAAACAAACATTAGAAGGGTTTGATGCAAATAATTATACCATTGGGATTTTTATGGATTTGTCTAAGGCATTTGATTTGGTTGACCATAATATTCTATTATCCAAACTTGAAGCCTATGGTATAAGAGGGGTATCTCATGATTGGTTTGAATCCTACCTTGAGGGTAGAAGACAGTATACTGTAGTTAATAATGAATTAAATGGTCATAATATTAATTCCAATATTGAAATTGTGAGATGTGGGGTTCCACAGGGTTCTATCCTGGGACCACTGCTTTTTCTAGTATATATTAATGACCTTCCACTTAATATTCCCCATGCAGAAACTATTCTATATGCTGACGACACTAATATAATTATCAAAGGCTGCAATAATTCTGAATTGCAACATTATGCTAATACTGTGATGACAAATATGATGCATTGGCTAACTAATAATAAATTACTACTTAATATTAGAAAGACACAAAGTATGCATATTTCACTATCAAATAGAAATGAAGCTAATATAGCTCCTGTAATCGCTTTTGGCAATGAGGTAATACAATATACCAATGAAACAAAATTTTTGGGGGTAATTATTGACAAATTTTTAACCTGGAAGCCGCATATTCAGTATATTACTGCAAAAATTAATAAAGCCCACTACATAATATCAGTGCTAAGGAAAATTTGTAATACACAAACATTAATGCTGATTTACTATTCATATGTGCAGTCTTATCTTGCATATGGTATCTTTATCTGGGGATCAGCTACCGAAATAAAAGATTTATTTGTAACACAAAAGAAAATAATAAGAAGAATGTTTAATCTAAGCAAAAGGACTCATTGTATGAAATATTTTAAGGAAAATAATATACTAACTCTGCCATGTCTGTATATCTTAGAAACCGTATGCTTTATAAACAACAACATACAATATTTTCAAACAAATAACACTATTCATGAACATTATACTAGGAATGGTGCTAAATTACATATACTGGGATCAAGATCAAATAAAAAACTTAACTCAGTACTTCATAAAGGGGTTCACATGTATAACTTAATCTTAAAGAAAATCGAAAACAATGATAAGAAAAGATTCAGAAGAGATGTGAAATCATTTTTAATAAATCAGTGCTTCTATAGAGTTCTTTGAATATTTTAGGTACCAGATTAAGTAGAGTAAATGATTACATAAGAATAATTTTATGATACTAATGGTTGACAATTCATGTAAGTTTTCTGTATTTGTTGACATTGATACAATTTAATCTGATTATTGCATGTAGAATTAATTCTGTATTTTCTGAATTTCTAGTTTCTATTGTTTGTACTGTATCTTGAAAAAGCAAATATTTCTGTACAGAAATTAAATGCTAAATAAATAAATAAATAAATAAATATAATAATCCCTCCCAAAAAATACAGTATTGTCTGCAAAATGAGCATAAACAGCATCCATTACTTCGTCACATTTAAATTTCCTACCCTGAAGGACCTTCTTGAGTTTTAAGAAGAGGACATAATCACTGGGAGGTAGATTTGGGCTGTAGGGTGATGGTCAATCTTGAAGCCACATTTCCTGACTTGCTTCCTTTGCAACAATAGCTGTATGGACAGGTGCATTGTCATGAGGAAAGTGCACACCTCTTCAGCTTTCCATGTTTTTCTCTGATGGAAGCACAAAGTTTGTGCAGTGGCCAGCAAGTACTCCCCATTTACTGTGGTGTTCCTTTCCTTGAAGTCAATGAATAGTATTCCTTCACTGTCCCAAAAGATAGTGGCCATGATCCTTTAAGTTAACTGAGTAATCTTGATCTAGAACTGGTGCTTTGCCACATTTATGCCACTCTATTAATTCTCTTTCGGAAAAGTAACGACCAAAGTTTCATCTCCTGTAACTTAAATTTGCAGAACTTTTCTCCCATTGGCATGTCAGATTTCCAAAATTGCTTAACAACAGAGGACTCACTGCTCTTAAGAATAAGGGAAGAAGTCTAGGCATTCACCTTGCACTAGCCTTATTTGCTTAAATATTTTAGAATAATTTGAAGAAATGTTTTAAAACTTTACTATTCCTTTAACTATGAACCATTATGGTCTTCCAGAAGTGGGTTCAGGAGTAAGTACCTCCAAGGACAGACCTCCATGCTCTTTGTTTTCAATGCATTCTTGAACCATTTGAAAAAGTTTGGCCCCTTGTTTTAATATAGAATATGAGGAGCATGCTTCTCTATATACACCCTCCAATTGCTGCTTAATTTCATTTGGAGTAAGCCCTTCTTTTGTGAAAAACTTAATAATCGCTCTATACTCAATTTTGAACATATCAAAATCTTGTAAAGATAGCCTTCTTTATCCAACCATTTGAAGACAGTTAAGCAGAAGTTACCTAACAGATATGACTCACAAGACGAATTTGAGCAAGGGATAATTCTTATTAGTGAGGTTGGTAACTTATAAACCTACTCCCATAGACCAAAATCTGCCATGGCACCAAATAATCAATAATTTAACAATTCTACATGTTTGCTGAATGAACCATACAAAGTTCCTGAAAATCTCAGTATACATTTTGACAGCAGACTTGTACATTGAAGCATATTAATAATAATAATAATAATAATAATAATAATAATAATAATAAATAACAATAAATAACAATAATTTATTTGCCTACAGACATACATATGTTTCAAGCATCGTCACAGTCTGATTTCTAATACTGCAACATAGGTGTAATAACTGCCAACTCTGTATAAAAAGCAAATCAGTACAAATCTCTAAGCAAAGTTTTGCTTCTTTTCATAGAACCAAGCAAATTAACATATCAATTTATAAAAATGATGAAACATGGATGCACTTTAATTAAATTTATTGGGAGTCGATTAATGACACTAAACAACACTTACTTTTAAATTTTCCCGGAACTAGTTTCAGAGGCCTTCCCTCTCTCTTCAGCTGGACATCGACTGGTTCTCATAGGTGTAGCTGGCAATATTTTGTCATCGGTCTCCTCTGGTGGCGGTTCGAGGAACTTGCTGAACAAATCTTTCTGGGGGATGTCGAAATTGAATACTTTGTTCCTATTTTTTGAAATAAAGATTTGTTCCCATGTGAACAGTTCTTGTTTTCCTGTTGTATGTTTTAGTAATTTTGGTTCTGGATTTATGTTGTGGTTTTTTCCCCAAAAATGCGTGGCAACTGCTGATTTTTCTAGTTGTTTGTATTTTATGTTCCTAAAGTGTTCCTTTGCTCTTGTTTCTAAATTTTTTTTGGTTTTTCCAATATAAATTTGACTACAGTCACAGCATTCAATTTGATATATCCCAGATTTTTTGTTAGATGGAATGGCATCTTTGATGTTTGAACAAATTAGGTTTTTTTTAAAGAGTAATGGTTCACTGGTGCTAGTTGAATGTTTTGTTTTTTGAAGACTTTTCTGAATTTATCAAAGGCCCATGGATGGTAAGTGAATTTTTTGAAGATCATTTTAGTTTCTGTAGCTGAGAGGGTTGTGGTTTCCTTTAGTAGTTTCTTCTTTTTTACCAAGTTCACTTTTTTGTCTACTAGTGATTTGGGAAAGTCATTTTTCTGTGCTATTTCAATAATTTTGTTGTATTCTATTTTGTATTCTTCTGCATCATCCCTCTCACAGCTGGATTCAAACAGCTATTCATATAAGATAGCTTGGTCTTGGTTTTAGGAAAAGAAGATTGGAAAATTCGCTAAGATTTTAAAATTTGTAAGAAAATTTCTTGTAATTTTTAATGCAAAATTTTGCCCAACAACAAAGTATTATATAAAGCAGTGTCATAAGTATATACCTACATGTACTCACCTTGCATAATTCTGGATATGTAAATAGTAACTTTCATAAAATTTACGACAATGCACTTACTAACAATGTATTGTTGCATCCAATTTTGACAGTGCACACTCACTGACCAAGCTCTACGAAAGCTAGAAAGCTACTGAAAAGGAAATAATTGTGGCGACTAAACTATAGCAGTCTTTTTTTTTTTCCCTTCATTTACGTCCGCCCCAACGTTAAGTTATATCGAACGGTGAATGAATTGGGTGAAATGATGCTCAAATGAGTCCAGGGTCCATTGAGCTTAGAGTTACCCAACATTCGTCTTGAAGGATAAGGGAAAACCCCGGAAAAAACCTTATCTAGGTAACTCAACCTGACCGAGATTAGAACTCGGGACCTCTTGAACGTGAGGCAGACATGCTACCATCTAAAAAGAGGATAGCAAATCGTGTACTGTAAAAATGAGGCTTAAGTGTTCTAGTGTTAACAAGGCTTAGTGTTTGTAGTGTAACTTTTCATTCTTTGTAGCGGTCTTGTCAAACCACAGCGGTGCATATCTTTGTGGTGTTGGCCTACAGGCATTTTTAATAAAGCCATTCATTATTCCGAGTACTGCTTCCAATTGTCCTTTCTTTATTCTTTTTCTCACTTCCTCTACTGTCTCCTGGTTCTGGCTTTCTTTTTAAACCATATTCTTGACAGTCAGTTCATGATTTCTTTTGATTAATTTGGTTTTCTCCCAAACCCTATATCCACTGTTGCGATTGGAACGTGTTTTCACAAAAGGGTCAAACCAGAGATCCATAGGTCCTTCTGTTCTATTATTGTTACCTTTCTTCCTCTATATAGTAATACGTCAAATGCATTTGTGTCACTGGGTGTGATGTACATCAGCCATGTCCTTTTTATTTGCTAAGGTGAATCCCTCTTCTCTCAGTATTTCCATTATTATTTCCGTTTTGGTGTTCTCTCTGTCAATCCTGCAATTTATGTCCTCTGCTATTATGTTGTTGCTACTTTCTCTGGCAGTGACTGTTGTCATTATGTAAGATATCCTCTGTGATTGCTTGTGGTTAGTCTAATGTAAATCACTATTACTGTAGCAGTTAGGTTTTTATTGCTAGTACATTTTCTTCCTTATATAATAATTTGAAACTTCCCATGTAGGCCTTCCATTGGTTTTTGCTGCGAATGAGTGTAATCTATAGAATCCTGTTACATCAATTCCATTGCAAATGTTTCTGAAAGGACCATGATGTCGTACTTCTTGATACCGAAATTAAAGGATTGCAATAAGTAAAGAATCATGATGGATTTCAAAGGAATGTTCGTTCTTTGTTACAACACGTGCAAGGGCAGTTGAGTCGAATAGCAGTTGGTTGAGTTGTTATAACAAAAGAAATGTAAGAAACAGTGTCCTTAGCAGATTTCTAAAGGATGGCACTTGAATAGGGCATTCTTCGGATCCTTCATAATGGCGACAAAATAGCCACAAAGGAAATCTTTGGTTGAATAATGAGCTTCCAAAAAGTGAAAGCGAGATACTCACACGCAGCTGTGAGGACAGTCAGTCACTTCGTGGCCATTGATACAGTCCAAGGCGTGAAGCCTATTAGGGTGGTCCACTTCTTCTGTCTTGGTTAAGGACAGACCAGACGAGGTGAGAGAAGATATTTGTCGGTTCATATGTATGTGAAGAACGCATTAAGTTTATCGAGTAATAAGTATTCAACCTTCAGTCTCTCTGAACAGTGATCTATTGGTAATCCTTGGTCGGCAACTTCAAGTTTGATGTTCGGATAAAAGAAGCAGTCAATAAATCAGTTTGGAATGGGCATTCCAGTGTCATTAAATTATCCACGCATACCCTGAGCTAAACATTATTGTATCAAACTGTATCGCCAAGTAGAACCCATTGCTCGCCACATAGTTGCTTCAAATTGTAGCGCCACCGTGGTAATATTTGCTCGCCGATATAAAGTAGCTTATCGTGGAACTGTATGCCACCCACAATAAAATTGCTTCATTCTGTAGCACTTCTATTGGAATGTATTTTATGGCATTTTTGAGACCATCTATGTTTCAGTTGAGCATTTTAATAATTGAGTGGGACTCCAAATTGATATGTTCTTTGAAAATGAAGTTGTCAGATTAGCACTGCTTACCAATCAAAATTCTGCATTTTCAACTTCTCCTAAAAAGGGAGTTCCAAGCTTGAAAGCCCTGTACTTGCCTCTTGAATTTAATTCACTGGATTTTATTTCTCCATGCACTCTTTGTAGATAGCTTCTGATGTTCCAGGACAATGCCATATATTTTTCTGTTCCCCTTCATTTCTGTAAAGTAGTTTTAAATTCACTTACTGATTCAGAATGTTGTCCTTTCTTTGTTGAGGTAGTCTCCTATTTATGAAATAGTTTGAATGCATTTGAGAGTGTCTACTATATTATCCTCTGCTATGTATTCCTGTTTGTCTTCTACTTGTGTTAGAGGAGTCTGAAATAACCTGTGAACAAGACTATGGAATGGCGTACTAGTGCTGTGTTAAGTCAAACTAGTCACACTTGATATTGTTCTCTGTGTGTAGTTGTCTATAGATATAGAATGCTAATCTCATTTGTTTTCTCATGGTCTTTTAAGACCAGAAATGGCAAGAGTCCTTCTTCTACTCAAATGTGAATTTTATAGATTTTGCCTGTAGGTTAATTAATTTCTTTTGGAATGATGGCAAAAATATCAGACCTATGACAGCATTGAAACAGTAGGGAAATACTCCAGTGATGTGAATTTCAAACTTACGCATGTATTAATTGCCTAAGAAGGGTGAAAGGGGAATGTCCATGGCTAATCTAGCAGTTTGTTGGTAACCTTAAGTTGGAAAACTTGTACTTTTTATTTTTTTATTTTACGTCCTCCAACGTTAAGTCGGTAGCAAACTTGTACTAGAGTTCTTAGGATTCAGTAAATCTTTGTTGATGAAGTGGGCAACAGCCTAAGAAATAAGTGGTAGCAAATCTCCTGAATAGGAAGGTAACTTGAATGTGTGCTGTAAATGTGAGAAAGAGGTCTCCTTTACAGCTCATCAACCAGATTTTCAGGCTCTGTATATTTATATTTGCTTGATATGTGAAAATCCCAGAAAAATCAAAGTAATTCGCTCCAAATCAGATTTGAATTATAACCCTCCAGTTACCATGCAGACACGCCACCTATTACATTGTTTTGCATAACCTTTCAGCATTTTATGTACTATTTCACTAAAAATAAACCTACATAATCACCCACATTTCTATTTAACATCATAAAATTAAAACAATGTTATATAACCTATTCAGCATCAAAAAATAATTTTAAAATGCTGGAGTAATTTTTCTTACTTTTTTATGCTCAACTCTATCAAAACAAACATGAATCAAACACATATTAATAAAACTGGGAGATAAAAATGCACACCTTAGGAACAATATTCACTTTTTTCCTTTCAAAAATATCTTTACAAGGGCAAAATTAATGTCTAAAAAATATGATATTTAGGAGGGAGCTATACACGGTGTTCATTTTTATTCGTGATTTCCTGCCCTCCAATTTAGCAAGAATGATGTCATAGTTGACTGGTGAGTCTAGCTAGAAATCATAGTGGTCTCTACCTAGAAGAAGTGGTAATGTTTGCAGAACAGTAAGAAATTTACAGTGCTCTGAGTATGGTTGCAATGATAGCTAATACAACCAGTTTCCCCTTTCACCCCTCCTACGATAATTGTGATGAACATAATTGTTGCGGTTTATAAATCGATACGTAAACAATTTATTATATAACAAACTACCCGATGGCATTAAAAGTATAACATCGGAAAAAAGGTTTAAACTGACTGTAAAAACATTTTTAAGAGAAGGTTGCTTTTATTCAGTGGAAGAATACTTAAAACATGGTCAACATATCAATGCTTCCTAAAATGATGTTTGTGAATACATACCTGTGCAACTTCGGAGGTGATGCTTGTAATTACCTATTCAATATACATAGGAATAGATCACAATTTACAAGTAATTGAGCTTGTCACACAGACAATACAAGGAACAGTAAAAATATACATTTAAATCATCATCACCTCACTCTAAGTCTAGATTTCATCTCTCACAAAGGAATCATTCTATATAAACTCTAACGTAAAAAATTTAAATAAAAGAAATTTCAGAAAAGCTGTAAGAATATCCTACTAAAAGTAATGTCACAGACAACAGATGAGTTTCTAAGAAGTAAAATTAAATAATAAAGTAAATATTGATCTTTTTTGGTAAAAATTATGTCTCTTACAGCCTAGTTCTTAAAAATGTAATACATTAAACTATGTGACCTAAGTTGCATTATTCCTAATTACTATTTGTATTATTATTCTGTTAATTAATACTGCATTACTTTAATCACTATTGTATAATTTAACTACTATTGTATTATTCATAATTGTATTACTCATAAGAAATGTATTATTCTTATGGGTACAAATTTGACGATGCCATGAATATTGTATATTCCTAAGGTGAATAAAACTTACAAGTTACAAAATATGAAGCTATTAACAGTGAAGCAAAGAAATATATACAAATATAATAATTTGTAACTTAAAACTTCACTTATCTTATAAGAAAGATAACTTCACATATCTTATTCTGGAGAATTTATAAGAATTATCATCATTTCTTATAAGTGAAGTTTTAAGTTACAAATTATTATATTTGTTTAAAATAGAATTTAAACTTATGCATAGAGGAGTTTATGCAATGCTATCTGGCATTCAGAAAGTCCCTTGGAGCGTAATGTTTTCAAAAGTGTCCAGGTACCGTCAAATTGATACACATTTACAATTACTTTCTTGGAAGTGTTGAAAACAGTGTTGTTATGATAAATTAACTTTAAAGAGAGTCGATTAAAGACACTAGACAACACTTACTTTTAAATTTTTCCGGTACTAGTTTCAGAGGCTTTGCCTCTATCATCGGCCGGCTCTCGACTGATTCTCATTGGTGTAGCTGACGATACCTTGTCACAGGTCTCCTCTGGTGGCGGCTCAAGGAACTTGCTGAACAAATCCTTCTGGGGGATGTCGAAATTGAATACTTTGTTCCTATTTTTTGAAATGAAGATTTGTTCCCATGTGGATAGTTCTTGTTTTCCTGATGTATGTTTCAGTAGTTTTGGTTCTGGATTTATGTTGTGGTTTTTTTCCCAAAAATGTGTGGCAACTGCTGATTTTTCTAATTGTTTATATTTTATGTTTCTAAAGTGTTCCTTTGCTCTTGTTTCTAAATTTCTTTTTGTTTTTCCAATATAAATTTGACTACAGTCATTGCATTCAATTTGATATATACCAGATTTTTTGTTTGAAGGAATAGCATCTTTGATGTTTGAGCAAATTAGGTTTTTTAAGGAGAAATGGTTGACTGGTGCTAGTTGAATATTTTGTTTTTTGAAGACTTTTTTGAATTTATCATAGGCCCATGGATGGTAAGTGAATTTTTTGAAAATCATATTAGTTTCTGTAGATGAGAGAGTTGTGGTTTCCTTTAGTAGCTTCTTCTTTTTTGCTAAGCTCACTTTTTTGTCCACTAATGATTTGGGAAAGTTATTTTTTTGTGCTATTTCAATTATTTTGTTGTATTCTGTTTTGTATTCTTCTGCTGTGAGAGGGATGTTTACCAGTCTGTGTGCTAAACTATTGAAGATTGCCTGTTTGTGGGATCTTGGGTTGTAGCCATTAGCTTTTATGTAGTTGTCTGTCTGTGTTGGTTTTCTGTAAATGCCAAAGTTTAGTCTGTTTTTATTCCTCATTATTTTTAGATCCAAAAATGGTAAATGCTCGTCTTTTTCTATTTCTACAGTGAATTTGATGCTTTTTTCTTGGATATTTAAAAGTTTTAGTGCATCACTGATGTGTTTTTTTGGTACTATTGCAAAGATGTCATCTACATATCGTTGCCAGAGTTTGAACATCCAAGGGAAACCTTTGTTGATCCTTATTTCTAATGCACTCATGTACAGATCGGCCAGGAAGGGTGATAGTGGGTTGCCCATTGCTAACCCTGAAGTTTGGTGATAATATTTTGTTTGAAACTGGAAGAAATTTTGTTCTATGCATAATTTGGTTAGTTCAATGTAGTCTGAAATTTCAGATGATGCCATTCCAAGTGATTTGAGCCATTTTTCTATCAACGGTGGGAGTTGATTAACTGGTATGCTGGGAAACAGTGATTTAACATCAAATGAGACTAGTGTGTCCTCTTCTTTTAGTTCCGTATCCTTAATGTGTTCTATAAGTTCATAGGTGTTTTTGATGCTTAGGCTGTCGAATTTTGGAAATGAATTGAATTTGTTTGTTAGCCACTTTGCAAGTTTGTATGTTGGTGAATTTATACTGCTAACTATAGGTCTCATTGTTATGGATGGTTTGTGTATTTTGGGTAAGCCATAAAGTCTAGGTAAGGTTGGGTTATCCAGTTTAACTGCATATTTGTTTGGTATTATGCTTGATTTTGCTATTGTTTTTTCATATGACTGTATGCAAGTTTTTAGAGGATTTTTGTTAATGGTTTCATATTCATTTCATAAAAATGCTAACTGACAAATAGAAAAAGACGAGCATTTACCATTTTTGGATCTAAAAATAATGAGGAATAAAAACAGACTAAACTTTGGCATTTACAGAAAACCAACACAGACAGACAACTACATAAAAGCTAATGGCTACAACCCAAGATCCCACAAACAGGCAATCTTCAATAGTTTAGCACACAGACTGGTAAACATCCCTCTCACAGCAGAAGAATACAAAACAGAATACAACAAAATAATTGAAATAGCACAAAAAAATAACTTTCCCAAATCATTAGTGGACAAAAAAGTGAGCTTAGCAAAAAAGAAGAAGCTACTAAAGGAAACCACAACTCTCTCATCTACAGAAACTAATATGATTTTCAAAAAATTCACTTACCATCCATGGGCCTATGATAAATTCAAAAAAGTCTTCAAAAAACAAAATATTCAACTAGCACCAGTCAACCATTTCTCCTTAAAAAACCTAATTTGCTCAAACATCAAAGATGCTATTCCTTCAAACAAAAAATCTGGTATATATCAAATTGAATGCAATGACTGTAGTCAAATTTATATTGGAAAAACAAAAAGAAATTTAGAAACAAGAGCAAAGGAACACTTTAGAAACATAAAATATAAACAATTAGAAAAATCAGCAGTTGCCACACATTTTTGGGAAAAAAACCACAACATAAATCCAGAACCAAAACTACTGAAACATACATCAGGAAAACAAGAACTATCCACATGGGAACAAATCTTCATTTCAAAAAATAGGAACAAAGTATTCAATTTCGACATCCCCCAGAAGGATTTGTTCAGCAAGTTCCTTGAGCCGCCACCAGAGGAGACCTGTGACAAGGTATCGTCAGCTACACCAATGAGAATCAGTCGAGAGCCGGCCGATGATAGAGGCAAAGCCTCTGAAACTAGTACCGGAAAAATTTAAAAGTAAGTGTTGTCTAGTGTCTTTAATCGACTCTCTTTAAAGTTAATGATACACATTTGTTTGCAACATAAACATCTTACATTTTATCAGTATAGCATATAAATTATGTCATTCTCATGCTTAATTAAAATTTCTTTACTAATGTTGGTATTCCTGTATCTTCCAAAACCAATAAGAGCATCAAACATTTTTGAGATACAGGATCAGTTACAAAATGAGACACTGGACGATATAAAGTGACTAATCCCAATCTAGAAGTAATAAATAATATTACGACAGAAAAGCCTCAGATATCTTTGCAGCAGTAGTTAGGCAGACAGGACTTTCCATCGATTCTTGTCATACGGCAGTAAAGAATGTACTGCAACTCTACCCTATAAAATCACATGGTTGCATTAAGTTGCAAAAGCAAGACCTACCAGCCTGTGTAAATTTCTGCAACTACTTTCTGGAATATTTTGAGAATGATGAGCAACTCAATCTATTCTTCACATTATGCACGCATATGGGGTTCTGAGCCTCCAAATCAGTTTGTGGAAATCCCACAGTATTAAAACAGAATGGTATTTGGTCTGCCATGTTGCGACAGCGAATAATCAGCCCAATTTTCTTTGGAGTTAGACTAAACCCTCTGCAATATAGGGATAAAATTTTATCTGAGTTTACTGTTCAACTGGATGAAAATGAAAAATCCGATGGTTGGTTCCAGCAGGATTGTGCTCCTGCATATACTCCCAGTGTACAATTTATTTCCTTTAAACACATTTCCCTAGGAGGTAAGATGGCAAATTTCCAGATCATATTTTCCGGAATGTACTCAACATGAATAACCTTAATTATTGTGTTTTATCCTCAATAGATTCAGTAGCAATCTCATGTGGCCTCCAAGACCTTCATATCTTACCCCGTTGGATTTTTTCCCCTGGAATTATCTCAAAGATGGGGTTTATTCGAGACAAACTGAGACTTTAGGGTAACTGCAGCAGCTAATCATGTATGAGATGACCAGTTACACCTGCGATGCTGCAAGCTGTATATGAGCATATGGTGAAAAGAATAAGGAAGTGTCCTGCTCTCAATGGCGGTCATGTTAGTTAGTTACTAACACTCCCCACATGGCAACCTTGGCCTTCGGGGTAACCTCACCCCACCAAGTGATGACCGGACCCATTTCTCAGGTGGAGGCACCCAGAGGGCGGTGTCTATTACCTCCGATGATAGGGTGATAGTGAAGATGGCGGTGAGGTGAGAGGACCTACAGTTTTTACCGTGGACTCCGAACCACGTTGGGCATAGGGGATACTTCATGTGTGCTAGACAGAGGTGAAGGCGTGGATAGGGCCGACTTAAAATCGCCAACCCCAGAGCCGGGAATCGAACTCGGGACCCTTAGAACGGGAGCCGCGAACGAAACCACCGCGCTACCCCGGCGCCCACATGGCGGTCATGTTGAACCATTCGTTTAAAGAAGCGCTGATACTTAATTTGCCACGTTGGCTCAGGTATACTTATTTATTTACTTATTTGTGTTCAGTTATTTCTTGCTATTTAGTTTCCGTAAAGCTGTTCACAGAAGTTAATATTTAACAATTATTAGTTTCATTGTTTTGATAAACATATGGAAGCAGCTCATATTTGGTTAATTTACATCTGTTTCTTGCCCGCCTCTGTGGTGTGAGGTAGCATGTAACTCAAGAGGTCATGAATTCGAATCTCGCTAAGGATGAGTTTACTTGGATAAGGTTTTTTCAGAGTTTTCCTTTACCCTATAAAGACGATGTTGAGTAACTCGGAGCTCTAGGGACCCTGGACTCATTTGATTATTATATCACCCATTTCATTCATTCACTCATTCATTCATTGTTCGGTATGACATGCACCGTTGAAAGGACAAAAAAAATCTATTTATTTACTAAAATGCTTTGAAACTAACACTGTTAGATATTAATTTGACATTCCTTTATTAAATTATATTAAGTTATATATCTTCACAGAGAAACACCAAATTGCAAGATATTGTTTGTATTTATCAGTCATTGGTAGTGTTTACATTCATTAAAACGAACTACAACAGTTATTGTATCTATGCACCAGGTGAAATTATGCAGCTTTATATTACATGGGCACAACCCATCTCTCAAATAGTATATTTACCTATCTGTAGAGGGTCTCCAAGCTGCTGTCAGCACATCAAGTACAATCTCAAGTCACTAGGGGAATTGTATATAAACTCGCTCCAAAAATGAACACCATGTATAGTTTCTAAAACCCTTTTATAACATTACCATAATATAACATTAAACCATTTTAAAATATTATTCAAAGTTAGGAGTTTTAGTAATCTTAAAGTTGAACATTGTGGATTTCTATAATAAACAATTCTTTCATGTAGTTTCAATTAAAACATATGTTTTAGAACACCATTTTCCCCCAAAATTAGTAACTGTACAAAGGTGAAAAGCACATCTTGCAAAACTGAACTTGGAGGTATGTTGTAATTAATGCATGTGCTTCTAGGTTTGATTCACTCACTTTAAAAGAGCTCCATTATAAAGAATTTCTTACCTGGACATTAAAGTATGAGGCAACATAATGTTTTCCACAATAGTCTTGTTCTTGTTCCATTGAGATTCACAAGGATTTGCTGCAGCAAGAATGGAAGTCCGCGCATTGAGCTGACAAATGATTCCTGCTTTGGCTATGCTTAATGTTTGCTGCTCCATTACCTCATGAAGTACACTACGAGTGGAGTCATTCATTTTATCGAATTCATCTATACAGCAGATGCCATTGTCAGCCAATACCAGGGCACCACTGCAGGAATTCATCATATTAATTACATTTATGATTAAAGTACGGAAATGAAAGACATTTACTATAGCCTTATCACTGTTTAAATCAACATCATAGAATTTAGAATGACATTAAATTAATTGGTACATTCAAATGTTTACAATAGGAAATTATATATATATATATATATATAGTACAAATTAATACAGTTATAATACAGTGAAGATAAAAAAAATCAATAAAATACATTAGATATACAAATATAGAGACTTAAAATAAAATGAGGAAATAAGAATACTTCATGACATAAGCCAAAGTTTAACTACACCTGTTAAAGTATTCCTGTATTGAATAATAAGGTTTGGAAACTAACCATTCATATAATTTGCATTTAAATGTATTACCTGATAATTCAGTTAATTCTAAAGGTAATTGATTATATAGTTTAATGCCCAATACTTCAAAGCTGTTAGAGGTTTTAGTTAATCTATGATATGGTATATTGAGTTTATAATTAAACCTAGTATTATAATCATGAATATCCTGCCTGAATAGCTGGTCGGTTAAGTTACTTTTTACATAGATGAGAGTATTATAAATATATACATTTATCACAGTCATAATTCTTAATTTTATAAATAGAGGTTTACAATGTGCAAATTTATCTGAATTTGAGATGGTACGAATTATTTTTTTTTTGTAATATTAGGATAGTAGAAATGTGACTGCTGCTTCCCCAGAGTAAAATGCCATATGAGATTATACTGTGGAAGAATGCAAAATAGGCTGTTCTTAAATATGAATCAGGTACATGACTCTTCAAATTTCTGATTAAATATATAACTCTGGACAGCTTCGCTGTAATATAGTTGATATGGGGTTGCCATGTCAGCCTATTGTCCACAACCACACCTAAAAATTTTACATTCCTTGAACAATTTTCATAAGAAGTCTCACGCAAACTAAATTGAATCTCGATAAATGTAAGTTGTTCAGTTTTGTTCTCATTTAGCAGGAAACCATTGGCTCTAAACCAAGTATTTGCATGCCTTAGAGTATCTTCTGTTAGCAAGTTAAGGCTTTGATAATCGGTACTGGTATTCAAAAACGTGGTATCATCAGCATACAGTACAGTATGGGACTTTAAGAAAGAAGGTAAATCGTTAACCATTACTAAAAATAATAGTGGCCCAAGTATTGAGCCCTGTGGAGCACCACATTTTAGCTCCACCATATTAGATTTCTCACCTCCTATACATAAAACTTGCTTACGATTTGATAAGTATGATTCAAACAGTTTTATTGCAATGCCATTAACATCATAAAAATTTAATTTGGATAATAAATCAGCATGTTTTACACAATCAAAAGCTTTGCTCAGATCACAAAAGGTGACCTGGGCAAGGCTTTTGGTTTCAAAAGCAGTTAATACTTTTTTAACAAGAGAGACAATGGCATCAGTTGTTGACCTACCTCTTCTAAATCCAAATTGTACATCACTAATTATTCCATTTTCATCAAAATAACTGCATAGCTGCTTGAACATGATCATTTCTAGCACTTTGGAAAATACTGGAATTAGAGATATTGGACGATAACTAGAAGGACAATTTTTATCCCCCTTTTTATAAATTGGAACCACTCTAGAAAGTTTCATTGAATCAGGAAAAATTCCATCAATGAGGCATTTGTTTAGACAAAATGTGAGTGTATATAAAATATATTTGATTACCTTTTTAAGGAGACTACTAGATAAATCATAAATGTCCACACTATCTGATGTCCTAAGGTGATTAACAATGTATAATACATGCTCAGGGGTGACTTCATGAAAAACAAATCTACTCTGACAGTACCTAATATTACAGTGTTCAAGAATTTGTGCCATTGATTCCTTTGGCTTTACAATGTTTTGGCTAATTACATCAACTGAGTTTATAAAGAAATCATTTAGTTCATTAGGGGTTAACTCAATGGTGTTTCTATTATTAGTTTTAGCAACTGAATTAATCACCTTCCAAGCCGTCTTGCATTTGTTAGAGGCAGATTCAATACTGTTCATATTATGCAGTTTTTTAGCTTCATTTATCATTTGTTTATATTCTTTCCTAATTTCAGTATACAAAAGTTTGGCCCTAGCTGATTTTTCACTTCTGTATAAATCCAAATACATCAAGACTTTATGTTTCATATTTGCTAATTGTGGAGAATACCATACATTATTATGCTTTGCACGGGCATAGTTTCTTTTAGCCAATGTATTGATAGTGTAAGCCCATTGGGGAACACAATTATCGAATGTATTTTTGAATATAGTAAAGAATCTTTCAAAAAGTTCATTTGCAGTTAATGCATTTTTCATGTGAGAATAGTACAGTAGATCATTCCACTTTATGTTCGATAGCATGTTTATAAAGTATGATATTTTCTCAGTGGTTACTGGCCTAGAAAATACAGTGATTGGCCTCTTTGGCAAATAAGATTTTGATTTTAACCCTTTCACCGATATGGACGTCATATGACGTCCAAGTTAAAGTGCCCCAAACCGATATGGACGTGTATAGACGTCCTGCGCATACATGCATTTAATGCTCATTTAATGCCAATTATTTTAATCTTGCTGTTTTACAATAAATTTAAATTAGTTCTATAAGGAATGTAAACGTATTCTTAAAGGTTTCTTTTTGAATTGTACACCTCCAAACCTGGATATACACCCAAGGGCACATCTGCAGATTCACACCAAATAATATTGGTTTCCTTGCGAACTTCTTTTTCGCAACACACTACACATTTTCGAAATGGTTACAAGTTTTTTGGGTGTGGGTGGTATACTTTTAGGAAAGTGTTTTCTCTCAAGTATGAGGGATGATGTGTGAATTTTGCTACCCCCTAGTATAAAGAGGCCTTTGAGTATTATAATACTCAATTAGGTTACGAGCTCTTTATGCGCGCAAGTACAGGTAGATGAATGTCTTTTACAGCTCTGAAAATTACTGAACAACTGTGCATATTTACATCCAGTGGTATAAAAATACTTTTTTTTAACCATTTAACTGTTTTCCGTAAAGAGGGATAGCTGGTAATAGCTGATCCGTATGACCCATATTTGACCCGCCATTTCCCCAAACAATGGAGTAGCTAACATGCCAGCTGTAGACCAGTACACGTCACTGCTACGTATGTCCTAAAGATCTCCTTCATAATCGTACAACAAATCTTCCAGATTTTCTACAGTAATATCAGAAGCCTGTACACATCATACCCAAGCTAATTTATTTGCTACATTACCGGGATAAGCCATGGTTAACATTGAAATTTAACAATTTCAAATGTGCCATACATTTAGCTCTTGATAGCTACAAATATCATTCTGAACACAGAGAGAGTATAAATAACTGAAATACAGAGCGAAAACTGCTGCATAAGGCTACTAGAAACCTTGGTTGAGAAACACTGTAATAACAGATGCTGACAGAGTTTTCATTCCAGTGTGTGAGCGTGTGACGCAACATATTCTCGTCATATTATCGCTTGGCATAGCATAAATAAACTAAACTTGAACCTGAGAAGTTGCTTGCGTAGCTATACATACATACTATGGCTCGTATACACACAAAACAAAATGATTCACATATTAGGCGCGTTCGGCACAAAGAATGGCTTTTGCTACAGTGAAACAAAGTAGTGAAATTTCAACAATTTATTAATGTAGTCTCTACTTTATTGTTACTGTAGATTTATACTGCCTTTAATGAGTTTTAAACCAGTTTTTGTTTCGTTTAAATAACTTAATAAATACGGAAGATACGGAATTGTATTTATGATGCATTTTTACAGCATTTAACAATTTAAATGTCCTGTTCTGTTTATTGGGTATCCGTTTCCGGCCGCTGAAGGGTTTAAATGGCCATCGGCGAAGCGGTTAAATTATTTATATTTAACCAAACTGCATCATGATCAGAGAATGGGAAATCTGTAGTATCACAGTTTAGAAAAGTCTCGTTAATGTTTGTGAAAATATTATCTAAACATGCTGTTGCTCTTGTAGGTTTTTGATTAGTACATTTAAAATTAAATTGTCTAAGTATATTTAAAAATTCAATAACAGATTGCTTGTCTTCAGTAACATCAAAATGGGAATTTAGATCCCCACCTATAATTATATTAAAGTGTTTCCATGTAGGACCTGTATATTGAGTCAATAGGTCCTCAAGCTTTTCTAAAAAAATAGCAGGATTTCCCATTGGTGACCTGTATAAGACAATTATTAGCACTTTAATTTCCTGTAAAATTATCCCTGTGGCTTCAAAGTCAATTTCTAGCCTTTTACAGTAGCTTGCAAGGTTTTCTTTTATATAAATTGCAACCCCCCCATGAATATGCTTTTCTCTACAATAATTATTAGCTAGATGGTAATCTTCTAATACCTTAAATGAAACTTCATTGTTTTGACACCAATGTTCACATAGACAGATAACATCATACATGTTTTCCTTAGCAAATTAATAATTAACTCTTTTTTACCCATACCCTGAACATTGATATAACCAATTTTGAATCCATCAGCATTACATATTTTGCCCTCAATTAATTTTACCTTACTCATTTGTTTGTTTCCCTCAAACACTGTGTGCATGCTTAACCTAAAAAACTATCTTTAGTTAAAGTTTCAGCAGAATCATCTGGTTGTGTGTTTGTCACTACTTTTCCTTCTGTTTGGTCCACACTTTCATCCTTTCTTCCATATGGTAACGGAATAACTTGAATACTGGCTTTCCCCTTCATAGCGTTCACTATTCTGTCGACTAGTTCCTCCTTTCCTTTCCAGTTCAAATGCAAGCCATGGCGTGTATGTAAATCACGGTCAAAGTCACTGATATCCACTAGATTCACATGTTTGAAAGTACCCACAATCTTCCTAATGGATTCATTACACTGGTTCACTGCTTGTTTACACACAAATTTTCCTCTAAGTCAAATCTCTTTGGAATATTTACCACTATAACATTGGTATGGTTGAGATTCTGTACACACTTTAATAAGGTTTTCTTCACCTTCACTACATTATTACAAGCAATATCGTTAGCTCCTCCTATAATGATTACGTGGTCCTTTATATATGTTTTTAAGATGTTTTATTGTCAAATAAGAGCTCCAATGGAAGTAACCAAAAGAATGTATCAAACAAGATGGCTCACTGGAGTACATCTGATTTATTGAGCACTAAGAAAATACATCTTGGGCTATCCTAGGATGACCCCGGCTGTTTTGCAATTAGGGCAGCCATGACATGTTTGGTAAGTATTTGTTCCTTTCTGCTCCATACTATTTTCTTTAAATATTCTATCTTGGATCAGTTCATCACTATTTATAATTTTTGTCTTTCACTGTCTTATTTCAACTTACTATCTAGCTTTTATTATCTCATTTTTTTAATACTTCTCATTTATACATTACTATCACTACTCCTTTACCCTTATCCCTCTACACTTCCCATTACTGTATTAATAGATGTTAAATTGACAGCATTTTACCAAAAAAGTTAAAAATTTCCAAAGTAACACCAATAAAGAAGATCGAGAAAGCGTGACTAGCTACAGACCCACCTCTATAATTCTTACAATGGCAAAAATTATAGAATGTCTTCTAAAAAACCATTTACAAGGTTATTTTGAGCAGTAAAATTTATTCTTCAGTAATCAATTTGGATATCGTAGAGCAAAATCAACAATATTAGCTGTTGATACTTTTGGGGAAAATATATATCAAGCTTTCGAAAATGGTGACTTGGCTGAAGGCACTCTTTGTGACTTGGCTGAAGGCACTCTTTGTGACTTGGCTGAAGGCACTCTTTGTGACTTGAGCAAGGCATTTGATAGTGTACAACATAGTATCTTGTGAAATAAAATGAAAATATATGGTATCAAAGGAAAAAGTTTAAATATATTTGAATCTTATTTAGACGGTCGAAAACAGTATCAGTCAGGGAAAGGAAATCAAACATCACTGTGGTAAAAACCGGGGTTATGCAAGGCTTGGTATTAGGGCCTCTGCTATTTCTAATAATGATTAATGATATATCAGAATGTTATCCCTGTCATACAGTTGTTTATGCGGATGATACATCCTTCCTTAACATTCAAAGATTTAGAATTGTTCACAGAATCTGCGAATGAAACCATGCAGCAGGCGCAAAATTGGTTTAGATGTAATGGCTTCCTTATGAATCCTGACAAGACTCAAAACATTATTTTCAGTTTAAAACATGTAAATACTGCCAATGATAGTGTGAAATTTCTAGGTATTGTAATTGATAATCATTTTGGAATCCCCATATTGATTTTGTATGTAATAAGTTATCATATATAGTATTTCTCCTAGAAAATTTAAAAATAGTAGTACCAAAAGAATTTGTTAGAATGACATATTTTTCATTTTTTCAGTCCATCCTATAAGATATGGCAGTCTTATGGGGTATTAGTCGATGTATAAATGAGGTAATGAGAATTCTAAAAAAGACCGTAAGAATTTTGACTAACTCAAAGAAACTTGAACATGCAAACCACTATTTATACAATTAGAAATTCCAATCGTTAGTTTATATATACAATGTCTAAACTCGCATAAAAGAGAATTTACATATCTATGAAGTCAGGAGTGATATACATACAATACATGTAGTAGTAAAATTGATATGCCATACCACAGATTACAGAAGATTTCCAAGTACTACAGAGTTGTAGGCATTATAAACTATACAATTCACTTCAATCAGAAATAACATCTTCAAACTTATATATATATATATATATATATATATATATATATATATATATATATAGAGAGAGAGAGAGAGAGAGAGAGAGAGAGAGAGAGAGAGAGAGAGAGAGAGAGAGAGAGAGAGATATTATACAAATGGCTCATAAAGCATCCTTTATACAGTGTACAACAATTCTAAGCAACAAGTAAATGTGACATGTAAATATGTGTAATTAATTTAATGTAATAATGTACAGTTATAAGCTCTTTTTTCTTTCACTGACAAAGCCTAGTGTAAATCATTGAGATCATACATATTTGTCAGTGGAAGATTCCGGGCTGTAAGGCCGTAGTCCACTGGGTTTCTTCATATCTCTCCCAGACATTTCGCTTACAACTGCGGTAAGCATCATCAGTGGTGTGGAAAAGTCCTCCTTGTACTCTTCCTAGCCATTGAATTGTCGGCGATGGGAACTGGCTTATATATTGTGACTTTGTGGGTTCGTGAAATTAAAAGTCCAATTGCACCACTCAAAAATGTTCTTTATTTCCACCGACTTACAGTTGAACACTTGCCAATTACACAGAATTACGTAATGCACATAATTACGATTCACCAGTTTGTCCGTTACAGTTCCACTGCATGCTCACAGTTACGCACACTCTTCCGATGCACGTACACAGTCTTCTCGTCCGTTCACTAACACGGCGCTCCTTCGCTGCTTACCAAGCACTGACTCAACTCACTCATTGCAGCCCCTTTTATAGGAATATCACTGATTTCTAGACGTCTCTCGTTTCAGTGAATCACCGTGAAGGTTCCAGACGGCAGAGGAAGGGGGAAGAGGCGGCCAGCGACAAGTGACACTTCCCTAATCATCCCCTCAGTTAGTGACTGAGATTAATGGGTGGGTGAGGCCCGGCCTCTGGTCCCTTACTCAGCTGTCATTCGTTGTGCTTTCCGATAATTGGGTGACTATGCTGGAAGGTACCACCCTCCCGTTGTCTGATTGGTCTGGGTCTGCGCTCGAAGGGGAGCGGTTTTTTGTGCTTGAAGCTCGTGAATTAGCTCTGGATGTTTTTTCTAAAGCTGGGTACCAGGTTTTGTGTAGCTTAACTGCTTCTTCTTTCTTATTAAAATAGTGTTTGTGTTTGTAAATCTCTATTGCTTCGCGATATTTCAAAGTTGAGGCAAGGATATCTGTTTCTTCATAGCGGATGACATGTTCCCCGGGTGCTTCTGCAGCATGTTGTGCCACGGTAGATTTATCTAGTTGGCCCAGCCGGCAGTGTCTGCAGTGTTCCTTCATTCTGGTGTTCATGCTGCATTGTGTGGTGCCCAAGTAGACTGCTGTGCATGAGCCGGTATCCGGTATACTCCCGTGGACGTAAGTGGCTCTCTGGGGTCTTTGGCTGAACAGAGATAACAGTGAATCTTTTTGGTCGGTATGAATATTGTATCTACATTATGGGCCTTTAGAAGTTTGGAGATACGGTTTGTAACGTGTTTTCCTTCTTTACTTAAAACACGTTACAGACCGTATCTCCAAACTTCTAAAGGCCCATAATGTAGATACAATATTCATACCGACCAAAAAGATTCACTGTTATCTCCGTTCAGCCAAAGACCTCAGAGACCCACTACGTCCGCAGGAGTATACCGGATACCGTGCTCATGCGGAGTAGTCTATGTGGGCACCACACAACGCAACATCAACACCAGAATTAAGGCACACCGCAGGCACTGCCGGCTGGGCCAACTAGATAAATCTGCCGTGGCACAACATGCTGTGGAAGCACCTGGGGAACATGTCATCCGCTATGAAGAAACAGATATCCTTGCCTCAACTTTGCAGTATCATGCCCATCTATATCACGAAGCAATAGAGATTTACAGACACAAACACAATTTTAATAAGAAAGAAGATGCAGTTGAACTACACAAAACGTGGTATCCAGCTTTAGAAAACACATGCATAGCTAATTCACGAGCTTCAAGCACAAAAAACCACGCCCCTTCGAGCGCAGACCCAGACCAATCAGACAACGGCAGGGCGGTACCTCCCAGCATGTATAAGCCAGTTCCCACCGCAGACAATTCAGTAGCTAGGAAGAGTACAAGGAGGACTTTTCTACACCACTGATGATGCTTACCGCAGTTGTAAACGAAACATCTGGGAGAGATATGAAGAAATCCAGTGGACCACGGCCTTACAGCCTGGAATCTTCTACTGAACAAGATGCCGGCCGTGAAAGCCTACGTTTGTTCATAGATATTTGTATCACCACTGTGTCAAGTATGATCAACTCACTCTTCCATACGCACTAAAAGTAACTTCCCTGTCATCTCTAACCAGTGACAACAACAAAACCATTGTTCTCAATTGGGCTAATTATTTCCCTCCTCATTAACTAATCCTTAATTTTCCATATTTTCATTGCTCACATTTTCTCCCCATCACCTATAATACTTGCCTAATTCTTCATATTAACTTAACTTTAATACCAAATGAATTTAAGTTTTGATATTCTTTATTTACAGGTCTATCTTTAAATTCCAATTGACCAAAAAGTCAATTCTTTAATTTCTAACTTTTCTACTCTTGCATTCATCACTTAGCATCATACAGTTGCAGAAACTCAAGACTCACAACCCACACCGTTTATTTATCCCACTGCGATCCAGAGCAAAATCTGAAAGTTTCAAGTTGCTCTTACTTTCCTGTATCTGTCTCCTGTATTCATCACAAGGTAAAAGCTTTTACTGTTCCACAATATCTCTTTAATTTTCTCTTAAAATTTTTTTACTTCCACCAAATCATTAGCTCAATGGTAACATACTATCAGGCTTTCTTTTACACAAATGCAATACTTCCACATCTATACAATGTTCCTTTAAATATCTGTACAAGAACCCTTTGTGCAGCTATAATCTTTCTAACCTACAAACAGGCCCACTTCCAACATGGAGCTACATACCAATCCTGAAAACAACTCCAATATTCACATGTAAACTGCTTCACTGCCGGTTCCACAGCTCGGCGATCCCTCACCTGGAACTCCAATTGACACGTGAACTGCTTACTATATGCGCTCAATATGAGGAGCGATTGGGTTCCAAGTCCTTATTCGATAAGTTTCGTTTAACTCCGTAAACATAGATGACAATTTTGATATTTGAAATGAGCTATACACTGACATCTAGTGGCTAATACGCTAAGCTTTATTATGTCCACCATATTTCGTTTTGATCAATTTTGAGGTTAATTAGCTAACCAGTTTACAACAATCGTATGTTAGAATTAGAATTTTAGTTAGTCCTTGGCACCATTAACATGTTATGAGACACCTAAAACTGTATAAATACAGTATATACATAGTCAAATTGATTACATATAATATACACAGTAAGCAGCAGTGGTATTTGCATAGACTACTTTACTACAAGAAATGTCATAATATGAATATTACAGGTCTGTGAATGTACTATGGCCCCAGCGCTCATTTATATGGTTATAGTTCTAAAAATTCAACCGTATATAAAAACAGTGTGCACACAAAAGTTTCTTATATAACATTATCCCTTTGTATAGTACACGCATGATAAGTTGACGCTGGATTTACGATGTGGTGCGGGCAGAGGGGAAGAAGCGAGAGCTGACACTCTTATTTCTGTAGTGTGGTCAACCCTGAAACACACAGTTCAGCAAAATAGAGTGTAAGATAAGCGAAGATATCACAAGTAACGTTCCTCTGAAAACATTCCTTAGTTTTGCCCACGCCAGCTCAATTGCATTCAGATCACAGTTATACGGAGGTAGACAAATAATAATGTGTCCCCTTTCAAGAGCCATCAAATGTTCATACAAATATAAATCATTTTCAAGTAAATGCTGATGTACATTATCATCACACTCGTAACAAGGATAAACTGGAGCCTTTATCAAGGAAGATTTAACTAAAAAGGGATGTTATATAATAAACTTCCCAATTCATTTAAACAAGCTGCATCATTAAAACACTTTAAGAATAAGCTTAAGAAATTTTTGCTTGCACACTGTTTTTATACGGTTAATGAATTTTTAGAACTATAACAATGTAAATGAGCACTGGGAGCATAGTACATTCACAAACCTGTAATATATTATGACATTTCTTGTAGTAAATTAGTCTATGCAAATACTACATGAAACCATAGGAAAGCTGCTGTGTATATTGTATGTATCAATCTGACTATGTATATACTTACTGTATTTATACATTTTGACGTGTCTCATAACAGGCATACTGTTGCGAGCCATTATCTACGATCGCACAGCTTGTTTACACAAAGGAACTGATAGGCAGACTGTGGAAATAAAGAGCTTGCATAAGCAGATAAACATAGCACTTGAGATAAAGGACTTGCCGGCACAGATTAAGTTACACTTCTGGAAGGTGATAGAACGTTCAATGTCTTGTTTATTCCAGAAATATCTCTTGATTGTTACAGAAATCTCTCGAATTTATCAATGAGGTGTTTAAGAAGGCGACGACTTGCCAAGAGTCAGTAGTAAACAGAGAGGAGTAAACAGCTGTCGAGTGTTGTTGTAATGAGAGCTGATGTTGTACAGTGATGTGATCAGAAAGCTGTTTGGTCATTGACCTTGGTAGACTGTAAGTATGTGTCGTAATGCTGTTACGTGAGAATTGATCAGTGTATTTCCAAAGAAATAAAGAACATTTGGAATATCTGCAAATCAGACTTTTAATTCTACGAACCCACAAAGTCACAATATGTTGCCAACGACGAACTAAAATTCTAATTCTAACATAAGATTGTTGTAAACTGGTTAGCCAATGAACCTCGAAATTGATCAAAATTAAATATGGCAGACATGATATAGCTTAGCATATTAGCCACTAGATGTCAGTGTATAGCGCATTTCATATTTCAAAGTTGTCATCTATGTTTATGGAGTTAAACGAAACTTACTGAATGAGGACTTGGAGCCCGATAGTTCTTATCGCGCGCATATAGCAGTTAAAGCTTCCTTCATAAAGGCTTGTTTGGTGCGCTCAATGTGCCAGTTTATCCTTGTTATGAGTGTGGTTGTAATGTACATCAGCATTTACTTGAAAATGATTTACATTTGTATGAACATTTGTGGATGTTATGGCTCTCGAAAGGGGACACATTATCATTCGTCTACCTCCGTATAACTGTGATCTGAGTGCAATTGAGTTGGAGTAGGCAAAACTAAGGAATGTTTTCAGAGGATGCAACATTACTTGTGATATCTTCGTTTATATTACATGCTATTTTGCTGAACTGTGTTTTTCAAGGTTGACCACACTGCAAAAACAGAAGAGCATTAGCTCTCGCTTCTTCCCCTCTGCCCACACCACACCATAAATCCAGCGCTCAAGTTATCTTGCGTGTACTGTACTGCCCATTCCATGGCCTGCTGACTCCTTATCACGGAGCTTGGAACATACCACACTCAGCTAAGCACCACACTGTACTATTCATGGACTCGACTCTGGCCAACTCACTACTTACTAACTTCTTGGTCTTGCATCAGTTTTTATATATACGCCAGGCACTTTCTGGAATCTACTCCTTCTCTAAACATGGTTTACAAAGGTCTTTTACATAGTAGCAACACAGTTCAACCATCGCCTCATGTCACCTCCAAACTGTCATTGAAGCCATGCCACTCACTCCGCCAGCCAATAAGCAGCGAGATGATTCCCCTCTTCATAATGGCACCAAAGTTGCTCAACTCAACTATACTCCTCCAAAACAGCTAGCAACAGCTCTAACAGCAAGCCACATGAATGCCAGTGTGACAATATTATCAACATGTAACTGTGTTAAGCTATTACTCATATGACAAAGTCTACCTGCTTAACTTAACGATATTTAACTTGAATGATAAGCTCAGGTTGCAAGTGTTTCTTGGCCAACAAAACAAATATATTTGCATTTAAACAGGTGGCATTCAAAGATTTTCCATATTTCTTTAGAAGACTTATGAAAAGAAAAACTATTGTTGGTACCATAAGAGCAAATAAGTATATGCTGCCAGATACATCTTGCAATAAAGTGAGATGCATGTCTAACTCAAAAAATTGCAAACTTCTGCCACATCTCTCTGTATTTGGAAGTGAAATATGAGGGTGGATTTAATGTCTGGTAAAAAAGCTATAAAAATTTTTCATAAACAACTCATCATATTCCTTGACATGCTTTTCTTTGATGGCTATACATCCGAACCACAGATCCTCCAGCTTTTTCATCCCATCGGAAAAAAAGTTCTGTCAAATTCTACAAAATGCTTAACTTTATTTGATGAAAATTTCTTCTCATAAAGCCAAACATTCAAGTTAGGGAACAGAAAACATCAATTGGGGTTAAGTCTGATGAATAGGATGGCTGAGAAACCAATTCAAATCCAATTCGTGCACTTTTGCCAATGTGAATGCTGATGTGTGAGACAGTGCATTATCCTGGTGAAAGAGCACTTTTCTGCTCAAGTCTTTTTCAATCAATGCAAGTTTCACAGTTTAACCCTTTCACCGATATGGACATCATATGACGTCCAAGTTAAAAGGCCCCAAACCGATATGGACGTGTATAGACATCCTGCGCATACATGCATTTAATGCGTATTTAATGATAATTCTTTGAAACCTTATGTTTTACAGTAAATTTAAATAAATTCTATAAGAAGTAAAAGCTTACCTTTAAAAGCTTTTTCTTGAATGGTACACCTCAAAACAGGGATAAACACACAAGGGCACATCTCCACATTTACGGCAAATCGTACTAGTTTCCTTTCGGACACCTTTCTTGCGGCACACCAAACATTTTCTGAAGGGACGCGACTTTTTTGCTGTGGGTGGTACCCTTTTAGGAAAATGTTTTCCTTCAAGTCTGAGGGGTGCTGGGGTGGTGGATTTTTTACCCCCAGTATGGAGAGGTCTCTGAATTTTATACTGCTCAATTAGGCTGCGAGCTATTGATATGCGAAAGTCCAGGTACGTCATTGTCTTCCGTGGGTTTAGAGCTCTCCAAATTACTAAACAATTGTATATGGTTATATCCAGCTGGTGTAAAAATACTTTTTTATACCATTTGATTGTTTTTCGCAAAGAGGGATATGCATGTAATACCTGATCTACTAGATCCACTCCATCCATATGCATATTATATTCCTGGATAATATCGGGCTTGAAAATTGACATTTTGTTACGAGCATCAATTTTTCCAGTGTCAATCATCAAAATCTTAGAGCTGCAATTGGATAATGCTGTAACAACCCTCCTGTCTTGCCAAGCAACATAGGTCAAGGGTGGGAGCTGATGCACCTGCATTTCTCCTCTTCTTAGAGCCTTCGTATTCACATCTTTTGGCAAACCAATACGATTTGAGCGTACTGTTCCAATTGCATTTGTTTTTCTTTTGTGTAAGGCCATGAATAATTTAGGGGAACTGTACCAATTATCTAAATATACAGTCCTACCCTGATCAAGTACAGATTCCATCAGGTGCATTACTATGGAACCAGATAACCCCAAATCTTTGTTTCCGGTGTTATCAGTCTCTTGGCCAGTGTATATGCAGCTATTGTAAAGATATCCTGTTTTACTTTCACATACATCAAAACTCTTTATGCCAAATCTGGCCCTCTTTGTTTTGTTGTATTGTTTCCAACCTAAGCGGCCCTTCCAAAGCATCAAGCTTTCCATCAACAGTGATCTTTTCACTAGGCACATAATTTTCTTTGAATTTTGAAATAATGTAATCAAAAACTGGTCTGATTTTGGATAGTTTATCATTCACATTTTCTGTGCAGGTGAAATGAAGGAAGCGCAAAATGGAAGTAAACCTGTTATTTGACATGCATTTCCCAAAAAATGGGGTAGCTAGCATGTCATCTGTAGACCAGTACATGTCTAGCGTAGGTTTACGAATAACACCCATGAGCATAATTAGACCAAGTAGTCTGTAAATCTCATTCATTGTTACTTCTATCCACTTCAGCAATCTACTCTTAGGTCCTAAATTGCCTTTAGCAATCAGGTCTTCCTTCACCCTACTCGCATATACATTTGTTTCCGAAACAATGAGAGACAGTAAGTCAGTAGTAAAAAATTTTGTGAAAATGTCAATTGGTTGGCTGTCAGAAGTTAGTTGAGTATGAGGTTGTACACCAGAGGTTGTGCTCGTGAACGTATGTCTATTTGTGTTAGAGTTATTTTGACACCTCCATAATGTTGATTCTTCACGAACACCTGTCGGAAATGAGTCATTTTCCTCCTCACTGCTACCTATATCCTCAACACCCCTCTCAAAATCTGAAAACTCGCCATCAATGTCCAAATCACTGTCTAACAGCAAAAAGTCTTCCACATTTTCTGATGTAATATCAGAAGCCCGCACTCGTCCTACACTAGCTAATTGATTTGCTACATTACTAGTTAAAGCCATGATTAGCACTGAGAAAACTATTTCAACTGTGTTTTAGCTAAAGAAATTGCTTGGAACTCTGATGCAATCTAAATTACTATGTGAACTGAGCGAAGAAAAAAGTTACGTCAGCTAACATAAACTTCCGTTGTGCAATTAGAGAGATGCTGACGGAGTTTTCTTTCCAGCGTGTATAACGCAATATAAACAGTTATTATTACGTGTTAGCATGAACTGAAACCTAGAAACCTTGAACCCAACACTTCGTTTATTCAGCTGATATACACATATAGCTTGTAAAACAAAAGTACTCAGAATTAAACACGTTCAACACAAAGAATGGCTTTCTTTACAGTGATACAAATTAATGAAATTTCATCGCTTTATTAATATAGTTTCTATTTTAATGATACCGCAGATGTATACAGCTTTAAATGGGCTTTTAACCAGTTTTTGTTTCCCTGAAATAACTTAGTAAATACGGAAGATACGAATATTTATTTATGAAGCATTTTTGCAGCATTTAACAATTTAAATGTCTTGTTCTGTTTATTGGGTATCCGTTCCCGGCCGTGCAGGGTTTAAATGGCCATCGGCGAAGCGGTTAACAATGAAGCATATAACAGGGTTTATATTGTTCTGCCTTATTCCAAATAATCTATGACTATTCTCTGGGACACAAAGATCAACTCTACAGATGCTTTAGTTTCCTTTGACGTCATTTCTTTATATCCAAGTATACCTACCAATGAGCTTATTCCACTTCTCAAAAAATGGCTGGAATCAATAAAATAACACCTGAAGAAATAGAAGAACTTTCACAACTTACAGAAATTTGTATCAATCAAAATTTTTTCAGCTTTAATGGACAGATCTATAAACAAAAAACGGGCCTAGCTATGGGCAACCCATTGTCTCCCTTCTTGGCAGATTTATTCATGAGTGCTTTTGAAACACATATCAAAAAAGCTTTTCCAAATTATTTCAAAGTGTGGTATCGCTATGTTGACGACATTTTTGCAATAGTACCTAAAAAACTCATACAAGATGGTCTTAAACTTTTGAATATACAAAATCCAGCTATAAAATTTACATTGGAAACAGAAGAGGATGGTGTGCTCCCCTTTTTGGACATCAAGATCAAAAAAATGAACAACAAACTCACTTTTGGTATTTACAGGAAACTGACACACACAGATAATTACATTAAGAACAACAGTTTCAACCCAAAACAACACCAACATGCCATTTTCAACAGTTTAATCTTTCGGATGATCAACTTTCCACTAAACAGAGAAGATTATCAAGAAGAATACCTACACATAAAAAAAGTAGCTATATCCAACGGTTTCAACCCAAATTTAGTAGACAAAACAGTTAACAGACTCAACAAAGCTAAGAAAATAAAAGAAACCACCACCCTAGAACCTACAGGAGAAAAAGAGAAAAAACTTTTTAAAAAATTCACCTTCCATCCATCAGCCTATAACAAATTCCAAAAAATCTCCTCAAAACACAACATAACTCTTGCACCTCAAAATAGGTTTAATATCAGAAATTTGTTGAAAGGCCCTCCCAAAAATTCAATCACTACCAAAGAAAAACCAGGAATCTATGAAATCAAATGTGAAACTTGCCCTAAAATTTATATAGGAAAAACAAAAAGGAATATTAACATCAGAACTAAAGAACATATAAGAAACATTAAAAATGGTGAAACAGAAAAATCAGCAGTGGCTTTTCATTTTTTGAATACTAGACATGACATCAATTTGGAAACATCTCTAATAAAATACGTTAATCACCCCATAGAACTTTCCGTATGGGAAAAAATCTTCATTAATAAAAATCGTCATAGGGTCATGAATTTTGAAACTCCACCACCGGACAACTTTGACAAGTACATCACGCCATCTGTTAACAATACGGAGAAAGAAGAAACCACTACAACTTACACTAATCGAGTATCAGCTGAGGATAGGAGCAAGAGCTCTTGAAACATGTCCTGTGAATAAACAGTGTGAGTGAAGCAATGTGTCAATATATTCTCGATTCACTTATGTACTAATTAAAGTGTTGTTAAAGTGAAACTCATTTCATGTTCAAAGACTTATTAAGCCTATACTAAATGCGTGAGTGAAGTTTTAAGTTCTAATAAAGTATGACTCACTAAGTCTTTTTAATAAGAAACATCCACCTAATTTGGGGTAACCTAGGAAATCATTTGTCAATTAAACAGAGATGAGATACATTGTTTTTGGGATGACTAGAGAATCATCATTCTCTTTTCACCCCATGCACACATTAAAACTTCAGTAAACATCATAAGACCTATGATGTGTAATAAATACGACTCATCCATAATTTAATAATCATAAGACCTGTCAGTGTCAGTCAACTGCAAACCGTTCCTCAATGTTCTCACTGTACATACTTTGGAGCATGCATTTAATACCTTTCAAAACAGGTATTAAAATTACATATTTTTGCAAAAGTAGGGCAAGACTGAAAAATTCAATGCCATAGCTGGATTTGAACAATGGAGCTTCACGGCACTGAATTCTTCAGTCTGACTCTACCTTTCCAAACTTTAGCTTACACATGGCTACTGTGAAAGAACAATTTATTTCCATTAATTCACATATTCTGACCAAGAGATTCCTGTTTAAAAGGTGAAGAGAACAATTAAGTACTTAAGAGTGAAATCTTGTTAAAGCAAATCACAGTCTGAAACATTCTATGTACATAATACTAAGAAATAATTTTGGAATGTGAACTATACATGCTGGTAATAGCATATAACTATAAAGGGGGCCATAAAAATTATCCTAAAATAGCAGCAGATAGTCTGCAACAGTAATATGACCATGGACAATTTAACTGACTGTAATCACAATTTGAGAAATTTGATACACTGGATATACCAATGAGCAATGTCCTTTCCTCTGCTCTGTAATTTTCCTGTTTCTACAGTATGGCAAGCATATACTCACGTTTGCAGCACCAGTTGTCTGGTTTCTGGGTCTTTTGTGACATATGCAGTAAGACCAACTGCAGAGGATCCCTTCCCTGAAGTGTACTGACTGCGAGGCACCAAGTTATATGCATATTGAAGTAACTGAGATTTACTGGTTCCTGGATCGCCACAAAGTAGAATGTTGATTTCTGCCCTAAAAATTTAACCACAAAAATAAGTGTATTTAAAACTAAGTTGATGTAATGTTTTATATTACTTGAACATAACACATTAATACCATAATAAACTAGAATTTCAAAAATAAGGAAAAAAGAAAACAAAGTATTCAAAAACAATGATCAGTTTGCATTTGTTATTTTTAAAATACTGCTTATGACTCTTACGTTCCTAAACTTGAACTTCCAGGATAAAAAAAAAAAGTGCATGCTCAGAATACGTCACTCTTTGTTCAGTGACAGCACTTGCAGTAGTTCATTATTCTTTAACACACCACAGCATAAAGGATTGACTGAGAATTATAAAAGAAGCTAAACAGGGATTGCTAGCCAAATATCCAGATGTGGAACATAAATTTGAAACATACAGGTGCCAGTTAGGTTGTACAGTGAGCACAGAAATGTGTCAGCTTCAAGCCATAAATATTTCAAAACAGCTTGGAACTTTTAAAGAAGTCATGGGCTGGATATAACATTTCATGTTATACAGTTTATGTCACAGCTTTTAATGAAATTCTGTGGCAAGAATTTACAAGTGGTCATTTTTAATAATAAAATCATTTCCTGGTCTATCTAGTTGTTTAACTGTAAATGCTCTGTAATTATTTGTGGGGATATAAATGCACATTTCGACATAACTAAGGACACCCCTAGCGTAAGACAATTTACACACTTATTGCAACAAATGGGTTATCACTATACAAATAGAGAACCTACTCGAGGATCTGCATGCTTTGATAACATAATAACAAACATAAAACAAAATTATTCATTAAAAGTGTCACAGCATATGTTATCAGATCATAAGCCCTTAGTCCTTGAGATAACCATTATGAAAGATATTACACAGAAAGTAAAAAAAAAAAAAGCTATTAAAGAAATAAGGGACTATAGTATTGCTAATGTAAATACATTTAAGGAAAGTTTAGCATTAGTGGATTGGGAAAGCATTTTGTTTAATAGTGAGAGGTCATCTGAAGAAACTTTTGAAATTTTCCTCAGAACTTTTGTTGAACTTTCATTGTAAACCATAATAAAAAAGCTAAACCGATTAGTACATACAGTTGGTATAACTCAGGGCTCAAAAGAATGAAAAGTAAGCTAATGATTCAGAAGGATATGTATAAAATTCAAGCCAATGAAGTAGAGCGGAACTTATTAAGAGATTATTGAAAAAGCTATAGAAGGGCTTAACTGGAGGCAAAGAAAGAAGCAAATGAAAAACTCAGCAAATTCTGATAATAAATGTAAAGCGGCCTGGTCAGTAATAAACACCATAGCTGGCAAAACTAACAGAACTAGTATAGATCAGTCATTAGCCCCAGACGTTTTCAATAACTTTTTTATAGAATCGGTAAAAGAAATAACTACATAACTAAACCCCTGTTTAGATACTGCCATGAGCTTCATACATGATACAAAATTAGATGATGAAAATGAAAGATTTCACCTTAAGAGTTTCTTATAAGACAGAAGCAAATTTTCTGGGAGTATGGGTAGATCAGCATTTAGACTGGGAAGCACACATAAAAAATCTAGTAATAAAGTTAAATAAATTCTACTTCTCGTTAAGAGTAATAAAAATGAGTCGAATGCAAGTGACATGATGTATATATACTGTTTGCTATGTTATACAAAACAAAACCTTGAAAATTTTACCACAAATAATCAAATACATTATAACACCAGAGGTAAAGCAGACTTACGAACAATAACACATAGAACTACACTTTATTCCAAAGGAGTTAGATATTCAGCAGTCACTCTGTATAATAAACTACCGGCCAATCTGAAAAACATAAAATCCATGCGGTGTTTCAAGCTATCGTTGAAAGAAATGTTATTAAGTGATTCATACTATAATATAAGTGAATTTCTAGATACACTGTAGCTGGCCATATAATTGTATATATTTGTGATACATTTTAAATGCTGTGTAGTTGTAGAGCCATGCAACTATATATGAGTTCATGCTTAGATCTTATTTTTTATACTTATATTATTTGTATTGTTCTAAATATTTGTAATGACGTATCCAATGTCATTGTATTGACTTAACGGATGAATAAAACTACTAATATTACTAGAGAAGTAACATGCTGAAGTTGAAAAAGTAACCAAAAAGCTTAAAAGCTCAAAAAGTAGAGATATATATGATCTCTCTAATAATTTCACCAAAGATATAATGCAATATATACTGATACCTCTGACCTTCTGTATTAATAAATGCTTTGCTGAAGGTGTTTTCCCTAAAATGCTAAAATTTTCAAAAGTTATTCCAATATACAAAAAGGGAGACAGGAGTAAACCAAGTAGTTACAGACCAATCTCAATAATTCCAACAATAGCAAAGATTTTTTAATGTCTTCTAAAAAATCAATTGCAAGAATATTTTGAAATACAACATTTATTTTTTAAAAATCAATTTGGATATCGAGGTGGAAAATCTACCATAAATGCTGTAGATACATTTGCTGAAAAGATATATCAAGCTTTCGAGGATGGTGTTTTAGCTCAAGGCACACTTTGTGACCTAAGCAAAGCTTTCGACTGTGTGAAACATAATGTTTTGTTAAAGAAGCTCGAAATCTATGGAATCAAAGGTCAAAATTTAAATATTTTCAAATCTTATTTAGAGGATCAGAAGCAACTCGTATCACTACAGGGAAAATGTTCTCAAGTTACCAAGGTGGAAATAGGGGTTCTGCAGGGCTCGGTGCTAGGACCTCTATAATAATAAATGATATAGAGAAGTGTGTTCCATGCCACACTGTGGTGTATGCAGATGATACATCATTCTTGAATGTAGACAGTGAGTTCAAATTGTTATTAGAGTCAGTAAATAACACCTTAAAAGAAGCCAAACTTTGGTTTGAAAGCAATGGCTTCTTTAGGAATGAAACTAAATCCCAAAATGTCCTTTTTACTTTAAAAAATACAAATAGTTTAAATGACAAAACAAGTAAAACTGTAAAGCTCCTTGGCATAGTATCAATCACAATTTATCATGGAACCCTCACGTCTGTAATACGTTATCATGTGTGGTATTTTTATTAGCAAATTTAAAAAGAGCTGTATCAAAAGAATATGTACACATGGCATATTTTTCATTCTTCCAAAGTATTTTTAGATATGGTTTGATACTATGGGGTAGTAGTCCAAAAATAGTGGAGGTACTAAAACTCCAAAAGAAGACTATTCGTATATTAACAGATTCAAAGAAATTAGAGCATTGTAAGCCACTGTTTATAGCAGCTAAAATTCCTACAGTAGTCAATTTATATATTTATGATGTGCTGGTGTATATTAAAGAAAATACACAAAATTATAACATAAAAAATGAAATACATACATACAATACGCGCAACATGAAAAAACTGGATATGCCCTTCCATAGGCTTCAGAAGACCTCTCAGTATTATAAAATAAGTGGTATAAAACTCTTCAATGTACTTCCTGTAATATTACACAAATTACCTATTCAAATGCCTGCCTCGGTAGCGTGGTGGTAACGTGTCTGCCTCACGTTCAAGAGGTCCCGAGTTCGAATCTCGGTCAGGGTGAGTTACCTGGATAAGGTTCTTTCTGGGGTTTTCCCTTATCCTAAAAGACAAATGTTGGGTAACTCTAAGCTCTATGGACCCTGGGCTCATTTGAGCATCATTTCACCCATTCCATTCATCGTCCGATGACAACAGAGGACGTAAATTACAAAATAAAACACCTACTCAAATGTTTAAGGAGAAACTGTACAAATGGTTAACTGAGAACCCCTTTTATAACTTACAAGAGTTTATAGACAGATGTAAGGAAGACAAATAAAATATGTTTTTTTTTATGCTTCTGAAATATAGTTATATATAGTGCTTTTACTAGATTTAAGGTAGTTATTACATGTGACGAAGCCTATTGTAATTATTTGTAATTACTGAATGGTGAATAAATTATTATTATTATGCCATAGTGAGAACACAAGAAAAAGTATGGCAGCAATCCTGAAGCACTTCATTGTGGTGTCAGTATACCGTACCCCAAGTACAAATGTAAATCTATTTATACACCATTTAGAAACATTAGCTAGTTACTTAATGTCTAATTTTGACTGTTACATAGCATTGGCTGGTGATTTCAATGTTAACATACTAGACTCGTCTCAACACTCATTTGAGTTCTTAAACATGCTAAGGTCACACAACTTATATTATGTTCATAATAAGCCCACTCAGAATGCACCATGTCTTGACAATATAGTAACTAATTTGCACAGTATATTGTGACTTTGTGGGTTCGTGAAATGAAAAGTCCAATTACACCACTCAAAAATGTTCTTTATTTCCACCGACTTACAGTTAAACACTTGCCAATTACACAGAATTACGGAATGCACACAACAGTTCCTCCGTTACAATTCCACTTTGCTCTCGCAATTACGTACAATCCTCCGATGCACGTACACAATCTTCTCGTCCGTACACTAGCACTGCACTCTTACGCTGCTTGCCAAGAACTGACTGACCTCCAGCCCGACGTGTTGCTTATATAGGGTCAGCTGGCCAATCTAGAAGGTTCTGGTTACAGTGAATTACCGCGAAGATTCCAGAGGACAGGGGAAGAGGAAAGAGGCGGCCCGCGACAAGTGACATTTCCCTAATCACCCCTCAGACTGAGATTAATGGGAGGGTGTGGCTCGGCTGCCGTCTTTATTTGTTTCAGTTCCGCGGCCAGGTTATTTGTAGTCTCCAGCTTCGCGGCCAGGCTGTTATTTGCCGCTTCCTTCTTCTCTGTTAATTCGGCCTTCATTTCCATCATCTTCTCCAAAAAATTTTCCAATGCAGCGTCCATGGTTGTAATGTTCGGTGATGTTATCATCCCACTTCTGACACCAGTGTGACTTTGTGGGTTCGTGAAATGAAAAGTCCAATTACACCACTCAAAAATGTTCTTTATTTCCACCGACTTATAGTTAAACACTTGCCAATTACACAGAATTACGGAATGCACACAACTACGATTCACCAGTTCCTCCGTTGCAATTCCACTTTGCTCTCGCAATTACGTACAATCCTCCGATGCACGTACACAATCTTCTCGTCCGTACACTAGCACTGCACTCTTACGCTGCTTGCCAAGAACTGACTGACTGCCCTCCAGCCCGACGTGTTGCTTATATAGGGTCAGCTGGCCAATCTAGAAGGTTCTGGTTACAGTGAATTACCGCGAAGATTCCAGAGGACAGGGGAAGAGGAAAGAGGCGGCCCGCGACAAGTGACATTTCCCTAATCACCCCTCAGTTAGTGACTGAGATTAATGGGAGGGTGTGGCTCGGCTGCCTCTGGTCCCCTCTCAGCTGTCGTTGGTTGTGCTTTCCGCTAATTGGGTGACAATATCTTACAAGTGCTCCTTTCTGGAGCAAAATATATCAGACCATTCCGGCATATGGGTTGAGTTTCAGATAAATCAAAATAGGCTAAACAATGGTATGTCACATGGAACATGTTTTACTAAGCATATAGGGTCAGAAGAAAGAATAGACTCTCTCAGAGGAAAATTAATGGAAATAGACTGGGCAGCGATGTACAGTACTGAGGATATAGAAAATGCATTTTCATACTTTAATCAACTCATAACCTCCTGCTTTAATATGGAACGTACTAGGAAAACTATTAAAGTAAAACCAAAACATACAAAAACTAGCGCTAGAAAACTAAACTGGTTTACTCCTGAACTTCTTAAAATGCGGAATATGCTACGGATATTGTACAATAAATTCAAACTTAGCAACAAATTAGAAGATAGTGAGATTTAAAAACTACAGAAGACTGTACAGGGAAAACATAGAAAAGGCAAAAATTAGAGCCAATGATAATCTTATCAGCAAAAAACAAATGTAAAACAGCATGGTCTATCATAAAAAATTATGAACACCTCCACTGAAAGACAAAACATACCTATACAACTGAATGAATTTAACAAATATTTTATTAATGTTTCTAAAAATGTATGTTACGAGCCAATAAATTCATTTATAACAAATAATTGTACATTTCTAGATATGCTACATAAATCTGAACACTCGGGTTTGCCAAATAACCATAATTTTTACTGGTATGAAGTTTCTCCAGAAATGGTTATCGCTGCAGTCAAAGCATTAAACATATCTCATATCCAGGATATTTATGGCTTCTCCAACCACATAATAAATAAAATAATCGATGCAATAGCTTTGCCGTTATTTTATTTAATTAACTTGATGCTCATACAGGGAGTATTTCCTACCAGCCTAAAGATCTTAAAAGTTATACCTGTGTTTAAGAAAGGTGATAATACGTCACCATCAAACTATCGTCCCCCCCAGTGGCCTACTTCGGTAGGTACGGGTTTGGCGCACCCGGGGTCCTGAGGCAACAGTCTCCCTCCTGTGGGCTCCTCTTTGTGGTTGAGGGAGAAGGTCAACAGGCCCACCCACGTGGAGGCCATGCGTGGAGACCTGTGGAGAAGGTTTTTAGATTCTTGTCTAGTTTAGAGTTTAGGATTTAGTGAACGAAATTTTTAGTAGGTTTTGATTGATGTTTTTTATGTACGTGTATTTTTAATAGGTTTTGTTACACTTGTATAGTTTTTAGAAAGTTTTATATCTGGCTTTTGCCATGACTAGTTTTTTAAAGGGCGCTGATGACCGCCGTAGTTGAGCGTCCTTATATATATATATATATATATATATATATATATCATCAAACTATCGTCCTATAACAATAGTACCCATAATAAGCAAAGTGGTAGAATCCTGTATTCTCAGCTAACTTGATAACTATTTTACAGCCAACAACCTATTATACCCCAAACAATTTGGATTTAGAAAGGGACTGTCTACTGAAAAAGCAGTTGAATATGTGATCAATGAAATTATAAATAACTTTGAAAAAAAAAAAAAAAAAAAAGACAACTGGTACTACCTTGATAGATTTAACCAAAGCTTTTGATTGTATTTCACATAATATTTTGATTAGTAAGCTAAATTATTATGGAATAAATGGACACGAACTAAATTTGCTAGCATCCTATCTCAGCCAAAGACAGCAGATGGTAGTTGTGAACAACAAAAACTCGGAGCTAGCTCCAGTGATAGCAGGAGTACCCCAAGGATCAGTGCTGGGGCCTTTCTTATTTTTAATTTGTATAAATGACTTAAGCCATAACTTACCTTGCACTACTATGTTATATGCAGACGACACTACCTTACTGAACAAAAGCAATAATATCAATACAGTAAAGCAACAAATGCAACTATCCCTAGAAAGTGCAAAAGTCTGGTTCACCTTAAACAATCTAAGTCTAAATATGTCTAAAACTGAAAATATATTGAGATTTAACTGTATTGGAACACCACAGTGAAGCGAAATAATTATTAATTTTTAGATGAGTCGTATTTATGTTTAATAAATACGACTCATCTAAAAATTAATAAACATAATAAACATAAATTTATTAAACATAAATACGACTCATCTAAAAATTAATAATGAAAATATATTATTTACATTGCAACATAATGACACCCACAGTAACTCAGTAAATCTCTTAGGATTACATTTAGACAACAGACTAACATGGGAAACACGCATACTTTACCTTTGTAAAAAGCTTGCTAGAATCTGGTATCTTCTAGGGAAACTAAAGAAATGTGTTAGTCGAGATATGTTAATAACATCTTACTATGCCTTCTTTCATCCACATATATGGGGTTAGGCTTTGAGGTAATTGTGCTACCTCGAAAAATGCATTCATATGGCAAAAGAAATCTCTCAGACTAATTCTAGGATTAGGACAACAGGATACATGTAAGCCTAGCTTTATAGAACCATAAGATAATGACTTTACCGTCAATGTATATATACACCAATATCATACACGTTAAAGAAAATCAAAACTTATTTATAAATCGTTCCTCAGTACACAGTTATGACACTCGATGCAAACATAATTTAGATACATCTCACAACCGACTGAGCAAGACCATAAATAGCCACTGTTATCAACAGTTAAAATTATTCAATAAGCTTCCTCTGGAAATAAAAGAACTGCCACAAAACAGATTTGTTATAGTATTAAAAAACTGGTTTAAACAAAAAGCATTTTATACTGTACAAGAATACTTATTATGATTATTATTAAATTATGAGAATACTTGTGCTGGACTTCATGGTCATCAGGCAGAAGAGATATAAGAAAAGATCAGCAACAAGAAATTCAGATCTAGTTATAATACCCGTGAAACAATTTCTGCATCCAATGTCAAATACTGAGAAACCTGTCATAGCCATCCTTCATTGCATAGTTAACAATAACAACGGCTGACTGTCTTTTATTGTTGCCTCTTTCCTTTTTAATTCCCGCTCGAAGGATTTGTCAGACCACAAAATTCAGAACTCAAAACAGTACACTTCTAAACTTAGACAAAGGTAGCAGTTTGGTTCAGCTGTAGTCACTATGGCTTTGAAAACAAGAAAAAATGAAGCATATCTTAACACAAGAATGAAGGTGATTTATGCCAGTGAGTGATAAATTGCTGTTCTAGATGTTCTCGGGCTTCAAGCCAGGTGTAGTGATGAAGAACCATCAATGTTTTGGGAGTGTGCATCTCTCCCATCATCAGGATGATTCTAGCTTGAAGCCCGCCTCCGTAGCGTAGATGGTAGCATGTCTGCCTCACGTTCAAGAGGTCCCGAGTTAGAATCTCAGTCAGGGTGAGTTACCTGGGTAAGGTTTTTTCCTGGGTTTTCCCTTATCCATAAAGACGAATGTCGGGTAGCTCTAAGCTCCATGGACCCTGGGCACATTTGAGCATCATTTCACCCATTTCATTCACCGTCCGATATGACTTAACGTTGGAGGACGTAAAATAACAAAAAATCTAGCTTGAAGCCCGAGAACATCTAGAATATATGTCGCCAGGAAAGCTTCAGATCCTATTTTATGATAAATTGTGTCTACAGCAGAAAAAATGTTGTTCAACATAGGCAAAACTCAAGTTTACAAGATTCTAAAGAGAAAACTGAAATTCTGAAGCAGTGGGAAAACTGTGCTAATGGGACAAAATAAAGATAATATAAAACTGAAAATCAGGACATTAATGAAATAGTATGGGAGTGGTTTTGTTAGTACTAGGGAAAAAAATCACCACATACTGGGGCCCATGTTACAGGAGTATGCTAAAAAGGTAGCTGAAAAACTGAGCAAGACCGAATTCAAAGCATCTAATGGATAGTTGGAGTGTTTCCGCAAAATACATCACATAATTTTAAATGAACTTTGTGCTGAACTGAGTGATGTTAACACTGAAATCATTACTGATTGAACTGTGAAACTACTTTTAGTAATTTAAGGATATAAACCTGAAAACATAGCAAACAAAAGATTGTTTCCTATGTCAGGTGAAATGGAAAAACTCCTGATTGGTAAGGCTGCTTGCTAAGCTGAGAGTTTCAAAAACATCAACCTTCAAAACCTGCCTGTTACAGATTCAATAAAAAGGCATGAATGATGTCACAGATCATGGAACAGTTAACATATAACAGAAAAATGGGAAAACCGGCAGGTTCTGCCCTTTCTGCATAATGGAACATGTCACCCACACATCAAATTTTCCATGTCCAATTTCCCTGGTTCCCTCCAAACACCACAAGTGTTACTCAACCATCGGAGCAAGTTATCACTTAAAATCTTAAAGTACTTTTTCAAAAAACTGTTAATGCAGTCTTTACTCCTTAATATGGATTTCACATCATCCACCTCTGACCTGGGGTTAAAAAAGTTCTAGATGAACTAATTTGGATAGGTTAAGCTGCAAAGAAATTGTACCAAATAGAATGAAAACGTGTTTCAGAAAAGCAGGGTTTTTCAATGGGTGAAGTTATTGAGTGATGAAAGTGAGAATGAGACACAAAAATTACAAAGCTCTATCAATGAAAGTGCTTTCAACTGCAATGTCATACACATGATGTGCAAACTGAAATAGACACAGTTGATACAGATGCCTTAATTAAGAATATGCAAGTCGGAAAGAAGAGAAGGCAGAGGAAGGTGGAGAGAAATATGTCCCTGAACTGGAAGAAATACATAGGCTACAGATTTCTCAGGATGTTGTCAAACATTTAAAGCAACTGAAGCATTTTCCATATTGTGAAATTACTGATCAGTTTGGTGCGATTCCTTGAGCCAAAGTGTCTATGGTAAGTCTTGTAGCAAAGCAGCAATGTGTCCAGAAAACTCTTTGACTACTGGGAAAAATAAATGAATTGAGTATACATCTATTTTTTATGTGTCATAATAATAATAATAATAATAATAATAATAATAATAATGTTTTATTGTCCATAGACTTTGTACAAAGTTTCGAACATTGTCAAGAAGCTATATACATTACAGAATTCTCTAATTTACATTTACATAGTATCATAGTCATGTTTTGGTGTGTTATACTATTGCAGTGAAAGTATCTAAATACTCAAAATTGAATAAGGTATGTACATTTTTATCTCATTCTGTCCATTTATGTATGTTCGTGATTTAATTTTATTAATAGGTTAGCCCTACCTTCATTAAATAGAAATCTGTCTTTAATGAAAATGTTCGAGCGTTCCAATCATTTCCATGAAGACAGATTTTACTGTACTTCATTTTGTATAAAGAGATACACAATTTGCTTTAATATTGCTATACTTAATTTACAGACAAAAAATATGTACTGCACGAAAATAATCAAATATTGCATGCTGGAACTGTATAAGAAAATCTATAAGAAAAAGTATGAGGTGAAGGAATGTTCAATATTTAATTTTGGATCATTAGTGTACGAACAGTGCCTGTGTTATCTATCTCACTGCAGGATACTGTGAGAGTACCAACAATTACTTTTCTCATAAAATAAATGCAGTCTTTTAAATTATGTTACCTGAAGTTTCCACGACCAGAAGTTATAAAGGTTTTCTTGGTTCCTCCAAAAAGCTGCAACAGAATCCCTTTTTTGATATCTTCATTTTCATATATAGAAGGTGCTATTGCTCGTGCTAAGCGTTCATATATGTCCTCCATTTTGGACAGCTCAGTCAGCAACTTGATTCTATCTGGAGAAAACTGATGACTTTTCCTGAACACCAAAATGCATCTAATTACTTAAACTCTATTACTATTACTTCTCCAGAATGGAGAAGTTTATAAATCCTTTTACATAAAAACTGTTTTATCATACAATCACATGCAGCCAATTTCACCCATGAATTCTTTCTTTTCCTAAAATAAAATATAAGAAATTTCATAAGACACTCTAAATGCAGTCACTTGCATTATACAGGTTGTTAGTTTGCCTTAATCAGAATAACTGGTTTTTATTGGAATGTACCAACTTTACCCCGTTCAGTAAACATGCTCTGCTACACTCATTTAATTCTATTCTCCATAGGATTTCCAATACAGAAATATCGACTTTGTCAAATTTAATACAATAATTAAGAACATAATGAATGACACATAGACATATAGGTTTTAACAACAAATAAATAGGCATAATAAGGACAAAAGTCTGCTAATTACAAGGTTCTAGAAGAAATAATCAAATATGAATATCAACAAATAAATACATATTCCACAGTACATATTGCACAATAAAACTTTAAATCCTATCAAAAGATTCGTCTACCAAATAAAATCAAACCTACATTAAGAATTTGTTCAATTCTTTCTTAAATATTCTTAAGGTTTATAATTTCTTAAAAATGGAGGGAGTTTATGCACAATTTAACTCTATTTACATTATACAGAAAACATTTTTTGTAAGAAGTTCTTTTATCCCCTATAATGTGGAATTTACTTCTAGTATTGTGATCCTGGATGTCAGCATTTGTATTACAAATATTTAGCTGCTTGTATGTTATTGCCATCATTTTATATATGTAAACTGATGGAACTATCAAATGTTTATTGATCTGAAATAAGGTCTACAGCTTGTGTGGCTGCAAAGGTTTAACATTAATCTGATTGCTCCCTTTTGTATTACAAAATATCTGTTATTGTGATTTAATTTTTGTCAAAATATTGTGCCATACAATAAATGTGAATGTGGTTTAAATTTCATTGCAAAACGCTTATTTCTTGTGTCTTTTCTACTTTATGATTGTCAGATCACTCAGCTATTCCCCCCCTCCCCACTTCAATGGGAGCCATTCTGCAGCACACTCGTTCTCTTCTGCTGCCAGTTTAGTGCTTGATTTTATTTGTTAACAATGTTGTAAGTTGACAGGTTACACCAGCTCCGCCAATGTGCTGGAATGTCGCACAGAAATTCTTTAAATGTCAATAAATCTGACATGAGACTGTTGCTTTTAAACACACTTTAGAACCAACAGTTTGGTTTCAACCATGGCCTTGGGATCAGTAGGCCAGCAGCTAACCAATTCAGCAATCCACAGTATATTTTCTCCATGAAATTATATTTTGGTAATGTACATTTCTCTTAAGAATGTTTACCAAATATGCTTTTTGCATGTTTTGCGAACTTGGAAAATGTTATAAACTTATTACCACTATTATAAAAACCTTTCAACAAGTGACTATAACTGGTGGTTATTTATTTGTCAAGATTTATGGCTATGGCTGCTTTTTGTAGCATGGAAATACTGTTGAATATTTATCACGGTCTTTAATGAGTTATGTAAATTACTGTATAACAATATGGGGAGCTGCTTCAATGGAAAATATAAATAGAGTGTTTATTCTTCAGAAGAAAGCAATTCGCACTATGTTGAAGATAAATATAAGAGAGAATGTAAAGCCTCAGTTTACAAAAATGAAATTGCTTACCGTTCCCAGTTTAATAATACTTAGAACAGTACTACACATAAAAACAAATTGCTACAAAATAAACTCAGAAAATCATGACTATAACACTAGAAACAGGAATCACTATAGTTTAGTACAACATAGATTGGCGATGTTTGAAAGAAGTCCAAAATATAAAGGCATTATACTGTATAATAAACTTCCTATGGAATTGAAGTCAGAAACCAATAAAAAGGAACTGCGTAAATATTTAATAAACAAGGCATTCTATAATTCCTTTCTTGGAAGTGTTGAAAACAGTGTTGTAATAAATTAAATTTAAAGGGAGTCGATTAATGACACTAAACAACACTTACTTTTAAATTTTCCTGGAACATGTTTCAGAGACTATTTGCCTCCATCGTCAACCAGACATTAACTGGTTCTCAGTGGTGTAGCTGGTGATATTTTGTCATAGGTCTCCTCTGGTGGCGGTTCGAGGAACTTGCTGAACAAATCTTTCTGGGGGGTGTTGAAATTGAATGTTCCTATTTTTTGAAATGAAGATTTGTTCCCATATGGACAGTTGTTTTCTATTCTATTGATGAATTTATCAATAATGGATGATTTTTTGTAAATGTATATATTTGTATTTCTAATGTATATAATATACTGAGATTGTCCAATGGATTTCTGTAATCTCTATGGACAATAAATTTGAATTTGAAAAAATTGTATAAACACATAAAACTTTTAACTGTGGAAATAGACGGAAACTGTTTTTATCAAATGCTTTACACCTACAGGCAGCTAGGACAACTAAGAAAATTGCCTCAGTATTGCATACTGGCATTCTAATGTACAATCTGATTACTGATGAAATATCGGACACATGCCCAATTCAATTTAGGAAGAGAGACAGAAAGTTTTTGATAGATCAGTGCTTTTATACATTGCAAGAACACATTGAGTTCTTCAAAGATCGCAAATAATGTTACGACTGTAGTATGAGTTTTAGCAAATTTGATACAGAGGAAAAGACACTACTGTACTTACCCATCCTCTTGATCATAAAGTCTCCTGCTATCTGTTTTACGGAAGTGAACAACATCAATGTGTGTCTTATAAACAGAACGTACATTCCGCATGAGTGGATTAATCTGAATGGGGACAGCTCTGTATATTCCAGTAACTGTGACTCTATCTCCTGCTTGTACACTGTCTACTAGGTCATTATGTGAGAACAGCACAATTGTGTGAGGTGTTTGACCAGCTGGCATGTCATCTATGTAGTAGAGAAAAAATGTAGAAACTTAATGTAAATTTTTAGTTATAAAGAATTGAACATAGTGAAAACACCTGAAAGCCTACTGAAAAATTGTAGTCAGATTTTTGAGACTTTGTCACTTACATCTTTATATTATTGAGGAACTAGTTTCGGAAGCCATCACTTCCATTTCCAAAACTAGTCCCTCAATAATATAAAAATATAAGTGATGAAGTGTAAAGAAACTGACTAGAAATAGTTTTTTCAATTAATTTTGATCTCAATGTTACTAAATTTCTCCAATCACGCATAAAACACCTAAAAGCACTTTCACAAAATGTTCTGAACCATCATACACTGAGGTAAGAGCAAGAGTTTTAAGCTTCCTTCCTTTCAGTAAATATAGTAAAAACTTTAATTTATGACAAAGAAACTTTCAATCTAGTTGCATTCTTGGTACAGTAATTCAAGACTTCTTTAACAGCACACAATAACAATATTCATTCTTACCTGGGGACTCCTGTAGTTTCACCATTTGCTTATCAGTGAACTGTGAACGATTATGGATTAGATTGAAGCAATGATTTGTATTGCAGTTCGGGCAAAGTGTAGGCTCTGCAATACGGCCACGATCAATTTCAACTGTTGTTGTGAACCAACAAACAATACACTTAAAGAATGCTTCACGCATCTCTGGGATTATATTTGATGTCCTTATCACCATACCACTGACTGTTATCAACTGGTCAATATCTGTAAAACATGTGTATGATTAGAGCATAGTTTCTTTAAGCAGTTTTAATAGCAAAGTTGGAGATTGCCGTTATTTGTATAACAAGTCTACACAAACTATTAACTAAAGGTACAATGCCCAACACAAAACTTTCTGTATCCATTTGCAATTCACACACACCATTGTGTGAATTGGTCAGATGCCCATTCTTCTAAATAAAGAACCAAATTGTTACAGAGCAAGTTTTCAGAGCCTTCAAGCTCATGCTCAGCCCCCCCCTCCCCCACTCCATTTTCAAGTGCCTCATTGGGTGTTACTTAAATGAAGGTTGTCTGAAAGCTAACTGGTAATATAATAAATTTATTTCAATTCTCCAGCACTGAAAGAATTCTATGAAGAAACAACTCGAAACCCCATGGGTAAATCTCCTGGCGGTAACATTCACATTTTACCAATGCTTTCTTCACACATTCTCAAGCAATAGTAGCAATATGTAGATAATGAAGTCAATATAGTACCTAATAAAACACACAGAAGATATATACAAATATAATAATTTGTAACATAAAACTTCACTTATCTTATAAGTAATGAAGGAAGTTTTCTTAATTGATTAGGATCAAATTAGTACAATATTAATATTATTAAATATTATTATTATAATAAATATGTTACAAATTATATTTGTATATATTTGTTTGCTTCTCTGTTAATAGCGTCATATTTTACGTATTTACACAGAAGATATGTTAAGTCATCATTCTTGTTGGTTAACTTCAAACTGGAAATTGAAGAAAATGGTATGGATTTGAACCATATCTTAGTCATATCAGACGATGAATGAAATAGATGAAATGATGCTCAATACGTCCGGGGTCCATGGAGCTTAGAGTTACCCGACATTCGTCAACATACCAGTCTGGCATCAAATTTTCTAATTTACTGGTTTGTGTTGTTAGAACAATCAATTATGATGGACTGCCTTCTAAATGAAAATTATAATAAACTTAAAACCTGGGATTTAGGTACTTATGAATTGTAAGATGCTATTGGATTATATGATCTTATATGAGATTTCCTTACTGTCTACAAGAAAAATGCGAGTCAATTGGAGAATTTAATACTGTACCAGCATGTTGCCATGGTAGCTCACTGATAGCGCAGCCGCACCTAGAGAAGAAGATCTGTGGTTCAAATTCCAGCTATGGCATTGAATTTTTCAATTCTGATTCCACCTTTCAAACTAAATTTCGTATTTAAGTTTATATCTTCCAAAGTTGGCACAGAAAGATTTCCAGGAATATCTCTTTTACCGCAAATTACCCTTTACATGGAAAAGCTTTGTTAAAAATTTATTTTATCAAAATATGGCTCTAATGAATAGAATTACTACACCATATAATTAAGATACAAATATAACAAAATGAAGCCATGGTTAAGTATTGGTTGAAATTAGAACAGATGAATGCTGTGTGATAGCTTTGGAGACCATACAAATGTTATAACATTGCAATATTTATACCCAAAGAAAGCAGTTCAACTTTTAAATGTGTTTATGTGCATGCATGCTATACTTCTGCTATATATCAGCTGTCACATAAGTTTTAATGTATGCTATGTCTTTTATTTGGCTCTCTAGCCTTCCAGCTCATTAAGAGATCTCATCTAACTTTCCTCCTCTTTTTTCTTGCCCTCCATTTTTTACTTTTCTATTCTCTCTTTTCTTCCTATAAAATGTCCTATACCTTTATTTCTCTTTTCCTTATTCCCTGTCAATCTTTGCTTTGCTATTTTAATTTACTAATGGTATCCTATTTTCTTTCCATTATTTCTTCCCTCCATTTACTCTTTAAATTTTACACTTTCTTCTTTCCTATATAATTCACATAACTTTTTTCTCCTCTTAAACCTGTTAAGCGCTTCCTTGCAAAATGACTTAAATCCAGATTCCATTAAATTATGAGCATGCTTATATTTTAACTGCATACATTTTCATTTCTACCACGCCTCATATCTTTTCTAGCCATTTTGTGTCATTTCTAAATTATATTTGTGTGCTCATATCTATCACTGTTGAAACTCACTTTTACTTTACCTTCCTACTATGAGAAATTTGGTCAATCTTACATTTAAATAATCAAATTCTTTTCCCATATCTATGTTCTTCCCACCCAGATACTATTTTTTCTATCTTTTATTTTTGTCCCTCTTTTAAAGACCAAAATTTATTTTTATATCCCAGGTTTTGCAGAACTTAGCATAGATGGCAGAGGCAGTAGAGGTTGAGATAGTGGTAGTTACTATATTACCTTTTGGAAATTTTTTTGCAATTTCATGGCTTCATCTTATAATAATTACTATCTGCTATTCTTACAATTATTAAACTGTAGAATTATTAATAACTCAATGATTAAATACACTACTAAGATAGCGTTCTTTACAATCTGAAATACTCATAAATCTCTTTAAACTATAAAAACATAGTGTTACCCTGGTGGCAGACTCGCGAAGCAGATGAATAAATGATGGCCAGTGGAGATTCGGGAAACTTCGGGGCCGATCGTGACAGGAAGCGATAGACAGTTGAGCGAAGTGTTTGAAAAAATAAACAGTTTTAGGTTATCTAGCACATTGAATTTGTGAAGAGTGTATTTGCTACGAGAATAAAGTACAGTTTTTGTGTTTGTAACCTCAACCTTTATTTCACGAACCCACAAAGTCACAATATTAAAAACTTCCTGAATCTAGTTGGGTGTATATTGGTTACTTCCATTAGTAATCAGTAGAGCCCAGATTTGTATGTCTCACTTTTCCAGACAATTTGAACATTCTGAGGGGAAAATACGTAGTTTAAGTTTTGAATGAAAAGAATGCATATTTTACTCTTGAACGTTGCACTTTTATAATTTTCCCCTTTAGATAACAATATTACTACAAATTGATAAACTCGTACATGATAAATAGAAAACAACTGGTAAATTTAAAATTTGCTAGCGGAGATTATGAATCCAGTCTGCAAAATCTGTCGTATGGCATTCCTCAAGGTTCAATGTTGGGTCCATTACTATTTACTTTATACATGATATAAAAGATAGCACACCAAATGCCAATACAATACAGTAAGCGGGTGATACAATTATAATTAGTGATAAAGATGCAAATGCACTCGAAAAATACATGAATGCTACAGTAAATTCCATAAATAAATATTTCACTGATTCAAACTTAACTGTAAACCCCAAGAAATGTGAAATTATAATCTTTGGTTACAGAAACATAAGAAACCCCCCCCCCCCATTTTAACCATATTTAATAATATTATAAAAAATGTAGATTATGTAAACTTACTAGGATTAAATATAGACAGGACATTAATTTATAATAGCCATATCGAGAAACTGGCACTACAAATTAGCAAAAACTTATTTGTTTTGAGAACTCTAAAAAATTGCATTCCAAGTACAGCTAAAATTATATATTTTGCGCTTATCCACTCTGCCTTATCCTATAGGATAGCGCTTATCCACTCGGCCTTATCCTATAGGATAGAAATTTGGGGTAACACCAGTAAAACAAACCTCAGTAGAATATTCATACTCCAAAAACGTGCTATTAGATATATAGGGAATATAAAAAATACAGATTCTTGCAAAAATACCTTTCAGCAAACAAAGATACTCACATTCCCGAGCTTGTTTATTTATAGATCTATTCTTCACTTGGTTAATCAGAAGTTTCCAATGAAAACAAACTCAGATATCCATAACTATGATACAAGGGGCAAAAATAATCTCGCTATTCTAGGACACAATGTACTTATATGAAAAGATGCCTAGTTATACAGGAATAAAATTCTATAATGTACTTCCTGCTTCAATTAGAACCTGTAATAATTTAAATACATTTAAAACACATTTAAAAGCCTTTCGTATAGATAATGTATTTTATAGCATCGAAGAATTTATGTATCACTGTAAAAATAACTAGGCTTTATTACTGATTTTAGCATATTATATTTATTTTTAAATTCTATACCATTGAGCAATTTATGACTAGCTTGTGTATTTAATTTGATCTCTCCATTATTTTATTTCTAATTGTTTACTTTTAAGAGAGAGTAAGTATTACAAATGACATGGCTTGTGTTCAAACACTGTATTAAGTTGCAATAAATAGTCAATTCTCTGAAAACAACCAAGCAAAAATTATTTTAAAAAATATATATTTATTTATAAATTGATTTTTGCTCTAGCAAAGCTCTTAAAGCCTGGAGCAAATCAAATGTCTATTTACATCTGTGTAACAGACATCCAGGTGTCTTGGGAAATAATACTGTGCAATTAAATTAGGGATAAAACAAGGTAATCCCCATAGTAGACATACAGCCAAAGGAAATTCAACAATCAGTATCATGCATGTCTTCACATGGTTTGGTGCTTACCCATTTTCTGTAACATATCAACTTAGTTTGACAGTTGTTTCAGAGCCCAATTATATTGATAGTTGACAACTGAAGTAATTATTTGAATAGTGCTTGTGCTTTGGTTTGAGAAATGTCGCCCAGAAACCCAATCTGCTGTGCTAATAATATGTGAATGAGTTTGGAAGTAATGTTTTTAGTGAATATGGTAAGATATTGTTTTGTTTGGTATGTGAAAAGAATGTTTCTGCAAATAAAAAGTTTGAATTTAAAGAACTATTTGTAGTCGGTTTTTTGACACCTCTTCACTTACATTTTTATATTATTGAGGTACTAGTTTCAGAGCCGGGTCTTTCATTTTCAACTTCTATTTAACTATTATCTGTTCATATTTCCCCCACCAGAGAGAAGAGAGCAGACAACAACAGAGATAGTTGAATAGAGGTTGAAAATGGTAGCGACAGCTCCTGAAACTAGTACCTCAATAATATAAAAATGTAAGTGACAAAGTGCCAAAAGACTGACTGCAAATAGTTTTTTGAATTAATTTTGACATCACTGTTACTAATTTCCTCCAAGCACACAAAAAAAGTTTGAAGTTGTGCAGCACAAAAATACAGCATGCATAAAGTACAGGGTTAAGAAGTCTTCTTTAAATCAACAACTAATTAGAATCCAAATAGACGAACAATCACGTTAAAGTGATGATTTTTCTAAAAAATTGTGTTTAGCTTAACTGAGTCCCAACATTCCAATATGAAAACTGAATAATGTGCGCCTTCAGAGTTTCTTAGAAAGTACACAAACAAAAGTGTCCCGGATGATCTACATTATGCAAAAGATATGTACCACAGTGTTTTCAAGATGTAATTTCTAAACTATGGGATACATTGGAGTACAAAAATATCTTCAGTAGATGAGACACCAGACGCTGCAGACCAGTGAGTTACTAGTGGGTTCAATGACAACAAGTAGCAAATCAATCCTCTTGAACATTCAAATACTTGACAGGGTAAATCATAGCACCGTTGCAACATTTTTCAATGAATTTTCTTGTGGCCAGGTGGATTACACTATAAATGTACTTTTATTTCTCACAGATGGTGCTCCATATACGATAAAAGCAGGAACTGGATTGAAACTTCTTTATCCAAATTAATTCACCTGACTTGCCTTGCTCACGGTTTAATCGTGTTGCTGAAACTATTAGAGCCAAATATAAAAAAGTGGATTTACTTGTCTCCAGTGTTAAAAAAGTGTTTTTGAAGGTATCACTAGGAGTTCAAACATTGTGTGAACCATTTCCAGATCTGTTCTTACCCACTTAGTGAATTTTAACAGAGTACATGGTTACAGATTGTGTCATATTACACAGAACATTTCAGTAAAGTGAAAGCAGCACTAAATTCTTTAAATGGAGAAAATGAAACTACCATTGCTGTAGCTCAGAAATGTTTTTCTAAAGATTGCATTGAGGAAACGATCAGTATATCCATAGCCAAAATTATAATACAGAGACCCAAAATAATTCTTCAGATTATTCACTTTCTCTGATAGATAAAATTTCAAATCTACAGTTCTGAACCGATTCATGGTGTTGCTAAAATTGCATTTGATATGTTTAGTCAGGTATTAAATTAAAATGCTCTTTACACAACAATCTGTCAAATTAGCAAAATATTTGGTGATAGTGAAAAACTGAAACAGAGGAAGCATTCACTGAAGAAGAGTTGTGATGTTTTTCACATGCACCTGTGACATCATTCAATGAAGAAAGGGCTTTTTTACCGTATACATATTCCTTCACTAACAGACACAGGAGTTTCACACAGCAAAACCTCAGGGCAGCTTTCACTATCTACTATTCATCCTCCAAAATATGGCTTCTTTGATTTTCATTACTTTTTTTCCCCATACAAATCTGAGCTCTAGTAATAGGTTATACATTTGAATACACATGGTGTTCATTTTTATTATTTCCCGCCCTTCGATTGAGCAAGAATGACGTCATAGTTGACTGGTGAGTCTAACTTGAAATCATAGTGCCCTCTATGGAGGAGAAGCGGCAGTTTTTGCTGAACAGTAAGCAAATTACAGTGCTCTCAGTGTGGTTGTACTGATAACTAACACAACCAGGTTCCCCTGGATATGAACAGAGCACTGCGCCTTCATGGTTAAATGCTACTTTCATACCGGAATTAAAATGGGTTCAACATATAAATATAATTTAAACCGCACACAGAGGAGTTTATGCAATGCTATCCAGCATTCAGACAAGATCCTCAGAGCTTAATGTTGTCAAAGGTGTCCAGGTACCGTCAAACTGACATACTTTTGTTTGCAACATAAACGTCTTTATTTTATCAGTATACGATATAAATTTTTTGTCATTCTCACGCTTAATTAAAATGTCTATTAATGTTGGAATCCTTGTGTTTGTTAAAACCAATAGGTGCATCAAAAATTTTCAAGATACAGGATCAGTTACTCGCAAAATAAGACACTGGAAGCTATAGTGACTGGTTCCAGTCTAGAAGCAATAAATAATGTTATGACAGAATGGTCTCAAAAATACCTTCTCGCAATACAGATAGTGCTTAAGGGGACGAGATAAAGGAAATATAAGAAAATGGACACATAAGACTATGCACTAGAGATATTTTCTTGTTTAGACTTGGATACATAAAAGTTTTGTACATATTTTTCATTCATAGAACATGTTCTGCTAATTTTCTGTTTTGTAACATAGTTACATTGTGAGGAAACGTGGGTGATAGAGAAGAATTGAGATCAAAGTGAAACACTTCTATTTTGTGAGACAGGTTTACAATATATATATATATATTGACTTGTCATTTTTTATGTTCTTCATGGTATACCTTTATGGCTGCATAATTAGCTTTGCAGTGCGGTGCATTGCATTGCAGTATATAGTTTTTTTTTTTAAAAACAGTTATTGTATCTATGCACCAGGTGAAATTACGCACCTTTATATTACGCAGGCAGACCCACCTCTCAAAAAGCATATTTACCTGCCGGTAGAAGGAGGCCTCAAAGCTGCTGTCTGCACATCAAATATGATCACAAGCCACTATGGGAATCATATATAAACTCGCTCCATCAGCAATGCTATTGATGTCAAATTTTGCGCGGTAAAATTACAAATAAAAATGAACACTGTGTAGAGGTGATCATAGTTGTGCTACCTGTATGTAGGTAAATTTTGTTGCTAGATCTGGTATTGTGATTCATTAAGCAGACATGTTTACATTAAACTTCTGCATATTTTCTTTTGTGTTACAAATAGCCTATCTGCATCAATAACAGAATTACCACCAAAGAATGACATATGAAAGTACTGATTGAACATACACAAAATAGATCTTTTTATGGTATTGAGATTAAACACATTTTTAGTGCAGAAATAATATAGTATATTTTATTAGCCTTTGTTGTGATGTATATATGAGACTTGCAGTTGATATATTTATTGTTATTCCTAAGAATTTTGAATCAGAGATACACTGAATTGAATTTTTATTGAAAATGAACACTGGATTGGAGAGAGCTAAACTTATAATAGCTCCCTCCAACAAATCATCTGCCTATAGAGTTTTGTTATTACTGAACTATGTCTGTTTTTCTTTTTTACCTCCTCCAATATAGCATAGATAAATAGTTTATATAGTATCAGGCTTAATTTACATCCTTATCTTATTCCCTGTTCTATCATCTCTTGTTATTTTATTTTCATATCTTGTGCAGTATTTTACTTGTGCCTAACTCTTTTCATTGTTTAGTATATGAAATACTAAATACATTCTTACCTTCTGGATTCAGTGCTCTCATGTTTTTTGTCTTCTGAGCATTGAAAGGTCGCACTTGAATTTGATGTTCCAAAACTGCTGCTGGATAGCGCTCAAAAAACATTTCATTTGTTGCCATATCAAATGCAAGGATCACTTCCTGAGGATAGCATATCAGCTGCTTGCATAAATCAGGATCAAATGATTCTAGATGGGCGCAGTTCACATTTAAGTATGGCTCTTCACACATATGTATCTATAAAAGTAAACAGTAGTTTGGTTCAAAGTATAAAAATTAAAAGTGGTTTGGTTACTTTGCATTCAGTTTAGGCAATAAATGAACAAAAAGGATGAGCATTAAAATTATGTTAATCCTTGTAAACCATCTTGAGAAATGTTTGCATGGAGTTTCTGTTTTAACACTAAAGCCACCAAACTAAGTTTCAAACTGTGAAGTTGCTTTCAGATGAGGAAATATCATCACAGATTTAATGTAGTAGAGCAGTGTTTCTCAAAGTGTGGTCCACGGACCCCCCAGGGGTCTGCGGGGTCTCTTAAGTCAAATAATAACGCTGAATTAAAACTATAGAAAACGTAGAACTGTATTTACGGAGTCGCTTATCTGCTCGGTGCTGAACTACATACATTTTATTTAACATTTTTTATGCAACTATGTCATAATGATGTAATGCTACTGAGAGCTGCAATCAACGTAACAGTCGGGAGCATGTAGTTGACTCATTCATATAAATTGAGTTGCCAAACTATGGGGGTCTGCGAACAAATTAGATGATAAGGGGATCCTCGAGGCAGAAGAGTTTGAGAAACACTGTAGTAGAGGTTGGTAACATATAGCATAACCTACAAACATTTCCTAAGTGCATGAGCAGCTCCTGTATGAGTAGCAAAAAACAGAAATACAGTAGTCTTTTGGGGGGGGGGGGGGTAGGGGAGTTCCATTTATACCTCACCTTTCATTTCAAAGGTCATATTGGCCTTTCCTTTGGAACATATTGGTTATAGATATATTTTTTTGTACATTAGATCGCACACTTATTCACATTTACATTCATACTTTCATAATCTAGGTGGGACAGAGAATAATCTTGACTAGAGAAAAATTTCTACTCCCCAGGAATCAAATCAAGCAATCCTTGCACAATAGGAAAGTGCTGCATCAACTGAGTATGGGTCTTGTTCTTCCCATTGCTCTATACATTAAATCAACTGTGATTTAGTAAGTTCTTGGATTCACCATGAGAGGTCAGCCCTAACACAAGTTGTTCACGTGATATTCATTGGAGTGTTCCCTGTAAAAACGTGCCACATCAATCTTCTTGGAAGATAGCTGTAGTGGTGATGCAGCTCTATGGTTGTTCCCATTTAGTGTTCGATGATAGAAGGGAAAAAAAAAAAAAAAAAAAAAAAAAAAAAAAAAAAAAAAAAAAAAAAAAAAAAAATCGAGATTTGAGCAGTGATTAAGTAAATTAAGTTAATTAGGAGTCGATTAATAACACAAAACAACACTCACTTTTAAATTTTCCCGGAACCGGTTTCTGAGGTCTTCCCTCTATCTTCAGCCGGACATCGACTAGTTCTCATTGGTGTAGCTGGCAATATTTTGTCTTCGGTCTCCTCTGGTGGCGGTTCGAGGAACTTGCTGAACAAATCTTTCTGGGGGATGTCGAAATTGAATACTTTGTTCCTATTTTTTGAAATAAAGATTTGTTCCCATGTGGACAGTTCTTCTTTTCCTGTTGTATGTTTTAGTAATTTTGGTTCTGGATTTATGTTGTGGTTTTTTTCCCAAAAATGCGTGGCAACTGCTGATTTTTCTAATTGTTTGTATTTTATGTTCCTAAAGTGTTCCTTTGCTCTTGTTTCTAAATTTCTTTTCGTTTTTCCAATATAAATTTGACTACAGTCACAGCATTCAATTTGATATATACCAGATTTTTTGTTAGATGGAATGTCATCTTTGATGTTTGAGCAAATTAGGTTTTTTAAGGAGTAATGGTTCACTGGAGCTAGTTGAATGTTTTGTTTTTTGAAGACTTTTTTGAATTTATCAAAGGCCCATGGATGGTAAGTGAATTTTTTGAAGATCATTTTAGTTTCTGTAGCTGAGAGGGTTGTGGTTTCCTTTAGTAGTTTCTTCTTTTTTGCTAAGTTCACTTTTTTGTCTACTAGTGATTTGGGAAAGTCATTTTTCTGTGCTATTTCAATAATTTTGTTGTATTCTATTTTGTATTCTTCTGCTGTGAGAGGGATGTTGACCAGTCTGTGTGCTAAACTATTAAAGATTGCCTGTTTGTGGGATCTTGGATTGTAGCCATTAGCTTTTATGTAGTTGTCTGTCTGTGTTGGTTTTCTGTAAATGCCAAAGTTTATTCTATTTTTATTTCTGATTATTTTTAGATCTAAAAATGGTAAATACTCGTCTTTTTCAACTTCTACAGTGAACTTGATGCTTTTTTCTTGAATATTTAAAAGTTTTAGTGCATCACTGATGTGTTTTTTTGGCACTATGGCAAATATGTCATCTACATATCTTTGCCAGAGTTTGAACATCCATGGGAAACCTTTAGTGATCCTTATTTCTAGTGCACTCATGTACAGATCGGCCAGGAAGGGTGATAAGGGGTTGCCCATTGCTAAACCAGAAGTTTGATGGAAATATTTTGTTTGAAACTGGAAGAAATTCTGTTCTATGCATAATTTGGTAAGTTCGATGTAATCTGAAATTTCAAGTGATGACATTCCAAGTGATTTGAGCCATTTTTCTATCAATGTTGGGAGTTGTTTAACTGGTATGCTGGGAAACAGTGATTTAACGTCAAATGAGACTAGTGTGTCTTCTTCATTTAGTTCAGTATCCTTAATGTGTTCTATAAGTTCATAGGTGTTTTTGATGCTTAGGCTATCGAATTTTGGAAATGAGTTGAATTTGTTTGTTAGCCATTTTGCAAGTTTGTATGTTGGTGAATTTATACTGCTAACTATAGGTCTCATTGTTATGGATGGTTTGTGTATTTTGGGTAAGCCATAAAGTCTAGGTAAGGTTGGGTTATCTGGTTTAACTGCATATTTGTTTGATATTATACTTGATTTTGCTATTGTTTTTTCAAATGATTTTATGCAAGCTGTTAATGGATTTTTGTTAATGGTTTCATATTCACTGTTAGTTAGCATTTCTTCCATTTTTTCAAGGTAATCAGATTTATCCATTATGACTATTTTGTTACCTTTGTCTGCCTTGGTGTATATGACGTTTTTTTGTTTCAATGAACGGATAATATTTTGTTTGCTCTTGTGAACGGATCTGGTTTTTATTTCTTCCAAAATATTTTCACATTGGCTTTTAAGTGGGTTTTGTTTTGATACTGGTAGACACTGTGCCGAAATGTTTATATCTGCAATGTAGTCCTCAATTTCGTTTGAAAAACTTACGCAAGTTTTTAATCCTTTGTTTAGAAGACCTAATTCTTTTGTGGAGAAATTTTGATTTGAAAGATTTACAACGTTTTCAAAGTTTTGCGTGTTTGTTTTTTCGTTTACGCTACTTGTTGCTGTTTTGCATTTAGCGTGTGGACTAATTGCTGCAGGACTCAAGTTTCTATTTCCGATGTGTCTCTTATTCTTGAACTTATTTTCGGTATGGTTTCGATGTGAAGAAATGTTCATCAAATTGGTCAATTTGTACTTTAGTTTTTCGGTTTTTGTTTTCATTTTCTTGCTTAGCATTGCCAAATAGTTTTGTTCGAAATTATCCCACATCGTGTTTCCCAGTGTTTCCGTTAAAACTGAATGAAGTTTATAAAGTTTCAATTCCGTTTCTTCCAAATTTTTATAATGTTTATTAATTTCTAGCTGTAAAACTTTTTTCTCAGCCGCTCTGTGTTGATTCCCGTAGCCTGGTTTTACTATCCTCCGGACAAATCGGGGTGTCACTTTATTTCGTAAACATAGCTTTATGAATTTTATGTTTGCAAAAAGATTCCTTTTCTTTTCATGCAGTTTTAAGAATGTTTTTATTTCTTGCTTGTTACCAAAATTTTCATTGAATCCGTCATGCGTTTGAAATTTTAAATAGGTTACCTTATCCGCCATATTGTCAGCTGTTTTTATGTGCGATCAGTTGGTATAATTTCACTTCTTGAAGACTTGTTTGCCTATTTTATAAATCCTTTTATGGAAGTGTTGAAAACAGTGTTGTTGTATAAATTAAGTTAATTAGGAGTCGATTAATAACACAAAACAACACTCACTTTTAAATTTTCCCGGAACCGGTTTCTGAGGTCTTCCCTCTATCTTCAGCCGGACATCGACTAGTTCTCATTGGTGTAGCTGGCAATATTTTGTCTTCGGTCTCCTCTGGTGGCGGTTCGAGGAACTTGCTGAACAAATCTTTCTGGGGGATGTCGAAATTGAATACTTTGTTCCTATTTTTTGAAATAAAGATTTGTTCCCATGTGGACAGTTCTTCTTTTCCTGTTGTATGTTTTAGTAATTTTGGTTCTGGATTTATGTTGTGGTTTTTTTCCCAAAAATGCGTGGCAACTGCTGATTTTTCTAATTGTTTGTATTTTATGTTCCTAAAGTGTTCCTTTGCTCTTGTTTCTAAATTTCTTTTCGTTTTTCCAATATAAATTTGACTACAGTCACAGCATTCAATTTGATATATACCAGATTTTTTGTTAGATGGAATGTCATCTTTGATGTTTGAGCAAATTAGGTTTTTTAAGGAGTAATGGTTCACTGGAGCTAGTTGAATGTTTTGTTTTTTGAAGACTTTTTTGAATTTATCAAAGGCCCATGGATGGTAAGTGAATTTTTTGAAGATCATTTTAGTTTCTGTAGCTGAGAGGGTTGTGGTTTCCTTTAGTAGTTTCTTCTTTTTTGCTAAGTTCACTTTTTTGTCTACTAGTGATTTGGGAAAGTCATTTTTCTGTGCTATTTCAATAATTTTGTTGTATTCTATTTTGTATTCTTCTGCTGTGAGAGGGATGTTGACCAGTCTGTGTGCTAAACTATTAAAGATTGCCTGTTTGTGGGATCTTGGATTGTAGCCATTAGCTTTTATGTAGTTGTCTGTCTGTGTTGGTTTTCTGTAAATGCCAAAGTTTATTCTATTTTTATTTCTGATTATTTTTAGATCTAAAAATGGTAAATACTCGTCTTTTTCAACTTCTACAGTGAACTTGATGCTTTTTTCTTGAATATTTAAAAGTTTTAGTGCATCACTGATGTGTTTTTTTGGCACTATGGCAAATATGTCATCTACATATCTTTGCCAGAGTTTGAACATCCATGGGAAACCTTTAGTGATCCTTATTTCTAGTGCACTCATGTACAGATCGGCCAGGAAGGGTGATAAGGGGTTGCCCATTGCTAAACCAGAAGTTTGATGGAAATATTTTGTTTGAAACTGGAAGAAATTCTGTTCTATGCATAATTTGGTAAGTTCGATGTAATCTGAAATTTCAAGTGATGACATTCCAAGTGATTTGAGCCATTTTTCTATCAATGTTGGGAGTTGTTTAACTGGTATGCTGGGAAACAGTGATTTAACGTCAAATGAGACTAGTGTGTCTTCTTCATTTAGTTCAGTATCCTTAATGTGTTCTATAAGTTCATAGGTGTTTTTGATGCTTAGGCTATCGAATTTTGGAAATGAGTTGAATTTGTTTGTTAGCCATTTTGCAAGTTTGTATGTTGGTGAATTTATACTGCTAACTATAGGTCTCATTGTTATGGATGGTTTGTGTATTTTGGGTAAGCCATAAAGTCTAGGTAAGGTTGGGTTATCTGGTTTAACTGCATATTTGTTTGATATTATACTTGATTTTGCTATTGTTTTTTCAAATGATTTTATGCAAGCTGTTAATGGATTTTTGTTAATGGTTTCATATTCACTGTTAGTTAGCATTTCTTCCATTTTTTCAAGGTAATCAGATTTATCCATTATGACTATTTTGTTACCTTTGTCTGCCTTGGTGTATATGACGTTTTTTTGTTTCAATGAACGGATAATATTTTGTTTGCTCTTGTGAACGGATCTGGTTTTTATTTCTTCCAAAATATTTTCACATTGGCTTTTAAGTGGGTTTTGTTTTGATACTGGTAGACACTGTGCCGAAATGTTTATATCTGCAATGTAGTCCTCAATTTCGTTTGAAAAACTTACGCAAGTTTTTAATCCTTTGTTTAGAAGACCTAATTCTTTTGTGGAGAAATTTTGATTTGAAAGATTTACAACGTTTTCAAAGTTTTGCGTGTTTGTTTTTTCGTTTACGCTACTTGTTGCTGTTTTGCATTTAGCGTGTGGACTAATTGCTGCAGGACTCAAGTTTCTATTTCCGATGTGTCTCTTATTCTTGAACTTATTTTCGGTATGGTTTCGATGTGAAGAAATGTTCATCAAATTGGTCAATTTGTACTTTAGTTTTTCGGTTTTTGTTTTCATTTTCTTGCTTAGCATTGCCAAATAGTTTTGTTCGAAATTATCCCACATCGTGTTTCCCAGTGTTTCCGTTAAAACTGAATGAAGTTTATAAAGTTTCAATTCCGTTTCTTCCAAATTTTTATAATGTTTATTAATTTCTAGCTGTAAAACTTTTTTCTCAGCCGCTCTGTGTTGATTCCCGTAGCCTGGTTTTACTATCCTCCGGACAAATCGGGGTGTCACTTTATTTCGTAAACATAGCTTTATGAATTTTATGTTTGCAAAAAGATTCCTTTTCTTTTCATGCAGTTTTAAGAATGTTTTTATTTCTTGCTTGTTACCAAAATTTTCATTGAATCCGTCATGCGTTTGAAATTTTAAATAGGTTACCTTATCCGCCATATTGTCAGCTGTTTTTATGTGCGATCAGTTGGTATAATTTCACTTCTTGAAGACTTGTTTGCCTATTTTATAAATCCTTTTATGGAAGTGTTGAAAACAGTGTTGTTGTATAAATTAAGTTAATTAGGAGTCGATTAATAACACAAAACAACACTCACTTTTAAATTTTCCCGGAACCGGTTTCTGAGGTCTTCCCTCTATCTTCAGCCGGACATCGACTAGTTCTCATTGGTGTAGCTGGCAATATTTTGTCTTCGGTCTCCTCTGGTGGCGGTTCGAGGAACTTGCTGAACAAATCTTTCTGGGGGATGTCGAAATTGAATACTTTGTTCCTATTTTTTGAAATAAAGATTTGTTCCCATGTGGACAGTTCTTCTTTTCCTGTTGTATGTTTTAGTAATTTTGGTTCTGGATTTATGTTGTGGTTTTTTTCCCAAAAATGCGTGGCAACTGCTGATTTTTCTAATTGTTTGTATTTTATGTTCCTAAAGTGTTCCTTTGCTCTTGCAAGTTCCTCGAACCGCCACCAGAGGAGACCGAAGACAAAATATTGCCAGCTACACCAATGAGAACTAGTCGATGTCCGGCTGAAGATAGAGGGAAGACCTCAGAAACCGGTTCCGGGAAAATTTAAAAGTGAGTGTTGTTTTGTGTTATTAATCGACTCCTAATTAACTTAATTTATACAACAACACTGTTTTCAACACTTCCATAAAAGGATTTATAAAATAGGCAAACAAGTCTTCAAGAAGTGAAATTATACCAACTGATCGCACATAAAAACAGCTGACAATATGGCGGATAAGGTAACCTATTTAAAATTTCAAACGCATGACGGATTCAATGAAAATTTTGGTAACAAGCAAGAAATAAAAACATTCTTAAAACTGCATGAAAAGAAAAGGAATCTTTTTGCAAACATAAAATTCATAAAGCTATGTTTACGAAATAAAGTGACACCCCGATTTGTCCGGAGGATAGTAAAACCAGGCTACGGGAATCAACACAGAGCGGCTGAGAAAAAAGTTTTACAGCTAGAAATTAATAAACATTATAAAAATTTGGAAGAAACGGAATTGAAACTTTATAAACTTCATTCAGTTTTAACGGAAACACTGGGAAACACGATGTGGGATAATTTCGAACAAAACTATTTGGCAATGCTAAGCAAGAAAATGAAAACAAAAACCGAAAAACTAAAGTACAAATTGACCAATTTGATGAACATTTCTTCACATCGAAACCATACCGAAAATAAGTTCAAGAATAAGAGACACATCGGAAATAGAAACTTGAGTCCTGCAGCAATTAGTCCACACGCTAAATGCAAAACAGCAACAAGTAGCGTAAACGAAAAAACAAACACGCAAAACTTTGAAAACGTTGTAAATCTTTCAAATCAAAATTTCTCCACAAAAGAATTAGGTCTTCTAAACAAAGGATTAAAAACTTGCGTAAGTTTTTCAAACGAAATTGAGGACTACATTGCAGATATAAACATTTCGGCACAGTGTCTACCAGTATCAAAACAAAACCCACTTAAAAGCCAATGTGAAAATATTTTGGAAGAAATAAAAACCAGATCCGTTCACAAGAGCAAACAAAATATTATCCGTTCATTGAAACAAAAAAACGTCATATACACCAAGGCAGACAAAGGTAACAAAATAGTCATAATGGATAAATCTGATTACCTTGAAAAAATGGAAGAAATGCTAACTAACAGTGAATATGAAACCATTAACAAAAATCCATTAACAGCTTGCATAAAATCATTTGAAAAAACAATAGCAAAATCAAGTATAATATCAAACAAATATGCAGTTAAACCAGATAACCCAACCTTACCTAGACTTTATGGCTTACCCAAAATACACAAACCATCCATAACAATGAGACCTATAGTTAGCAGTATAAATTCACCAACATACAAACTTGCAAAATGGCTAACAAACAAATTCAACTCATTTCCAAAATTCGATAGCCTAAGCATCAAAAACACCTATGAACTTATAGAACACATTAAGGATACTGAACTAAATGAAGAAGACACACTAGTCTCATTTGACGTTAAATCACTGTTTCCCAGCATACCAGTTAAACAACTCCCAACATTGATAGAAAAATGGCTCAAATCACTTGGAATGTCATCACTTGAAATTTCAGATTACATCGAACTTACCAAATTATGCATAGAACAGAATTTCTTCCAGTTTCAAACAAAATATTTCCATCAAACTTCTGGTTTAGCAATGGGCAACCCCTTATCACCCTTCCTGGCCGATCTGTACATGAGTGCACTAGAAATAAGGATCACTAAAGGTTTCCCATGGATGTTCAAACTCTGGCAAAGATATGTAGATGACATATTTGCCATAGTGCCAAAAAAACACATCAGTGATGCACTAAAACTTTTAAATATTCAAGAAAAAAGCATCAAGTTCACTGTAGAAGTTGAAAAAGACGAGTATTTACCATTTTTAGATCTAAAAATAATCAGAAATAAAAATAGAATAAACTTTGGCATTTACAGAAAACCAACACAGACAGACAACTACATAAAAGCTAATGGCTACAATCCAAGATCCCACAAACAGGCAATCTTTAATAGTTTAGCACACAGACTGGTCAACATCCCTCTCACAGCAGAAGAATACAAAATAGAATACAACAAAATTATTGAAATAGCACAGAAAAATGACTTTCCCAAATCACTAGTAGACAAAAAAGTGAACTTAGCAAAAAAGAAGAAACTACTAAAGGAAACCACAACCCTCTCAGCTACAGAAACTAAAATGATCTTCAAAAAATTCACTTACCATCCATGGGCCTTTGATAAATTCAAAAAAGTCTTCAAAAAACAAAACATTCAACTAGCTCCAGTGAACCATTACTCCTTAAAAAACCTAATTTGCTCAAACATCAAAGATGACATTCCATCTAACAAAAAATCTGGTATATATCAAATTGAATGCTGTGACTGTAGTCAAATTTATATTGGAAAAACGAAAAGAAATTTAGAAACAAGAGCAAAGGAACACTTTAGGAACATAAAATACAAACAATTAGAAAAATCAGCAGTTGCCACGCATTTTTGGGAAAAAAACCACAACATAAATCCAGAACCAAAATTACTAAAACATACAACAGGAAAAGAAGAACTGTCCACATGGGAACAAATCTTTATTTCAAAAAATAGGAACAAAGTATTCAATTTCGACATCCCCCAGAAAGATTTGTTCAGCAAGTTCCTCGAACCGCCACCAGAGGAGACCGAAGACAAAATATTGCCAGCTACACCAATGAGAACTAGTCGATGTCCGGCTGAAGATAGAGGGAAGACCTCAGAAACCGGTTCCGGGAAAATTTAAAAGTGAGTGTTGTTTTGTGTTATTAATCGACTCCTAATTAACTTAATTTATACAACAACACTGTTTTCAACACTTCCATAAAAGGATTTATAAAATAGGCAAACAAGTCTTCAAGAAGTGAAATTATACCAACTGATCGCACATAAAAACAGCTGACAATATGGCGGATAAGGTAACCTATTTAAAATTTCAAACGCATGACGGATTCAATGAAAATTTTGGTAACAAGCAAGAAATAAAAACATTCTTAAAACTGCATGAAAAGAAAAGGAATCTTTTTGCAAACATAAAATTCATAAAGCTATGTTTACGAAATAAAGTGACACCCCGATTTGTCCGGAGGATAGTAAAACCAGGCTACGGGAATCAACACAGAGCGGCTGAGAAAAAAGTTTTACAGCTAGAAATTAATAAACATTATAAAAATTTGGAAGAAACGGAATTGAAACTTTATAAACTTCATTCAGTTTTAACGGAAACACTGGGAAACACGATGTGGGATAATTTCGAACAAAACTATTTGGCAATGCTAAGCAAGAAAATGAAAACAAAAACCGAAAAACTAAAGTACAAATTGACCAATTTGATGAACATTTCTTCACATCGAAACCATACCGAAAATAAGTTCAAGAATAAGAGACACATCGGAAATAGAAACTTGAGTCCTGCAGCAATTAGTCCACACGCTAAATGCAAAACAGCAACAAGTAGCGTAAACGAAAAAACAAACACGCAAAACTTTGAAAACGTAAATCTTTCAAATCAAAATTTCTCCACAAAAGAATTAGGTCTTCTAAACAAAGGATTAAAAACTTGCGTAAGTTTTTCAAACGAAATTGAGGACTACATTGCAGATATAAACATTTCGGCACAGTGTCTACCAGTATCAAAACAAAACCCACTTAAAAGCCAATGTGAAAATATTTTGGAAGAAATAAAAACCAGATCCGTTCACAAGAGCAAACAAAATATTATCCGTTCATTGAAACAAAAAAACGTCATATACACCAAGGCAGACAAAGGTAACAAAATAGTCATAATGGATAAATCTGATTACCTTGAAAAAATGGAAGAAATGCTAACTAACAGTGAATATGAAACCATTAACAAAAATCCATTAACAGCTTGCATAAAATCATTTGAAAAAACAATAGCAAAATCAAGTATAATATCAAACAAATATGCAGTTAAACCAGATAACCCAACCTTACCTAGACTTTATGGCTTACCCAAAATACACAAACCATCCATAACAATGAGACCTATAGTTAGCAGTATAAATTCACCAACATACAAACTTGCAAAATGGCTAACAAACAAATTCAACTCATTTCCAAAATTCGATAGCCTAAGCATCAAAAACACCTATGAACTTATAGAACACATTAAGGATACTGAACTAAATGAAGAAGACACACTAGTCTCATTTGACGTTAAATCACTGTTTCCCAGCATACCAGTTAAACAACTCCCAACATTGATAGAAAAATGGCTCAAATCACTTGGAATGTCATCACTTGAAATTTCAGATTACATCGAACTTACCAAATTATGCATAGAACAGAATTTCTTCCAGTTTCAAACAAAATATTTCCATCAAACTTCTGGTTTAGCAATGGGCAACCCCTTATCACCCTTCCTGGCCGATCTGTACATGAGTGCACTAGAAATAAGGATCACTAAAGGTTTCCCATGGATGTTCAAACTCTGGCAAAGATATGTAGATGACATATTTGCCATAGTGCCAAAAAAACACATCAGTGATGCACTAAAACTTTTAAATATTCAAGAAAAAAGCATCAAGTTCACTGTAGAAGTTGAAAAAGACGAGTATTTACCATTTTTAGATCTAAAAATAATCAGAAATAAAAATAGAATAAACTTTGGCATTTACAGAAAACCAACACAGACAGACAACTACATAAAAGCTAATGGCTACAATCCAAGATCCCACAAACAGGCAATCTTTAATAGTTTAGCACACAGACTGGTCAACATCCCTCTCACAGCAGAAGAATACAAAATAGAATACAACAAAATTATTGAAATAGCACAGAAAAATGACTTTCCCAAATCACTAGTAGACAAAAAAGTGAACTTAGCAAAAAAGAAGAAACTACTAAAGGAAACCACAACCCTCTCAGCTACAGAAACTAAAATGATCTTCAAAAAATTCACTTACCATCCATGGGCCTTTGATAAATTCAAAAAAGTCTTCAAAAAACAAAACATTCAACTAGCTCCAGTGAACCATTACTCCTTAAAAAACCTAATTTGCTCAAACATCAAAGATGACATTCCATCTAACAAAAAATCTGGTATATATCAAATTGAATGCTGTGACTGTAGTCAAATTTATATTGGAAAAACGAAAAGAAATTTAGAAACAAGAGCAAAGGAACACTTTAGGAACATAAAATACAAACAATTAGAAAAATCAGCAGTTGCCACGCATTTTTGGGAAAAAAACCACAACATAAATCCAGAACCAAAATTACTAAAACATACAACAGGAAAAGAAGAACTGTCCACATGGGAACAAATCTTTATTTCAAAAAATAGGAACAAAGTATTCAATTTCGACATCCCCCAGAAAGATTTGTTCAGCAAGTTCCTCGAACCGCCACCAGAGGAGACCGAAGACAAAATATTGCCAGCTACACCAATGAGAACTAGTCGATGTCCGGCTGAAGATAGAGGGAAGACCTCAGAAACCGGTTCCGGGAAAATTTAAAAGTGAGTGTTGTTTTGTGTTATTAATCGACTCCTAATTAACTTAATTTATACAACAACACTGTTTTCAACACTTCCATAAAAGGATTTAGTGATTAAGTAATTTGTATAAAAAGGTATGAAAGCAAAGGACATTCATGCCGATTTTCTAAATATACTAGGGTACTCTTCTTCATATTCAAGTACACCAAGTGGACAAACAAATTCAAATTTGGTCAGGAGAAATTAGATGACACCTGTGCAGTGGCCAGGCAAGATGAGTCACTATCCCAGAAATCATTGCCAAGGTATACAAAATGGTAATAGAGGAGCGCCGATTGAAAGTGCGTGAAATTGCTCAAAACTGCCTGATATCATCTAAAAGGGTATATCATATTTTGACTGAGGAATTAGATATGAAAAATTTATCTCCCAAATGGGTGCCGCAATTCTTGACGCTGGATCAAAAACACATGGAATGGAAGTATTGGAACATTGCTCGGCCTGTTTTAGGAGCAATGAACTACATTATTTGCACCACTTTGTGGTGAAACACACACCAGTGTTTGGTTTATAGATGAAACTTGGGCCCAATATTATACCCAGAGTGAAAACAGTCAAAACAGTGGAAGCATGCTGATTCTCAGCCAACAAAGAAAGCAAAGACAATTCTTTCAGATCATGGCATCAGTTTTCTGTGATATGAAGGGATTCTGTTTGTAAATGTGTAAATCTCAGTGGGCAAACTACTACAGGAGAGACTATGCTAACCTCTTGGACCAAATACAACAAAATATATGCGAAGAAAGGCCATATTTAGTAAGGAAGGTCACTTTCCATAAAAAAAAATGTGCGCCTGCACACATTTACCACTGCCATGACAAAATTATACAAACTAAGGTATGAATTGTTGCCACACCCGCCTTATTCACTTGATATGGCTCCATTACAATTCCATCTCTTTCCGAAGCTGAAAATTTTCCTTGGTGGACAAAGATTTGCTTCAAATGAACTGATAGCCAGAGTTGAAACTATTTTGCAGTCCTGGAGGAATCTCATTATCGAGATGGGATTAAGGCATTGGAACAATGTTGGACAAAGTGCATTTTTCTACAAAGAGGCTATACTGAAAAATTAAAAAGGTTCCAGTGTATTAAGTACCTTTTTTCAATTCTATTCTGAGAACTTATCAAACCAACCTTGTATTATGCTTCAAATCTAAGTATTAGTATTCTTGATGACAGATCTACTGGTGAGTTATTGCTATAGTTGCTACTATTTTCTTTACCTTAGCTGAAAGTAATACATAAAATCTAACTATGTTAATTTAGACATGTGTATGCAAAGGTTTACAAAAATACAGACAGGATTATTTTTTTTTAACATAACATCCTCAAAAATAGAACAAGTACATTGCCTACTTCTCAGCAAAAATGATAATGAAATATTTACAGCTTTTATCAACCTTGCTTTCAATAGTACATACTTCACTACTATATATAATTGTCAACTTTTGCTAAAACCAAATTCACAGGATGATGCAGGTAAAAGTTATGCAATTACAATGTATATCTCAATTTTGAAAAATAAAACCAATGCATTTATTGAATTATTAAAAATACCTCCTTACTTGCATTTGGAAACAAATTCTGCTAATTTACATGATAATCAGCTGATATCAGCCTGTATGACTAGGTAATGTCAAAACTGTATGTTACTCTGTGATATGATTTAATTCTTATAGCTCAATTTGGATTAACAATCACTGCTTACCTCTGCCAATTTCTGCAAGTACAGTGGTTGAGAAAGATCCATCTCTTCACTTCTCTCGTCCTCTTCTGCATCAGGATTTACAAAGTTAAGAACAAAACGTTTAAATTTTTCCTTGCATTGACTGACCACTAAGTTGGTACCCCAAACAACCAACTGCTGACCTATCCCATCTGCTTCAGATGGTGTTCCTCCTGATGGTACATCAGACTGGTCATTCTACATGAAAAAATAAATTACAACAAATGGACATTAATGTGTAATTTAAAATGTATTGTACTAGCTCATAAATACTTCTTCCCTAGTTAAGCATTGTCATGGTGTTAGGGGATTCTTGTTCCTCTATCCCATTAAGGTGGGGCCTGAGGAACCACAGCTTTGGATCTTGACAAAGAACAGGATGGGTGATCAGTCCAAGGCCTGGTGTAAGGGTGAAGGAAGTGGATGATTGTGTGAGGGTGAGATGAGTAACAGAAAAGATGATGGAGCAACTGGTGGAATACTGGCAGGGGAAACAAGAGGATCCAGAGAAAACCTGCCCCAGAGCCATGTTGTCCACCACAAATCTCACTTTGCAGTCGCCTGGGATCGAATCCGGGCTGCCTTGGTGATAACCAAGCGGTCTAAGCTCATAAATACAAAACTTATAATGCGCTCCTCCCTATGTATTAAAAAAAACTTCTAGTTAATCGCAAAAACTATTTGTATTTGCTTTATTGATACTCGTCACTTGCTTTTTTATATTAATGAGAGACTAATTTCAAAGGCAATCGCCTCCATTTTCAACCTCTTTCCAATTGTATTGTGTGTGTGGGTGTGTGTGTGTGTCTGTCCATGTCTGTAAGTAATGTGCTTATGTATATAATTTGTTTATATTTATATTCTGGATGACGAAGTCTTGTAATTATTTGTAATTACCAAATGACGAATAAATAAACATTAAACTGGCATCTGTTGTTGTCTGCTCTCTCTGGTGGTGGAACTATGAGAGAGCAGATAACAACAGATGCCAGTTGGAAAGAGATTGAAAATGGAGGCAATTGCCTTTGAAATTAGTCTCTCATTAATATAAAAAAGCAAGTGACGAGTATCAATAAACCAACTACAAATAATTATTTTGCTTCACTGTGGTGTTCCAATACAGTTAAATCTCAACTACAAATAGTTTTTGTGATTAAATTTGACATCACTGTTACTAAATTCCTCCAAACACAAATAACTTCTAGTTAATTGTTAAGTTTCCAACAAAAATCAGTAATTCCAGTATGAAAAGAACCAATATATATGCCATCCACCGCGGAGCTAGCATAGACCTGGTAGAAAACATGGGACGCTTCTTCTGGGTCTGTGGGGGAAGACCTTGCAGAAAACATGACAATTTAGCAGATGTTCAATCCATTAGAATTTCTGCTAGATGAGCTAGATGATTTCCAATGTTAAGGATGGTTTCCAAGAGGAACTGAACTGTAATCCAGAATCATGATTCAGTATACTCCTCTCAGAGATGGCCAAAGCCTCCTTAACCCTCCACTCCCAGTAACTACTGCATTTTGTTACAATGGTCGTTTGTCGGAAGCTCTATGGCAATACTCTGCCATTTCACACTTTTCAGGTTGCATTAAACAGATGGTCCATTCATGTTCTTTGAACATGGTTGTGATGGTCCTTCCAGATGGTCCTTGCCCTATGTACAGGATCCTGCACTCACAGGGAATGTGCTGCACCTCAAGTACTTTGAGGTCCAGTTTGTCTTTCACCATTATCAACAGGTGCTTATCTCCAGAGGTGGTTTGTGGATGGTCCTATGTTTGGCAAGAATTCTGCTGATTCTGCCTGATAAGTTTCCAGTAAATAGATGCAGGCTGGGGCAGCAGGCTTATATGATTAAAGGTTATTGCATTAAAGGTTTTCCTTTTCTGACTCTGGTGATTGAGGCTTCAATGTCATACTCTGAGAAGCTGTTTTGGCAGAAAGTGAATCTTAAGTGTTGTGCCTGAGATCATAGATAGACCAAGTTCTATGGGCCAGAGTGTTGTGATGGAAACTATAAGTGTTCAAACAGACATCAGTATGTGTTGGCTTATGGTTTACTGCATGTTCCAATGTATCATTGCTGTGTCTTGAAACTAGAATGTCCTAGAATAGCAGAGCTCTGCCCTTCTCCACTTCCATGGTAAACTGAATTTGAAGTTGGAGGTTGTTAGATGCACAAGGAAGCTCAAAGTGTCTGGTAATTGTGGCCAAATAACAAATGTGCCATCCACATATCTGTAGAAATGAGACATTTGTGTGGAGCTGTGGCAAGCATTTCATGTTTCGGTGTTCCATATAGAAATTTGCTATTGTTGGTGAGAAAAGGAAGCCCCTTGCCACCTTTCTACTTGTTCATGGAATGTACCATCAAAAAGAAAGAAAAGTGGACGTCAGGGTATGCCAGAACAGCTTGATGTCAGCCAGAAGGTGCTGCAACAGAAGTTAGGATATTTTCCTGAAGTGGTGCCCTTGTAAAAACAAAACACCAGTGGTATATTTTGCATACATTCATAGTCTATTAAAATATGGCACAATCTTCTGGGGAAATTCAAAAAATAGCATTGTGGTTTTTAGAATGTAAAAGAAAGTAATAAGGATTATGGCTAATGTCACAAACAAAGATCTACGACAGGTGCTGCACGCAACCAAGGCAGATACACTCTTTCGCCCCTAGGAAGCAGCTTGGGCAGCTCAAGGGCATACCGCCCGAGAAGCTCCCGGAAGCGAAAACCTGGCGGCTTGAGATTCGAACATGGTTGCTATATCGCACGTCAAATAAGGTATCAAAAAATGATTCACGCGTCGGATGTGCAGGAATGGTATTTAACCCACAGCCATAGCATCCCAGCAAGAACTCCCGCCGATATAGCAGCGGAGGTTTTGCCGCCTCAGCATAGAGGCTTACAACTTGGCTAGCTGGAAATGCCCTAGTAGCTAAACGAAGGCCAGAGTGATGGACCGTGTCTATCTTCCTCAGAGCTGAGGCATAAACAAGGCACCCGTAGTCCAGCTTTGAGCGGATCAGTGTGCGATATAAACGAAGCAGCACTGCGCGTTCCGCTCCCCAAGATTTCCCATAAGTACCCACAGGAGATTTAAAGAGCACTCACATCGTGCTTTTAAATGCGCTATATGCGATAACCAACTAAGCTTTCTATCAAAAATCATTCTGAGGAACCTCGTTTCATCGGCAAATGGTAATACATGGCGACCAAGTCTGAGAGTGGGCGGAAACCGCCGCTTGCGGCGCCAGAAGTTAACGCAGACCATTTTCTCAGTGGAGAACCGGAAACTGGTTTGAGAGCTCCACTTGTGAAGATTGTTTAGGCAGTGTTGCAGGCGGCGTTCTAGAAACGAAGTAAGCTCAGAACTACAGTAGATGGCAAAATCGTCCACGAATAAGCACGATGAAACCCCTTGAGGAACGCATTTAGAGATAGAGTTAATGGCAATAGCAAACAGTGTAACACTTAGGACCAATCCTTGTGGGACCCCGTTCTCTTGAATAAAAAGATTTGATAAAACCGAGCCGATCCTAACTTAGAAGACGCGATTGCTCATGAACTCCCGAATGAACAGGCGTAGGCGTCCATGAATATTCCAGCTGTGCAGGTGCATAACAGACCCGCACACCAACACATGTTATAAGCCTTCTCGAGATCAAAATATACACCAACGGTCTGGAAGTTCCTCTGGAAACCCTTCATTATGTGTGTCGACATTGACATAAGATGGTCTATTGTCGAACAGCGGCATCGAAAACCACACTGAATGTTCCAACAGTAGGTTGTGAGATTCCAGCCACCACACCAACCGCCCATTGATCATGCATTCCATCACCTTGCATATGCAACTGGTGAGAGAAATAGGAGGGTAGCTGGAAGGCAGATGTCGGTCCTTCCCAGCTTTCAAAATGGGTATGATGGTGGCCTCCCGCCACTGCTCAGGAAAGCTGCCATCAACCCAGACATGGTTATAGACCTCAAGTAGGAATGCCTTCCCTTCGGGAGAGAGATGTTGTAGGAAGCGCATGTGGATACCATCAGGTCCTGGTACAGAAAGTCGCGAGGATGAAAGTGCGTGTTCTAGCTCTGCCATGGTGACAGGCGATTGTAGTCTTCAAGGTTTCCAGAGACAAAGCAGAAACCTTGAGATTCCACCTGATTCTTAATTGAAAGGAACTCAGGAGCATAATGATCGGAGCTAGACACATGAGCGAAAGCAGCCAAGGGTGTTAGCCACATCAAACAATCCACAACGACGCCTGAAGTTGTTAAACCAGCAATCAGAATGTGGGTCCATTTTCCGGCCACGCACCTTAACCTATCCCACACTACAGAGGAAGGTGTATGGCGATTAAAAGACGATACAAAATCAGTCCATGATTTTCATTTGCAATCCTTAAGTACTTGCCTAGCCTTGGCACGCATTTTCTTGTACCATATAAGGTTCTCCAATGTGGGGTGGCATTGGAAAACCCGTAGAGCACGCCTATGGGCACGGATTGCATTCAGGCAGTCATCCGTCCATCATGGCACAGGACGGCGACGCACTCCTCATAACTAAAAACATCCAACTGGGTGTAAAGGGCCCAGTTGGCATTATCGAAATGCCAGGTAGGCAAGCGTGTGGAACACACGTGTTTTTTTTTTTTAAATTTACGTCCTCCAACGTTAAATCATATTGGACGGTGAATGAATTGGGTGAAATGATGCTCAAATGAGTCCAGGGTCCTTGAAGCTGAGAGTTACCCGACATTCGTCTTGAAGGATAAGGGAAAACTCCAAAAAATACCTTAACCAGGTACCTCACCCTGACCGAGATTCGAAATCGGGACCTCTTGAACATGAGGCAGACATGCTACCAACTACACTACCAAGGCGGGCTCACACGTGTGCTAGGAGACTGATAAGACACAGGAAGTGGTCACTAGAGTGCAGGTCAGAGATGACGTTTCATTGTAGGGACACTGCGAACTGTGGTGAGCATACTGCCAAATCCAGATACGAGGTGTTGAATGCATAAGAAAGAAACGTAGGTGCTCCGGTGTTCAGGAGAATAAGGTTGTTACTGTCCAGGAAGTCGGAGACAACTCTACCTCATGCACAAGTTCGAGTTGAGCCCCAAAGAGGGTGATGTGCATTGAGGTCTCCCACCAACAGAAAGGGGGAGGGTAACTGGACAACAAGATCTTGGAGCGTGGCAAGTGATAGATCATCTGAGGGTGGAATGTAGATGTTGCAGATAACCAGGTCTAACATCAGCAGTACTATAAGGCAGCAACGGTCTGGATGTTAGTGCGTAAAGGTATCACGTCCATATATACGTCTTCTCTGACCAGTACCACCGTACCTCCATGCGCCGGAATACCCTCTTCCGGAGCAAGATCACGCCACAAGGGAGTATTCTGCGTTAGTGCAAAGGAATCCTGAGGACGCAGTTTAGTCTCCTGCAAGCAAACTACTAGTGGGTCACACTTATTAAGCAGCAAATTAAGCTTTGGGCAATGTGCCCTAAGCCCAAATATGTTTCACTGGAAAATAGCCATTTAAACGGTGGGATAAAAGGTTAGAGGTTATTCCACCTCATGACGACTTGGAAGGTGTCCGAATCATTTGCCCTTCTTTTTGGGTTTCGGGCTAATTTCTTTCCCAGCCGGATCATCAGGTCGTTTTCTGGAAGACTTCCTGGCAGTGTGGTCAGTATCCTCCTGTTCCATTTCCTCCACGGATGAGGCCCCTTTCCCGATAGAAAAGTTCGGTTCAAGGGCCTCAAACCGGTTGGAGACAGTGACCGATGAGGAGGACAAGCACCAATCCGAGTCCTCACCCGAAGACTCCTCAGAGGAGGAGCTTATAGATGCCCTATGATCTTTATATATTTTGTATTTATTTCCCTTTCTACTTTAGACTTTTGTTGGATCCTGTACCTGTTACAGTTTTTAGTCTTATGTAACTTTTTATATTTATCTTTGTATCTTGAACTGACGTGTCCTATAACATATGTATTATTATGACTTTCTGGGTTTGTAAAATTGAAAGTCCGAATTGCAGAAATTTTAAATGTTCTTTATTTTCGTAGAAACACACTCTGTTCAATCCTTACGTAACAGAATTACGTAACATACACAATCACAATCTACCAAGGACGATGATCACAACAGCATTCTGATTACATCTGTTTACAACACTCCTGTTACATCATCTTTTTATTACTGACTGTTTACGACGACTGCTCTGTTTGCCTGTCAGTTCCTTTCTGTAAACAAGCATCACAAACAATTTTAGTGCGTACGCCGCTATGCGTAAAAAGGGATATTTGTGACATTATGTTCCAAAGGATGAAATAAATACAATACAATACAATACCATGCCACAGCTAACAAGATCAGATGGATCATAGTAATGTTCTTGAGCATGTGTAAAAACATGTGGTGTGGACAATTCCCCTAACAAGGTTGTAACTCTCAGATGTGAGAGCCCCTAGTGGTTTACTGGGGAAATATACAGTCAAATGGAGAATTTAATGTCAGGGCGGCACATTGGCCATGGTAGCTCAATGGGTTAGAGCGACTGGACGGGAACCAGGAGATCCGTGGTTCAAATCCCGGCCATGGCATTGAATTTTTCATGTTGACTCCATCCATAGTTTTTTTCAATTTTGACGTCACTGTTACTAAATTCCTGCAACCATGCATAGCATGTATCTCATATCTGTATGAGATCTCCTAATAGTTTAGCAGAAAATATATGAGTCAGGAGGAGAATTTAGTGTTGTGCTGGTGTGTTGCCTATCGTTAGAGCAACTGGAAGGAGACCAGGACACTGTGGTTCAAATCCCAGCTATGGCATTGAATTTTTCAATCTAACTCTACCTTTCCAAACCTTGTCCTATACAAGGCTAGTGTAAAAAAACAATTTCCAATAATAGAATTGTTTTAAATATTAAAAGCAAAAGCATTATTAACAGTGGAGAAATTTTGTTTTGTTCTTAAGTGCAGAAAATTCACATTTAGTATTAACTGCTACAAAAAGCAAGGAACATTATAATTGAAAGACATTGCAGAAACTGTAGAGAAAGTAACATAAAAAGTTTACAAGAGCATAAGTAGAAAAATTGAGAGCTAGAAAAAGGAGACCTTACATTATGTTATATGAAGGTGGCAAACACAAACAATATACTGTATTTACATAAATCTAATGCACACCCCACATTTGAAACTTAAAACTATGTAAAAACGATTTGTGTCAAATGCAAAGCACTCAAGACAAAAATAGGTAATAGTATTCTATTTAAATTTATTTAATACAACAATGGATTTATCATATATACCATCAGATTATAGAACTGAAAGTTCAAACTCAGGACATCTTAAATGTGGGCTGTGTAGCCATTATACCGGCTGAAAAGCTGTAGTGAAAAATCTCTAAGTTCATTACTATGTTTTGCAAAATAAGTTATATGCATTTAATGCAAGAAAATTGAGACAAGCCAAATTAACTGAATAGTTTAAAGTGGGACCAATATCTAAATAATGCTTCTTCATACATATCTTTATTGATTGTAAAGTTTTATTAATGCAGGCCCACTGTATAACTTTAAAAGATGAAGATTGATCAAAATCTCACTTGTAAATAATTCTAAGTTATAAATAATCTTTCCTCTTCTCCTTAATATATGTATAAATCAGGTTCAACTGTATATTGCTTTTCATCTTTTACCAGCTTAGCTACAGTCAGCTAGCAACATTGATGATTAATTTCTCAGTGGTGGTCTTGGATCAATGTTTTATTTCACTTTTATTAGTAAAATAATACTTCCTTTATTAGTGAAAGATGATTATTTAATCTGTAACACATTTAATAAATTGAAAAGACAGTTACACACTTTGTTCTCAGGAATACTTCATCACCATGTAGCATCTGCAGAAGCTTTTTCTGGTCTTTGTAGTTACCATCAAACAATTATATAATAAATTTCTTGTCTTTTAACTGTGTGTCTCTTGCTCAATTTTTTCTCGGGCAGCTAGCCAGGTGAACAGACGATTAGAAATCGACATTTCGGGAGTGTGCATCGCTCCCATCATCAGGATATTTATTAAATGTTATAACCACAAATGAATCACTGGATATAACACAAATATAAACAAAGACAAAACGCTATCAAAATTCGCATTACTGAACAAAGGACTGTTTTCAGTAAATTAAATGCCAGGTCAGGAGATGGCATGAGTAGAGAAAATTAAGTGGGTCAATATGCAACAGTTACTAGGAGCGGAGAATTAAGGAGGCTTTGGCCATTTCCTCTGAAAGGAGCACGCTTAATCGTGATGCTGGATTTCAGTTCAGCTCCTCTTGTAAACCGGCCTTAAAAATGGAAATCCGTCGATTTAAGAAGCAAAGATCAATACAGCTTGAAAATCAATTGACCCAATTAATTTTCTATACTCACGCCATTTCCTGACCTGGCATTTAATTTACTGAAAAGTTTTTTGTTCAGTAATGCAAATTTTGATAGCATTTTGTCATTGTTTATATATGTGTTATATCCAGTGATTCATTTGTGGTTATAGCATTTAATAAATATCCTGATGATGGGAGCGATGCACACTCCTGAAATGTCGATTTCTTATCATCTGTTCACCTGGCTTGCTACCTGTGAAGAAAGTGAGCATATTTGTCGCCAGGAAAGTGAGCATATTCAGGTCTTATTGTGTGTCTCTTGTTTTCTTAATCAACAACATTTATATTCCATGTAGACAAACATTTTCACTTCTCAAATTTCAACCAAAATTCCAAAATTAATATACAACTCTCGCTTGGGCTATCTTTAAATTACAATTTCAAGTATTTATTATTCCTTTTACATTTCATCAGAATTAGCTTATCTAGTTTGTCTTTGGAGCTCCTCTATCAATTAAGCTGACTACCCTTCTTTTTGATAATTTGCATTCATTAAACTATCCTTCTTTTATAATTTCCTTTCATGGACGTTTTGAAAACAGTGTTGTAATAAATTTAAGGGTAAGTCAATTAATGACACTAAACAACACTTACTTTTATATTTTCCAGAACATGTTCCGGGAACATGCCAGCAAATAAATAAATTAATTAATGATAATATAAAACCAAAACAAATAATCAACCCTACTTTACAGCTACCTATGAACACATCTACAATACCACCCATTTACACATTTCATGCACTAGAACATTTTTTTATACTGGTAGTCATATGATCAATACGTTTAATAATGTTATTAACCTTTTTAATATTATACGTACACTTACAGAATCTGATTGTAACTGCACTTGTCGGATGCGTCGATCAGTTCTTATATCTGGTCTCATACGCATTGGTGTTCCTCTAACACCAGAATGTGGTGTTCGAATGGATGACAAGGAACTGGGAGTCCCATAATTAAGTGGTGAGCTAAGATCACTCATAACTAAAACACAAATAATAGAAAATTGTATAATGCAGCAATTACTGAAAATTAGCTTTTGTACACAAAAACTATACATTTAACTACAACATTAAATCTTATCCTATAATTTCCCAAGGCACAGTGCATTAAAATAAACTAGCAACTCACCTATACCAAGCGGACTAGTTGGATTGAGGTTTCGAGCTGGAGAAGTTGGGGGTACGGACAGCTGACTTGATGCCTCAACTACAACTTTTTGCTGGGGCACATTCCTACCCTGCGTACCCCATCTCATAGGTGTCCCCACTTCAGAAGATCTAGCAGGAGTAGTTGGTCGCTGAGGGGTCTGGGAAAAAAAAAAAAAAAAAAAAGGAAACCTTTTATTAAATTTGTTAATACATATGCTGAAAACAATGATTAAATCTGCCTTCCTCTTAAGCACTTTGCCATGTTATCAAGGCTGAGTACACACCCTCTCATGCTCTCTCCCCCTCGCTCTCAATTGGGTTGGTAATATATATGGGGCACATAAATTTTACTGAAGAATTCAGTTAAATACGAAGAATAGATATACAATAAAAATAATAATAATAATAATAATAATAATAATAATAATAAAAGAAGAGGTACGAAATGCCTTTAAGTACTTTGCATAGTCCTACATAAGTTCATTTGCAAACCGATTAAAAAAAATGATGAAAATAACTACTGCCACAATGTTAATATGCTCATTCGCAAACCGATTAAAAAAATGATGAAAATAACTACTGCCACAATGTTAATATATATAGATTAATTTTCGAAGTATTCAAAACACTCCTGTACACTGTAAAAGGTCTGCTTGAAATGTTTTAACTTCTTAATGAAACTTTATTTGGTTACAATTACCCTATTGGCCCGAAAATAAGCTTCACTTTTTATTCACATTTTAAAGAGAGAAAAAAAAAATAAGGGTGCGGCTTATATTTGCCACTTACACTTTACAGACCACTTTCTGTTTTACCTCAATCTATGCAACAATACAGCTACAGTCTCTAAACTAAGTTAAACTAGCAGCATTTCATGACCAACAATGTGTTCTGTTTTTGCTTTAAAATTGTGTACTGTTTTGTAAGCTTGAATTCAGTAAGAAGTTAGACACTGACAGAGCTCGTTTAATGCAGAAATGAGTGACCATTTAGAATGAAAAGTATCAATAAGCCAAGGAATTTGGCAAAGTTATGATGCAAGTTCCAAACTTAGTTGTGCATTATGCCAAAACCATTAACAGAGAGGCCAGCAGAAAGTAAGATTAGAAAAATTGAATGTACAATGTTGGGTTGCTTCAGAAACCGTTAAATCAGTAGAAAAAAATATAAAAAACACATAAATATACTTAAATTTCTTATAGATACTTCTAAAATTATGTCCTTAGAATGTCCTTACCTGCTAAAAAGGTATTCCACATAAACGCAGAAAAATAGAAGAGAGCAGTTTCAACAACAAAAAAAATTGTTTGTGGGACCACAATGTGGTAAATATATGGTACTTGAAGCTAGGTTTTTTATTCATCTTCAGTTCAGTATAGTGTTAAATACACAAAAGAACCACGTCATATGAATTTATACGGTTTAAGAACACAGCTATACCGGTTGTGTGATATAAATAGAATACTAACTTGCTTTAATAAATCCATACACACTAACAATAATAATAATAATAATAATAATAATAATAATAATAATAATAATAATAATAATAATAATAATAATCTTTATAAAAATAAAGTTCTAACTAGTATTAATAAACTCACCCACACTATAATAGGCTTTGTCAATTAGGAAACATTTCAGCATTGATTTAAAATTATTATCTTTACAATTCTTGATAGCGACTAGTAGTATGTTATAAAATTTTATGCCCATAAAACTAGGTGTCTTCTCAAAAAGTGCAATCTATGGGTAGGAATCACTAAGTCGTCTTTATGTCTAGTGTTGTGATTGTGTCTATCAGAGTTGGTTTCAAGGTGTAGGTTAAATTTCTGAAGGTGCATTATTGTGTGGTATATGTATAAGCTAGGAAGGGTTAGAAGTTTCAATTTTATAAATACTGGATGACAAGATTCGTTATGTTTTAGATTCCCAAGGTGTCTGACGGCTTTTTTCTGCAATACAAAGATTTTGTTAAAATTTACCTTAGTTGTGTTACCCCATACTTTGATCCCATATGAGAGGTACGAGTAGATTAAAGAATAGATAATTTTAGCTGTGGGCATAGGTATATATTTTGTTAGATATTTCAGAATGAATAAATTTTTACTGATGCTATTGCTAACTTTATCAATATGTTCAGAGAAGTTTAAAGTACTGTCTAGTGTAACACCTAAATGATGTTACCTATATAAATGATAAGATGGAAGATGGGATGCCTATCTTACGAGAAATAATCTAACTGAAGATCATGGAAATTGCAGAAGTCTTAAAATGCCACAGATGAAATTCTGTGCGAGTATGGGTTGGTGCTGTCAGTTTATGCAGAGAAATGGCCTTGCTCTTTGACAAAGTACTATTCAAGCACAGAGGATGCCAGTAGATTTTGAGGAGAACTGGATAACTTCTAGCAATGTCACTGAAATGCGAACAGCGTTGCACATATCCTTTTCATCAGATTGGCAATGCAGACAAAACACTGTATTTTGACATGCCGAGCAATACAGCAATGGACATAAAAGGGGCGAAAAGTATCCCATTAAAAGGAAGCGGTAGCATGAAGGATAGAACAACAATGAAGCTCGCTGTGACAGCCGATGGAGGAAAGTTACCCCTTATATGATTCAAGCGAAAAGCCATGTCTAAGGAAAATTTTCCTGAGGACTTAGCGAATCATGGCCAGGAAAAAAGGTTGGATGACAACTGCGGTGATGGCTGACTACTGTATGAATTGTAGACCTGGAGCACTACTTGCTGAATGAGCCATGTTGGTTTTGGATGCTTTTAAGGGACATCTATGTACTGACGTATAGAAGAAACTTGCTCCACAAAAGAAACATCTTAATTGTAATACTGAATGCATAATTTTTTTTTTCAAGTGGAGGAAAAATCCATTTAAGGACTTCTACTGTGTTGGGAGAGCACAGTGGGTATGTGGGCTTTACCTCAAGGGTACCACTCTACTACGAAGACCTCCACTGGATTGGGAAGGGGAAATGTGCTGCGGTACCACCTAAAGTACCAGGAAGTAATCAAAATATCTCACAGTGTGATTCAGCAGGAGTGGGCATTAGGTGCAAGGATACAGGCTTGACATAGAGCCCAGCCTAATCCACTGCATATTTTGGGTATGATTGGGTAGGATTCCAGGTGTTATTTGTTAGGAAAATGTTGGGTGTTTATTCACGCCATAGCACTGTGTCTTAAGATTATATGCTTTTTGTCACTACAAGTATTACTTGCGCTCATGCCAGTGTTCTTTAATATTAGGTTAATATACTCTAAAGATATGTAACATGTAATGATACCAAAGAGTATATCAATAGGTACCGAAAGATCTATAAAACCATTATAACTGAAGCCAAAAGAAGGGAAAGAGAAATATTTATACTAAACTCTAACAATAAAACAAAGGCCCTTTGGACATTAGTTAACCAAGAAACTGGAAAATCTGTCCCAAAAATCAATAATAACGAATTAAATGTCAATAATAATATCACAAATCCAGAGGATATTGCAGAATCTTTTAATGCTTATTTCACAGACATTGCAGAAAACTTAGTAGCTCAAAATATTAACCATATAGGGAGTCAGGAGAATGGTGACAACATAAAGCAATGCAGTCAATCAATTTTTATATTGCCTGTTACGGAGTTGGAATTAGAAGGTGTAGTCCAGGGTATGAAGGCCAAATATTCATCTGGAGTTGATAAAGTACCAGATGTTATCATTAAAAAAGTATACATCAAATAGCTAAGCCACTGGTCAGTCTCTATAATGCATCATTGCAATTGGGTGTATTTCCAGATAAGTTAAAAGTATCAAAAATTAAGCCACTTTATAAAAAAGGGGAGAAGAATAAAAGAGAAAATTACAGACCAATATCAATCGTATCATCATTTTCTAAAATATTTGAAAAACTGGTTCATAATAGAATGATATCATTCATCTCAAAATACAATATTCTTTCAGAAGCCCAAAACGGATTTAGAAAAAACAGATCTACCATAACAGCCATGGACAGTTTAATAAATAAAATTCAAGAAGCTATAGTAGTTGTGGGTTTATTTTAGACTTAACGAAAGCATACAATGTTTTAGATCATGAAATACTACTCAGGAAATTAAATAAATATGGTTTTAGTGGTATTATGAATAATTGGGTTAAATCCTATTTAAGCGATAGAAAACAGTTTGTAGAACTTCAGTTTGAAAATAAAGGAAAATTAAATACAGTTCAGTCCACAGTGAAAGAAGTTAGGCGAGGAGTTCCACAAAGATCAGTCCTGGGCTCCTTGTTATTTTCATTGTGCATAAATGATTTGCCAACTGCCATTAATTCCACAGATGTTATTTTATTTGCAGATGACACTAACATCCTAATAAAAGGAAACAATCAAGAAAGCGTACAGACCAAACTCAATGATACTCTATGTAAACTGCACACATGGTTTCAGACGAATGAACTAATTATAAATAAGGATAAGACTATTGCCATTTCATTCCATACTTGCCAAAATAGAAATGTGGTCAAACCTCGCATAGTATTTGATAAAACAGCCATTAGCTACAATAATGAAACAACATTTTTGGGATTACATATGAATGAGAACATGAAATGGACCACACATATTCAACATTTAATAAATAAACTGAGTTCCATTTGTTATTTGCTTAAACATTTGAAAAGCTTAATAAATTTAGCAGCATTGAGAAATATATATTATGGTTACTTTCACAGTCAGTTACAATATGGGATAGTGTTCTGGGGGGACAAGGCAGATAGAGTCTTTAAACTTCAAAAAAGAACGATAAGGATACTAAGTGGAGTGGATAACAGAACATCTTGCAGGCCATTATTCAAAAAACATCAAATATTACCTCTAGCATGTATGTATATTTTGGAATTAGTGATCCATGTAAAACAAAAACTACAAATACAAAATTACAAAAATGCCGATATTCACAAATACAATACACGTCAGAAAGATGACTTTCACATTCAAAGTTGTAGAACGGAAATCTTCAGGTCTAGTGCTATCAATAAAGGTATAAAATTATACAACAGGCTACCAGAAAATATTAAACAAATGAAGAGCCTTATAAATTTTAAAAAGGGAGTAAAATGCTTTTTCCTGCAACATTCCTTTTATTATGTAAATGAGTTTTTAAATGTTAATTAGTTTTAAATGATTGTAAATAATGAGTGGCCATTAATGTAATTTTTGTACTATGATGTGTCTGATATCAATCAAAAGGACAAAATAAATTAAATTGAATTAAATTATGAAGTAGAGTAAACTGCACATTTGTGAACAATTACTTTTATATAGCATTTTTCTATGGTCTTTATATAGTTTATATTTTCTTTTTCTATTTTAGACTTTTGTTGGATCCTGTATCTGTTACAGTTTTTAGTCTTATGTAACTTTTTACATTTATCTTTGTATCTTGAACTGACGTGTCCTATAACATATGTATTATGTTCCAAAGGATGAAATAAATACAATACAATATATACCTGAATTACTGACTTCCAAACTACTGATGCTAAATGAAGTAAACAAACATTCATGCACTCACATTTGAGCTATGGGAACATTTTATAGGGTTCAGCAGGGAGGAAACATATACAAAAAATATTTAGACTACAGAAAAGAGCAATAAGAGTTCTTAAAAATATATATAAAAAAAAAAAAAAACATCTGCAGGTGTATATATAAATGTTTAAAATATGTTGTAACTTCCCATAAACAAGACAAAAATACAAAGGTCCATGAACATAACTCCTCTTTGACGGGCGGGCTGCCGTTTTATAGTTAACATTCCAGAAATTTCTCAAACAATCGAAACCCAGCTAGAACAAACGCGAACTCTTGAGAAATCCATCTCCTGCCCCCTCACCATTTCGGCGAGCTTTTATCTACACACTGCACATCCCTTTGGATGCCTTGCCGCCTCGATCAACAATGGCCTGGCAACACTGCTCCCTCCTCAAGGCTGGTCGTCCTGAACAACACTATCGTAACAGGCCAGACGATTCAGGTGTACCACCAACATCTTCCCTTGGGGCACTTTCTGGATACGATAGACCACGTCATTAATCCTCTTCACCACCCGGTACAGTCCTTGCCATGGTTGCTGGAGTCAGTGTCCACAATGAAGGCACCACCTGGTTGTGGGAATCCCAGAATAGGAGCACTGCACAGTGTCTTCTTCAGGTGCTGGAAAGTGTCTTCCGCATCCTCCATCCACACATAGGGCCGGTGTTCTTCAGTCAGGCGAGTGAGGGATTTGGCGATGTTGGAGAACCCCTTGATAAAACAACGATAACTGCACAGCCCTAGAAAACTGCGCAATTCTCTCTTATCCTTTGGCCAAGGCCAATCTCTCACGGCCTGTGTCTTCTCCGGGTCTGTGGCCACTCCAGTTGGTGGTAGTTCACCTCCTTGCGGAAGAGCTGGCATTTCTTTGCATTTAGCTTCAAATTGGTCGCCTGCAGTCTCTGTAGCACCTTACTTCAGATTCTCAAGATGGTCTTCGAAAGTCTTACTGACGATGTCCAGGTATAGCAGGCAGGCATCATAAGTCAGCCCTCTCATCACTGATTCCATTAGGCATTGGAAGGTAGCTGGTGCACTGCAGAGGCCAAAGGGCATAACTGTGAACTGCCAAAGCCCTTGACCTGCCGAGAATGCAGTCTTTTCCTTATCTCTCGGGTCTAGAGTCACGTGCCAGTAACCAGACTTCAGGTCCAGGGACGAGAACCACTGTACACCAGCTAGCGTGTCCAGGGTGTCGTCAATCCAGGGTAAGGGTAAACAGTCCTTCCGGGTGACTGCGTTCAACTTCCTGTAGTCCACACAGAAGCGTAGCTCGCCGTTCTTCTTTGTCACCAGAACTACAGGGGAACACCAAGGGCTGTCAGACTCTTCAATCACTCCCCTGGATTTCATGTCCTCTAGCATATCCCGTACTGCCGCTGGTTTCGCCAGCAGAACACGTCTAGGTGGTTGCAGAATAGGACGGGCGTCTCCAGTGTCGATGCGGTGGAGCAAGCAGTCCGTGTGGCCGTAATCACTGTCGCCTCTGCTGAAGATGTGCTGGTATCTACTCAGCAGTTGTCGAACTATCTCCAGCTGTTCTGCGGTCAGGTGGTCGGCCGCCCTCTCCAGTAAGCCTTCCAGCCGGGGCCCCAGGTGTTGCGTCGGTACCGGCTCCTGCGTCTTGTCGATTGCGGTTACACTGACCACGGGCTCGCACGTCCCCAGCTCCGTTCCGGCCTGGAAGTCGTGATCAGTGTCTGACATGTTGAGCTGCCTTACTGGCACCTCCTCTTGGCACGGCAGTAATGTCCTGGCTACACAGAGTCCGTGCACAGGCGTATTCTGATCCAGCATCATGTTCTTCGTTCGCTGGTCTTCCAGTCGCGCCGTCACTACCACCTCACTTCTCGTGGAGACAATCACGTCTTCCTTCAGGTTGACCCTGCAAATTCCATGGCGCTCTTCGTGCTGCTGGAGTATCACCTCTTCACCATTGAGCTGCACGACCTTCCTGCCAACATCGACCGTCGCCTCGTGGCTCCTGAGGGCATCCAATCCCAGTATCACCTCCTCAGCCACCTTCTCGACGAACACCCTCAGATGTACGGTACTCCTTCCCAAGGTCAACTTCAGTAGGGTCTCCTTCTCCACATACAAGATACTAGATGTACGATGTCCAAGGTACTAGAAAACACAATGGTGAAGCGCCTGCAAAACTACCTTGAACATCAACTGATCCCGAACACCCAAGCCAGCTTCAGGAGAAGCCGATTGAAGACCAGCAACTACAAATAATGTCAACAATCCAGGGGTGTCTTCCTCGATATACAAGCAGCTTTTTACAGATGTTGGTCAAACGGATTACTGTATAAAATGACGATGGGCATCCCACATCGAATCATAAGATGGACGGCAAGCTTTTTAAACAGGACAGCTCGCATAAAAATCAATAACACCCTTTCAGCACCCGTAACATTAGAAGCAGACACACCACAAGGAAGCGCTATCTCCGGACTGCTATACATAATCTACACATCAGACACTCCACAGCCAATCTACCCAGCAATAGTCCTAGCTCAATACACTGATGACACTCCATATCTGAGCAGCGCTTCGAAGCTCATGAACGCCAAACCAAGGCTAGAGGGACAGCTAAAAGCCTTTGACCGATGGGCATCCAAATGGCGCCTTACAGTAAACGCAAGCAAAACCCAAGCCATCATTTTCCGCAGAAAAACCAAATGTATATACCAAGAATCAACGATAGCCTACCAAGGACACAAAATACCAATGCAGACCACCGTCAAATACCTGGGACTAATGCTCCACAAAAAACTAAGCATCAAACCACATTTCCAGAAAAAGATGAAAGAAGCAAAGGCAGCAATCTCCACCCTGCACTAATCAAAAATAGGTAAAATAGAACTCTCAGCATCGATCCTAAACCAACTCTACAAAACAATAGTCAGGCCATACTTCACCTACGCCGACATCGTCACCTTCCCGATAACATCTTACATCAAAACCAGGCTGCAACAGATGGAAAGAAAATGCTTAAGAATAGCCAACAAACTCGTACCCTGGTATAAAAACGAAGAAGTGTAATGACATCTGCAAGGCAACCCCACTGGAACAACACATTCACAACCGAATGTACAGATACATCGCAAACGCGTCCGAGAAGCCGTACAGGAGACAGCTGATTGAAGCAGCAGAGAGATATAAGACGGAGACCACAGCCCCACCAATTGTGACCCTGGTACAACACCACACTATGACCAAGGAAGCCGAGGACAAGAGATTCAAGAACATCTCCAAATACTTTATGTTAAGAACTGACCATTGTGATTGAACACATACCAAATAACTGTACATATACCACATATATTGTTAAAATTATATATATATATATATATATATATATATATATAGTAAAAAAGCACAAAAATATGTAATAAACAAAAAAATATAAAAAAATTAATAAACACATAAATGAACAAATAAAAAAATTATTAAAAAAATAAAAAAAGAGAAAATGTATGACAAAAATAATATTACTTCAATTAGCCAGTAAAACATGACAAATTATTAACATATGTAAATAAATACAGGAAAAAAAAAAAAAAAACGCCGTCCTCCCTCAACCCCAAAAACAAAGTCAAGGCTGAAGAGGGTACACCCCTGAAACAGTCATAGGGCGAAATAAGCCAGGGTGGAATAAACCCATGGGCAAAATAGGAGCTTAAACCCCAGAAGTAGTCCACAGGCAAGGAGTCACCCGATGCCGTCACAAGCTGGTATGGACGGTTCGGCTTCCTCATCGGCAAACCCTTGGCCATGCCAGATCTGATGATGGTTACGGCCATCCTGGTGTCCACCAGCACGCGGCACGGCTTTCCTCTTACCAGCCGTCCACGATAAGGCTCTGATCCATACGCCGGCTGACGGCGCGCAGTGTCACTCGAGGAGATGGTGGTGATGGCGCCGACGTGCCCCTCTCCACGACGGCCCTTACTCGTTTTCCGGCTGCTCTTCCTGGTGTGGGCAGTCTCTCTCCAGGTGTCCCAGCTGTCCACACCACCAACACAGGTCACTAGGTCTTCGTCGGCGTCCCTCAGCTGGTCTTCTGTCTCCGGAGTAGCGTACACTCCTTGTTCTCGACGTCGGGATAGCTGTCACCTTGGCCGCCTCCATCCTTAATGCTGCCGTTAGCGCCTCGTGGATGGTTTTGTAATCGCCGAGCATTAGGCACTGACGAATCTCCGTGTCTCGTACCCCGTCGACAAAGGTGTAGGCAGCCTCTCGGGATACAAACTCTGGTGGGAGGTCGACTGGGGCTTTGCTGGCCAGCTGCTCAATTGCCAGGGCGAACTCCTGCAGCGTCTCCCCTGGCTGCTGTGACCTTGACTTCAGCTGGTTGAAGCTAAACGGTGATTTCCAAAGCGATTCTCCAGGGCCTCCCAGATTTCCTTGGGCGCCGCCGCTGTCTGGACTGCGCTCAGGACTTCTGGGGCCCGTCCCTGAAGACTAGCTATTAGCTGTGCAGCCTCTTCCTCTGGTGACCACTTGTGTTTGGCCACAGTGTCGAATTGACGGCGGAAGACTTCGAAAGTTGTCGCGCCGTCGTATTTAGGAGGTTTGACGCGCGCAGATGTATCGCATCCCGACACATCGACCTTTAAATCCTTTAACATCCTGCTGACGACGTCCTCCACCATGGCGTTCAGGGACTTTGCGTTACTGTCGGGCCTTTCCCTCCAGCTCGTCAACACGGCTCGCCAGGTCTTTGACGCGCTCGTCCACTTGACCCATCCGCTTGCCCAGCTCTGTGACGCCATATCTCATGCTGGTCAGCTACTCTTCGAACTTTGCGGCGAGGACCTCGTTTGCCGCTTTAATTTCCGTGGTCAATTCGGTCTTCATTTCCTTCAGTTCTGCGGCCAGGTTGTTATTTGCCGCTTCAGTTTTCGCAGCGAGGTTGTTATTTGCTACTTTCATTTCCGTCATCTGCAAAATCTTTTCCAATGCAGCCTCAATGTCATCCCACTCCTGACACCAATTGTGACTTTGTGGGTTCATGAAATCAAAAGTCCAGGTTACAAACACAAAAAGAATTGCACTTTATTTCCGTAGAAATAAGCTTCGTACACATACACAATACAACATAGAAGGTCAACAAACACAGCTGTTTACCTGCATGCATTCAATTACTGACTGACTCCTTTTTGGCGGGTGGGCTGCCTTTTTATAGTTTACTAACATTCCAGAAATGTCTCAAACAATCGAGACCCGGCTAGAACAAAGGCGAACTCTGGAGAAATCTGTCTCCTCCCCCCCTCCCCCGCCATTTCGGCAAGCTTTTAACTACACACTGCACTGCGCATCCCTTTGAATGCCTTGCCGTCTCGATCAACAATGGCCTGGCGACAATATTTGTTGCTTTTCTGTATATTCCATATGTGCACAATGACTGTATTTTGTTCACGGTCTATGTATAGTCATGCTGCTACACAATTTTTCCCATACTTTTCCTTTTGTTTGTAATTTATTATCTTCTTTAATTTTTTGATTATATGTTTATATAATTATTCTTTTTGTAGTGTTAACTTTAGTGGCTCAAATGAATTTGGCCTAATTTGACTACCACTTTTGGCTAGAAAGTCAGCTGTTTCATTAGCATTATTCCAAATGTGCTGGTATCCACTTAAGTATTAATCAGTTATTTAAATTGTTTTATGATTTTACAGCATTCTGCAGTATTTCGTTTTCTTGGTGTTATATCAGATGTTATGGATATTGTAGCTCCTTTGGCTTTTTCAAATTTATTTATATTATATAGAAGATGTAAGCTTTGAAGGACTGCCGAAATTTCTCCATCAAAATTTGTAGCATTTAAACCTAATCTTTTGTAGAAAGAGAAAAGTGGGCATATTGCACTAGCATCAATACCATCAATGTTTGATAAGCTGGAACCGTTAGTGTAAACATGTAGCCATTCATTGGCAGGATATCTTATATTAATTATTCCTTGTGTCATTTGTTTCAGGACACAGGAAGTTTCAGATTTCATAACTTCTACTACTAAGTATAGATAGTGTTGAACAGCTTTAAAGGGTTGATGGTTGTTTGTAAGTTTTTTTTAGTTTCAGATTTCATAACTTCTACTACTAAGTGTAGATAGTGTTGAACAGCTTTAAAGGGTTGATGGTTGTTTGTAAGTTTTATAAAGTAAGGAATCGCTCAACAATGCATTAGAAGCCACACCCAACCTTCTTCCAGAACTTCAGCTGTGCTGTTGGGTTTTAGGATGTATCCATTATTGATCATCAGTGATGTTAGCCAAGCCTTCTTTCAACTAGTACTTCACCTTGATGGCAGAGACAAGACATGCTTTTTATAGTGTGGCGCTGAAAGGGATGATGGAGTCTACATCACTACAACAGAAGAGTGTGCACTGTTTCCCTTCCGTCATCCGATGGGGCCACCATCAGCCGACCTGTACAGCTGGTCATCCCTCTGGAGAACGTCCAGGGTGAGGAGGATGTGGGAGACTGAAGACGTGTCCAAGCCATCTACTAATCTCTTTTTCATATAACCTTGCCCCGCTGAAATTATCACTCCGCATTTAACTACCTTCCCCCTCACCCTAATTGGCTAATGCTTTCGCACCATAGGCCATAGACGGTGTCTTCCCCTCACATTTAAACCTGCAGTAAACGTCATAATTGCCGGGAAGATAAATAAAATCATACAAATAAGCATATGAAGGCATGCAAAAATACAAGTTTATAATGAACTGAGCAAGTTGAAACTGAATGACTGAGCAATGAAACTGAAAAGAGTTTATAATGAAAGGCCTTCGGCCTTTTCCACTGGGAGTTTTTAAACCAGCACATATACCTTTCAAAAATGCTTGTCTTTCAGTCTTAATAGTCGTGTCACGCCATACCTTAGTTTTCGTGTGTTCTTCGTGTATATTTTGCGATTTGTATCTCGGTACAGTGTGACTGTCCTTAAATAGGTAACGTCTTCGTCACACAGCAATATTGCCTCTGTCTTTAAGCACATTTTTCTTGCCTCTTTTTTCATTCACAAACCCCAGCTGTATAAGAAATCTGCTGAAATTTGGTAAATCTGCATACTCATTTACAGCAGATGAAATGTTACTTATGTTAGGGAATTCGTTTCTAAAGAAAAAACTTTGTACATGACGACGGACAACACTTTTCACGTATTTTCTCTGAGCACGCACTTCATTGATAAACTGGCAGTAGACTCTGCCATTATACATATAATAGGTACACGCGCAATAAACGATCAATAAAATAATTTAGCTCTCGCACAACCTTCGAATGGCGATATGACTAATCCAGTTCAAAACAAGGTCAGTGATAAAAGTCATATAAACAAATATGTCACCACTACCGCTGAAGCACATGCTATCGTGCCATGTGCTTGAGAAAAAAGGAACCTCCTCTTTACTTTGTTTAAGAATTAACATGCATTTCAGATAAATCAACTCTGTTGCGTAATATATTTAATTTAAACAGTTACGAAAATATAAATCTGACAATTCTCTTCCAACATATAAAGATACATCACCATGTTAAATAACGAAGTAATTTTTACCGCACAACAGTCATTACCACAACAGCAGCCAATGAGAGGTGATTAGGTCACGTGACCGTTAAGAGATGCGGGGCAAGCTTATGTGAAACAAGGATTAGCCCTAGCCCTTAACTAATACAACAAGCAGTCTTTTATTCCCTTAGAGGGATTCAATATTGTAGCAATGAAAGGAAATAAAATGATGTTCTTAGTGCCTTCAGCCCTTCCAAGCTCCACAGCTGCAGACTTTCTCCATATTTATTTTGATTTGGCTGATATTCTTTTGGGTTGTTTCTTGGATTTAGCTTTAATAAAAACCCATTTTAACAAGAGCTTTCAATCGTTTCATTTACTTGGCACATTTTTGATCCGGTGAATGCAATGTTGGATCAAAATATGTAGGTATCTATTGGACTGCCATTTAAAATCAAATTAATCAAATCATACCTAGTATGTCCTTTAATTACAAAGTTAATATGTACATACTCCCTGTATTGGTAGCTTGAAGTTATTTTGTAAATCTATGTTGTATAATCTTTTTTACAATCCCTTTTCTGCTAAATTCTTATATCATCTATTATAGATTAAGAATGTGAAAGCCTGATATTAGTCTCATTACACCTCTGAGCATCTTAAAATTTCTGTTGTATGATGTAAAATAAAATAATTAGTATTTGGCAAAGCATTTTTCAAACTAAAATCCCTTTTCTGCTAAATGCTTATAACATCTATTGTAGGTTAAGAATGTGAAAGCCTGATATTAGTCTTAAAGTAGTATCTCTCAATGGTAGTTTACTGTTGGTATTGTCATCTTGCTCCATAATATTCGGGTAGGAGTGTTGATGATGATGATTTATATTTAAGGGCGTTCAACTCCATGGTCATCAGCACCCTTTCAAAAACTGCATTTTACTTTACTGTAACTTTGCTTTGACTTCACCTTAACTTTTTTTTTGGCCGCGCCATGGCTCAGTAGTTAGACCGCTTGGCTCTCACCAAGGCGGCCCGGGTTCGATCCCAGGCGACCGCAAAGTGAGATTTGTGCTGGACAACACGGCACTGGGGCGGGTTTTCTCCGGGATCTCCAGTTTCCCCCGCCATCTCATTCCACCGGTGCTCCATCTTCATCTTATGTATCATCAGTGTCACCGCCTGCGGTGCCGTATGTAGTAAAAGTGGGTGTTAAACACACACATTTCATTTCATACCTTAAATTTGCTTTGGCTTTGCTCTAGCTTCTCTCCGGCTTCCCTCTAACTTGAATCTGGCCCCCGTTCCGGCCCTTCTCTGGCCTCACTTTTAACTTCATTCTTCAACTTACCTCTGGCTTGACTCTGGCTTCACTCTAGCTAGGCTTCGGTCCCACTCTGGCTTCGCTCTGATCTCACTCTAACCTCATTCTCTAACCCAACTCTGGCTTCGCTCTGGCAAGGCTCCGGCCACCGCTCCAGTCCCGCTCTAGCTTGGCTCTGGCGTACCTTCGGTCCCACTCTGGCTTCATTCTGGCCTCACTCTAGCTTCATTCTTTAACTGAACTCTGGCTTTGCTCTACCTAGACTCCGGCCCTGCTCTGGTCCCACTCTGGCTTCGCTTTGTCCTCACACTAACTTCATGCTGTAAACTTAACTCTGGCTTGGCTCTGGCTAGGCTCCGGCCAGAGCTCCTGCTCTGGCTTCGCTCCGGCTTCACTCTAACCTCACTCTGAATTAACTTAGTTCTGGCTAGGCTCCAGCCTACCTTCAGTCCCGCTCTGGCTTGGCTCTGGCTAGGTTCCGGCCCTCCGGTCCCGCTCTGGCCTCACACTAACTTCATTCTGTAACTTAACTCTGGCTTGGCACTGGCTTCACTCTGGCTAGGCTCCGGCCACCATCCCGATCCCACTCTGGCTTGGCTCTGGCTTCACTCTAACCTGGTTCTACCTTGGCTCTTGCTAAGCTCCAGCCCCGCTCCACTCTGCTTTGGCTTTGTTTTAACTTTGCTCTGGCTCCACTTTGGCTTTGCTCTGGCTCCACTCAGCCTCCACTCTGGCCTCGTTTTGACTTTAATTTAATTTACTTTATTTAGATAAGGGTAAAACACAATGTGGACCTTGTTTAGGCGTTTGGCATTAGCTCTCTCACCACTCAGACACCCAATTGAGAGATTTGGCTTGGGACCCAGGGATCGCCAATCCTGTACCTACAAAAGTGGGCCCCTGGAGGGAGGTAGGAGTGTGGTACTGGCACATTCCTGTCATGGAATGTGTTTGGGTTCTATGCTCCCCCTATATGCCTAGTACCAATCAGCATCAAAATGAATTAGAATATTTTTGATAAGTAGTATTCATGCTTGGGAGAAGCATGATGCTGATCACATTATGTGTCCCATATTAGTTGAGTGATCCCTCACCTCTACTATGCACATACTAATTGCCAATGATATAAATGCAACTGGAGAAGAGAGTTTCCGCAATGCTGGCAATCTGTAACACTATCAAGACTTGGGATCAGAGAAGATTAAGAGACAAGGTATGGTAGAATATACAGTTTCACAATGATAACCGCTTCAATTGCAGGTCTCAGCTCACCAGTAATTACAACTTGGAACTGCAGATGGTTTCTATAAGGTTATTTTAAATGAGTTTTTTATCCTATTTAACTTCCAATTGTACTTTATTTCCAGTCATGTTTGGTTTCACCAAGCAAGACAACTGTTACATTAAGCAACACTTCTACTAACCTTATATCTTGAAAAGATGTGTTTCATTAATTTTTTTCATTATCTTTGGAAGCATTAGCTTTCAAGTATTTTCAATGAGTTGTAGCTAACACTCAAATTTTTCAAAACACGACTGAAAAACGTAAATATATTTTACTGTTAATGTATAGCATATACCAAAAGCAATTAAATATACAAAGGTGATTATTTCTAAACAACAGTAAAAGAATCTACTGTTAATGAATTTCGAAAGTGTATAAGCCAAACCGACAGCAAGAAGATTTGTAAGTTGGAAGGGTAATCAAACAATTCAAAAACACCAGAAAATCAGTGATGTTACAGAATCTTTTATCTTTTGTCATGGACCATGGAAAATTGTATATGTTTACTATGGGCATAAAAATGCAAGTTGAGTCAAATTGAGAAACTTTTTTAAGTTAAATTTTTAGCATACATTGACACCATACTAAAGCTTTCATTACACTCATTCAATGACATGTTTTAGATACTTGTCATAAGTCCTAAGCAAGACTTTTTAAATTAAGAAGCATTTTAAAAGTTGGTAAACAATATTTGACTTAACAAACCCCTTAACTAAAGATGATGGGGCAACAATTTAAACAGCCCGTCTTGGTAGCGTAAATGGTAGCATGTCTGCCTCACGTTCAAGAGGTCCCGAGTTCGAATCTTGGTCAGGGTGAGTTACCTGGATAAGGTTTTTCTGGGGTTTTCCCTTACCCTAAAAGACAAATGTCGGGTAACTCTAAGCTCCATGGACCCCGGGCTCAACTGAGCATCATTTCACCCATTCCATTCATCGTCCGATATGACTTAACGTTGGAGGACGTAAATTACACAACAAAAAAAAAAAAATTTAAACAAACCAGACATGTCAATTTAAATACTAAATTTCACTTCACTTTCAACCCCCTCTTTGAAAATTTGAATATGACTTCTATAGTATTATATGTACTTTCAGGGAATGTTCACTTATTAATACCCTTATCACATCTTCAAGTCTCCATTGTCTTGCCATTATTCTTATTGTTCAGATCTAAATAAAACTGCATTGAAATTTATCGAAATAACTCTGTTATTGAAATTTAACTGTATTGAAACAACCTATGGGAAGCCCGCTATCATCAATTTTGACCAAACAACTGACAATAAACAAAATAATTGTGTCACTTCCATGCAAAACATTATATTCTACCTTTAATGACATTTTATTAGAGAAACAAAGTAATAAGATTAATAGCATAGGAGGGAAATTATACTTAATTCAATGCTATCTGTATGCCATTACATTTTCAATTCAACAGTGCCAAAAATAAAACTGCAGTTTTCATTATAGTAACATGCACAGTAGAGATATAAATAATTATAAACATTACATTTTATTTTGAAAATGTTCAACATAAAATTACACTAAATGTAAACCTCAATACATATATCATATAATGTTAAAGGTATACTTATAGCCTATTAATTCTCCTGTTTTAGCGCTGGGAGAGACGGCTATAAGAAAAGAATACTGCTTATTTAAATGGAAATATTTTAATTAACCAGCAAATGCAGACAAAAGGCAATTTAAAGAATGGAAATGCATGTAAGACAGTCTTGTGTGGCCATGCTAAATGCCTAATAGCCCTGCAATATATAAAACAATAAGGTACTCTAGCCTTAGTTAAATAAGCTTTTTTCGTTTAAATAATTGTGTGTAATTATGACAATTATTAGGCCCTATGGTACTCATGAGCTCTTACCCCTCTCGCTGCTGGTGTACGACGTGGTCTAGGGGTAGTTGGCCTTGTAGGTGTGCCATTTTCTTGGTTTCTTGGCATTCGGGCACTCCTCCCTGGTGTACGATGTGGTCTACTTGGGGTAATTGGTGCTGGTGTGCCATTTTCTGGGCTTCTTGGCGGGGTCCGGGGACTGCGCCGAGGTGTACGTGGAGGCTGGTCTCGTACAGGACTTGACATTATCGCAGATTTACCTAAGGTATAAATAAACGTAAATCAGATACAACAGCGCTTTGGGAGGTTATACTCAAAAAATTAAAAACTTGGTGCAGTTTGGATGAATGAGTTCTTAAGACATACAAATATTTCTATACGTGAACAAATCATGGCAATAGGCTTCCTCTCTGTTAAATTCTAGATGAAATGCACTGAAGAAAACTACTACTACAAACTTTTTTAATACCATGCAACTTACTGCTTTTGATGGAGTATGTTTCTCAACTGCCAATTCAGAATTATATATTGAAAATACTAATGCTTCATTCGTACACGATAACTTATGCACTGCCCACATAAAATGCAAGAATTACGCGGGAAACTGCTAACATCGCGCGGAATTTTCAGAGCTACCAACCAAAAACGATAACATTCTTTCCCTATGGAATTGAGCGGGATATGCAAATGACGTCATTGAGTGAGATGACAGGAGCGAAACAACAAAAGCAGAAGACAATGCGTAAATTGAGGAGAAGAGATTAGTAATAGTGGATGTTCCAGGAAAGCCTTGAAAATCACTTGACAGAAGATTATTATGTGTGCAATTCAAGGCCACCTCTATCTTAGAGGACATTGTGCAATACAAAACAGTATTTCCATTTCTGTGATGAGTTCATGAATTGTAAGCAGTTTTATCATGAATGTTTGTGTGCGAAAGTGTTTATCCTGCACTAACCCAGCTTAACCTTGTGAAATTCGTTGTAAGATACCAAAGTATTCACAGTGTGGAACACGAATGACAAGAAGTTCAATGGCAGATAAAGAAGTAGTTGAAATTAAAAGGTAAGGAAATGCATTCCTGCCATTTAGTCTTTCACTTGTTTTTTCATTCCGCTTCGGCAATACTTTTAAAATATGATTTCGTCATGCTGAACCATTGAAAGAAAGAAAGGATTTTTGCTTGTCATTTTCTGTGTGAGAATGACAGCTGATAAACCTGTGATAAGCACAGTAAGTCCTATTCACCTAATACAATAATGCCCGTACTTTCAGTTTTGATTTTCATCGCATGAGTATTGTTGTGTTGTTTATATTGGTTGTTACACTTCATGCTTGCATAAAACGAGAACTTGGAGTTTCATTCTTGAGCCTGTAAATGTGTACTGGACTAGCTATTTTTGACCTTAAAACCAAACTGTATTAGAGAAATATTGTCAAATTTAAGCCCTTTTTGCATTGACCTTAAGTATATGTATATATTCCTTATATTGTCGCCTACATTATTTTTATTAACAAATATTCGAGCATGAAAAGGTTAACCTGTGCTTGCTGTTGTGTGCAGTACAAGGTGGAGCATTTAATTCATCTCTTAAATTCAAAATTTAACTGACTAAAGCATGAAACAAAGCTACTTAGTTTTAGCAAATACCTTTCATATCTTATCTCTCTAAGAATGGCCTACTTTGGAAAAATTAGAATTGTCACACTTTTCATGTTTAGCAGGTTGTCAAGATTATTGAGTAAAAAATAAGAAACTGCACAAACAGTATTTGTGCCTATTGTTAAGAAAAAGAAACAAATATATTGAATGAATAATACAGTGGTAGTTATTTGTGTACAGATAACAATGGGCAGAAAAATACAAATTGCTCAATAATCAGCCATTGTAAAATGTGGGTTATCAGTTTGCAGTTAGATATGATTATAAACTGAATCATGTATCTTAGGTGTGCCATGCCCATGCTTTATACAGTGTGCTACTGCATACATTTTATACGTCATAGTGATTTCTTGTGAAATTATTGTCTGTGTAGTTTAATATAATAGTCCTTTTCTATCCACATTACTTTAGGCATACCTAGCACATGTTCGTTTGATAATGATCTCAAATTAACTAGTATGGATTTGATTAATTAAAACATGAATAAATAGCACTCGGGTGTTTGAGTCAACAAGCTCTTGCACAGAAAGAAAGTAGGACTGAAAACAAAAGGAGAAGTAATACTAATTATTGATTATGTTGCTTTAGATGATGCTTTCATGTTTGAGAAGAGTGCCATCCTGCTATATAAAATATTTTGAAAACAGCTAAACTTGCACCCCCTCCAAAAAAAAAAAATCCTAGATGCATTTTATTAATTCTTATACATTCCTACTTTCTAAATGCTTATACTTCTATCTAGGACCTATTAATCAAGATAAACATCTGCAGACTTTTTTTTTTTTTTGGGGGGGGGGGGTGGTGTTTCTTTTGATACTTCCTTGTTGGTACAAAAGTATTTGCAAAATAGAGTAAGCTTTAAGTGATACTTAAACATATATATTTTCACTGAAATCTTGATATCAAATTTTGTGTGTAATGTCATACTTTCTGTATTTATTATATCTATTAGAAAAGTTAAAAATTGAAACATGTTTTTAATGAATTCTACTTAGTTTGGTCTAATAAAAATATTTTGTTTGTGAGTAAAAGTGTCAATTGCCAGGATTATATCAGCGCTGCTAGTTGGCCAGAATTTTGTTCTGCAGTAGTTCTTTTATATGCCAGTAAATCTGCTTACATGGAGGTTGCTTATAAGCTTTCAAACCATCAGTCTGTTTCAGATTTAAACCCACAACCTTGAGATCAGTAGGTCAGCATCTAATCAAGTAAATTTTATCGCTGGATTCACAAAAACTTTTCCAAGTTATTTCAAAGTTTGGTATCGTTATGTTGATGACATTTTTGCAATAGTACCTAAGAAACTCATACAAGATGCTCTTGGACTTCTGAATATTCAAAATCCAGCTATAAAATTTACTTTGGAAATAGAAAAGGATTGGGTGCTCCCCTTTTTGACATCAAGATCAAAATAAGGGACAACAAACTAACTTTTGGTATTTACAGAAAACCAACACACATGGATAATTATATTATGAACATCAGTTTCAACCCAGAACAACACCAACATGCCATTTTCAACAGTTTAATCTTTCAGATGATCAACTTTCCACTAAACAGAGAAGATTATCAAAAAGAATACAGACACATAAAAAAGGTAGCTATGTCCAACAGTTTCAACCCAAATTTAGTGGACAAAAAAAATTAAACTCAACAAGGCCAAGAAAATAAAAGAAACCATCACCCTGGAACCTACAGGAGCAAACGAGAACAAAATTTTTAAGAAATTTACCTTCCACCCATTAGCCCATAATAAATTCCAGAAAACCTTCTCAACACACAACATAGTTCTTGCTCCTCAAAATAGATTCAATATCAAGAATTTGTTAAAAGGTCCCCCCAAAAATTCAATTACTACAAAAGAAAAACCAGGAATCTGTGAAATCAAATGTGAAAATTGCCCTAAAATTTATATAGGAAAAACAAAAAGAAATATAGACTTCAGAACGAAAGAACATATAAGAGGCATTAAAAACGGTGAAATAGAAAAATCAGCAGTAGCTTTTCATTTTTTGAATACCAGACATGACATTAATTTGGAGACAGCTTTAATAAAACAAGTTAATCATCCCATAGATCTTTCCCTATGGGAAAAAATCTTCATTAACAATAACCGTCATAGTATTATGACCTTTGAAACTCCACCACTGGACATCTTTGACAAATATATTAGGCCATCTATCGACAATATGAAAAAAGAAGAAACCACAACATGCACTAGTCGACAATCAGCTGATGATGGGAGCAACAGCTCTTGCAACAGGTCCTGTGAAAAACAGTGTTAGTGAAGCAATGTGTTAACATCTTCTCGATTCACTTTTATTTTAAATTGGGGGTGTTGGTGATAAAGTGGGAAAAGAAGTGTCAAAGAAAATGGAGAAGGTGTATTATACATTGTGTTCAATTTCAATGATATTGTTGGGTGAAAAGTTCTCTCTTAATCATTGAGATTTAGATTAAAATGATATTGTTCATTTTAAATATGCTCCTCTTGTGTCAGCTGAAGTAGAAAGGAGCTTTTCGTAGTACAAGCCTTTGTTGGTGGATAATAGGAACTCTTTTTTATTTGAAAATTTGCATGGGGTATTCATTGTGTATTGCAATTCAGAGGTTATGTGAAGTAGAATGAGGACGTAAAAAGCCCATAGGTATACTATGTTCCTATAATGTTAATAATCATACTGGAATGTCAAATTGTATAGTTTATGCAGGTGCATAGTTTAGCTTGATTCTCGTGTGCATTTTATTCTCAAATAAATAGTTCAGTATCACAACTGACTTACTAATTTATTTTACAATAGAAATTTTACCTCATTTTAATAATGTTAGGCCATATTTATTATCCAAAGTATAAACTTGAAAGAAGCGTAGGGACAGTGAAGCACAAATTAGCACAAAAGTGAATCGAGAAGATATTAACACATTGCTTCACTCACACTGTTTATTCACAGGACATGTTTCAAGAGCTCTTGCTCCTATCATCAGCTGGTACTCGATTAGTGCAAGTTGTAGTGGTTTCCTCTTTCTCCGTATTGTCAATAGATGGCGTGATGTACTTGTCAAAGATGTCCGGTGGTGGAGTCATGAATTTGAAACTCCACCACCGGACATCTTTGACAAGTACATCATGCCATCTATTGACAATACGGAGAAAGAGGAAACCACTACAACTTGCACTAATCGAGTACCAGCTGATGATAGGAGCAAGAGCTCTTGAAACATGTCCTGTGAATAAACAGTATGAGTGAAGCAATGTGTCAATATCTTCTCGATTGTCCGGTGGTGGAGTCATGAATTTGAAACTCCACCACCGGACATCTTTGACAAGTACATCATGCCATCTATTGACAATACGGAGAAAGAGGAAACCACTACAACTTGCACTAATCGAGTACCAGCTGATGATAGGAGCAAGAGCTCTTGAAACATGTCCTGTGAATAAACAGTATGAGTGAAGCAATGTGTCAATATCTTCTCAATTCACTTTTGTGCCATATTTATTATGTTATTGTGCATATTTTTGTAAGTGTTTGGTCATAACAGCGCATTAAAAAGTACACTTTTTTTATATTATGGTGATTTTTAGGTTAAATATCCTAGCCCTAGTAATGATTATTACAATTGAATAAAATATTTTTTTTCTTTAAATTAAAAAATGCCTTTAAGTTGCATGATATTAACAGTGGAGCCAGGCCTCTCTGGCCCTTAATGACAAACTGCCCCTGTTATGCAGGATGTCTGAGGAGAACTTGGAGAGTTCCCCTGCAGAAACATTGCTTCATAATACAATATATTCATTAAATTGCACATAACTTTCTGAAATAACGTTTGATTTTTATTGGTCCTATACTGACTATCTTATCAATAGGTAAGCAGTAGATAAAGTAATAAATAATTCTATCAACTCTACAATATATATATATTATTGAGGACTACTGTGTGTGCCACACTTGTTTATTCTACTTAAGGGCTAGATAGTTGTCATAACTCAGATAGAACTATTTCAATCCCATTTGTGATAACTTCTTAAAATGTACAGATTTGGACTTTTGCTTCTCATTTTCTCAAGGTGGTGTTAGGCAGTGGCCTTGAATCCCTTTTATTATAAACAGTTTTGCATTTTTCCTGTAGTTAGATTAGTTTGGTTGAAATTTTGTGTTATGGAAGTACTCAACTTTTAAGCCAAAAGAATTAAAACTAATATTGTTTTCTTTTGTTAAACAGCAGTTGGTTTTGGGACTGGTTCCATTGGACCCCAACCTCTATTACAATGCTTAGAGCAGCTGAGAAGAAAATTCTTTCATGTAAGTCTGTAATAGTTCTTTTTTATCACTGTGTTTAATAGCAATTTAACATACAAATAAAAAAAATAGTAAAATCAGCTTAATATACAAAGTATTTCATTAAAAGCCATACAGTAAATGGCTTCTCCTTATTTTTTATTTAAGAACCACTTATGCAATCAATGCAAAGTTTATAGGTGCATAAATTAAAGCAATGACAGTATCTAGTTTCTAGTACAAGTCTTCTTACCATATCCGCATTAGTTGTCCTCCTTTGCTTGAAAAGTTTAGCATCCAGCAAAAATCATATGTGGGTTTGGGCTCATGAGTCCAAGTTCATTGGTGATAAGATTGGTCCTGTAAAGGTCCTTACTTAAATCCCTGGATTATCATGTTGGAACATTTGAAGGAGATCTGCTCAAAAGTATGCCAAAAGTTTCAGAGCTCTAAATGCATCTTTGATGAATACAGCAACCTCACTTGTGCTGGAATCACCGGAATAAGCAAACAAGCTAAGCAGTTTTGGTATGCCTAATACCTTCCATTTGTGATGGGTATCTGTAGACTTATATATTGGCGCTTGTAGACATTCTGTTAGGCGAGAGGGTAGCAAATGAACAAATGACAGCTGGCAATTCTACATCATCATGGTCAATATTTCCATATAAAACTCCTGATTTATTTTAACTATCATGCACAAAAACAAAGGATAAATTTAGAATAATCAGGATTTCAGATTCAAAGAATTATTTAATATCTTCAAAACCTATGATATAGCAAATAAGATATAATACTGTTAAACAAAAACAGGAAATACAAAATGATAATTTTTCTGCTAAGTTTAATTTTATGTTGATAAAAGTTGTTGGTCTTTAGGAACTGCAGCCCATTTGACAACTGCCTAGCAAATGCTGAAATAATGTGTTGAACAAATCCACTTTCAAAACACTTTTTAAACCAATTCTCGAACTGTAAAAACACTTTGGTTGATATCTTTTTTCTCATTGCAATCTATCATTTAGAAACTGTTGAATCTTCTTCCCCATTCACTGTTGTATGTTTTCACACAGCATAGGATGCTGAAGGACCTCTCCACAGTGCAAGTTGTATGGAGGGTCATTACAGTCTTCATTGTTGTAGACTTAGCTAGGAAAAAGAATTTGTTTCTTGCAGAAACTCAGTGCATTGCATTGTGCTAGTAACACCACGTGAACTACTACTCACAAACATTTGTACCTTGTGAAAAGCAAAGTTCTCTTTTACTATGAATATGTGCCTTCACTTATGTTTAGGATTATTGCTGCAAAGCTACTATGAGCTTTGCTTCCATATCCACCATATTCGGTTTACAGGAATTACAGCAATTACTTTTTGTTCCCAAGCCTGAAGAACTGGCAGGGTGCATGAAGATTCACATCAGAAATTGAGATTGAAGTGAGACAGACACTTAATTTGCATAATGGATCATACTTAATTCAGGGTTATTCTAAATTAGTTACCCGATAATAAAGCTAAATTATACATAGTTATCTTATGCAGTTTATTTACATTTTTCATTATATACATTGACATAAAATTAAGTTTTATTTGCAATGTTTTCAAATGTTCAATGACACCCCTTTTGTCACTCGGCAGATGTCCCACCTGTACGACAGTTCTTCCCAGATATGCATGATCTTGTCTGCATCTACTCAATCTACTGCTACGTTAATTTGTTGACAAAGCTCATCAAGATTGGTCGGCAGTGGTATGGTTGTACACATTATCTTTAGTGTAACCCCACAAAGTCCCAGTGGTGTTAAACTGGGAGGTCGTGGCCAAGCTATGTTCCCGCCATGTCCAATCCAAGCGGGAGTGGTGTGGGATAGGTATTTAGTGACCTCATGGTGGTAATGAGGAGGTACTCCATCTTGTTGAAAAATTAAATTCTCTCACATATCTTCTTGCAGCCATGGCATCAGTTAGTTTTGTAACATATCTAGATATGTGATACTAGTCACAGTCTTCTCATAAAAAAGAATGGTCCATACACTTTCACGGAGCTTAGCGCACAAAACACATTCAGTTTTGGTGAGTCACATGTATGTTCCAGGCATTCTGTCGGTTTCTGTGTACCCCATATCCTTACATTGTGCCGATTAACTGTATAACCAAGGTGAAAAGTTGCCTCGTCACTGAACACAATCTTATTAAGAAAACTATCGTCGTCTTCCATCCTCTTCGGCATGTCTGTACAAAACTCATAACATTTAAGCTTGCCTAAACCAGTTGCAACTTGTACCCCTTACACTGCAGTCATCATAAAATTCTGCATACTGTAGGTTGTGGAATGGTCAGCTCTATACTTGCTCTAGTTGTAGACCTTTGGACTTCATGCATAATTTCTTCTCAACTTCCACAACATGGCCTGCTACAGGAGGGCATCCCTGTCCTTTCTCTTGCTGTCGCACACAGCCTGTTTCTATGAATCGATCATACCATGCTTTGATAGTTTTCACCTCTGGGGGAGCATGTTGATACTCTGTATGAAAACGTCTTTGTACAGTAATTTGCGATTTGGTTTCATGAAACCACAGACGACACTGTGCGTCTCTGCATCACTGTAAGGCTTCATGGCGACTTCTTGCTAGGCTCCAGGTGTTGCAAGTGCTTCACATTTTCCCCTCCAGACAAGTGAACGAGTACATGTAGTGAAGTCTGCCGACCCAGTTTAAAACTTGATGATATGACATAAGGTTTGCTGAACACTGAATAAATTTCCGTCAACAGTTTCAAAATAATTCATTCATACTTTCAAGTAACTAATTTAGAATAACCCTGTATATTGATTTACAAGGTGACCATGTTGAAATAAAAACAAAGAAAAGCCTTTCTCTTGAGTTTTTGAGCTTTCTTGGTCAGGCCAAAAACTGTTAGATTGCACCTTGTTTAACCGTCTTTGGTGGCTGGAATACGTGTTAAACGTGAATTTAGAGTGAGAAATAGTAGTTGTCAGCTTTCCTTATTATCATGGTCAATCACCATGACATGCATCCCCCCGAAAATTTAGATATAACCTACCTAGAGGACCCGAGTACTACAGTGAGAAGGACATGTTGATCTCAGATATATCAAAGTAAGCTCATTGCCAACATGAGTTATTTTATTTCTCACCTCTAGTTTTACCAGTATAATAGATGAACTATTCAGATGGTAATTTTACTTAATAAGGCAGTTCAAAGGGATACACAGCATGTGCTATAGTTGGGAGAGAAGAATTTGTAATAAATTTAAGTACTTCAGGCATTTACTCAGGGTTGCTGGACTTTGTAATAGCAATGTACACTTAACTGTTAAGGCTCTTGTGGCCGGCATTGGTAATTCCATTGTTCATCCTTTCTGGGTTTCTATAGTTTATTTCTTTAGTCAAACCTTCATGTTGTAATCTCCTTACTGCCTGTTGAAATATTATTACCTTAAGATATAAACACTTTTCTTATATCAATTTTATTTAAAAGAAAAACCACAACTTTGGCTTTAAAACAAGCCTAGTTTGAAGGTTAGGTAAATAAGACAATGCTGTATAATATTTTAAAGTGTTTCATGTGTGTAACAAATTTCAAGTTCTTTACCAATGGAAATCCTTGTCTGATTAACATTGTGCAACATTTGCATTTAAAATGCTTAATGTGTACTTTTGTCTACAAATACAGCTTTCATCTAATGAAATAATGTTTAAAAATCAAAAAATAATTATTAAACCTTCTGATCAGGCACAACTTAGCATTTTAAGAATCTCATGTTGGTGTTTAAGAAGAATATATGACACTGGGAATCCTTGTCGATATATTAAGTTTTCATGAACATTTATGATTGTTAATTTTGTTAGCTCCATGACATTGTATACCTTTGTGGTCTTAATGTATCCTATAATAGTGCAATAATTTCTTGCAGGTCTCAAGACAGCATATAGAGGATGGTATGTGGATATTGGCCCTGTTGTGAGCACTTCAGATAAGATTTGGACTATTTCATTGAATGAAGAGTCCAATAAGACGCCACTCCTATTACTACATGGGTTAGGAGCAGGTGTTGCTTTATGGTGCCTTAATCTTGATGCCTTGGCTACTTCAAGACCTGTGTATGCCATTGATATTCTAGGTAAAAGGTTGATTTTCTCATAATGTACTGTTAATCTCTTGGATTTGTTATATAGGTGTTTTTAATTTAACAATATACATAGTAAAAAGTGATGCTATGTTTGTAAATGGTGTCAGTTTTTCTGCAAGGTATGCTGGGAGCAAGTGTATTGACATTTTGACAGACACATGAAATTTATTTACCTACTGCTACGCTAAGATATTGAAGACAATCTCCCCAATTCAAACTACTCTATATGGGAATATTTTTTATTTTTGTTGTTTCATTTTCTTAGAAATTGCTTTAATGATTTTGATTAAAGTACTATATATTTATGGTATTTATATTTCAAATAAAGTGTATACAGTAAAACCTCTCTAAAATGAAACGCGATTGATCCAGCATTTATTTTCCATTTACACAGGTTTCCATCTTACAGAGGGTTGTGTTTGAATACAAAGAAATTACAAAATAGTCACAGGTTTACAGTGAAGGAATAATATGCCCAGTGTTCATTTTTATTCATTACTTCCTGCCCTCCGATTGAGCAAGAATGACATCATAGTTGATTGGTGAGGGCCCTCTATGGAGAAGAAGCGATAATTTTTTGCAGAATAGTAAGCAAATTACAGCGCTCTAAGTGTGATTGTGCTAGAAACTAATACAACCAGCTTCCCCTGGATATAAACACACAGCACGGTGCTGTCATGGTTGAATGCTACTTTCATACCCATATTAAAATTGGTGCAACATATAAGCATAATTTAAACCGCTGCATAGAGGAGTTTATGCAATGCTATCCAGCTTCAAACAAGTCCCTCAGAGCATAATGTCAAACGTGTCCAGGTACCATCAAATTGACATAATTTTGTTTGCAACATAAATGTCTTACGTTTATCAATATACAATATAAATTTTTTGTCATTCTCACGCCTAATTAAAATGTCTGTTAATTTTGATAACATGATGTCTTTTAAAACCAATAGGTGCATCAAACATTTCCAAGATTCAGGATTAGTTACTTGCAAAATGAGAGACACTGGACGCTATAAAGTGACTGTTTCCAATCTAGAAGCACTAAATAATGTTATGATAAAAGGCCTCAAGCATACCTTCTCACAATACAGACAGTGTTAAGTGGATGAGAGAAAGGAAATACAAGAAAATGGACACATAAGAATATGTGATAGAGATATTTTCTTGTTTAGACTTGGATAAAAGCTTTGTACATATTATAACACTAATTTATTTTGCATCCCCAGAACATGTTCTGCTAATTTTCTGGTTTGTTATGAAGTTACATTGTGAGGAAACTGTGGGTGATAGGAAAGATTTGAGATCAAATTGAAATATTTCTATTTTATGTGACAGGTTTACAATATGCATATATGTCTACTATAACAGAAAAACATGTTCATTGTGAAATAAGTGTTCATTGACTATCATTTTGTATATTCTTCATGGTATACTTTTATGGCTGCATAATTAGCTTTGCAGTGCATTGCAATATATAGTTTTTTTAAAAACAGTTATCATATCTACACACCAGGCGAAATTACGCACCTTTATATTACGCGGGGCAGTCCTACCTCTCAAATAGTGTATTTACCTGCTGGAAGAGGGAAGCCTCAAAGCTGCTGTCAGCACATATGGTACGATCGCAAGCTACCATGGTAATCATATATAAACTCCCTCCATCAGAAATGCTATTGATGACGTCAAATTTTGCGCGTTAAAATCACAGATAAAAATGAACACAGTGTAGAATGAAGTGTTAATTATAATAATAGGCTGATATACATTATGTACTATGTTTTTAATTTACACACAGTAATTGTAGCTTATCGCCTAGTTTCTTTGTCTGTTTTCCATTTTCCCTTTCCAATCTACAACTGTCTGCATATCAACATCATTTGCTTCACCACACACAACATTCAGATCAATTATTAAGTTATAGATGAGTCGTATTTATTACACATTGGCTTCACTTACATACCTATATTGAGGACATGTTTTGCAAACCATCGTTCGCATCGTCAGCTCTAATGCGACTAAAGCTTGATCCAGTGGTGTGGGTAGTTCTGGAGTTGCTGCTGCCATCTGTTAATTTTGTGATGAATTTAAATTTGGGGTTGTCTTAGTTGGTTTTCATGTTTTTCTATGTATATTCTCTCCCATATGATGAGTTCACTGTTTTTGTACGTATTTTAGTAATTTGGTGTTATCTTCAATTTTATGATTTTCAGACCAGAAATGAGCTGCTATTGCAGACTTATCAATATTTTTGTATCTTAAGTGCCTAAAATGTTCTTTCTTTCTAGTGCCTATGTTTCTTTTTGTCCTCCCTATATAAATTTTTTCACAGTCTTTACACTTAATCTTGTAAATGTCTGACTTTTCTTCTGGTTTTATCTTATCAGTATTATTACTGTTAAGTAGGTTTTTAATGTTTTAATTGTTTTTTGGAGCCAATGTTATATTGTATTTCTTGAATATTTTTTGGAACTTTTTTGTGGCCCAGGGGTGGTAAGTAAATTTAGCAAATCTAATTTCTTGTTTTATGGGTGAAAGAGCTGTGATCTGTTTTAATCTCTTTTGAAGTTTGAATGATTTTATTTTATTATCTAAAAGGCTTTTTCCATATCCATTTTTAATTGCAGTTTTTAAGATTTGATGGTATTCTTTTCGATATTCTTGCTGGCTGAGGGGTAGATTTACTAATCTGTGTGTGAGACTGTTGATGGTGGCATGTTTGTGTGGAATTGGGTTGAAACTATTTGCTTTGATGTAATTATCCGTGTGTGTTGCTTTTCTATGAACACTAAATTCCAGTTTTTCATTGTTTTTTGTGAATTTAATGTGTGTTGCTTTTCTATGAATTCCAAATTCCAGTTTTTCATTGTTTTTTGTGATTTTAAGGCAACACACACATGTTTGAAACTCTCAAGGTATCCATTGCTAAGAAGCTTAGAAACAACACTGTTTTCAACACTTCCATGAAAGGATTTAGAAATTCTGTTTGCCTAATTTTCTTGCTGTCTCTAAAGCTTGAGTCTGAAACAGTGGTCCAGAAATGGGAATTCCTTTAGCGCGTTCACTAACAAACCATTTGAACACAGCACGATTTAGCTCATCATACACTGTATATTTTGTGATGCATTTTACATGCCCTGCTCTTCCCTTTAACCACTTGTCTTTAATTTTTATTTACTCAGGATCTCATAAATCTGAGTTTCCCCACTTTAAACAACACAGTTAATTCTTTAGCTGTACGCTTGTTCTTTTCGTCTTCTTCAATAACCTTATTTTTTTCCTCCAGTGATAATTTCTTATGTTTAGAACTCATTTTACATATTTGAAAGTAATGAGTTGGTAATGAGTCATTTTACATAATTTGTTTACATACAAACTATGATTTTAAAAATCACTAAAGTTCACAGTTTTCTTCCAGTTGTACTTGATTATTTGTGAGATTGAAACAGAATGAACACACTGCAAAACAGATGTACCCTTACCATGTGTGTTGAAAGACAGTTGAGAGAGCTAATGGTTTGTTTTCCCTGTTCCTCAAAGGATTACAGTTTATGATTGTTCATGGAACTTCTGTGCAAGTACAGTTGCTCTCAAAATTATTGCATTTTTTAAAATACATGAGTTGTAACCCATTACACATAATGTACTCCATTTTAATCAAGTTATTTACGCAGACGGTTCCTCATTAAGTAGTTTTCCAGCTATAATTTCACAGGAGAAGTAGCTCTGTTCTGAACTTTATTTTCCATTTTTCCAGATTTCCGGCATATAAGGGATCTTTTTAAGGCAGGTTTTACTGTATTTAGAATTTTCTGGAATTAGCCTGAGATGGTCTCTTCATTCAGAGTTTCACATATCATAACCATTAGAGACAAAAAAAAATGCACTGTACAAAAACAATCTAGATTTCTTTAGGATATATAATTTATTTTTAATATTTTTAGCCATTTCCAAGATGTGAGTGTTTTGAATTTTGCAGCATATAGCAGCCAACTAATAATGCTGACTATTGATTTAGTCATTTGTATCCCTCTTATTCTGCAGCAAAATGTACAATGAAACTATTTTTGCAAAAATTGTCATTCACCTTGAAATAGAAAAATAAGCTTTCTTAAGGAAAGTTTGCAGATGCTGTAGAAAAATGAATGGTTTGGGGTAAAGAAACTTGTGTAAACATTGTATCATAGTCCTTAAACAACAGAATACCCAAGACAACACAAGCATGCTGTTATCAACAGTTTAACTTACAGGCTGGTTAATGTACCTTTAAACAAGATAGAATATAACAAAGAGTACAATAACATCATTCACATTGCAGAATACAATGGATACAGTGCTGAATTGGTCAACAAGAAAATAGATAAATTCAAAAGACAACTAAGATGCAAACAAGTAACTACTCTCTCCCCAATTAGCAATGAAACCTCATACAGAAAATTTACGTATCATCCCAGAGCTACACACCTTTTCCAAAAAGTCTTCAAAGAACACAATATTACTTTGGCCCCACAGAACAAATTTAGTGTACAACACCTTTTGAAATCACATAATACAAAGGAGATACCCACAGGCAGAAAATCAGGAGTGTACCGGATAAATTGCAAGGACTGTGACAAATTCTACATTAGAAAAACAAAAAGGAACGTGAACATTAGGCTTAAAGAGCACTTTAGGAACATAAGGAATAAAGAAATAGATAAATCGGCGGTAGCGTACCATTTTTGGAAGGAAAATCATGACATAGAACGAGAAATTCACTTACTAAAAAGTGTCCAAGGTCCAGCTGCATTAACCACGTGGGAAAAAATCTTTATAAAGAAATATGAAAGTAAATTGTTTAATTTCGATACTACCTTTGAAGACAACCCCAATTTCAAGTTCATCAAGATACCGACAGAGACGCACCTATCACCCCTGAGGAGTTCACTGAACCGGCATCCATTAGTCGACAACAGCTGATGATGTTAGGAAGATCCTAACGAAACGCATTCTAGGTAAATACTAGCAATAAATGGAGCATTGAGTATTAGTTCGACTCAAAATTGTATTAATACCATAGGATTTTAAATATATTTTCGTCAAGCTGTTCTTTCGGTACTTAATACATCTGATGTTCTATTCATATGACTTTCTCTACTTGCTCTTCTATAAATAATTCTTACAAAAGCTGATATGTATTGAAAGTACCATACCGCAAAAAATGTATACAATCATTTACCTCACTCTATCAAGGCAATAAATGAAGTGAAGAAAATTTCTGCAATAAAGATCTACCTAGTGAAAAACACTTCTTACTCAATTGACAAATACAAAAATGGAAGCGTGACTTAGTTTATTAAAATTTGTTATGAATCTATTTTGTATATCTAGAACTGCTGATAATTGGTAAATAGATTTATTTGTTTTTATTTTTGAACTGTAAAAATGTAATTTTAGTGTTATTTTTTGACGATGCTTTGTAAAAAAAAAAATGTTGCAAATGGCAGAATAAATCTGAATTCTTCTATCTACTTCTTGTTAATCTAAGTAAATATTCTATTCACACATTTCATTGAGATTTTTAAAAAGTGGATTGCAATGTGATGGCAATTTCATTCTCTTTGCAAGACTTAAAGTAGCAATGAATAGTGGTTTATTACGTAAAATAAGCATAACTATTTTGAAATTTCAGAGAATATGTTAGAAATGGTTAATGCCACAAAAAATGTTATTTCAGTTAAACTCTGTAATTTAACAAAATCAACCTTATATGTGGTAAGATTTTGTCTACCTCTTACGATATATCTGTCAGACATAAGTAATTGAGAATATAAAGAATTTCACAACTTATTTGCATAAAATTCAAGATAAACTTTAATTTGAATGCATATTTCTTAAACATGTAATTTAATAAAAAAGCCATTTTGAGAAAGTCAGAATAAATTAAATTTAAAGGGAGTTGATTAATGACACTAAACAACACTTTTGCAAGTCAAAATAACTTAACTTTTTCCATGAAAGGGGTAGTTTGAGATGGGGTTATTTTCTTAAAAATCTTTGTCACACACTTTGAACATGCAGAACTTAAGTATTAAATTTGGTACTTAACCAGTTTTCATTTTTGAATCACTCTTATACACATAGACTTTTTCTAAAAATAATTTTTTTTTTTTGGTTATATCATATAGAGGTTCTCGTAACATGCATTTCAGTGAAATCCAATATCAAATTTTTAGTGAAGAGCAATCTTTTACAGGTAAGTATGTAGAGAAAGCAAAAATACAAGGATATGTGTTACTTCAAACAAAAGCTGGTGAATGTTGTAATAAATAAGAAAACCAAGTACAGCTAACACACTTTGTCTCTTAAGCTTTTAGCTTAGGGCAACCATTATAGTCTAAATGCTGTTGCACACAGTCACCAAAACAAAAGTCATCCGTCAAATCAAATCACTGCTGAAATGCTGAGTCCCAACTCATAATTGACTGCACTCTACACTGTCCATTGAACTCTCAGTCCAACTCATTTGACTGTCCACTGAAATCCTGTCCTGTGGACACTAGCTATGCAAGGAATTAATTTGGGAAAGGAATGTTCTTGAATGGCACAAAATGAATCTTCTAGGCACAAAATGAATCTTCTAAAGCCAAAAGATGGCACACAATGGCCATTGTTTTCTACAAGCTACAGTCAAGAGGACTGGCCATTAACACAGTAGCCGAACACATAATTGCACACTAATCCCCTACTGTCAGTAATTAGATGACAATATTTTAGATTTATATATTACACTTTACCACTACCAGCTTTTAATGCTTCAGTTAGTGAGTGTTGCAGAAAAGCAATTAATTATTTTTTTTACTGCTAATTTAAAATTTTAACTCACGCTTTGGTGACTTTTAGGGTTTGGGCGTAGTTCACGCCCCCAATTTAGTTCAGATGCAATGGAAGCTGAAAAGCAGCTTGTGACATCTGTGGAAGAATGGCGAAGGGAAATGAATTTAGAGAGGCTAATATTATTGGGCCATAGTCTGGGAGGATTTCTGGCCACTTCATATGCAATACGTTATCCTGACAGGTATTATTATTCTTAACATTATGATTATTAGCATTAGTATTGTTGTTTTATGTACTTAGTTATCCATATATGGCATAATTCAGCAATTAAACAGCTTCTGCATTAAGTTCAAACTTGCTTTAATTACTTAACATGTACTTTATGAAGTTTTGGAATATAAATGAACCCTCATGCTGCCAAGACTGTCCTCAGTGCATGAGGTTTTTGCCATATTTCTATCAGCTCAAATAATTGGTAAATTCAACGAAGTTAACTAAATTTTTCATGGAATGTTTCCCTCCAAATCCTAATTACCACTCATTATCAGTTCCTCCACTTGTGGTGCCATGTATAGTATGAATAGGCATGTTAAAGTAAATCCATTTGATATTTATGGTGGTGGCGGTGGCAGCGGTGGCGGTTTTATTGGTTCTTTGGATCATAATACATGATATAGAACACATCCAGGATCTTTACAATTATTTACAGGCTTTTCAATATTTAACAATATGTACATGTGATATAAATTACAAAATTGAGCTATTACCTCAAAATATTAAATAAAGACTGAATTTTTGTATGAAGGGAAAACAGGCTGTGATCCTACTGTCAATGCAGAATGTGTGTTAAAAGAGAGTAGCTCACAATTTTGTATGTTGCAGTTCACTGACACTTTCAAATGAAAGTGTAAAAATGAAAATGCAAACAATGTTCCTTTAATGCAACAAAAATTTTAGTAGTCATATGGAGAAAAATTCAACCATAGAGGTTGCTAAACTTTTTACTCCTAACACTGCTAGCTGGGTATAGTGAATAAATTTGAAAGATTTAAGTGAAAGTAAAGCAAACATGGCATTATATCGCAAAAACTATTGGTAGTTGGTTTATTGATACTCGTCACTTACTTTTTTGATATTAATGAGAGACTAGTTTCAAAGGCGATCGCCTCCATTTTCAATCTATTTTCAACTGGCATCTACTTGCTCTCTCTCTGGTGGTGGAACTATGAACTTTTTTTTCAAATTATCTACTGGTGGGATTTCAAAGTTCATTATGCGATCCTTGTTTTTCCATATGAATATGTTCTCCCATGTTGTCTATTCATTTTGGTTTATCACTCCTTTTAATAATTTTGGATTTGGATCAATGTCTTATCTTCTTGTTTCAACATCTTTGGAAACAACAGATTGAAACAAGAAGATAAGTCAGCAGTAGCATTTCATTTTTGGAATGAAAATCATGACATTGATCCAAATCCAAAATTATTAAAAGGAGTGATAAACCAAACTGAATAGACAACATGGGAGAACATATTCATGTGGAAAAAATGGATCGCGTAATGAACTTTGAAATCTCATCAGTAGATAATTTGACAAAAAAGTTCATAGTTCCACTACCAGAGAGAGAGCAGATAACAGATGCCAGTTGGAAAGAGATTGAAAATAGAGGCGATTGCTTTTGAAACTAGTCTCTCATTAATATAAAAAAGTAAGTGATGAGTATCAATAAACCAACTACAAATAGTTTTTGCGATTAATTTTGACATCACTGTTACTAAATTCCTCCAAACACATATATGGCATTATGTTTTCCTGAAGGATATGAATATTTTTATTTCTGGCTGTTACAAAGTATGCTTGCTCCCATTAAGCTGAAGTATTCAGAGTTTGCCCAAGCAGTCAGTTATATGTTTTAGTAATCACTAGGGCTGCGACGTCGGGGTGGGAACGTGCGGATATCGTATAGAATAGGAAGGATCAGGTTACAGCAATAAGGGTTAAAGGTCACTGACGTGGCATGGTAGTGTCCAAATGGATATACAGATGCCAGGGTATGGTATTGCAGTCGTACTCTATCGTGTGTCACACCTGATGGCCATAGTATTTTCATGGCATTGTTAAATACTGCACTTATAGTAGAATAATTTGCAACACTGACTACGTCACTTGTTAGAAGATGTGGTCCAATGGGGCCTTCTGTGTCCAGTGTTACAACAACCACATTTATCACAAATCGCCCAACGACATCCACTGTTTCATCTATTGAAACCCATATGTTGTGGTTATTTAGGTTCATTCTTATACCATCAACACACTTATAATATTTTTTACATAGTACTTACGTAAAGTCATAGGATGTGGAATTAGTTTGTCAGTGTACTTTTCTAAAAAAAGCACGCAACGTTGTATTTTGTAGTTTATGTAAAGGAATATTGGCAGAAATAAATGCAGCTCATAGCCCTTCATCAAATGTTTGATTTAATGGAAGTACGTCTTATTGTAGCGATGAATTCTGACATTTTGGAACACAACGCTTATGTGGTGCTGTACTGACATGTCATAGCACATTACTCGGTTTGCTATGAGCAATTGTTTTATTGCAAGTTTTACAATAAAGGTTTTCAAGAAAAACAGAGAAAACATGTTCCCCATACTCAAATATATACTTTTGTAAACCTGTGGACGTTCGTAACCTTTCCTTTGACATTTTGTTTGCGTGAACTCTGTGTGTCAATTACTGTGACAACGTATGGTGTACCCAACCCTCCCATTGAAATCAGTCCACTACTGGGTGCCTCCCAACACATGCAACCGCTCCAATGTCGCTGCCCTAGTAATCACAATATAGTTATAAGTGACAGAAGAATGTGAATGACACAACAAAATGTTGAGGTATGTTTGATTTTATTCTACAGTGCTACGGATTCAAGAAGTTCCAGGGCATAGATTAATTTTTTTTTTCTCCTAGTTTTGTTGTGTATATTTTCCTGTGTTTTTTTTTTTTTCTTTTTAATTATAATTATTTTATTATGTTCTAAGATTTTACATTATTAAACTGCTCACCAGTAATTGAGCCAGGTCATTATATAGTGAATAGTCCATTATTGATTACAAACATGTCACAAAAGGTGCTACTGTTGCCATTACTAATACTACTTCTACCTCTACCATTATTGCTCTTACTGTTTATTAAATTTTTAGAATATGCTTACAGTACTTAACATGTACTTTATGAAGTTATAGAATATAAATGAAAGACATATGTGTTACACCCCCCATTTGTTTATATTGTTAATTATTTTGTTGTTTTGCTTTTTGTAGTATGTTTCTTTGATACCAATATATATATACATACTTTCCAAAATTCAGAAGTGAAAATTAATTCAGGCAGAAAAGGGCTAAGCCATTATTTTCCAAATTGTTTCATAGGATGCTTACCCAACCTGTGCTCAGTAAACTTGTTTATTGATATTTTAAGCATTGTAATAAATTGTCTCCATCTAAGTTCAAGATTTTGTAAGAATTGTGAAAAATGCTACAGAGGTCAAACTAAAAGAAACCTAAAAAACAGTCAAAGAGCACTTTAGAAAGATCAAAATGAAACAAGAAGATAAGTCAGCAGTAGCACTTCATTTTTGGAATGAGGACCATGACATTGATCCAAATACAAAATTACTTAAAGGAATGATAAACCAAAATAAACTGACAACAGAGGAAAACATATTCATATGGGAAAATAAGGATCGAGTAATGAACTTGAATGAAATCCTGTCAGTAGATAGTTTGACAAAGAAGTTCATAGCTCCATTGCCAGAGAGAGGAGAACAGATGGCAAGAGGTTGATAATGGAAGCGATGGCTTTTGAAACTAGTCCCTCAAAAATATAAACATTTAATTGACAAAGCATCAAAAACCAACTACAAATAGTCTTTTCAATTAATTTTGATGTCACTGTTACTAAATTCCTTCAATCATGCATAATTCATTGTAAATTTTGATTTTCTCAAAAATGGCTTAACGATTTTGTTCAAAATGCCATATGTTTAAGATATTTTCATTAAAAAGAAATATATATCTTGAATTTTCTGGAAATGTCATCACAGGTTCTCTAATTCTGAATGGCTGTTCCACTACTAGTAAACAGCTGAATTTGTGTCCTCTTCTAGAACAGCATATAGTGTTTCTCCAATTTCTCTGTCTCTCTTTTTTTTAAATATGAGAAGGGATTTGGAAGAGATATGAGAAGGAAAGGATTTATTTGAGAAAGTGCCAAATATCTTAGAAGCATCTCAGCCTCTCCATCACAACCCAAATTAGACAACTGCTAAGGAGTTATTTTCTATGAGGTACCACATGACCTCCCGATATGCTTGTGCTACATGCTGTTGTCTTGCTATGAGGGCATCATCTATATCAGGAGACCAACACAAATGATACAGCTCAACTTAGACACGATGAAGACACAAACGTGGCCTTGATAAAAATCCTCTCCTTGTTAGTGGTTTACTTCCTCATTGAGACCAGCAGAACTGAAAAGCTGGTATCCTGCCAGTGCTGCTATACCTGCAACACTCTGAGATGTCAGCAAGGTCAGCGCTGCATGTATTGTATAAGGCCTTTATAGAGTTGCTTTTGAACCACGTGTAATGGATTTGTGCACTTCACATGCAGGTAGTAAGTTGCCATTAAGGTAGTTGCCTCTTGTGTTTATGAGAACTAGTATAGGCTGGCCGTTGTATCTCCGGCTCTGACGTTTTGCGATTGCAAGAGGTGGAGGGGGGAGGTTAATAGTACCAACATACAGTAATGAGCAATTGAAAACATATCCTCAAAATTATCTTTAGAATGAAAATATAGGACTATATTAGCTTTAAAACACTGAAATACAACTTATAATTTCGTTATCATGCAAGATATTTATTACAACACCACTCTATTCGAATATTTCGTTCACACCTTTCAAACACACTAACATCTGTTGGTAGTACTGGGAATCTCTACATCCGGTGTTGTGGTCAGGAAGTTAAAACTGTCTGCTAGCGCCAATCAGCATTGTCGCTGCTATGCATGTCTCCCGTACCCAACACTGTGTTGCCAGGTTAAATTTGTTTGAGCCACATGGTTTTAGCTGCTTGCGCTGGTAAACTTTCTTTGCTTATATTTTGCGTGTGTGAATTCCGATTTTTAATGTTCGTAAGTCCTATTATTATCGCTATTATAATAATATGGCTCCTGGTTCGTGTAATATGCAAGTACTGAAATATTTAAAATACGCATTATTCCTCTGCTTGAAATACCCGCTAAAGAACTGGCAACAGCCTGCTTCCCCCTCTCGAGAAATGTCAGAGCCGGAGATAGAACGGCCGAACAGTAGTTTTCCGGGAAAAACATAAGTCATTTGGAGAATTTAATGCCAAGCTGGCACTTTGGCCATGGTAGCTCAATTTTTAAGAGCAGTCGAATAGAGACCGGAAGATCTATGTTTCATATCCCAGCTATGGCATTAAATTTTTCAATCTGACTCTACCTTTTCATACTTCGTCCTACACATGACTAGTGTGAAAGAACAATTAATTTCTATCCCTCATTTGTTGAGCTTTCGAGCACTTATACTTTTCTCAAATGGGAAATTGTTATTCCTTTTTTTATGTCTTGGACATAACATATTGTTTAAGCCTACTGCATTCCCCCATTGTGCTTACGAAGAAATGTGTAACAAAACAATTTCTGCAAATGAAGTGGTAAAAGAAGAAGCGTGTATAAGAAGAGTTTATATAAGAGTCAAAAGTAATGTGAGTGTAACACATGAGACTATTTTATCAATAATAATTAGAAGTTTTTGGAGCATTGGAGTTAATCAAACTATTAACATTGGTTATATTTACTTCGCCTCACTTCTGTAAAATCAGAGCATGTTTTGGGCATATTCACTCCCATCATCAGCTGAAAACTGAGTAGTTTGTATGGTGGAAATTCTTATTAGATTTTATCTTACAGAAGTATATCTTTTTTGTTAGATAATATGGAGAAGTATTATTTATTAACTGAACAATACATTTAAATTACGTACGTATTCTTAATTTATTCAATTGTTATGGTCATCCCTTTTCACCCACACCTTTTTGTTAGTCTTATGTTTTACAAGCATTGTTTAATGTATTCACAAAGAACTACAAAAGCTATGAGTGAGTGAGTGAGTGGTGTTTTAGGGCCCGTCGACAACAAGGTCATTTGGGCCCGCAAAAGCTATGAAAGTAAAATTTGTGATTATAGTTAGCTGATTAATAAATTACTAATAATTTAAAATAATGACTGTGGAGCAATAAAAGCAACACATATGTATACGAATGGTGATCAGTGAATGCAATAAAATTTAATTTAAAGTCCAGAGCTTTAATTTTTAAAATATTTATTATATATTTGATATTAAATATTTTATTATATTCTTGTACATATTATGTATGTATTTTTCACTTAAATACTTCGTAAAAATCCAGGCTTTCATGATTTGTGTAGAGTAAGTTTGTCATATATGTATTCAGTATCATCAAATCCACAAGAAGCTGCGCCATGGCTGAGTGGTTAGACTGCTTAGCTCTCACCAAGGGGCCCGGGTTCTATCCCAGGTGACCGCAAAGTGAGATTTGTGGTGGACAACATGGCACTGGGACGGGTTTTCTCCGGGTACTCCAGTTTCCCCCATCAGCATTCCACCAATTGCTCCATCATCTTTCCTATCATTCATCTCACCCTCATATCATTCACTACCTTCACACCAGGCATCCGGCTGATCACCTATCGTGGTTCTCTGTCGGATCCAAAGCTTTGGTTCCTCAAGCCCGCCCTTAAAAAGAGATTGAGGAACAAGAATCCCCTAACACCACGATAGTGGTACAATTAGGGAAGTTAGGGAAGAAGAAATTCACAAGATTCTATTACTGTTATTTTTACAAGAAGGTAATTGATGCCACATATTAAGCACAAGAGATCCTATACATTTACTTTTTGTAATTAAATATAGCAATTAGCTATAAAACAGAAAGGCACTAAACATACATGACTATTACCTGACAAGCACTGCACCAAATTACAGCACTATTTTAGGTAGTATATTACTGCACAGGATAATGAAAAGTATAATCTCTCTCTAGGGTGAAGCATCTAATTCTTGCAGATCCTTGGGGATTTCCTGAAAAACCACCAGATGTTGTCCAGCAGCTGCCATTCTATTGGAGAGCCATATTATATGTGGTACAACCTTTCAATCCTCTTTGGCTGGTTAGATTTGCTGGACCATTTGGTAAGAAAACTTATAAACAATTATATAATATTAAAATTGTGATTTTACTTAAATTTTTTAAATGGTCAATAAGCCAACTATGTCTCTGATTTTCCTAAAATATGATATTTTATTAAATTTAAAGGTAGTTGATTAGTGACACTAAACAACACTTACTTTTAAATTTGTAGTGTCATAAATCAACTCCCTTTCAATTTAATTTATTATAACAACACTGTTTTCAACACTTCCAAGAAAGGAATTGTAGAATTATGATATTTTATCTTACATTATCCTTAAATGCTCTAGGAGAGTAGGTAACATTTCATGTATCTACTATGCTTTATCAGAAAGTATTCTGTTTATCTTAATGACTATTGTCTTCCTCATCAGCCTTGATCCAATGCTGCACTTCCTCCTTGACTTACAAATGGCCTTTTGGCTGAATGTACTGCAGAACATGATGCTTTTCATACAGGACATCAGAGTTAAATTGGTTTATTTTGGTATATGAATAATTTTTCCCAGATTGAGAGTTCTGGTGTCTTTTTAAGGGCATTTAGAAACTCATTTAGAAACTAAAGGTTTTCTTTTAGCTATTACCTACAGATAAAAAATGCTGTAAAGCTTCTGATTTTTCCATTTATTTATATTTCAGATTTCTCATATGATTTTCAAATCTTGTATCAAATGTACATGTCTTGCCTGTGTATGAAGACAGATGTAACCATATTGTGTCTGAATTAATTACTATTGAGTTTATTATACAGTAAAATACGCCTTCAGTGGACCCATGATTAAGTGGAAATTCGTCTTGAATGGAAATATTTCACTGTCCCATGAATTTATGGGTGAAAAACATGCTAAATTTCCTTTATTAAATGGAAACTGTCTTACCAGATAATGGAAATAAGGGTATGCATTTAAATGGAAAATTTCCAGTTCCAAAATGCAGACCTTAGGAAATGTTCAGGTACCCAGTGAAAATGTTGATTCTCTGCTCTAAATACCTGAAGCTTCAATTGAAACATAACCATATCTGCTGTTTTTGACCTATCTAGGAGGAGGGGCGCACTAATGACTGTAGAATACTGAGAAACCTGTCAGTTATCCTTGGCTGCATAATTAACATTAAGCATGGTTGATTGTCTCTTTTCTTTCCAATTCCTGCTCTAATGACGCCAGTAGAGTACACTGTCTTGTCACAATAGTACCCTCTAAACTTGGACAAAGGTGACAGTTAATTTCATGGCTTCAAAAGCAAGAATTATCCTAGAACTTAACATGAGAGTGAAAGTGATTTATGCAAGCGAAAGAGATAAATGGAGAATAAATCAGATCATGAAGATGTTCAACATAGACAGTTCAAGTTTATGAGATTCTGAAGATGAAAATGGAAATTCTGAAGCAGTGCGAAAATTGTGCTAATGGGGAAAACAGAGAATTTAAGAAAACTGAAAACCAGGACATTAATGAAATAGTGTGAGAGTGGTTTGTTACTATTATGACAAAAAAAATTGCAGCATATTTGGGCCTATGTCACAAGAATACAAAAAAGGTAGCTGAAAGACTGGGCAAGACTGAATTCAAAGCATCTAATGGAGGTTGGAGAGTTTCTGCAAAAGACATCAGATACATTTTAACGAACTGTATGAATCGAATGACATTAACACTGAAACCATCGCTGATTGCATTGCTAAACTAACTTCAGTAATAAAAGTGTACAAACCTGAAAACATAGCAAACACCGACGGGACAGGATTATTCATCTGCTCGTTACCAAATAAGTCATTGTATTTTAAAGATGAGAAATTTTCAATAGGAAAATTGTCCAAGGAAAGATTTGACTGATTTCCTATATGGTGTTTTGTCAGTTGAAATGGAGGAACCCCCTTTTTAAACAGAAATGTCTTTAACTGAAATTTTCGAGAGTCTTGTTTGATTCTGGGACGGGACAGGACAGGGACAGAAAAACCTGTCTTCTGTAAAAGAGAGGTGTTACTGTATTTTACTAAGAGTATCTGAAAATATGAAGAAAAGTATCACTACCAAAATCAGTTCAGTTTATTTCATCCATAATAACATTTACATGTTGTGAAAATAACTTTAACATGGAGACCTCTTAAATTCATTCTGATAATTAATTGAAGCCTTAAAGAGAGCCCAACCTGGACAGAAGTCAAATGTCCAGTTCCTCACCATCCCATGATGCAGCTCTTAGTAATCACAGATAATCTTATTAATAGAAAGGGGACTCTTCAGTACCAGCTGAAGTTTGAAGGCTTAAAGAAATCAATGTGATCAAAATCATCTAATGAACTTATGGGAGGGACTGCTCACCTTAAGCACTGGTCAGCTTGGTGAGTTGCAGACCTAGGCTGGTATTCCTTCCTATGCCTGTATCAGATCTTTACATTAAGCTTTTCTATCAGGTTTTTATTCAGCTCATGTTTTCTTCAACCCAGATAGTATTAGAATATTTAAGGATTTATTTTTCTTTCCTGTCCATACTCTCCTCTGCATAGAGTGATGTAATCCCAATAATTGTGCTCAGTTTTAAACAGTAAGAACCATCGAATTTTCTTTACTTTATGTCCAGCAGAAATTTTTTTCTTTGAGTGTCATGATGTCTCCTTGGAAAGAGAAATATTCCAGAAATACGAGGGGCATTCGGAAATGATTTACAATTGTATTGTTTTAAACATACTGCTCAATTTATAAGCACATCTTCTTATAGGACGATAACCTAATGTTAGTACACCATTCAAATGCTAGATGACATTTGTAAACACAGTGCATAGTGAAAGGGCAGCACTTTTGTTATATAAGAGAAATCCATGGATAAGATGGAAGGCGACTATCACAGACAAAGTTGGGCTGCATGGTTTTTGTGGAAGGAAGAAGTCAAAACAGCAGATATTCATAAATATTTAAACATGGTTTGTGGCCAAAAAGCTGTTGCATAAAAAACTGTTTGCAAATGGATTGCTTGGTTCACAGCAGAAGGGAATTGGCAAGCATGGTTGTCTGTCAACTTAGCAATCTCCTAGAGACATTGAGGTTGTGTCTGAATTGATTATGGCTGATAGGCATATAACCTTTGATGAATTGATATCACAGACAGGGCTCAGCCGTGCAACTCTGCATACCATTATCCATGACGATTTGGATATGAAGAAGGTGTGTGCACATTGGTTTTCATGGGACTTGACACGGGAACAGAATTGAAGTCTGTTGTTGACTATTGGAAATAAACAATGATCAGATTTTTTTGAGAAACTGGTGACTGGTGATGAATCATTGTCACTACCATACACCTGAGAAGAAAATCCAATCCTTGCAATGAAAAGACCCTGGGAATCCCTGGCCCAAGAAATTTTGTTCTGCTCCATCTGCAGGTAAGCAGATGATCTGCATATTTGGGGTTACTTTTGATATACTCCTAGTGGACTAGCTTCCACAAGGTATGATTGTTAACAGCAGGGTGTACTGTGACATATCAAATAAAGAAAATTTTTTGTAAAATTGATAGATAGTCAACATGAAAAATTCAATACTATGGCCGGGATTTGAAACACGGATCTCCTGGTTTCCGTCCAGTCGCTCTAACCCATTGAGCTACCATGGCCAGCATGCCGTCCTGACATTAAATTCACCATTTGACTCGTATATTTCCCCGGTAAACCACTAGGGGCTCTCGCATCTGAGATAAACCGTTTGTGGCAACTTACTATCGTAAGTAATTGAGTCCAAGGCTTCATCATTTAACTCTTATTACTTTAGTTAATAGATGGAAATTAACTAAAAGTTAGTAATCCTGTTTTACATGGAATTTATGCTCTTCCTAAAATTCACAAACCTGGAAATAAAATGAGACCTATTGTAAATTGTATAAATTTGCAACTTTCAATGTAGCTACATGGTTACATAAAAAATTTAGTAATTTTGATAAATTTGAGAGTTTAAGTATTTATTTATCTGCCGATAAAATTATAATGATTCATGGCATTGTCAAGGTAAGTACAGTATAAATACAGTGATTATCTAACCTACATATATACAAATTATTTACAGGTAATAATAAAGAAAATATTTACATATATGTGTTTGGAGGAATTTAGTAACAGTGACGTCAAAATTAATCTCAGAAACTGTTTGTAGTTGGTTTATTAATACTCGTCACTTACTTGTTTATATTTATGAGAGACTAGTTAATTATAACATTTGCCTCCATTTTCAATCTCTTTCCAACTGGCATCTGTTGTTGTCTGCTCTCTGGTGGTGGAACTATGAACTTCTTTGTCAAATTATCTACTGGTGGGATTTCAAAGTTCATTACGTGATCCTTATTTTTCCATATGAATATGTTCTCCCATGTTGTCAATTTATTTTGGTTTATCACTCCTTTTAATAATTTTGGATTTGGATCAATGTCATGGTTTTCATTCCAAAAGTGAAATGCTACTGCTGACTTATCTTCTTGTTTCAATCTGATGTTTCTAAAGTGCTCTTTGACTCTGGTTTTTAGATTTCTTTTAGTTTGACCTATATAGCATTTTTCACAATTCTTACAACTTATCTGGTATATTCCGGATCTGTTAACTGATGGGATTTCATCTTTTGTTTTTGAATTTAGCAATTTTAAAATTGAGTGTCTATTAGTAGGTGCCAAGGTGATATTTTGTTCCTTGAAGATCTTTTTAAATTTATTAAATGTTTTTGGGTGATATGTGAATGAACTGAATATGCTGTTGCTTTCTTTTTCTTTTGTAAATGTGGTTGCTTCCTTAATGGTTTTCTTTAGTTTAGCTTTTCCAATTTTCTTCAACACCAAACTTTTGTTGTATCCATTTTCCTCTGCTATGTGTAGTATTGTTTTTTGTTCTTTGAAATATTCTTCTTTTTCCATGTCTGTGTGTAAGGCTGTTTATTATTGCATGTTTATGTGTAATTGGGTTGTGGCTCTTATTTTTTATGTAATTTTCTGAATGGATTGGTTTCCTGTATATTCCAAATTTTATTTTTGTGTCATTCCTGATGATATTTAGATCCAAGAAAGAGAGTTGTCCATTGGTTTCCTTTTCTATAGTGAATTTTACAGTCCTTTCTTGCAGATTGAGTAATTTTAATGCATCTTCTAAATGTTTATTCGGTACAATTGCAAAGATGTCATCAACATATATATACCAAACTTTGAAGATCAATGGAAGGACTTTTTGATTTGTATTTCAAATGCACTCAAAATAAGTTAGCCAAAAAAGGTGAAAGTGGATTGCCCGTTGATAACCCTGATTTCTGCTTGTAGTGTTTTCCATTAAAGCTGAAGAAGTTTTGTTCAATGCATATTTTTGTTAGAGAAATGTATTCTTCTGCTTCTATTGCTTCCATTTCTATTGTAGTTAGCCACTTTTTTAATACAGTCTGTAATTTTTCTGTTGGTATGCTTGGAAATAAAGATGTAACATCAAATGAAACCAGTGTGTCATTTTTGTTCAAATCTTTGATTTTTCCTACTAAATCTAAAGAGTTTTTTAAATTTGCACTTTCGAATTTTGGGCAACTATTAAATTTATTTCGCAACAATTTGGCCAAATTATATGTGGGGGCATTTATACTACTAGTGATAGGTCTCATGCCTTTCCCTGTTTTATGAATTTTTGGCAGCCCATATACTCTTGGTAATGTTGGGTTATCTACTTTAATTTTGTGAAATTCTTTTTTGTGGATTATTTTGCTTTCTTTTAGAGTTTAATTTGTGGTTTCAATGCAGTACTTTAAAGGTTTAGTTTCTACTTTTTGGTAATTATTGTCTTCCAACAAATCTTCCAAAATTACTAGTTTATTTCCCTTGTCTGCTTTAGTATAAATAACTGGTTTCTTTTTAAGGGCTTTTATAATTTGGTTACTAAAATTAGTTTTCTTTTCATTTTTAATCTGCTCTATTTAATCTGCATTTGTTTTTTACTGTGTTTCTATTTTCTTCATTAAGTGTTTGTGTAGCAATTTGGATGTCAGCAATATACTCTTCAATTTAGTTGGAATAGTCTACACATGTTTTTAAACCTAGATTTAGCATATTGAGTTCTGGTTTTGTGAAACTTTGGTTTGATAGGTTAACAACATTGTTTGAATGATCTTTTAGGTTATGTTTGTCTTTTTGCTTTTTCTTTTCAAAAGTGCTTGCTTTCTGGCATAAATTTTTAAGTTTATTTTTTAAATTTGCCGTTTTTGTCTTCATTTTTCCATTAAGATATGCAAATAAATAATGTCTTCTAAACTAGTCTCTCATAAATATAAACAAGTAAGTGATGAGTATTAATAAACCAACTACAAATAGTTTCTGAGAAATATTTACATTCTTAAGCTAATATGTACAGTTCCGTATAACACTAAGCTTACAAAACTATATTATTAATTACTGCTGTAGAAATTCGTCAATTGAATAGCAACACCCTTGGATACAAAACTTCTTTAGTTCCCCTTTTAACCACTTAATATCTTTTATTTTCTTTAGATACATAGGTAATTTATTAAAAAGCAAACAGGCAGCTACAGAGGGTTTCGTTTTAAATAATTCTAATCTATGTGAAGTTATATGAAAATGCATGTTGCCTCTGGTGAAATGATCATGAACCTGACTGTTTACTTGTGGGTGGTCATCCTTATGTTTTAGAAACATTACTACTTCAAAGATATATAAGGAGTATAGAGTTAAAATATTTAATTTTTTGAAATAATTTCTACAAGATTCCTGTGGCTTTAATCCCACTATTGCCCTTATTGTGCTTTTTTGCAGTGTGAAAAGTCTTTTAGTATATTTATTAGCATTTTGTCCCCATACTGTAATACCGTAAGATAGATAAGGATATATGAGTCCATAATAGGCATGCATTAATATGCTTATATCCGCAGTTTTTGACAATCTTTTCAGTGCAAATATGCTTGTACTTACTTTGTTGCAGAATTTATAAATTTGTTTATCCCACGTGTGATGACTGTCCAGTATTATTCCTAAAAAGTTAGTAGTAATTACCTCGTTTATTTCTTCATTATTAACTTCAAATTTTAACTGTGTTTCGTTTCTGTTTTGGACTGTATGCTCATGAAACTTTTTTCTTAGCATTGATATGGAGGTTGCTTAAATTAAAAAACTGTACAATTTGTTGTATATTTTGTTTTGTAAATGTATCTAATTTTGCTACGCCTTTACCAGTATTTACAATAGAAGTGTCATCTGCATATGTGATAATTTTCCCATTTTGCACTGATGATTTATCATTCACATACATTATCAATAGAAGGGGCCCTAATACTGAGCCCTGGGGGACTCCAAACCTCACCGATTGTGTGCTTAAATAATAATCTCTTATGTCTGAATTACTTTTATATGTTATTTTGACTTGTTGTGTTCTGCCACATAAATATGACTTTATTTGTTTGAGTGGAATTCCGCAGATTCCATAGTGCTCCAATTTATTTAGTAATGTTTTCTGGTCTGTGCAATCAAAAGCCTTAGTTAGGTCAAGAAATATGCAGCTATTCAGTTCCTTATGTTCCAGACTGTCTATAATAAATTCCATATTTCTATTATTGCATCTTTGGTTGCTCTGCCTTTCCTAAAGCCATATTGAAAATTAGATAAAATGTTGTGTTTTTCAAAGAATGAGATTATTTGTTTGGCAATGATTTTTTTCTATTACTTTCTACAGTCAAGAAACTAGCATTATTGGACTAAAATTATTTGTGTTAAGAATTCTTTTGAACTAGTAAACAAGATTGACAGTGTTGTATATCTAAGACTGATAAACTTGTTTCTTTTGATGTAACTGCCTTATTTCCTAGTTTTCTTAGAGAAAAACTTTTGATTTATTTTAAAAAGTGGTTGAATTCAATAAATATACATGAGGACTTAATAGTTGATTTTCTTAAACTTACTGATTTTTGTTTGGATCAACATTTTTTCACTTTTAATGGTGAATTTTTTCAACAAACTTCTGGCTTAGTAATGGGTAATCCTCTTTCACCTTTTCTTGCTAATCTTTTTATGAGTTTTTTCGAAATGCAAGTCACTAAAGCATTCCCTTTAATTTTTAAAACCTGGTGTAGATATGTTGATGATAGTTTTGCTATTGTTCCTGATAAGCAAATAAATGATGCTTTAAAATTACTAAATTTACAAGATAAAGCTATAAAATTCACATTAGAAACTGAAATTAATGGATTTCTTCCTTTTCTAGATTTAAAGATAATAAGAAATAATAATAAATTAAATTTTGGTATTTATAGGAAGTCTACTCATATCGATAATTGCATAAAAAATAAAAGTTTCAACCCTTTTTCACATAAATTTGCTGTTTTTAATAGTTTGATTTATAGATTAATAAATATACCCCTTAATAAAGCAGAATTTAATAAAAAATATTAACATACTATTAATACTGCTTTAATTAATGGTTTTAATAAAGATTTTACACAAAAAAGATTGAAATATTTAAATATAAAAAAACTGTTAATGATATTTCTACCCTTAAAAATATAGAAGAAGATTATAATTTTTAAAAAATTTACTCACCATCCTTGGGCTAATAAACATTTTCAAATTTTTTTAAAGACTTTGGTATAACTTTAGATCCTCCAAATAAATATATTATTAAAATTTTACTACATTTCTATAAAAAAAAGGAAAATTCTTAATAATAAAAAATCTGGTGTTTAACAATTTAGTTGTTTAAAAATTGATCAGGTTTATACTAGAAAGATGTAACAAAATTTGTAAACCAGAACGAAAGAACATTTTCATAACATTAAGTATAAACAAACTGATCAGTCGGCTGTCATTTGGTCATTTAATCATGAAATAAATCCTGAAGTTAAATTATTAAAACAATTAAATGGTCCAATTGATTTTATGGTTTGGGAAAATATATTTGTTTTAAAAAATAAACATTGTGGTTCAAATCCCGGCCATGGCATTGAATTTTTCATGTTGACTATCAAAAACCTTAGCCTATACACGGCTAAAGAAATGATTAATTTCCACCAATTAACTAAAATCGCATAATGAATTTTGAAATACCAGCAGTTGATTCTGTTTTTAGGTTTGTTTCATTTTCAGATTTTGGTAATAGTGAAAAAACATAGTAATCGGTGATAGTATCCTTGACAACGAAGTTTGAGGACTGATCACCCGCAAAGTATTGATTAGTAATTTAATTATATTAAAATCACTGCATCATTCCTTTTTAAATTCTGTTGAGATTCCATCTATTCCTGGTGCCGTATTCTTTTTCCTCAATCTTTCTGACAGCCTAATCATCTCTTATTTGACTATGCAATATTTCTATGACATTCATTCCACATTTCACCATTCACTCTGTTGAAAATGCTACTCTCAACAATTAATATTTTAAAATACTCCATCCATTCTTCTGGTTTAACATTTGGTTTAGTAGCATGCTTGTTATAGGTTTATTGTAGCACTTTACGTACCTTATTAGCATAATTTTTATTCAAAATTCTAATCAGGACAAACTCATTATTTTTATTCCACTTATGTTTCTTACTTTCTAGCAGTTTGTTATATAAATTTCTACATTATTTGAATATTCTTGCTTTATTATATTATCTCGTTCATCTCTCCATATTACTAGTTCATCACTGCTTTTGCTATTTTGCATTTACTATATCATATCCTTGCCCCCTTTTACCTCCTCATCTCCCCTTCCTCATCTTCTCTCCTGGTTTCTGCATTAATGTTCTCATTATATTTGAAGTATTCTTTATTTTGTGGTCCACTAACATTAGTTTTATTCTTTGTTGGCATACTTCATTATATTTACATTCTAATAGTGATATAAATTGATTTTTCAGTTCCTTCCATTTAAAGACCACATGCTATGTGGTATTATTTTCCCTTGCCACTACACTTCTTTTACTGTTTGATATGAAATTGAATATCTTAAAATAATTTAATAAGTGTTCCATATTGACAGGCCATAATATGTAGTCTATAAAACTTTGGCCAATTTTGCTAACAAAAGTAAAATCTCCTTCTATATGTTCACCATAATGGAATTTAAAATCTCTAAAGTATTCACTTCACAAAATTCAATGAACTTTTCAGTTGCCTTATTATACACTTGTCTCTGATATAGCTAACTACGTCATTTTTTATTCTTATTTTGTCTCCAAGAAATGCATCACTGTCTATATTCACATCGCTCTCTCTTATCCTAACATTAAAATCTCCCATTATTACAATCTCCATACTTCCGTATTTCTCTCTTAAATTTTCTATGTCATGCTCTAAAGATCACATCATGTCTGGTTTATGGTACTGTGAGGTTACCTTTGAGTTATATACTATACCTAAACATATAATACTATTATTAAATTATAGATGAGTCGTATTTATTACACATCAGCTTCACTTACGTACCTATATTGAGGACATGTTTTGCGAACCATCGTTCGCATTGTCGGCTCTTATGCAACTAAAGCTTGATCCAGTGGTGTGGATAGTTCTGGAGTTGCTGCTGCCATCTGTTGATTTTGTGATAAATTTAAATGTGGGGTTCTCTTCTGGTGGGATTTCAAAGTTCATTAGTTGGTTTTTATATTTTTCTATGTATATTCTCTCCCATATGACGAGTTCACTATGATTCTGTACGTATTTTAGTAATTTGGTGTTATCTTCAATTTCATGATTTTCAGACCAGAAATGAGCTGCTATTGCAGACTTATCAATATTTTTGTATCTTAAGTGCCTAAAATGTTCTTTCTTTCTAGTGCCTATGTTTCTTTTTGTCCTGCCTATGTACATTTTTTTAGTCTTTACACTTAATCTTGTAAATGCCTGACTTTTCTTCTGGTTTTATCCTATCAGTATTATTACTGTTAAGTAGGTTTTTAATGTTGTAATTGTTTTTTGGTGCCAATGTTATATTGTATTTCTTGAATATTTTTTGGAAATATTTTGGGGCCCAGGGGTGGTAAGTAAATTTAGCAAATCTAATTACTGGTTTTATTTGTGAAAGGGCTGTGATCTGTTTTAATCTCTTTTGAAGTTTGAATGATTTTATTATCTACAAGGCTTTTTCCATATCCATTTTTAATTGCAGTTTTTAAGATTTGATGGTATTCTTTTCGATATTCTTGCTGGCTGAGGGGTAGATTTACTAATCTGTGTGTGAGACTGTTGATGGTGGCATGTTTGTGTTGAATTGGGTTGAAACTATTTGCTTTGATGTAATTATCTGTGTGTTGCTTTTCTATGAATACTAACTTCTAGTTTTTCATTGTTTTTTTTTTTTTTTTTTTTTTTTTTTTTTTTTTTTTTTTTTTTTTTGTGATTTTAAGGTCCAAAAAAGGTAGAGTACAGTCCTCTTCAGTTTCTACTGTGAATTGTATGTTGAGTAGTTCCAAAGCATCATCTATTTGTTTGTAGTGTACTAATTCAAAGATGTTGTCTACGTATCTGTACCATGTTTCAAAAATATGAGGGAAGGCTTTAGTTATGTCTTTTGAAAAAGCTCATGTATAAATTGGCCAAAAATGGTGATAGCAGGCTTACCATAGCCAGTCCTGAAATTTGTTCATAATGCTTTCCACCGAAAACAAAATAATTTTGGTGTATACATATTTCAGTCATTGCCGAAATTTCTTCTATTGTATTGGCATCTAGGTTAATAGAAGTTAGCCATTTTTTAAGTTGAATCAAAATTTTGTCTATTGGGATGCTACAGAAGAGGGAGCGGACATCAAAGGATACTAAAATGTCTTGAGGGTTTAGTTTAAGATTTTGAATTTTTTCTACCAGGCCTAAAGAGCTTTTTATGCTCAGATTATTGAATTGTGGAAAGGACTGAAATTTTTTGGACAGCCATTTTGCTAGAAGGTAAGTAGCAGTGTTGACATTATTTACAATGGGTCTCATGGGTATGTTGGGTTTGTGTATTTTAGGCAATCCATATAATCTTGCAAGGGTAGGGTTGTCTGGTTTGATAGTTTTTTGTTCTGCAGTTGTTAAAACTATCAAACCGGACAACTCTACCCTTGCAAGATTATATGGATTGCTTAAAATACATAAACCCAACATACCCATTAGACCCATTGTAAATAATACATTTTTTTCCCTTAACCATGTTTCTACAGCCCCCGAATAATGTTTTCCCAACACTGTATCAGTTTTCCCATGCATATTCTGTTTTTCACATCCTCACTGTTCCAGAACCCTAACGTCTAACCCTAACCCTAACCCCGACTCTTATTTTCTTATTGTGATCCAGTCCTACTTCTAAATCTATCAAGAACTTTCTTTATTCCTCAATTCTACCTCTTTCCCATTTCTAGATGATCCTGGTTTGCTATTTTGTAAAACCAACAGGCTTCAGTTAAGGTTAATACTGTACCTTCTTCCCCTTCTGTTCTGTTACTTTGTGACCTGCCCTTCCCCTCCTTCTAGACCACATGCTTGCTGTATCTCCTCCTTCCTTGATTGTATCATCCTTTTTTCAGTCTCTGTCCTCTCCTTTTTAATGTGCATGGCAATATTGTCACCTTCTGACCTCTTCTGTGACATCACACCAATCATGTGCTTGCTGTGATGACAGTATTATGCTGAGTATCTATTCCTGCTTGCCTTTGATAGTCTTTTGGACCTCCCATCTTCGTCAGCGTTTCCAACATTTTGATCACCAATGTATCAAGCTGACTCATTTAAGGATGCCACTGTCTAGAGTACCTTATTCCTCTTTATGTCTCTGTCACCATCTGCCCATCAACCCATAACCATAAGTTGCAAAAGCCTGTTTTCCTTCCATTCTTGCTGTTTTCATTTTTTGTAGTAATTTTCCTTTCAATGCTTGTTCCATTGACAAGTCTTTGTTTATGAATATAGTTGTTTCCTTTACCATTTTTGACCTTGTCAACACTTCAAAGCCGCGTGGAGAGGTCGTCCATCTGCCCCTATCCTGCATGGCAGCTCAATCGTGCGCAGTTCGATCTCGCTCTTTCAAACAATTCTAGACTCGCTACTCCACATTCGGTGTTCCAACAACTTTTTGCCGAATTACTGGGCCGTTACCCTAACTATGTTCCGGTCTTTACAGACGGTTCTCAGTTAGGTAACGCTACGGGTTGCGCGTTCTTCGTTAACGGTGAGGCTCACAAATTTCGACTTCTGGACTCAACTTCGGTCTTCTCAGCAGAACTGTATGCCATCTATTATATGCTCCTTTTTATTTGCAAGTTAGCACCTGGCTCTTTTATTGTTTGCACCGACTCTCTCAGTGCTCTTCAGGCCTTGAAACAGCACACTGCCGCTCACTCTCTTGTTTTAAAAATACAGGCCCAGATCTCGCAAATGCTCGATCGAGGGTACCATTTTGTTTTTACTTGGACCCCTGGGCATATGGGCATTTCCGGAAATGAGGAGGCGGACGCGGCTGCTAAGTCTGCTTGCCGTTTGCCCCGGAGTTTAACAACTACGGTGCCGTACCAGGATGTGCAACGTTTTTTCCGTCGCCAGCTTCTATCTGCTTGGCAGCAATCCTGGACAGCTTTACAAGGCACACAACTCCGGGCTATAAAGGAGAGCGTACAACCCTGGCCATCGTCCTGCAGGGATAACCGGCGGGCCGAGGTGATACTCACCCGGCTGAGAATTGGGCACACACGAGCGACCCATGGCCACCTGCTAAGAGGGGAACCGGCCCCTGTGTGTGCTCCGTGTGCAGTACGCCTCACGGTGCGGCACGTGTTGCTTGATTGCCAGCAGTACGCCCGCGTTCGCCAGTCTTTGGGCTTGGGGACTAACTTGCACGGAATTTTAGGTGACGACCCAGTGGCCGTTGACAAGGCACTGCGGTTTATTGTTAAAATTGGTTTTAATAAGCAAGTCTGACTTGTATTTTATATTTATTAATTTTAGAGATTTTAAATTATTAGTTTTTAGATGGCTTTTATGTGATTTTAATGGTTGAGTGTCTTTATTTTATTTTACCTTTTTAACTGAATTTTTATAGTTTTTAGGTTTTTAGTGTTGACTTGGGGCCCAAATGACCTTGTTGTCGACGGGCCCTTAAACACCACACACTCACTCACTAACACTTCAAAGCATAAACTGTACCAAAGTAAATTTCACACTATCAGTCTTGATTCTATTGCTCTTCCAACTCTGAATGCTTCACCAATTTGCCAGCCCAAATTAAGTTTTTCATCCAATATCTCCTTAACTTCTTGCAGGGGCCATAGTCCATTCCTTTCATTTATACCAGCAATAACTGAGTTGAACCTAGAGTACTTATTTTCCAAAACCTCCACTCTTCTTTTCACTTCTCTCATTTTCAGTCTTGTTACCTATACTTCATTCTTCAAGTCTTCCTTGATTACCACCAGTTCTTTCTCTGTGCCATTTAGTTTATTTCCTAGTTTGTCATCCATGTTGTTTATTCTAGTCAATATTTCTTCCATGATATCTTGGTAACCATTTGGTCCAGGATTCATTTTGACTCCATCAATTAATAATAGAATGCATATTATGCATAATAGAAGAACCATATTTACTATTTCTTCTACATATTTCATTTTAGCCTTATTCCCTTTGATCCTACTGAAGGTTCCAATTCTTGCTCTGTATGTTGGAATACTCATTCCCATTGTTATTTGTTCCTTTTTTTCAACTCCAAGAACTCACTTCATTAACTTCCTCTCTCTTCACTGCTAGCTTAGTATTCCCCACTGTATATACAAATATAATAATTTGAAACTTAAAACTTCAATTATCTTATAAGAAATGATGAAACTTTTCTTATAAATTGTTCTGGATCACGATTTCATGGAAATTCTTCCACATCGTCAGGCGGAACCACAAACAAAACTGTCGTCATCGCTACAAATGCTAGATGTTACTATGTTCTTGTTAGTACTACCAACATCTGAAAATGAAACAAATTTAAAAACAGAATCAACTGCCGGTATTTCAAAATTTATTACGCAGGGTTTGTTTTTTAAAATAAATATCTTTTCCCAAACCATTAAATCTATCAGACCATTTATTTGTTTTAAATTTTGTTTCCCAACTGTATTAAGAATATTTCCCCGACTCCTTGACCTCATAATAACCATCCCAGCCATGGCATTGAATTTTTCAGTTTAACTCTATCCAAAACATTAGCCTATGCATGGCTAGTGTGAAAGAACAATTAATTTCCATCAATTAACTTAATAATAAGAGTTTAATGATGAAGCCCCTAATGTTTTACCGGGAAAATATACAACTCAGGTGGAAAATTTAATGTCATGGCAGCACGTTGGCCATGGTAGCTCAATGGGTAAGAGCGACCGGACGTAAACCGGGAGATCCGTGGTTCAAATCCCGGCCATGGCATTGAATTTTTCAGTTTGACTCTATCTATCCAAAACCTTAGCCTATACACAGCTAGTGTGAAAGAACAATTAATTTCCATCAATTAACTTAGTGATGGTATAGTCTTAAAAACCACACCACCTATTTTATTTTAATCATTCAGTAGTAAGTATTGAATACATTCTTCTGAGAAAGAGAGTAAGAATTTTGTCTTTGCTTTACTTTCTTGACACAATAACTATTATCAAAATGTTTTACAACTTGTACAAATTGTATCAATTAATGTACTAAAGTTTTGCTTGTTTATTTCTTTTCCAGGACAGTGGGTAATAGAGAAGACAAGACCTGATATTGTTCGGAAATTTTCTGCTGTTGTGGACAATACAGAAGTCATACCACAGTATATTTTCCAGTGCAATGCTCAGACCCCAAGGTAAGTTTTATATGTAATACCTAAAGGAAGCAAATGCCTTTGTTTATAGATGTTGTAGTAAGCAAATCATGAGAATTCAGGAGAATTACAGCTCGGACGATGGTTCCATGCCGGTGAGGACCGTGTGCGCACTAGTCTAAAGCCAGTTGCCGAGCCTACACCCTCGGGCATGCGCAGTACACTCACTCTCGGTCATGTGCAGTGCACTGAAATGGTCAGTATCGTGGAGAGGTTTGACCGAGTAATATCAGTGTTCTAACGCTTTGTTGTCGATACTTTAACATTTTACAAGTTTTATTACATTTTGTAACTGTGATTATTAATCACACTGTGTATATGTTTTCTTATTTAGACAAAAATGCCCACAGTTCAAAGTAAACTTGGTGGAAAAACACTTCACAGCCAAACACGTGAAGTTGTTAATAATGTCCATCTCTTTATGAAACGGGAAGCAGCTTCTGGTGACATGCTAATATCAGTGAAGAAAGTACAAGAAATGGTGAGTGTGGTAACAGAAGTTCCTGAAAGAACAGTCTGTAAAATAATTAAAGAAGGGGCAAAATTTGAGGAACAAGGGACCTCCTTTGGAACACCTGGAAAGGTACATCGTGTACCAAAAAAGATCACTGACATTGATGATTTTGATAGGTGTGTAATTTGCCAAACAATTTGTAATTTTTATATTCAGTAGAAAACTGTGCTGACTCAAAAACCTGCTCCTGAAACTTCAGTATTCAATAAACTGTAAAGGGGGAAGCACAAGTTAAAAGACCATTTTACGTGGCATGGGGTTCAGATGGAAGAAAACAAGGAACAGTAAGGTCTTGTTACAGGAAAGGCATGACATAAGAGATTGGCATGTGTCATATTTACGTGGCATTAAAAAGTTTAGAGGCGAAGGAAGGCCAATTATCTATGAAGATAAAACTTATCTTCATAGCACTCACACAAGGCCAAACAGCTGGAGTGACGACAGCAGCTCTGGTTTATTAGTTCCATATTGTAAAGGGACCAATTGTCATTATAGTCCATGCAGGAGGACAATTGGACTTTGTTCCTGGAGCATTTTTGATGTTCCAGTCAAATAAAAAAACCAGAAACTATCATGATGAGATGTTCCAGTCAAATAAAAAACCCAGAAACTATCATGATGAGATGAATGGAAGGAATTACAAAAAATGGCTAATTGAGAAACTAATTCTTAATTTGCCTCCTAAATCAGTTTTAGTGATATACATATCATAACGTGCAGATCGATAAAGCTCCTACAAGCTGCTCCACAAAAAGAGCTATGCAAGAATGGCTTAACCGCTTCGCCGATGGCCATTTAAACCCTTCAGGGGCCGGAAACGGATACCCAATAAACAGAACAGGACATTTAAATTGTTAAATGCTGTAAAAATGCATCAGAAATACAATTCCGTATCTTCCGTATTTATTAAGTTATTTAAACGAAACAAAAACTGCTTTAAAACTCATTAAAGGCAGTATAAATCTACAGTAACAATAAAGTAGAGACTACATTAATAAATTGTTGAAATTTCACTACTTTGTTTCACTGTAGCAAAAGCCATTCTTTGTGCCGAACGCGCCTAATATGTGAATCATTTTGTTTCGTGTGTATACGAGCCATAGTATGTATGTATAGCTACGCAAGCAGCTTCTCAGGTTCAAGTTTAGTTTATTTATGCTATGCCAAGCGATAATATGACGAGAATATGTTGCGTCACACACTCACACACTGGAATGAAAACTCTGTCAGCATCTGTTATTACAGTGTTTCTCAACCAAGGTTTCTAGTAGCCTTATGCAGCAGTTTTTGCTCTGTATTTTAGTTATTTATACTCTCTCTGTGTTCAGAGTGATTTCCTGTAGCTATCAAGAGCTAAATGTATGGCACATTTGAAATTGTTAAATTTCAATGTTAACCATGGCTTATCCCGGTAATGTAGCAAATAAATTAGCTTGGGTATGATGTGTACAGGCTTCTGATATTACTGTAGAAAATCTGGATTATGAAGGAGATCTTTAGGAGATACGTAGCAGTGACGTGTACTGGTCTACAGCTGGCATGTTAGTTACTCCATTGTTTGGGGAAATGGCGGGTCAAATATGGGTGATACGGATCAGCTATTACCAGCTATCCCTCTTTACGGAAAACAGCTAAATGGTAAAAAAAAAGTATTTTTATACCACTGGATGTAACTATGCATAGTTGTTTAGTAATTTTCAGAGCTGTAAAAGACATTCATCTACCTGTACTTGTGCGTATAAAGAGCTCATAACCTAATTGAGTATTATAATACTCAGAGGCCTCTTTATACTAGGGGGTAGCAAAATTCACCACATCATCCCTCATACTTGAGAGAAAACACTTTCCTAAAAGTATACCACCCACACCCAAAAAACTTGTAACCATTTCGAAAATGTGTAGTGTGTTGCGAAAAAGAAGTTCGCAAGGAAACCAATATTATTTGGTGTGAATCTGCAGATGTGCCCTTGGGTGTTTATCCAGGTTTGGAGGTGTACAATTCAAAAAGAAACCTTTAAGGATACGTTTACATTCCTTATAGAACTAATTTAAATTTATTGTAAAACAGCAAGATTAAAATAATTGGCGTTAAATGAGCATTAAATGCATGTATGCGCAGGACGTCTATACACGTCCATATCGGTTTGGGGCATTTTAACTTGGACGTCATATGACGTCCATATCGGTGAAAGGGTTAAAGCAAGAAACGTGCCCTTTCAAGAAAAAATGTTGAAAGTAAAGCTTTACAGCCTCATCAAGGCACATAAGCCATCACATAAAGCGTACGTGATTGACAAGCTCTTATCCCAGCATGGCCATTCAGTGCTGAGGTCCCTACTCACCCGACCTAAATCACATAGAACTTATTTGGGCTGACATCAAACAATGGACAGCAGGTTGTAACACAACTTTTAAGTTACAAGATGTCATGAATTTGTGTGAGCAACGGGTTGCAGATATTGGTGAAGAAAAGTGGAAAAATGTGTGTCTGCATGTTGAGAGCTTCATAGTACAACTATCAGGAAACAGCTACAGTAATTGCAGCAAAGGAGAGGAAACAGAAGACGAAGAAGAGGAAGAAGAAGAATTTCACTATGACTATAGTGAGTTGTCAGGTGTAGAATATCTGGTAGATGATTAATCCTTGTTTCACATAAGCTTGCCCTGTACCTCTTAACGGTCACGTGACCTAATCACCTCTCATTGGCTGCTGTTGTAATGACTGTCATGCTGTAAAAATTAGTTCGTTATTTAACATGGTGATATATCTTTATATGTTGGAAGAGAATTGTCAAATTTATATTTTCGTAACTATTTGAATTAAATATATTACGCAACAGAGTTGATTTATCTGAAGTGCATGGTAATTCTTAAACGAAGTAAAGAGGAGGTTCCTTTGCTCTTAAGCACATGACACGATAACACGTGATTTAGCTATAGTGATGACATATTTGTTTATATGACTTCTATCACTGACCTTGTTTTGAACTGGATTAGTCATATATCGCCATTTGATGGTGTGAAGTGCCTAGTGCGAGAGCTAAATTATTTTATTGATCGTTTATTGCGCGTGTACTTATTATATGTATAATGGCAGAGTCTACCGCCAGTTTTTCGCTGAAGTATCGCAAGGATAATTCTTTACAAACAGTCAAACACAGAGAAGAATCCATGTTTGTTAGTGAGAGAAGTCAAACAGCTGTGCTCTGAAGTTACAGGTGTGAGTGTTAGATCTGTAGGAACATCGCGATGTGAAATTGAGAAAACAGGAAAACTTACCACTCCAGGCAAAAGCAGGAAGAAACAAAAGTGCATGCTCGGAGAAAATACATGAAAAGTGTTGTGCGTTGTCATGTGCATAGTTTTTTCTTTAGAAATGAACTCCCTAACATAAGTAAAATTTTGTCTGCTGTAAATGAGTATGCAGATTTACCAAATTTCAGCAGATTGCTTTTACAGCTGGGGTTTGTGAATGAAAAAAGAGGCAAGAAAAATGTGCTAAAAGACAGAGGCGATATTGCTGTGTGGTGAAGACATTATTTAAGGACAGCCAGACTATACCGAGATACAAATCGCAAAATATACATGAAGAACACACAAAAAGTAAGGTATGGCGTGACACGACTTTTAAGACTGAAAGACAAGCATTTTCGAAAGGTATATGTGCTGGTTTAAAAAATCCCAGTGGAAAAGGCCAAAGGCCTTTCATTATAAACTCTTTCAGTTTCATTGCTCAGTCATTCAGTTTCAACTTGCTCAGTTCATTATAAACTTGTATTTTTGCATGCCTTCATATTCTTATTTGTATGATTTTATTTATCTTACCGGCAATTATTATGACATTTACTGCAGGTTTAAATGTGACGGGAAGGCACCGCCTATGGCCTATGGTGCGAAAGCATTATCCAATTTAGGTGAGGGGGTAGGTAGTTGAACACGGAGTGATACATTTCAGCGTGGCAAGGTTATATGAAACAGAGATTAGAATGCCTTGTTGACAAAGCTCTGTGCGTGTGCATGTATGTGAGTGCGTGCGTGTGTTGGGAGCGAAGAGAAACAAACTGGACCAGAATATTTAAAGTTGTTTATAGTTATAACATTAACCTCATATTCTGTGATGAGTGCAATACATTCACCTGTGAGCAGTACGATCTCGCACCCACCATAGCAGCCTCATTCTGTGGATGAACAACAATTCGATGAGTCACATTATACCATGTTTACTCTCTTTTATTCTTTTTGCTGATTTATTTTCAGCTATTTTCTGTTCTACTGTTTATTTGCCATTACATACACAACATTTACACAAACAAATACACCTATACCCTCCCGAGGCGGGAGTCGAACTGCGGTCCTCTGCGTGACAGACCACCAATGCCAAACACTAAGGACCATGGCCACGAGAACTGGCTAACTCGCTTTCAGGTGCTACAAGCCACAAAAGTATCAATCACCTCAGATTTTTATTTTCCCATAAATTAAAACATTTGTGATATCAACATAGTACGTGTAAAAATGTAAAGAACATGAAGTAGTAAAGAATATCTGTTGTTTCTTAGTAGCTAAGATGAGCAAGTGCTCATATATCTTAAGGTATGCGATTTAGTAAAGCCGAGTTTGCAAAATAAGGCCGTGCTGCATTGTCTCCCATCTTCCAGCTCCAGCAGAAGGTGCAAGTGACGTTTGGTTATAGACTCTCCTCAATGCGCAAAGAAAGTAGGTCACCAGCACAGAACTATCGTCACAACTGTAATTACCCTACAAGCTAATTTTCATAGATAATTTTGTCATATGTGCAAGTGTAGTTCTCTATTCCAACCAACCCTATTTGGTATATATATATAGAATAAAGTTATTACTACATGTCCATGTAGCTACTATCAAAGCTATTTTGGGATATTGTAGGTGAAAGCAAACATGATAATCCAACATTGATATACTTAGGCATAGTTGATATAGGTATGGATAGAAGCATTGTTAAAAGTGAAGTTAATTTCATCTTAAAAGACTTATTGAGTCATACTTTATTAAAACTTTGCTCATGTTACTGTTAAAACAGGAACTTTTTGGCACCGTCCCAATCCCATCCTCATTGGTAACTGGCCAATCAGTTGAGGATGGAACTTCATAATCGATCGTCATGTGTGCTTGTAATTGTCTCCCTTTATCAGAATATTTTCTACATAAGTTCATTAGACAACTCACCAATGGCATGTCAAAATTTAAAATGTGTGGAAATGTTTTTACAACAAAAATCTTCTCCCATGCTGTAAGTTCAAGTTTTGTTGCTAGTAGTTTCAGAAATTTAATCTCCCTTCCAATGTGGTGGTTCTCTTTATGTTACATGCCAAGATAAAGCATCCTCCATCTGTCACAATTCATGTGACTCTATACATGCATTGTCATTGCCTGCCAGTCCATTTGGTCTGACAAATGTTCAAGATTGGCCAAATCTTGAATGAATCACATCTAAATTTGAGTTTAGGTAGCATGAGCAGGTAAAGAATGTAAAGCAATATTTTTATTGTATTTATCACATTTTTCTCAACGTTAATATAATTGCATGTCATAAATGGCAAAACATAACACTAAAGCACAAATTAACGGAATTCCACTGCATTATACAGAACTGCTTATTTATTTAAAATATAACTGCCATAATTAAAGAAACATTTCTGTTAACGTTCTTCACCTGTTTGCTGTTTTGTTGCCTAATTCTTCAGTTATTTTGTAATGTAAGTAATTATTGTTCTAAGTTTTAAGAGTAAATTCAGCTTTAAATGAGTTTTGAAATGAAATGAAACTTAAACTTTATTGAGTATTAGACATCAATACATCGTGAACTGTCTCTGACTGGATCCCTGCGCTTATGCTAGAATGAGTGTGTGAGATATTGATTATGGTATAAATTATAGAGTAGCTGGTTAATTCTTCTAACGCTTTATACTTTACTTCTTTGTGTTCATATAGAAATATTTCATGAGTCACTTGCTCCCATTCTCAACTTTGAAGAAACCAATGGGTAACCTAGAAATACCTATTTGTATTGCTGTGGAAAATTCTGAAGTGAACGTAGATGTATAAAGTCTGTATCCTGGTGTTGAACTTGCTGAGCTGATCAATGGCAGGAAACTAAAAGTTCTTAACATTTCTTCTTCAGACTGCAAATCTTTTTCAATGTCAGCTCAGTAACATTATTGTATGGTTTCATTCATTAAAAAAGTTCCACAAGTTAGCAAATCACTTCAAAAATATAATTGCTCTATGAGTAGTTTATTAGATAAAAAAACATTTACATATTCTTGGAAATTCTTTTACATAGCTGCTTAACATAACACTCCAGGAACTGAATATCATAGTCAACCAAAATATTTCTGTCTCATTTTCAACTATTTATCAATGTTGTTTTTATTTATAAATGTTGATGGTGTTTTGGAGGTGCAAAGTTAATTAAATTTATCGCTTTCTGGAATATTTTTAATGAAAAGCATTGTACATTTAAGAATTTTTAGTTACAAGATTTCAGTAAAGGTTGTGAAACTAGAAATGTGAAGCTACTATTAATATCCTTTTAAATTGTATGCTTAAGAAGTGTTCTTTGGGTGTGATGTCTGTGTCCTGCTTTGTTTTTATTGTATATATTTAGTAGCAATCTAAACATTTATTTTGTATTATGCATAATTGGAGGAATTTAGTAACAGTGATGTCAAAATAAATTGAAAAAAATATTTATAGTTGGTTTTTAACATTTCGTCACTTACATTTATTGAGGGACTATTTCTGAAGCCGTTATGTCTATTTTCAACCTTGGTCCATATTGTCTGGTGGTGGAATTATGAATTTCTTTGAACTTTGAAATCCTACTTGTTCGCTGCTTGTTTCGCCAGCGGAACGTGTCCAGGTGGTTGCCAATAGGCCGGGCATCTCCGGTGTTGATGCGGTAGAGCACATGGTCCGTGTGGCCGTAGTCACTGTCGCCTTGGCTGAAGATGCGCTGGTATCACCTCAACAGTTGTCGAACTCTCCCCAGCTGTTCTGCGGTCAGGTGGTCGGCCGCCCTCTCCAGTAAGCCTTCCAGCCGGGGCCCCAGGTTTTGCGTTGGCACCGACTCCTGTGTCTTGTCGATTGCGGTTACGCTGACCACGGGCTCGCACGTCCCCAGCTCCGTTACAGCCTGGACGTCGTGATCAGTGTCTGCCAGGTTGAGCAGCCTCACTGACACCTCCTCTCTGTACGGCAACAATGTCCTGGCTACACACAGTCCATGCACAGGCGTCTTCTGGTCCAGCATCATGTTCCTGGTTCGCTTACCTTCCAGTCGCGTCGTCACCACCACCTCGCTTCTCGCGGGGATTACCACGTCTTCCTTCAAGATGACCTGCAGATTCCAAGGCGCTCTTTGGGTTGCCGGAGTATGCTCTCTTCTCCGTTAAGCCGCAGGACCTTCCTGCCGATGTCGACCGTCACCTCGTGGCTCCTGAGGGCATCCAATCCCAGTATCACCTCCTCAGCCACCTTCGCGACGAACTCCCACAGATACACGGCACTCCGTTCCAAGGTCAACTTCATTAGGGCCTCCTTCTCCACAGGAAGGTGTTACCCGATGCCGTCATAAGCTGGTATGGTCGGCTCGGCTTCCTCGTCGGCAAACCCCTGGCTATGTCAGGTCTGATGATGGTCACGGCTGCCCCGGTGTCTACGAGCACGCGGCACGGCTTTCCTCTCACCCAATCGTCCGCGATGAGGCTGTCATCCATACGCCGGCTGACGGTGCGCAGTGTCACTCGAGGTGATGGTGATGTCGCCGCCGACGTGCCCCTCTCCACGCCGGGCCTTATTCGTTCTTCCGGCTGCTCTTCCTGTTGTCGGCAGTCTCTGTCCCGGCTGTCCACACACCCAACACAGTCCACTAGGTCTTCGCCGGCGTCCCTCGGCTGGTCTTCTGTCTCCGGTGTAGCGGACACTCCTAGTTCTCGACGTCGGGATAGCTGTCAGCTTGGCCGCCTCCATTCTCAATGCTGCCGTTAGCGCCTCGTGGATGGTTTTGTAGTCGCCGAGCATCAGGCGCTGACGAATCTCCGTGTCTCGTACCCCGTCAACGAATGTGTAGGCGGCTTCCTGGGATACGAACCCTGGTGGGAGGTCAACTAAGGCTTTACTGGCCAGCTGCTCGATTGCCAGGGCGATCTCCTGCAGCGTCTCCCCTGGCTGCTGTGACCTTGACTTCAGCTGGTTGCGGTACGCTGCGGCTAAGCGGTGGTTTCCAAAGCGATTCTCCAGGGCCTCCCGGATGTCCTAGAGTGCCGCCGCTGTCTGGACCGCGTTCAGAACTTCCGCGGTCCGTCCCTGGAGGCTGGCTATTAACTGTGTAGCCTCTTCCTCTGGTGACCATTTGTTGTGCTTGGTCACTGCGTCGAACTGGCGGCGGAAGACTTCGAATGTTGTTGCACCGTCGTATTTAGGAGGTTTGACGCGTCCCGGCCTCCTGCCAACGATGTCCTCTACCATGGCGTTCAGGGACTTGGTGTTAATGTCGGCCTTTCCCTCCAGGTCGTCAACGCGGCTCGCCAGGTTTTCAACGTGATCGCCCATCTCCTTGACGTCCTCCTTTACATCGGCCAACTGCTCTTCAAACTTTACGGCGAGGGTCTCATTCGCCGCTTTCATTTCCGTGGTCAATTCGGTCATCTTCGCGGTCATTGTCGTGACCAAATTGTTATTTCCGTCTTTGTTGTTAATACGGCCTTCATTTCTTCCGTCTTCTCGGTGATGTTATCGTTAGCCGTCTTCATTTGTTTCAGTTCCGCGGCCAGGTTATTTGCCGCCTCTGTTTTTGCAACGAGGTTGTCATTTGCTGCTTTCATTTCCGAGGTCAGTTCGGCCTTCATTTCCATCTTCTCCAAAATCTTTTTCAATGCAGCCTCCATGTCACATTCCTGACACCAGTTGTGACTTTGTGGGTTCATAGAATTAAAAGTCCAATTTGCAGAAAATAAAAATCGTTCTTTATTTCCGTCGTAATACACTGTTCAGTTCTCACGTAACAACATTACATCTCATATACACAGTCTTCCAAGGTCGATGACAATAACAAACAGCGTTCAGTTTACAAAATTCCACAGCTGACTCGTGTTACAATTACACTCTCGTTTTGCACATAACTGACTGTTTCAACTCGTCACTTCCTTAAATACCTCATTCCTCAGGTGGCTGAGGAGGTGATACTGGGATTGGATGCCCTCAGGAGCCACGAGGTGACGGTCGACGTCGGCAGGAAGGTCCTGCGGCTTAACGGAGAAGAGATCATACTCCGGCAACCCGAAGAGCGCCTTGGAATCTGCAGGGTCATCTTGAAGGAAGACTTGGTGGTCCCCGCGAGAAGCGAGGTGGTGGTGACGGCGCGACTGGAAGGTCAGGGAACCAGGAACATTATGCTGGACCAGAAGACGCCTGTACGCGGACTGTGTGTAGCCAGGAAATTGTTGCCGTACCGAGAAGAGGAGGTGCCTGTGAGGCTGCTCAACCTGGCAGATACCGATCACAATGTCCAGGCCGGAACGGAGCTGGGGACGTGCGAGCCCGTGGTCAGCGTAACCGCAATCGACAAGACACAGGAGCCGGTGCCGACGCAACACCTGGGTCCCCGGCTGGAAGGTTTATTGGAGAGGGCGGCCGACCACCTGACCGCAGAACAGCTGGAGAGAGTTCGACAACTGCTGAGGCGATAACAGCGCGTCTTCAGCCAAGGCGACAGTTTAAGTTTAAGTCCAGAGGGTCTACTCCCATTAGTCTTGAACCCGTAGGAACAAGACCCGGGCCTCTTTTGACCAGGGAGTTATCCGAGCTGTCCCAAAGGGCGCTCGGCGTCCTCCGTGAGGCTTTCCATAGGGCAAGACCTAGAGACTAACAAGGCCCCCCCCCATCTGGTCCTATGGACTCAAGACGGGATGGAAGTGGATACGCCACTTACGCGCGTCAACACCAAAGGTCAAGACTACCGATATGACCTGTGGGGCCGCCTGGTGATCTAGCATACCTTCTACTAGCTTTGCAGGCTAGTACCCGGGAGAATTAATGGCTTCCCTCAACCCCGTCCGAAGACGTACCCGATCCCCACGGGTATCGGGAACACACTGCCCCCTCGAGTGCCCAATCCGAACAACTCCCGAAAGAGGGGCTCAGATGTTCGGCCCGAGGTTCCTCTAGTAACGTCAGAGGTACCACGAGTGCTAAGGGTCCGCAGCGCCCGCACTTTGGCAGCTGAAGGGGACGGATCCCCTCCCTTACGCCAAGGCGACAGCGACTACGGCCGCACGGACCACGTGCTCTACCGCATCGCCACCGGAGACGCCCGGCCTATTCGGCAACCACCTAGACGCGTTCCGCTGGCGAAACAAGCGGCGGTACGGCATATGCTAGAGGACATGAAATCCAGGGAAACGATTGAAGAGTCTGACAGCCCTTGGTGTTCCCCTGCATTTCTGGTGACAAAGAAGAACGGCGAGCTACACTTCTGCGTGGACTACAGGAAGTTGAATACTTTCACCCGAAAGGATTGCTTCCCCCTAACCCGGATTGACGACACTCTGAAAACGCTTGCTGGTGCGCAGTGGTTCTCGACCCTGGACCTGAAGTCGGGTTACTGGCAGGTGGCTCTAGACCCGAGAGATAAGGAGAATACTGCATTCTCGACAGGCCAAGGGCTTTGGCAGTTCACAGTTATGTCCTTTGGCCTCTGCAACGCACCAGCTACGTTCCAACACCTAATGGAGTCAGTAATGAGAGGGTTGACTTATGACGTCTGCCTGCTATAAGTGGACATCATCATCGTCAGTAAGACCTTCGAAGACCATCTGGAAAACCTGAGCAAGGTACGATACTACAGAGACTGCAGCCGACCAACCTGAAGCTGAACGCAAAGAAGTGCCAGCTCTTCCGCGAGGAAGTTAACTACTTGGGCCACATAGTCTCCCCAACCGGAGTGGCCACAGAACCGGAGAAGACCCAGGCTGTGAGAGATTGGCCTCACCCAAAGGATAAGCGAGAGTTGCGCAGTTTCCTTGGGCTGTGCAGTTATTACCGCCGCTTCATAAAGGAGTTCTCCAACATCGCCAAACCCTTCACCCGCCTGACAGAGGAACACCGACCTTATGTGTGGACGGATGACACAGAAGGTGCTTTCCAGCACCTGAAGAAGACCCTGAGCAATGCTCCTTTTTTTGGGATTCTCACAACCAGGTGGCACTTTCTTTGTGGACACCGATGCCAACAACCATTGCATTGGAGGCGTCCTATCGCAAATCCAGGACGGCCATGAGCGAGTGATAGCCTACTACAGCAAGACGCTATTCAAGGCAGAGAAGAACTACTGCGTCACCCGGCGAGAGTTACTGGCGCTAGTAAAGACATCGGAGCACTTCCACAAGTACCTGTATGGTCAGCCATTCCACCTGAGGACTGACCACTCTGCCCTAACCTGGCTACTGAGCTTTAGAAACCTGGAAGGCCAGACAGTACGTTGGATCCAGAGGCTGCAGGAGTACGACTTCACCTCTAAACATCGTAGAGGGAAGAGCCACGGTAACGCAGATGCCATGTCTTGAAGACCCTGCCCAAAGGAGTGCGGCCAATGCACAGGAGTGGAAGAGAAGGAGCGTGCCGCAGCAGCTCGAGTAGTCACGGAAGTGCCTGCGGATGGCTGGGATAGCGTAGGCCTGAGGAGAGAGCAGCTGGCGGACGCAGACTTGGCACCACTCTTGAGGGAAGTGGAGGCAGGGATAACACCAACCTGGGAGGACATCGCACCGAGGAGCGCCACCTACAAGTCCTACTGGGCCCAATGGGACTCACTGAAGACAAGAGAGAGCGTGCTGTTCCGGGTATGGGAATCGCCTGATGGGAAGTTGCAGAGGGAGCAATTGGTACTTCCCCGAAGTAAGATCCCGTAGGTCTTGGAGGAAGTGCACGCCAGTACTTCAGCAGGACACCTGGGAGCAAACCGGACGATCGACAAACTTCGGCAGCGCTACTACTGGCTGAGGCTCCGAGCAGATGACATAGCTGGACCATTCCCTGTGTCCGACCGAGGTAACAGGTACCTGATGGTGGTCGTGGACTACTTCACCAAGTGGCCGGAGGTGTTTGCTATCCCGAACCAGGAGGCAAAGACAATATCAGACTGCCTTGTGGAGCAAGTGTTCTGCCGATTTGGGGTGCCGTTAGAACACCACAGCGATCAGGGCACCCGTTTTGAATCCAACCTGATGAAGGAGGCACTAGAAAGACTTGGGGTGAACAAGACCTGCACCACACCCCTACATCCACAGTCGGACGGCATGGTGGAGAGATACATCAAGACCTTAGAAGAGCACCTTAAATATACATTACTTTAATCAAAATCATTTGAGCCTTTTTGAGAAAATAAAAGTGTGCAAAATGTTCCTTGTAATTGCATAGTTTGGGAAGGGTGAATTTTGTTGCAAATCTTTGTACTACTATTTTGGAACATGCTCAGTTTAAATACCAAGTTTGGTATTGATTTAGACTTTGTTTTTACTTATACTGTTCACATGCACATGAATCCTTTTTAGTCCCCCCCTTTTTTTTAATTTGATGATTCAGAAAGCTTAAGAAAACATGTATTCAGAATTCTTCTTTTAATAACTCTAATAAAAAATGCAGACAAAAAAGAGTAATTTGTTAACTTAATCTTGGTGTACCAATGTGCAAATGAGCATAATGTCCAATTACAGTATATTAAGAAATAAAAACATAAATCAAAACAAAATAAAGATTGAGATGATAAACATTTAACTAAAATAAGATGTCAGTAATAATAAAAAGCATAACAGCTTATGTGAATGATAAGAATATGCCTGTAGATTGGAAAAACTCAAAAGAAGTGGGATGGTTTGGTTGGCTGCAGTGAATGTGGAAAAATCTTTTTTCCAGTCTTCAATGATGGATATGTTATTGTTTGCTAATGCTCTGCATCTTTGCCATTCTCTGTATGGCATCCCATTGATAGGATGTTAGTTCAGTTTGAATATCTCCTTCTATTTTTGGAATTACTGGATGCAGTAGTAAATGTTCTCCATCCGTAATAGTGTCTGGTTGCTTGTAAAGGATGTATTTTGGTGAATTGTACGTTGTATATATTCTATAAAGGGTTGCAGCTAAGCAGTAATGACAGTTAAGCGGAATATTGCTACTGATTTTCTTGGTGGATAATCAAGGATGTTATTTCTTTCTTTAAAGAAGATACTCCATTTTAAAATCTTCTTGTTAAAATGATTTTATGTTATTAATTTGTAATTTGGCAAAGTGGAAAGAAAAAATATTATCTTTTGACTGTTTAATTTTTGTTTCCTTTTTTGTTATCATATCAGCCTATTCATTTCCAGCTAATCCCACTTGTGCTGGATCTACTGTAGCAGTAAATGTTTGCCTAAATATTTTATTAGCTTTAACGAATGGAGTATATAATTTATTGTACTATTACTTGAGTATTGATTTGCTTTTGCTTATAAGGCAGGCTTTGAATCACATACTATTGCTGCCTTGTTGAATTTATTATTTTAGATAAAAAGTTGTTTTAGCGTGATATTAATGGCTGCTATCAATCCAGCAAAATTAGTTGTACTTCGGTGTACTTGTAAATAAAAACTGAACAGCTTTCAGTGTATTCCAGCACCAGCATTCCCAATTTTCCTCTTAAGAGAGAAATAATGTAAATATGTAACAATTCTTGTTCTGTGTAGCATATATGAATTGTTTATAGAGTTAAATAGTGTTAGTTCGGATATTCTCAATTAATTAATCCTCTAGGTTAATTTCTATTTGAGAAAGGGAAATATTGGCAGTTTTTTTTTTTTAATTTTAGTGTTTATGTGTATACTCTATACTTCATCTATTTATCTTTTATGTGGAGCACTAAGCTGGCATTGGAGGAGGTAGAATATACAGTGAGAGAGCTAGGTAATTGAAGGTAACAGTGATCTAAGTAACTATAGGTGTGAAGTTGAATATATCAGGCAAGAATTGGTCTCTTTGGAACAAGACGATTAAGAGGGAAAAAGAAGGAGAAAGTGGAAAAAAAGACTAACTTGGTTTACTAGAATGTGTAATTTTAATGCTTACAATTGTAGAAGTGGAAATGAATCCTGAACCTCAGGAATGGCAGGAAGTACTGAAAAAATGCTAACTAAAATGATACTATGGAGCAGCAATTAAGCAATAAAATTACTCAAAAAGCAGACGAAATAAAACATAGAATTGAACAAATTTTGAGAGAGATAAAACATCTGAAATCCAGAGTGAAAACAGCATAAGTGAGAAGCAGATGATTTTACTTAGTCTTTATAGGGGTAAAGGAGAAAACGGATAAGGTCTGTGGAGGAATTGGAATTAATCCTCATAGATAAATTAGAAATTAAACTAAAGCGATGAGAAATAGTAGAAGCTTTTACAGTAGGAAGAAGGACTGCAGAGGGAATGATAATTTCAAAATTTGCATCAATGTAACTAATATAAAACTAACTAAATAATGCAAAGAAATTGAATGGGATGAATATATTTATTACTAAAGATCCAACTTATAGCCAAAGAGTAAGAAAAGAGAGTTGATTCAATAGATGAAAGAAGCAAGAGCCAGTGGCAAGAGATCCTTTATTTAAGAACATGAAACTTTGGATAGAGAGAGGCAGTGATAAATGATGGCTTAATGGACACCAGAACCAGGCAAGGAGACCACTCAAGCAGGACAATAAGTTTCAAGCAGGAGCCAGGATTAATACTGCAGCAGAACACAGGAGGAAGTCCAAAATTTGAGGAAGTGAACACATGGATGTATGGAGAGGAGACGGGCAAAGTGACCATAGTCATTGCACAAGTACAGCATGTGTTAACGTCCTGCAAAAGAATTTCACTAGAGAAAAGCATGTTACATGCATGAGTCAGCTTACTGGAAAGAGATGATGGGAGAGAGGGCGGCAAACTGCTTCATTATCTAATACTTCTAGTATAGTATCAGCATCATTTGAAAGTATTAAGGTGTTGAAGGAGGTGGTGCTGGTAATGCATAACAGGGGGAATTGACAATGGAAAAAAAAGGTGAAAGTATTGGGTATCAAGTTGAGAAGTCATAAGAGGCTACAGGGTTTCAGGCACAGAAGCGGTTCATAATAGGACATAGAAGAAAGAGGTTTGAGGCTGGGATGCTGCAATTACGAAGAGCAACCAGAAAGTAAGTTTCCTGATTTCCTTTCATTTAAAGTACAGGTATTTAGGCGGAAATATTGCGCAGGCATAACATATGTATGATGTAATAATTGTATGCTGGACAGACAGATCCCACACAGTACCAGTAGTGTGGCAGCAGTACCCCAAAATGGTGTCTCTTATTTATTCGCCTGCCGCCTGGGGGGTGTCAGTAATAAAGTTCCTTAATGCACCAAACGTGTGCCCATCAAAATTCGTCAGCCCTGTCAAATCTAGAAGCAGAACATCATGAGCAAACAGACGGTGCATTGCTGGTGTAGGCTATTTTCCAAAGGTTGTCGAAGTGTCGATGATGAATAGTGCAGTAAGTAACCATCCCTCATCAATGATCACCTGGTTGAGCTGGTGCAGCAGCGCATCTTGGAGAACCACCACTTTACGATTATGGAGCTCAGCAATCATTTTCCAATCCTTGTTGCATGAAATTGTCACTAAGCACCTGTTGTTCAAGAAACTGTGTGAAAATGTGGGCGCCAGAAAACCTGACACCCGAGCACAAAACAAAATGTTTAGGACCAGCACTAACTGCAGGTATTGGGCTGCTCCATGACAATGCTCACCCACCTACAGCTTGATGCACTGCAACTGTTTTGCAGAGGTTCATTTGGGAGCTATTTGATCATCCACCATACAGTTCTGGTCTGCTTCCAGGATTTCCATCTTTTCTTGCACTTCAAGGAATCCCTGTGTTTCAGCAAAAGTTTTGACAATAACAAAGAGCTGAAGATGGCTGTCACATGCTGGTTCCATTCACAGCGGCAGACTTCTACAACACAGGAATACAAAAGTTGGTCCCACAGTATGACAAGTATCTGAATTCTTTTGGTGACTATTCAAAAAAATAGCCCAGGCATTGCTATATCTGTTACCAATAAAGGTTCAACTATGTTGTCTTTCTGTTGTTTAAGGACTATGATACAATGAAGCACAAAATTAATACAATTTTGAGTCGAACTAATACTCAATGCTCCATTTATTGCTAGTAAATACTAGCAATAAATGGAGCATTGAGTATTAGTTCGACTCAAAATTGTATTATGTTGTCTTTGTTTAAAAAAAAAATAGGGAAACTTCCTTTCTGGATGCGCCTCATACAAGGTTCTAAAAAGAATTATTAATTTATAGATGATTCGTATTTATTACACATCTGCTTCACTTACGTACCTATTTTGAGGACATGTTTTGCAAATCATCGTTTGCATCTTCGGCTCTTATGCGACTAAAGCTTGATCCAGTGGTGGGGGTAATTCTGGAGTTTCTGCTGCCATCTGTTGATTTAGTGATGAACTTAAATGTGGGATTCTCTTCTGGCGGGATTTCAAAGTTCATTAGTTGGTTTTTATGTTTTTCTATGTGTATTCTCTCACATATGACGAGTTCAATATGTTTTTGTACGTATTTTAGTAATTCGGTGCTATCTTCAATTTCATGATTTTCAGACCAGAAATGAGCTGCTATTGCGGACTTATCAATACTTTTGTATCTTAAGTGCCTGAAGTGTTCTTTCTTTCTAGTGCCTATGTTTCTTTTTGTTCTCCCTATGTAAACTTTTTCACAGTCTTTACACTTAATCTTGTAAATGCCTGACTTTTCCTCTGGTTTTATCTTATCAGTATTATTACTGTGAAGTAGGTTTTTAATGTTGTAATTGTTTTTTGGTGCCAATGTTATATTGTATTTCTTGAATATTTTTTGGAACTTTTTTGTGGCCCAGGGGTGGTAAGTAAATTTAGCAAATGTAATTTCTTGTTTTATTGGTGTGAGAGCTGTGATCTGTTTTAATCTCTTTTGAAGTTTGAATGATTTTATTTTATTATCTACAAGGCTTTTTCCATATCCATTTTTAATTGCAGTTTTTAAGATTTGATGGTATTCTTTTTGATATTCTTGCTGGCTGAGGGGTAGATTTACTAATCTGTGTGTGAGACTGTTGATGGTGGCATGTTTGTGTGGAATTGGGTTGAAACTATTTGCTTTGATGTAATTATCTGTGTGTGTTGCTTTTCTATGGATACCAAATTCTAGTTTTTCATTGCTTTTTTTTATTTTAAGGCCCAAAAAAGGTAGAGTACAGTCCTCTTCAGTTTCTACTGTGAATTGTATGCTGGATTCTTGCAGGTTGAGTAGTTTCAAAGCATCATCTATTTGTTTGTGGGGCACTATTGCAAAGATGTCGTCTAGGTATCTGTACCATGTTTTAAAAATATGAGGGAAGGCTTTAGTTATATGTGTTACGAAAAAGCTCATGTATAAATTTGCCAAAAATGGTGAAGGCGGATTTCCCATAGCTAGCCCTTAAATTTGTTTATAATATTTTCCATCGAAAAAAAATAATTTTGATGTATACATGTTTCAGTCATTGCCAAATATTCTTCTGTTGCATTGGCATCTAGGTTAATAGAATTTAGCCATTTCTTCAGTTGAATCAAAAGTTTGTCTAATGAAATGGGAAGAGGGAGCGGACATCAAAGGATACTAAAGTGTCTTGAGGGTTTAGTTTAAGATTTTGAATTTTTTCTACCAAGCCTCAAGAGTTTTTTATGCTCAGATTATTGAATTGTGGAAAGGACTGAAATTTTTTGGACAGCCATTTTGCCAGAAGGTAAGTAGGAGTGTTGACATTATTTACAATGGGTCCCATGGGTATGTTGGGTTTGTGTACGTAAGTGAAGCAGATGTGTAATAAATACGACTCATCTATAAGTTAATAATTATTTCGCTTCACTGTGGTGTTCCAATACAGTTAAATCTCGATATTCTAAAAAGAAGTTTAGGTTATGCTTAGAGATTTCTAAAGGCAATGCAGCATTTAGCAGTGTGGAAACTTGGATTCGTGATGATGATATTAAAGTGCAAGTATTTGAGTTTAGTAGGAAACAAGGGGTAAAAGGAAAAACAAAGGGCATGATGTCTGGGGGTATAGGATTATTTTTAGTTTGAGTGGCTTTATTTACTAAAATCAAAGAAAGAGAATTAAGAATAAATGATATTATATGGGTAGTAATACAAGATAGTTCATTGTGTTTAGCAATATTATGAACCCACCAGATCATAATCCAGATCTTTCCCATCAAATAAGAGGTTGAAACTAATGTAATGAGGAACAAATACCCAGTGGTAAAATTTATGATGGTAGGGGATTTTAATGGAAGAATGGGGCATATACGAGGGGCACTATTTATATTTTGAGCCTAATAATTAAAACGGAGTTATTTCTGATGGGAAAACTGCTTTATTGTTTTCCAAAACATTCTCCTTTATAATCAATACACTTTTGCATCCATTTGAAACATTTGTCAAAGCATTCATTCCAGTCTTCTTGAGACACCTCCAAAACATGATTTATGAAGGAATCAACGGCTTCTTCTGCCAACGAAAATCGTCCTTGCAATTCATTCTTGATGTTTGGGAACAAACGGAAGTCATTGGGTGCCAAATCAAGACTGTATGGTGGATGACCCATTAATTCGATTTTTTGAGCCTTCAATGATTATTGTTAGACGAGATGTTTATGCAATCGCATTGTCTTGGAGAATGATCCTATGGTTCTTGTTGATTTTCCTTACTTCACTGAAGACTTCCGGCAAATAAAAGGTTGTGTACCATTCTGCACAGAACATTTTACATTCTTCTGAAGGCCCTGTTGCCACATGGCCAGTTTTGCCGAAAAAGCAGGTGACCATTTGCTTCGAAGTGCTTCGAGTGCAAACAACTTTTCTTGGATTTGCTACATCTTGAAACCCCATGCAGTCAACTGTTGTTTATGTTTGGGCTCTTGCGCATAGATCCATGATTTGTCACCTGTTACAGTATTATATACATCTTTCGAGGTACTGCCATTGTATTTCTTGAGTATTGTTCTACACCGATCAACACGAGTATCTTTCTGAGATTGCGTCAAATTATGTGGGATCCAACGAGAGCAAACCCTTTTCACGGCTAAATAATCATCAAATATTTTATATATGCTGGTGGAACTAATACCTAGGGTTGCCTCAGTCTCACAATATGTCACATGACGATTCTGCATTATTAGTTTTTTGCACAACATTAGTGTTTTCTGGCACAGTAACTGATTTTCAATAACCATCACGAACTTCATCATTGAGTGAACAGTGGCCACGATTAAATTCGTTATACCAGCGTTTCACAGTCGCAGAGGATGGAGTGCCCGCCTCGGTAGCGTGGTGGTAGCATGTCTGCCTCACGTTCAAGAGGTCCCATGTTCGAATCTCGGTGAGGGTGGGTTACCTGGATAAGATTTCTTCCAGGGTTTTCCCTTATACTGAAAGACAAATGTCGGGTAACTCTAAGCTCCATGGACCCCGGGTTCATTTGAGCATCATTTCACCCATTTCATTCACCATTCGATATGACTTAACATTGGAGGACTTAAATTACAAAAAAAAAAAAAAAAGGATGGAGCTTTTTCGCCAAATGTGGAACGTAGTTGATTGATGCACTTTTGTCTTGATAATCCACATCAATCACGAGTTAATTAAATGTTTTTGTTGAGACACAATTTTCAAGTTAATGTAAACAAAACAAATGATGCTCTAATGACAAAATGTCTGGTGTAGATTATGGTCAACATTGTCAAACTTTCCATTGGAAACGTCAGATGGCACCTACAACATTCAGGGTTGCCAAAGCTCAAAATATAAATAATGCCCCTCGTACAAGCAAGAGGTTGTGGAATTTGTGAAAGTGAATATAGAGATTTTGAAAGAAGTAGAAATGCAGTGATAAATGAAGAAGGGTTGAAGTTTATACTTTTTGTTAAAACAATTTTAAAATAAAGAGTGTTAAAGGAAGCCATAGTTATGAGAGCAATGGATGAATGGAAAGTTAAGGTTTTGGGCTTGCGAGTTTGGTATAGGATTGAAACAGAGTACGGAGAAAGGCAAAGAAATTGAAAAAAAAAAAAATAAGATCAGGGAGATGTAAGTAATCTAAAAAAAGGGATAGTGGTGAGTAGGGAGGGATGAGTTATGAGTTACCCTCAGAATTTTTTCATGTGTAGGTAGAGAAAATAGAAAGATATTAAAAGCAGAAGCATTATTAACAGTGAAGTATTCTTCATATTTGAGTTTGATTTATGAGTCACTATGTTTACACTCAACTTCACTTACTTGTTGTATTATTGAAACGTTTTCAAGATCATTCGGTGACTCACCAAACAGCTGAGGATGAGATCGAATGATCTTGAAAACGTTTCAATTATACAACAACAAGTAAGTGAAGTTGAGTGTAAACATAGTGACTCATAAATCAAACAAAAAAAAAAAAATAGAAAGACTTCAATGTTTAACAAGGTTGAATTAATGAAACTAAGAGAAGAAATGGTATATCAAATAGTTGGTGAGTAGCTATAAATCGTCCAATATATAAAGGTAAGGATATTACAAGTAATCCCAATAAATACAGGGGAATTGTATTGTTGTCAAACTTTGGGAAAATATTTACAGGTATACTTTCAGACAATTCAATCCTGGTTGGAAAGAGACAGTTTAGTGTCACCATATCAGTCAGGATTCAGAAAAGATAGAAGAACAGTACTGTCATTTACTCAAGAGAATGTCTTTGTCCTTGTACGTGCAATTGTGCAGTGAAGTGACAAGTTTCTTGGTAGGATGTAAATAGAGTAACATCGGCCATTCAAATTTATTATCTACAATACATATCCTCTGGATTAATCAGGTTAGTAAAATAATTTTCACATTTGTATGGTCATAATTAATTGTTTTACGGTATACAGGTTTATTTATTGAAAGTATGACCATAATTGTTATGCTTGATGTGATGATTTATGTTACTGATGCTACTTCACAGAATATTTATTGTCCCAGATAAAAAGCATAACTTTCTTTTGAAGAAGGATACAGACCTTAGAGCAAGAGGAATAAACATTGGAATGCTCTCTCCAGTTCACTTATTTCAATCAAAAGGTCATAGTTAAACTCCTGAGTCAAATACAGTAGATAATGAATAGAGTCAACCTGAAAAATTCAATGCCAAGGAATTCAGGTTCACTCTATATATTCAAAACCTTAGCCTATATATGGCTAGTGTGAAGAAATGATTAATTTCCATCATTTAACTTCAACAGTAGATAATGCTTTGATGTTAAATACTATGGTGGATATATATACAAGCAAGAATCATAGCAGCGAAGGGATTAAGTATAGAGATAGTAAAGACTTCAAAGGAACTGTAAAAACAAAATACATTTTAACTCCACTAACTATGTTTTCCGAGCTTGTAGGCCGTGGTCCATTTTCATTTCCTTCCGACGTTTCACCGAAAACTGCGTTCGGCATCTTCAGGGTTCTAAATCAATAGACCCGGAGTCCAACACAAGACTGGAGCACCGAGTCCTGAAGCGTCAAATTTATAGCCGAGCGTGGCTGGAGGGCGTGGCCTGGTGGTGGGCCACGTTTTAATACATTTTGTATTAAAGTGGGAGGGAGAAGTTTCAGAACAGATAGCACAAGATTAAAGGACTTCAGTAGGGCTGTAAATTAAACCTTATATTGTTTAATATGTTTATAGATATGTTAGAGAGATTGAAGATGTTAAATAAGCATATACCAACAATTAATGTTAAAGAAATCTGCAGATGATATCTTGGTAAATTCATGTACAGTAATAGGTTTAAGAAATAATTCAATAAACAAAATTGTTAAGTACTGCAATGAGTGATTACTTCGTTAACATTGATTAAACCAAACTTGTAGTATTTTGACAAGATAGCAAATTAAAAAAAGAGGAATGGTAGTTATTTAAAGGTTATTCAAGTCTTTTAAATTTATTTATTCACCATTTAGTAATTATAATAGTTACAATAGGCTTCACTACATGTAATAGCTAACTTACAATCTAGTAAAAACCTATATATATATATATATATATATATATATATAAACTATTTACAGAAACAGTCCATTTCAATATCAAAATATATAAAATTGAATCAAGAAGATATTAACACCTTGCTTCACTGACACTGTGAAGAGCAACAGCTCTTGAAACCTGTCCTGTGAAAAAGTGTTAGTGAAGCAATGCGTCAATATCTTCTCGATTCACTTTTATTTTAACTTGTGCTTCACTGTCTACACTTCTTTCAATTTTTATACTTTGATTAAAATACATGTTTTATATGTCTTGCTTACTTTTCTCTTTAAACTCCTGTAGGTTATAAAAAGGCTTCGTAGTTAACCATTTGTATAGTCCCTCTTTAAACATTTGAATAGTTCAGTGTGTGTTCTTATAGGAAGTGCAGTAAAGAGTTTTATGCCACTTATTGTATTATACTGAGAGGTCTTCTTAAGCCTACGGAAGGACATATCTAATTTGTTCATATTGCCTTTATTGTATGTATTTCATTTCTTATGTTATATTTTCATGTGTTGTAATATATACCAGAACATCATAAATTTATAAATGAACTACTGTAGGAATATAAAAATTATTTGTGGTTGGTTTATTGACACTCGTCACTTACTTTTTCATATATTTATGAGAGACTAGTTTCAAAGGCCCTGGCCTCCATTTTCAATCTCTTCCCAACTGGCAACTGTTATCTGCTCTCTCTGGTGGTGGAACTATGAACCTTTTGACAAATTATCTGCTGGCGGGATTTCAAAGTTCATTACGCGATCCTTATTTTTCCAGATGAATATGTTCTCCCATGTTGTCAATCTATTTTGGTTTATCACTCCTTTTAATAATTTTGGATTTGGATCAATGTCATG